>CM031595.1:18098239-18140739 GCA_018398815.1 Conus ventricosus | reverse complement strand
ATCAGCCGGCTGAAGCCGAACAATGCCACAAAGGAGTTTCTAACGGGAATGGAACCCACGACGTTTCCCCACTGCCAGTTCATTGCACTACCCATTGCATTGTAGCAGCTTGTCCTGTGTTTATTTTGCTTACAAGTTTGAAAATACCCAGAATACTGACCAACGAGTCAACTAATAAACGACCATTTAATAAACTTGGCGAAATAAGGAACGAATTTACAATGCAAGCAAGTATCTAACTAAACGAACGAACCAGCTAAGGAACCAACCGTCAGTATTTGACAAAACAACTTTTGGGTGCGGGTAAACATTTCAGCTTTTCCCTAGATTCTCTCTATAGCAAAACAATACCGCCCTAAGAAGAGAAAGAATATTTAAAGCAATGACAGTGACTCAAATTTCTATGACTATCCAGAACTCGATGCCATGGTTCTCGCTTGATATCCAGAATCAGAAGCAGAAGATGGTGTGCGACAAGTCTCACCCGGCTCGTTTCTACCTCACGCTCTCAGCTTTCATCGGATCAAGGGCCATCTGAGCATGCCTTCAAATAATAAAGTACAGCCGTTCCTGTTCTTTCGAGGAAAAAAAGAAGGTTCCGCATAAATCTTATGCAAAAGTCGATTTTCTGAAATTTGTCTTACCAGTGTCATTCCGTCCATGCTTTCCTATGACCTGTATCTTTTCCATGATCGGGTCAGGAGAGAAGCAGTCAGCACACGTACAATAGTTCATCGAATGAGGTTGGGGCTCCATCCCCTGCTCACCTCGCCCACTCCTGTGTTGGGGTCAGGCAAAAACCAAAACCAAAACAAAAACAAAAAAACTTGTATATTACTTTCCATGTAATCAAATTCTCAGTAAATGATAGAGACTTTGTAGAATCTGGGCGAATACTTCAAACCATCCACTCAGCACCGGTGTTTGATGCCACGAGTGGCCCAGTCTGTCCCTCTAACCTTGATATGTGCTACAGCAATCGACGACGCATCATTATATTAAACGATGGACGCCCAGTGATACGAGCTCTGAAATTTTACTCCACCTCTCTCTCTCTCTCTCTCTCTCTCCTCTCTCTCTCTCTCTCCTCTCTCTCTCTCTCTCTCTCTCTCTCACACACACACACACACACACACACACACACACACACACACACACACACACCACGCACGCACAGCACGCACGCACGCACGCACACACACACACACACACACACACACACACACACACACACCCACACACACACAACACACACACACACACACACACACACACACGCACGCACGCACGCACGCACGCAAACTGCGCGCGCACGCACACATTTGGTGAGGTCGTTGGCACAGGACTGTACACATGCTGTGTACACACATGCTACTTGCTGGCTTAATTAAACGTAGGGGTGAAACGCGTCGGATGACTACATACGACCCACTTTTTTTTATCAGTCTCTTCCCATTCTCTCCATTGATGTTGGCATCTATTGAAAGTGATCTGTACATCTGACTGTTTGTAACTCTCTCAGGTTTAAGCCTTCAAGGCCTATGACTGGTCTGGTGAGCATCCTCCCCCTTCATCTTTCTGTTTGCTCCTTCCATCACGTGACACTTCTGTCACCCTTCTCTGCAAAAAGATAACTGATTCGGATGTGACAACTCCAACAGCTTGTGTCAGTGAATGAAGCACATTTGTACTTTCTGATTTCACTGAGTCATGAATACATGTGTCGTACTTTCATATCAGGCAGTTTTTTTAACTTCAGGTAGCATGAAATGTGGTCTGGCATGCAGTTGATAACGATGGCTGGATGGCAGTGAACAGTTTCTGGAATGCTGCTGAGTGGGAGGGATAGAACTGCACACATACAATAGGTCAAAAAGCAGCCTTCCTTCAACCCCCTTCCTCTGTTCGCCCCACCCAACCCACCTGCCCATCTCACATTAACTCTCTTCTCTCTCTCTCTCCCCCTCTCACTCTCTCTCTCTCTCTCTGTTTTTTTAAATAAATTTAGCTAATAAGGCTTTTCAGTTGACTTGCATACCTGTTATATTTGATTCATCAGCCTCTGAAGTTGTTTGATTAATGTATTAATTCATAAAGACTCTGAATTAGTTTAGTCCTACTTTATGAGAGCTATATTGTTTTGCTTTCTTGTTACATAAAAAAAATATCAGTACTGTTTTTTTTTTTTTTAGATAAGTACTTATTTAGTAATATATTGAAAACATACATATATATTTATCACATGTATTTTCCCATTTTCTTCATCTTCAACTTTGTTTTAAATTTAACTCTTTGCCAAGTCATTACTTTAATGATGAACGAATTGTTAACCTGCACTTGTTTTCCCCCACTACTTAAGTGTTCAACATACAGTCACAAAAAAACCCATCTCGTTTGCTGTTGTTGTCATTGGATATTCTTGCGGTGGTGGTGGTGGTGGTGGTGGTGGTGGTGGTGGTGGTAGTAGTAGTAGTAGTAGTAGTAGTAGTAGTAGTAATATAAAGTAGTAGTAGCTGCTGCTGCTGTTGTCGTTGTTGTGCTGCTGTTATTATTGTTGTGTTGTTGTTCGATTATAACGCGTTGTGGATATTTCATTAGGAAGAAGCCGAGTGTCTTAGTAAACACTGGGCAGAAGCACAGCCACACCTAGAGAACAATCAACATCAAGTCGTCCTCAGACACCCTGCCAGATACGCACTGCACTGCTTTTCATGTCACGTCGATGGTGTTCAGTCGTGCGTGGTCTGATCCAATACGTGCAGATGGTGACCCGTTAAGTCTTTTTAGTGATTGACAATGAATAAGAAGTAGTGAAGCTCACGTGAGTGACCACCCTTTGCTCCGGGGAGCTCTGCGACCGTCATCCTGTGTGACAGACTAAAGAACCTGCTGACCCGATTTTAAAACGAACTCTCAATGTGCATAAGATTTAAGAGGAAACAAAACTGAGCTCACCTGGAGAGAAACTGACGAAGAGCCACAGAAGATGCATTCCTCCAATGTCATTGAGGAGGAGGGTCAACAGTATGGAGCCCCATTCTGACCTAAAACCAAATCACAGGATTGTCCCTCTACGCTTCTTTTCATACTACACAGTGACGGGAAGAGAATAGACACCTACGTGTGTTGGTCCAGAAATCTGAGCAACGTTCAAAGACGCACCCTTTGTTTGGATTAGGAACGTGAGGGGGTAGGCTAACAGCAGACTAACACTCGTTTCCCGAACAAACTATTGGGGGATTTTCTCTGATCCCTCCCTCCACCCCCGCACCCACCATTTATCCCTTCCCACCCTCTTTGTCTGGTCGCTGCTGGTTTGGAACTCTGGGCGAAAGATCCTGCTCATCCCCTAAAATTAAATTTTTTTCCCTACGGGTGAGATACTCTTTGAGAGTTTCTGGGTGACAACTCCAATTTATCCTTGCAAACATTGATGTTAAGACCAAAGGACCACATCATCCATCTTACATTAAAGTATAAACCCTTTTGCAAACATTGATGTTAAGACCACAGGACCACATCATCCATCTTACATTAAAGTATAAAAACCCACAAATTGATCATTCATCAATCAAAGTCATTTTTCCGATGGAAAACTAACAAAAATGCCGTGAAAGTTTTGAAATCTTAATCTCACGCTCCACCTCAGAAACCCCCCCTCCACAACCTTCAATACCCAACACCAGTACCACTGCCACTCGCCTTTAAACAGTAAGCAGTCTTATCCAACGTTCTTTGGGGTTTAAAAGTGTTCCAGACTTTTTGGTTCCGTTCTGTTGTCCAAAAACCCTTAGACCTTCAGAAAAAAAATAATGCAGGTCTGCAGTATTTACGAGGTTTTGTCAGGATCACAAATGGAAGTTGAGAGATGCAGGACAGTTTTACAGGGATGTGAAAGGAGGAAGACATAGAGACAAGTGGGCAGTTTTGTCCCCCTCTTTGTTCCATGGCCCTGACCTTCCCCAAACATACAAACATCACTGATAAAGGCTTCTCAATGTCTACCGTAGAATTTGTGTTTTTTATGATTCTGTTGTAAATGATTCAGCTGCAAGCAACGTTGTTCGATGTACTACTTAATTCAGACTTTACATTCACTTTAGGTTGCCATCGTATTGCTTGTTTTGCTTAGCTATTGGTAAAACAGGACAAACTCTAGTAAAAAATTTAAAAAGCCGCATATTCATCTGAAAGGAACCAGCATTATTTTTTTTTTTTTGGATTCAGTAAACCCTACCTGATTTTTTTCATGATTTTGCAGAGCGACTTCCACTCAAACCGATACACATCCACCCTCTCTCCCGCGCTGTCTGTCCTGTCGTCTGTCTCTCTCTCTCTCTCTCTCTCTATTTCTCCTCTCTCTTCCCTCCTCTCTCTCTCTCTCTCTCTCACACACACACACACACACACACACACACACACAACACACGCTCTCTCTCTCTCGCGCGCACACAGATAGACAGAAGGCAGACAGAAACAAAAAGAGATGGAGACACATACAGGCAGATACAGACGCAAAACCTTAGATGACATGCGGACAGACGGACAGAAAGAGAATTACAAGTAAAACACACAGAAGAAAAACAAACGAGGGGGCTTCCTCTCTCAGTAAAGCAATTAAAGGCACATCGTCCAGACTGAGAAGCCCCAACAATACCCATTCATTTACAAAACACAAGGACAAGAAAGATCCGAAAACAAATGAAGAAAACATCACCTTGCTCCCATTCTCCCTTCCTGTTCTCAGGAAGCCGCGAATCAAATGGTTTGCTTGGAGGCCGTAAGACTGTCTTCATGACAACTTGCATGTTTGAATTCTGCAGTCGGTGTCTTCAAAGACGGGGAACGTTGAGCTGTTTGTCTGTGAAACTACGTCAGCAACAAGGGGCCTTATTTGTGCTGGACAGGCGATGTCTGACGACCGACTGATTTGACGTGTCTATAATGGAACGTCTGCAAGTGAGCAAAGACATCTGTTGGTGAGTTATGGATTCCGAACATCCCATTCCTTTAGAGAAAGGGCGTGCACGGTTCTCATAATGATTTAAGGAGATCATTTTCCTGATGTATATAATGTTGATGATAAGGACGGCAGACTTGCAACGACACTGGTCCCCCCCCCCCCCCCCCCCCATCCCTTGGCAAACAGAAGAAGAATAAATGCAACAGGACACCATAGAAGTGAAGGCATGCGGATCTCAGAGATGGTAGGCGGAGACCTATAACGGATTTGAGGCTGGGAAGTCTTTGGAATGGGAAAGAGAGAAATTTTACTATTAAAATCTTTTAATGAGTCAGACCAAACACATGGACAACAGAATGAAAACCCAGTCTGGCATGAGAAGATCTTTTTTTACAGCGTGGATACGATTAGTGGTCTCTTGTTCTACACAAAGTATTGAAAGAGTCATCTACTAGATATACGACGCTTCATACTATAATGTTAGCATCGTCTCTACCCTTCCTGCAATAACATATCCCAGCTTTAATCAGGTTGGAGAAATACAGACATCTTGAGTGTTGGTACTAAAAAAAAAGGATAAGCAGCACTTTCTCAGAAATGCATATGTGAGGTCTCCGACGCTCCCCCTCGTTATTAAAATATAATTTTCATATTCAGGGATGCAGGGGGTTATAGACAGAAGTATTTACGCTTTCACAACCAAAATGCGCTCTCGCATAGGCACACGCAAATCTGTCACTCACATCGGGCCCGCACAAAGGTGACGGGAAACCAATAACATTTCATAGAAAATAATCAACTCTATTTAACTTGACTCCGAGCCCCCACCCGTCACTACACAACACAACTATCTGTATCATACAACAATATAAACAGCATACAGACAATCTCATAAATCGCATCCCCTTTCCTTCAATCACTCTTCATTAACCAGGAAAGACAATATTCCACAATTCTGTTTGCACACTTATAAACTTAAGAACAAATAAAGCATCCATAACTTGCCAGCATTCCTTGGTTGACCAGTTTCTCTCATCACACTGTGCGACCACGAGCTGAAGCTGCCACACTGTTGTGTCCTCCCGATTGGCCAAATCCCAGTTGGGGGACACTGGCAACGTAGCTTGAGTTGCACCCTCGCACCGAGTCTCCCGGACTCCACTGCACTTCGCCCTCTCCACGGAAAGGGCTCCTGTCGGCCTCTCCCACAGGTCCTCTCTGGCTGCAAACACCCCACCGTTGTCTGGCAGCTCCCTGTCTAGGCTCCAACAGGCTGACACGTCTTGCTGTCGACCGTCCCCACACGGGAGACAATTCTTCTCGTCGTCGGCTCCGAGGCTACAGCAACCTCCACTGTCTTACGTCCCCACCCAGGAGACAACAAGGCGACAGCTAACCTCTGCTTCACGCTGTATTTTCTTGAGCCCTCAGCAGGACGGGCGAGTTCACTTTCCCTTAAGCGAGTCACACACTTTCTGGTTTTCCAAGCACCTTATATTCGTTCTCAAACAAGAGAGAACCCGAGTTTAACTGGCTCAACCAATGGAATCACTGGCACACACACATCACACGATTTGTACCAATAAATCCCCAAGTTATTTTTATTCCACCAATGGAATCACTAGTCACCTACACATACACACACACCACAGCTGCTAGCGCCAACAAAGACTTGGGTACCCAGTGGTTAATGCATAACCTCCTATTCAAACTCATGTTCGATTCCCCGAAGCTACCCATTGTACAAACAGCCTGGACTTCTCTACCAGCCATGACTGATGCTTCAAGTATTTACTAACTCTATAGACAACAAGGCGCAAACCACTCCATAGGCCGCAGCCTTCCATTCATTCCTCAGAACAGGGACGACTGGATGGTCGCTGTACTCTGCCTGCAGGCTGACGGTCACCTACCCGTGACGGTCACCTGACACGATCGCCTTCCTTCAGGCCCACTGGAGAACCCAGTGAATAGCCAGCCAGTGGTCGGACTGGACACTCCTCTACCCAGGACCGGCAGGTCGCCAACTCCTTGTCACTATCCCCTCGGACATGCGAAACACTTCCCAGTAAACTCTCCCTCCTTCAGTATGCGACTCGGGGTATTCCCCTCTGGTGATGCCTAAAGCTTTTCCTTCTTCTATGAGGTCCATCTTTTTCAGCGGACCCATTGTCTCAGCACCCTCTTCAGTCGACATTCTAAAGCTATCTAACCCTCGATCAGCTAGTTAATACAACCACAGTAACAACGAGATATACCACACGATCACTTGTAAATAAGCGATCAAATAGTTGTGCTACACACAATCAACCTCAACAGCAACCAAATCAAGCAAGTTCAAACAACAGGCCCAGTCATGAAAAAAAAAGATCAAAACAATCAACACATGACTAACGTCTTTCCAGGTAAGAAAAAAAATCTGGGTTTCCACAATTACGACAAATTTCAAATCCCTTGCATTGAACAAAACCCAGAATCAAAATCACTGATGGCTCATTTATGTTCATCCCGGACGACAGTCCCCAATTTGAGACGGGTCTCCGACGCTCCCCCTCGTTATTAAAATATGATTTTCATATTCAGGATGCAGGGGGTTATAGACGAGTATTTACGCTTTCACAACCAAAATGCGCTCTCGCATAGGCACACGCACTCTGTCACTCACATCGGGCCCGCACAAAGGTGACGGGAAACCAATAACATTTCATAGAAAATAATCAACTCTATTTAACTTGACTCCGAGCCCCCACCCGTCACTATACAACACAACTATCTGTATACATACAACAATGTAAACAGCATACAGACAATCTCATAAATCGCATCCCCTTTCCTTCAATCACTCTTCATTAACCAGGAAAGACAATATTCCACAATTCTGTTTGCACACTTATAAACTTAAGAACAAATAAAGCATCCATAACTTGCCAGCATTCCTTAGTTGACCAGTTTCTCTCATCACACTGTGCGACCACGAGCTGAAGCTGCCACAACTGTTGTGTCCTCCCGATTGGCCAAATCCCAGTTGGGGGACACTGGCAATGTAGCTTGAGTTGCACCCTCGCACCGAGTCTTCCGGACTCCACTGCACTTCGCCCTCTCCACGGAAAGGGCTCTGTCGGCCTCTCCCACAGGTCTTCTCTGGCTGCAAACACCCCACCGTTGTCTGGCAGCTCCCTGTCTAGGCTCCAACAGGCTGACACGTCTTGCTGTCGACCGTCCCCACACGGGAGACAATTCTTCTCGTCGTCGGCTCCGAGGCTACAGCAACCTCCACTGTCTTACGTCCCCACCCAGGAGACAACAAGGCGACAGCTAACCTCTGCTTCACGCTGTATTTTCTTGAGCCCTCAGCAAGACGGGCGAGTTCACTTTCCCTTAAGCGAGTCACACACTTTCTGGTTTTCCAAGCACCTTATATTCGTTCTCAAACAAGAGAGAACCCGAGTTTAACTGGCTCAACCAATGGAATCACTGGCACACACACACTCACACGATTTGTACCAATAAATCCCCAAGTTATTTTTATTCCACCAGTGGAATCACTAGTCACCTACACATACACACACACCACAGCTGCTAGCGCCAACAAAGACTTGGGTACCCAGTGGTTAATGCATAACCTCCTATTCAAACTCATGTTCGATTCCCCGAAGCTACCCATTGTACAAACAGCCTGGACTTCTCTACCAGCCATGACTGATGCTTCAAGTATTTACTAACTCTATAGACAACAAGGCGCAAACCACTCCATAGGCCGCAGCCTTCCATTCATTCCTCAGAACAGGGACGACTGGGTGGTCGCTGTACTCTGCCTGCAGGCTGACGGTCACCTACCGTGACGGTCACCTGACACGATCGCCTTCCCTTCAGGCCCACTGGAGAACCCAGTGAATAGCCAGCCAGTGGTCGGACTGGACACTCCTCTACCAGGACCGGCAGGTCGCCAACTCCTTGTCACTATCCCTTGGACATGCGAAACACTTCCCAGTAACTCTCCCTCCTTCAGTATGCGACTCGGGGTATTCCCCTCTGGTGATGCCTGAATTCGCACACTTGAAGACCCAAGGAACTTGCTCTCAACAACAGCAACTACCCTTAATTTCCCTAAATGCTCGAGAACATTCGGCCGACTCATGACAGCATAAATTACTTGGAAGAAAATCGATAGCTTGGTTCGATTTTCTCATTATAGCTAATTAGTACACAGAAACTATGAGTAGAAACTGAAGGGGACTGAGGAAAACCACAAATAACTCCGATGGGAATCCTACCCACAACCTCACAGACAAGAAGTCCATGAGAGTATCCATAACATCACGACATTTTGTCCTACGTTGACTTTTGTCACAGGGTAAACAAACTAGAAAACGAATAAACTAATTTACTGACTATATAACTAGCTGACCAACAAATCAACCAATCAAAGACCAAACGACTGATTGAAGGAATGAATGTATTCATCAGTCAACTACCCAACCGACTAACCAACAAAATGCTGATATTATTAATTAATTGATCAGTTAACCCCGAAATATAACCAAATTGGCAAATCTTCCCCTAAAAATCAACTCTGAAACAAAAATAAGGCTCTTAAATTATGCAACGACATATAACAACAAAACAACAAAGACACAAGCTTCCAGAACTGTTCACTGTCACTCTTACAGCCACGTATTTAGAACCAGGAAGCAGGAGGTTCTGGGCAGTAGTTCTTATCAGGCTCCTTGCGGTCAACTAGTTCCAGCTTTTATCAGATCACGTGCATGCCTTCCTACAATAAACTGCAGCCATTCCTGTCCTTTAGAACAGAGGTTGTGGGGAGTTTGGCTTAGGATGACCCCCCTGAACTTCTTGCATTTAAAGGGAGAAACAAATCTCTTTGACAGTGTGATTGTGGATCAGCTCTTGATATTTCAAGTTAGCAACTGCGTTTTTGATTGTTAGCAGTATTCTTCTTCTTCTTCTTCTTCTTCTTCTTCTTCTTCTTCTTCTTCTTCTTCTTCTTCTTCTTCTTTCATCTTCTTCTTCTTCTTCTTCTTCTTCTTCTTCTTCTTCTTCTTCTTCTTCTTCTGCTGCTGCTGCTGCTGCTGCTGCTTCTTCTTGTTCTTGTTCTTGTTCTTCTTCTTCTTCTTCTTCTTCTTCTTCTTCTTCTTCTTCTGCTGCTGCTGCTGCTGCTGCTGCTGCTTCTTCTTGTTCTTGTTCTTGTTCTTCTTCTTCTTCTTCTTCTTCTTCTTCTTCTTCTTCTCCTCCTCCTCTCTCTCTCTCTCTCTTCTCTCTCTCTCTCTCTCTCTCTCCCCTCTCTCTCTTCCTCCTCTCTCTCTCTTTTGTTGCGTTCTCATTATCGTCTTTGACGCTCTTAGGTTCGTGCACGATATTGGAAAGGGAAAGAAAACCGAAGGAGTAGGGAAAAAGTGAAGGGGACATGGCGAAGAGGGGAAAGGAGATGGAGAACGAATGTAGAGCTTGGGAAGTAGAAGTGTTTATCACTCTACACAGGACGATGTCGCAATCTGGATCCGTAAATGAACCCGGGTGTATTGGCCAGCAGAGGGATTGAGTAGGTAAAGTCCTGTGTACTTTGCAGAAGAACAGCAAGACTTGCAACGTCAGAGTGGATGGGGATCAGTGTATTGGCCAGCAGAGGGACTCAGTAGGTAAAGTCCTGTGTACTTTGCAGAAGAACAGGCAAGACTTGCAACGTCAGAGTGGATGGGGATTATGGGTAAGATGCGCAGTTCCAAAGGTTCTGAAACCTCACCCTTATCCCTCTCCTGTTGTTCCCACCTTCCACCCTCACGGTTTGTTTGTTTGTTTGTTTGTTTTTAAATTCCTGAGATAAAGAAAATGTATAAAGAATAGGTTTTCTATCCATCTTAATCAATACACCGAAAATAGGGAAAGAAATGGGAACATGTCATCAAAAATATACCAAAGAGCTTCATTCTTTCCACCTACCTCTGTAAGGATAGGAAGAATATTCAGGCAGCCTGAGAGAGAGAGAGAGAGAGAGAGAGGAGAGAGAGAGAGAGAGAGAGGAGAGAGAGAGAGAGAGAGAGAGAGAGAGAGAGAGAGAGAGAGAGAGAAGCGGAAGCGGAAGTTTATTCAGTATAGGCCATAGCCCCTTCTGAAGGGGGTACAATACAATACACGGACAATACACTTTTGCGTAAACAGCGAATAGTTAGGCAATTATATCAAATGACATGACAGTTGAGCATTAATCCATTCTGACTGGTAATCTAAGAATACTTTAGCTGAGTAGTATAGTGCGTCTTTTAAATGCTTTATACAAATATATGCAAACATTCTTCAATATAATTTCGTTCCGATTTGCCATGAGCAATACAACTTTAAACAGGCATGGGCTTTTTTAGATATTTAGGGGGAATAAAATCATTTCTTAAATCCTGGAAGACAGGGCAGCACAGCAAAAAATGTTGTTCATCCTCTTTGGCATTCTTACACAACGGACATATAATAGCATCTTCATCAGCATTAGTATACCGATTCTTCTGTGCGGATATCTCGGCTATTCCAAATCTCATTCTTGCCATATAGGTCTTCAAATGTCTATCAATGTCCAGCAAAAGATACACTTCACAATTCCTAGATGATTTAAATGTTCTATAAAAAGCATACCTGTCACTATTTTGAACGTGTTCCTCCCATTTTGCCATCGGTTATCAATCAACCTTTGACGTAGTTCTTTTAAAAAGATATTGACATTTTCCACACCTTGATTGACCCAGACGAACCCGAACCCATTTTGATGCAAAAAATCTCGAATGTCTGACGCCCAATTTTTCTTACCTTTTAATTCTAAACTAAGCAACATTTTATATGCCTTATATGGTAATCTTTTCTCATCCATACGTAGAATTTTCAACCAGTAACTAAGACATCGTAAATAGGAGTTGATGTACATAGGATATCGACCTGTATCCCCATATACAAAATCATTTGGCGTTTTAGGTTGCACTCCCAGGAATCTTTTTAAAGCAAACAAGTGAACTTTTTCTATTTCAGCAACAGCTTATCCATACCCCATAACTCTGCTCCATACTGAGCAATTGGTTGGACTTGCGCATCAAAAAGTTTAAGTAACACAACCAAAGAGTTGTTATTAAGCATATACAATTTTCTCAATATACATAGTACCGCATGTTTTGCTCTGCTCGCAAGGTCCTGACAGGCAGGCGAAAAACTAAGACGGGTAGTGAAACAGATGCCAAGATATTTGTAACAATTCACAACTTCCATTGCCTCGCCATTTAAAAACCATCTCTCCCTTGCTGCCAGGTATCCACCTTTTCGAAAAACTACAATGCGGCTCTTTTCCATATTTATCTTAAGTTGAAGCCTTGTAGCTGCATTATGGAGGTTAATTGACTGGTTTGGAGTCCAACAGGAGTTTCTGATAACAAAGCAACATCATCAGCTAGTAACAAGATAAATAATTCGAAGATTTCAGGTGACAGTGTGGCTCCATGACGTCCCTTTTCAATTATTTCTGTGGCCAATTCATTTATAAATAACGAAAATAATACAGGACTACAGGCATCTCCCTGTTTCACACCCTGTGTGCACAAAATACAGTCTGTGAGTTCACTGCCCGCTCTTACTTTTGCTTTCACATTAGAATACATACTTTTTATACACCGAAACAGCTTCCCTTTAACACCATTTTTTTGAAGAACTGGCCAGAGAAGTTTCCTTGAAATAGAATCAAAGGCCTTCTCAAATCAATAAAAGCAACGTAGAATTTACGATTTAATGAAAACTGCTTCTGTACAATTGCTAATAATGTAAACATGTGATCCACTGTAGAGTATCCTTTCTTAAAACCAGCCTGATATTCGTCAGTGATATTATACTGTTCTACCCATATCTGCAACCTGTAGTTTATAATAGAACTATATAACTTGCTGCCAATGTCACAAAGTGACACTCCTCTGTAGTTGCCAGGATCATTAACATTTCCTTTTTTAAACAATGGCACTATGATTGATTCAATCCAGCCTTCAGGGTATATTCCTCTGTCAAAAAGAGCATTGAAAAATCTAACAAGGAACTCAACAATAGTCTCGCCACCATTTTTAAACATTTCTCCAATTAAGCCATCTGGGCCAGCAGATTTGCCGTTTTTCAACTTCTTTATAGCTACTATAACTTCCTCTTTGGAGATTGGGTCATCCAGAAAACTAATTTCATCTGTGCTTTCCGAATAATTTACCGTTTCTGTTTCTATTGTGCTGTCCACATCTTTTTCAAGGAGGTTTTTGAAATGTCTATGCCACTCGTTAACAGAAATCGCATTATGTGTGCGAGACACCTTGAATGACACCCTATGTACATTACGCCAAAAATCATTGGTATCATTCACCGAATTAACCAGATTATTTAATAAACAAGTGTTGTATTCTTTTTCCTTCTTCTGTAATAGCTTCTTATATTCTCTTCGAGATATACAATAATTCGACCTGTCAGTGACATCCAATGTTCTGCAAAATATTCTTAGAAGCTTTCTGGTAGACATTTTAGCTGTCTGACATTCTAGGTCAAACCACGCATCGTTACGTGTTCTTCCATCAATTCTGATCCTTGTTTTCATACACTCTGCTTGTTTTCTCATACAGTTATTAAACGTATTCAATGCCAGGTTAATATCCACATCTATGAGGTCAACTGCTGCTTCAAATAAAGATTTAGAACCTTCATTGTTCATCAGTGCATGAAACAAATCAGCATTCTGTTCCCGCCATACAAATTTTTCAATAAACTTACAGTTTTCAATCACATTATCTTGATCCCTATGAAGTTTATAGTCCTGATAAAAGTTCACATGAAACTCTAAAGGCAGGTGATCGGACTCAATGCGTTCTTGTACATACATAGAACATAATGACACAATACATACATAAAGATCCACAGAGGCCAAGAAATAATCATTAACACTATTACCTGTATCAGAAACGTATGTGAGACGACCTTGGCGGTCGCCATTACATACTCCGTTTAAAATGCATAATTCTAGAGCTGTGCACATGCTTAGTAAACACTTACCATATCTATTTAATACTTTGTCTTCAGACTCCCTTTTAATACGAAAAGAATCATTTTTTAAACATGCACTATAAACATTGCTCTTAGCACCTGTATCCTGACCGACATTAGAAGTTCTGCTCTTAAGGTCTCCACTTAAAAGAATATACATATTAGGAAATTCAAAGACCTTATCTGTGAGAATTTCTTCTAGTGCATGTATACCATTATCAACATCAAAGTACGAGTAGTATGGTGAATTTTCCGGGGGTACATATGTACATACATACAAAACATCTTTGGTCAAATTAAGTAGACTTCTAGAAATTACAAACATAATAACATTGTTGTAATCAACATCAATTGCTTTCACATATTGCAAAAGTTCTTTTTTCACGAGACAAATTATTCCCCCTGATCGTCTTCCTTGATGTGTGAATTGTAAAGCAGGTTTACAGAAAATTTCATGGGTATGAAAAGAAAGAGGTTGTAAACAATCAACAAAAGTTTCAACAAGACAAACTATGTCAAACGATGTTATATAAGAGAGAAAGCTAGAATCACCAATCTTCGATAACAATCCATTGACATTCCAATGTAAAAATGACAAACGATTTCCATCCACACACACCATTTTCCTTTCTCGCTCTCCTACGCATGCACCCTTCCTCTGCTGTGTACAATTCTCACTACCATTCTCAAAATACACATCAACAACGCTAGTGGAAGGTAATGTGTTCATATTATCCTCGCGCACGCAGTCGGGAGCTGGCATAGCTGCGGTGTCATCTTCTGTCACAAGCTCACGGGGAGCACGTGAATACATTCTGTCACAACTAGAGGAAGACGGTGATTCTAATTTTTTTTGTTCCCTCTGTGTTATGTACAACTTTAGTAACAAAATCTTTTTTAAGACATAACAATGTATACGGTTCTTTATGTGTGCTAGGCCGGCCGTATTCCTATTGCATTGGCATTAGATTTTGTTGATGGTCCAACACAAATTTCTTCCCTTCAATAATCAGGTGGTCAAAAACCATTGTCGCCTTCTTATTTCTTTTCTGGCTGACTTTAGATGAGGGACAAGTTTCCGTCGAATCTCCCTAACCCGCGCGGAGAAATCTTCCCCAATGAATATGTTGCTGCCCCGAAGGTTACTTCTCTTACTAAGAATTCTTTCCTTGTCCTTAAAAAAGGTACACCGGCCAATAATAGGGGAGTCTTTCTTTTTGTTGAGTCTGTGGAGTCGGTCAAAGTCAATGTCCTGTGTCAGGTCCAGTTTGTCCGTCAGCAGATCTCTAATCACACCTTCACATTGCTCTTTAGTTTCATTTTCCTGTCGGTGGATACCATAAAAGATGACATTGTTTCTTTTGGACCGTCCCTCCAAGTCGTCAGTTTTCATTTCTAAGTTCTCAACCTTTTCCCAGAGTCTTTCATTTTGTTCTTTCAGAGTTTGATTTTCACTTCTTAAATTTATCACTTCCTCTTTCAGTTCAATCATCTCTTCCCGCAGTCCAGCAAACATGTCTTTAACTTGTCGGATATCTTCCTTCACTTCGTTGAACTTACTGTGAAGGGTCGCCATGATGTCCTTCAGCGTCGGGTCACCGGCTGTCCGTGAAGGGGAAGAAGCTCCAGCAGAGCCGTCACTGGTGTTCCTCAAGCGGGACTGCCGAAGACTTTCCGCCTTTCCGCCAGGTCCAGGTCCAGGGTTCAGCTCCACGTCTCCACAGCAATGTAGAAAAACGCCGGCGTACAAATAGGCCAGGAGCAAGCCAACCACGACACCGTGTACCCGTTTGCGTAGTTTTAATGTCCGAAAGAACATGGCTTTCTTCTTCAACGCTCGTCGAGCCATGAAATATATGAAGACCGGCACAAATCCTCCGCACACCGACCGAAAACTTAAAGCAGCTTCCGGCATGATGACGACCAGGTACTCTCCGGGTTGATGTAGGGGCTCAGATTAGAGGAACTTCACTTAAATGTCGCAGCTCCTGTCAGTCAGTGTCAACACTTCGCCAGCCGGAAGTGATCCCCCGAGAGAGAGAGAGAGAGAGAGAGAGAGAGAGAAGAGAGAGAGAGAGAGAGAGAGAATGAGACAGAGACAGAGAGAGAGAGAGAATGAGAGAGAGAGAGAGAGAATGAGAGAGAGAGAGAGAGAGAGAGAGAGAAGAGAGAGAGAGGAGAGAGAGAGAGTACTCTGATTTTTGGACCTTATCGAGACTAGCAAGACACATGAAGAAGCCTTTGAGACTGCTCTGAGTCATTCTTTCAAAATACATTAGCAAAACACATTCCTGATTAGACTGTTTTCAAGATTGCATTGTCTGGTGAAACGCACGCACACCACACACACACACACACACACACACACACACACACACACACACACACAACACACACACATACACACACACACACACACAGATGGACAGAAATGATGGAAAGACAGACAGACTGAGAGGAAGACAAAGAATCAAAAACCATGAGCAGCATGCAGACAGTGTACAGAAACAGATGTACAAGTATAGTAAACACTAAACTAGCCAGTAACTTTTCGTCTCTTTGAAAAGTAGTTGAGGACACATTCGGCCAAACTAAGGCCCCTAACAATATCCATTCATCTAACACACGCGAAGTCAAGAGGCACACAAATCAATTGAAGAAAACAGCATACCCCTGCCTTCCTCCTCCTTTGTTCCTCCCTTCAATATTAAAACGAAGCTGCGAACAAAACCTGTCTGCTTGGAGACCGCAAGACCGTCTTTATGACAACATGTCATGTTTGAATACTGCTTGTCGCTGTCGTCAAAGACAAGTGACGTCGAGCTGTCTGTCTGTAACGCTATGTTTGGAACAGATGTTCTAATGTGTGCTGGACAGAAGATGTCTGATGACGGCTGGATGGATGTGTCTCTAACCATACGTCTCCTAGTAAGCAAGGTCCGGCTGTAGGTGATTAATATGTTCCAAATGGTCCACTGCTTTGTAGAGATGGATCTCAAGGTTCCCACAATGATTCAGGGGTAGTTTTCCTAATACCGGTAATACTGATCAGGAAGCAGATAGGCAATAACACTGATCCCCCATTTTGCCAGGCAGTTTGAAGAATTAGAATAAGATTCTCTAGACGTGAAGGTAGTCAAATCAGGTAGATGGCGGGCTGGAAATGCTGTCAGAGAGCGAGGACAGATCCGAGTCAGGGAAGTAATGGAAGTGGGAGGAAAAGACAGAGGGGATATGACAGTGTGGCAGAGAGGCGACAGAGAGGCGGCAGAGGGCGGCAGAGGGGCGGCAGAGAGGCGGCAGAGAGGCGACAGAGAGGCGGCAGAGGGGCGGCAGAGAGGCGGCAGAGGGGCGCAGAGAGGCGGCAGAGAGGCGGCAGAGGGGCGGCAGAGAGGCGGCAGTGGGGCGCAGAGAGCGGCAGAGGGGCGGCAGAGGGGCGCAGAGAGGCGGCAGAGGGGCGGCAGAGAGGCGGCAGAGGGGCGGCAGAGGGGCGGCAGAGAGGCGGCAGAGGGGCGGCAGAGGGCGGCAGAGAGGCGGCAGAGGGGCGGCAGAGGGGCGGCAGAGAGGCGGCAGAGAGGCGGCAGAGGGCGGCAGAGAGGCGGCAAAGGGGCGGCAGAGAGGTGGCAGAGAGGCGGCAGAGGGGGCAGGGGGGAGGGGGGGGGGGGGGGGGAGGCGGCTATGACGGGGAACTTTTGATATGGAAGCGGTCAATATTCTACAGAGGAGACTGACTGCTACTATTTCGATCCGTAAGTAATCCAGTGTGTTGGTCAGTAGAACCACTTAGTAGGTAATGTCCTTCGCATAATTGGGTAAGAACAGGAAAGACTGTAAGGTCAGTGTGGGTGGGGATTAGGAGTGGGCTGCGCAATCCAAAGGACCCTGAAACATCATCATGACCCCCATCCCCCACCCCACCCCCTTTTACTCTTGTACCCACCTTTCATTCCTAGCATTTTATAAAAAATCAATTCCTGAAATGAAATGAAATATTAAAAAGTCTTAACCACCCTAATCAATACATGATAAAAAGAAAGAAAAAAGAAAGAAAAAAGAAACACGCCATCAGGGAAATATCACAGAACATTACTCTTCACACCTACCTCGTCAGGGAGGAAAACAAACGCAATAGGCAGACAGACTTAGAGAGAGAGAGAGAGAGAGGAGAGAGATAGAGAGAGAGAGAGAGAGAGAGAGAGAGAGAGAGAGAGAGAGAGAGAGAGACAGACAGACAGACGACAGACAGACAGACAGACAGACAGACAGGAAACAGTGAGAGACAACGACAGGGAGACAGAGACAGAGACAGAGAGACTGACAGAGAGGGATTACTCTGAATCTCAGACCTAAATGAGACAAGCACGACACATAAACAAGGGCTTCAGGACTATTCTGAGTCATTCTTTCTAAATACTTTAGCAAAACAACTAGCTGATTAGACTGGCTTCAAGACTGCGTTGCCTGGGAGAAACACACACACACACACACACACACACACACACACACACACACACACACCACACACACACACACACACACACACACACACACGCACGCACGCACGCACGCACGCACGCACGCACGCACACACACACACACACACACACACACACACACACACACACACACACACTCAGGAAACAAAGATAGACAGAAAGGCAGACCAAGAGAAGCGAACTCGTAAGCAACAAGCAGGAACAGATCTACAAGTACAGTAAACACAAAACAAGCCAGTTACCTTTCTGTTCTTAAGAAAGCACTTACAGGCCCGTCCGTCTAAAACGAGGCAGCTAACAAGCCCATTCATCTAGCACACGTCAGGCCAAGAGGCACTCAAAACAATGCAAGAAAACACCAGCCACCTCCAGCAGCCCTCTCACCCCCACCCCCCACCCATCCCTCCCTTTATTATTCACAGGAAGCTGCTAACAAAAATAGTCTGTTTTGTGACCATGAGACTGTCTTCATGACAACATGTCATTGTTTGAATTCTGTTCATCGGTATCTGTAAAGACGGATGACGTTAGGCTCCATCTGTAACACTATGTTGTTTTTTTTCTTCTTTTTTTTTTTAGATTGTTGTTTTTTCTTTTCGCGTACGCAGGCTGATACTGCGGACACTCCCTGTATGTTTGGAACAGTGGGCATGATGTGTACTGGCAGGCGATGTCTGACGTGTCAATAATGGTCAGGCTGCTTCTAAGCAGATGAGTCAGGTATTCCGAGTATTCTACTCCTATATGGAAAGGGACCTCAGTGTTCGCATAATGATTCAGGGAACACTTTTCCTGTATACCAGTAATAGTGATGAGGATGTCAGATCTGCAACAGCATTAATCCTTCGTTTTGGCAAGCTGAGGAAGAATGAAAATAACAAGACACTGTTCAAGTGAAGGTATGAAGATCAGAGAGACAGTATGCTAAAAAAAAAGTGTCAGAGAGTTAGAAAATGGAGCCTCAGCTTGAAAATGATTTGAAGTATGAAGAGAAAAATATGTTATCAATACCTTTCAATGTGTCTGACAAACATAGAATGAAAACCTGGTTGGGCGTCATACAGTTGCTTTACAGCATTAATACGATTGGTAGTGTCTTGTTCTACACATACAAACATGAAATAGTTGTTTACGATACAGACAACATCTTAGTGTACAATTCCTGAGCCCACACATAAAAGAAACTGCTTTGGAAAACAAACAAACAAACAAACCACGTGCCAATCGAGGTCATGTTTCAGGCATGTCTTTGAAGTTGATTTGAATACCAGTGAACCTGCCTATCCATCAAATGATTTGTGTTTCCATTTGTCTCACCTCTCATGTCCCATTAGTGGTATGCTACTTCGCTGAACATGCTGTCACGAAAGAGCCACACAATTTGATCGATTTTGTTTGTCTGTTGAGTTTCTGGTGACCAGCTGGGATAATGGCGATGTAAGTGGCGCTATGGAGTTCCAATTAATGACAGGCCTGTACTCTACGCTCCGTTTTGCTACATATGCCAGGGCTAATCACGCCGTAGAAATACAGACTTTTTGAATTTCAGTTTTCAAAAATGAGGTATACTCGCTGAGATGAATCCGTCATTTGGACGAAACTGGTCATTTTAGTTCTCGTCTTCCATTTTAGAAATCAGCACACTAAACTCTGGGTATGAGATAGCTGGGCTGAAACATTTTCTCAAATAAGGCTTCTGATGAGAATCGAACCCACGACGACATACGCGATGGCAAGCCTGTGACACTATCCATAGCATCAACACATTTTGTCCTATGCTTAGTTAGGTAACAAGACAGCTATGTAAATAAGTAATGAACTAACCTTTTAACTGTCTAACCAAAAATCAACATTCAACTAATAAATGACCAACCAATTGACTGGATGAAAGAAAACATTTAACAATTAACCCCCTACCCAGCCAACCGACTAACCACCAAAGTTACTAAACTTCTTAACTTATGGCTCAATGAACCTCGGATTATGACCAAACATACCAAATCTTTTTTCAAGAACACAGTTCTGAACGAAAACTAGGGCTCTGAAATAAATCAGCAACAAAAAACCGCGAGTTGTCAAGATTGTTCAGACTCGACGGCAGCCATATATCGAAAACCAGGAAACAGGAGATGGCGTGCAATAAGTCTCGTCCGGCTCGTTCGGCCTCATCAGTCCCAGCTTTTCACCAGATCGAGGACCCTTCGGTGCATGCCTTCATGTCATAAACTACCTCCATCCCTGTTTCTTTTAAGGAGAAAAGAGGTCCGCGTAGAACCCTGCAGGAAGGAATCCATCAATCCCTGACTTTTAAAGGGAGAAATAAATCTCTCTTCAATGCTTTGTTTGTGATGAGTTCTGACCGTTCCACAAATACGTAAGAAGCATGGAAAAAAATTTTCAAACCATTCTTCTTCTTCTTCTTCTTCTTCTTCTTCTTCTTCTTCTTCTTCTTCTTCTTCTCCACTCTGTGTTGCTGTTGTGTTTCGTATCACTGTCTTTTGAGGTTGGAAAGGGAGGATGGATGGAGAGGAGGGAGAGGGTGGTGCGGTGGCGGTGGTGGTGGGGGAATGGACGGAAGATGGTTGAATACTTTAAGAAGTAGCGGTGTTTGTCATTCTGCATAGGACGCTGAATGTCTCTATCCGGATCTGTCAAGGACTCAAGGGTGTTGATCGGTAGAAAGACCTAGTAGGTAGTGTCTGGAATAGGTTGAATGAGCATCGGTAAGATAATTATGTAATGTAGGTGTGGGTTTGGGGATTAGCGATCGACTTTGCCATTCCAAGGATTCTAAAACCTTTTTCAACCCACTCTCCTCCTGTTCCTTAATGTTACACATACCTTTCTGACGCAATCCCCCCTCCTCCCCCCACCCCACCCCCCCCCCCCCCACCCCCCCAAAAAAGAAAGAAAATATGTAAGCTCTTTAACCACCTCCATCAATATACGTAAGTAGAAACAAACACAAAAAAAAGCAATAGGAACACATCAGCAGATAATATCACAGAATATCACCCTTCCACTACTGTCTAGAAATCAGAAACAAACCCAAGCGTCGGAAGTCTTATAGCACAGGAGAGAGAGAGGAGAGAGAGAGAGAGAGAGAGAGAGAGAGAGAGAGAGAGAGAGAGAGAGAGAGAGAGATTCTGAATCTAAAACCCTAACGAGACTTCGAAACAAAACAAAGAAAGTGTTGGGGCTACTCTGATCTTTTCTTCTGAAATAAAAAAACAAGACCCCCATTCTGCTGAGACTTTTTTTCCAAGATTGCATTGCCTGGGAAGGCCACACCACACTCAACACCCCCCAACACACCCACACACAAAACCACACAACCCCACACATACACACAAACACACACACACACGAAACACGCACGCACGCACGAAACGCACGCACGCACGCAACCACGCACGCACCACAACGCACGCACGCACCCCAACCACTCACGTCGCACGCGCGCCCCACACATTTCTCTCTCTCCTCTCTCCCCCTCTCTCCTTCTCCCCTCCCTCTCTCTCCTCCCCACAAAAACACCCCACACAACACACCCCCACACACACACACCACACACACTACACACACAAACATACAAAAGGAGAGGAGGGGAAAAGACAACAGACAGACAGACAGAAAACAGACAAGAGAACAGAGAAAAGGGGAGAGACAGAACAGAAAGAGAGAGGAGAGAGAGAGAGAAAGAGAGAGAGAAGAAGAGAAAAAGGAAGGGAGGAAGAAAAGGATGCTCGGGAAAATCGAACTTCACAATAAGAAATTTCAATAATCCCAATCACTTTTTCTCATTTTCCAAAACACGAAACCCCATTGCCTAAAAGATCTTTCCCTTTACTCTCTCTCTCCCCCTCTCTCTCTCTCTCTCCCCTCTCTCCCCTCTCTCTCTCCCCCCAACCTTTTCTCCTTCTCTCCCCCTCCCCCTCCCTCCTCCTCCTCTCTCTCCCCTCTCGCCTTCCTCATTCCTTCATGTATGGGGGGTAAATCCCCAAATCCCATGTTCTGTGTATACATTTTGGGGCACAACGTAAATTTGTGCATGTATCCTGAAATCATCCGGGGGTTGTGTGGGGTTTTTTTGTGTGCTTTGCGTGGGGGTTGTGTGTGTGTGTGGGGGTGTGTGTGTGTTGTGTGGGGTTTTGTGTGTGTGGGGTGTTTTCTCAGGGCAAAGAAACCTTGAACCCCACCTTTCCCGTTTTTTTTCCGAAAAAAGACTCAATTACCCCTTAAAGCCTTTTTTACAACATCATCATCTCGCCATCGCCGCCCCGCCGCCCCCGTCGTCGTCGTCGTCGTCTCAACAACACATCAGTATCCCCCGTGGATTGCCCCTGCCGAATAATCATTGTCTTTTTCTTCTTTTTTTTTCTCCCCCTCTTTTTCCATCTCATTTTTTAAAGAAAAGGCTGCTCGTTCGAGCTTTTCCCCCACCGTCGATGTGCTGGCGAAAAAACTACTTTTTTCCACTCGCACGTACCGCCTTCCCCATTGATGAAACTAAGATGAAACGATCATCAAAACGATTTCTAATGAGGATATTTCCTATTGCAAACGGTTTCCAGAAATCGCGGGAAATAAAAACAGCTGGGAAAGCAAAACGAGATGGGGGTGCGAGGTATTTGAAAAACTTCCAGAGTTCAGTACGTCGCTGAAAAAAGGGAGGAAAAGGGGGTTGGGGAAGGGGGGGGGGGGGGGGGGAGGAGGGGGGTGCGGGGAGAGAGTGAAAAAATAGGGGAGGGGAACGGGGGTTAGGGAAAAAAGGGGTTGAGGGCGGGAAGGGAAGGAATAGGGGGGGTTTGAACTTTGGGGATGGGGGGGGAGATTTTACAGGGGTATAAGAAATTTTTGCAGTGGAAAAAATTAAAAAACCCGCAAAACAAACAAAAAACCAAAATTAATTTCGTTTTAAATCTTTTTTTTCCAGCAGGGGAAAATGTTTTTCGGGGTAGTTTATTTTTTTCCCTTTTGGGTCGTTTTTTTTATTTTTTTTGTTTCTTTTTTTTTTGTTTTGATACGCTGAGTGTCTTTTTCCCTAAAACCCTTTTCTATCTCTTCTACCAAACCCACCCCACCCCACACCCCCCATCCCCACCATTACTTAAATTTTTCTACCACACCCAGCTTACATACAGCAAACATACATACATCATACAAAACAAAACATACATAAAATATAACATACAAAAATACATAAAATACATGCATACATAAAACCCATAAAATACAAAATACTTTACAACATACATGCATACATACCCACATACATGCATAATACATACATACTTTACGTACGAAAACTTAGGGAAACTACTTTACAATACAAAAACAAAAAACCAATCATACATGCATACATACATACTTTACATATATAAAACCCTACATACATACAACATACAAAAATCGACCAGAATACGCACCTGCATTGTTGGTCACAAAATGAAAACACACCCAAGCCCGCATTCTTTAAATTGACTGGGAAATTGAAAAAAACGGAGAGCCAGACTAATTCGGGCGGAAAAAAATTAACCTTCTTCTGGACCCAAATTTTGATGACCCTTGTCTGCATGGCGACAAAATTTTGGGGGACCTGGGGGGCAAAAACACCCCATACATTACATTCTGTAAAAACCAACTTCTCCGGCAGAAAGGGGGCTACATGCCCATATTGATTTTTCCCCTAAAAAACACTGAATCATCGTTTTTTATCGTTATGGTTTAAAAAAAAATCTTTTGATTCCGCGTCACCCAAAGTCACTTACCTGATAATAAAAAAAGCAAGAAGAGTGCTGGTTTTTTTTTTTATCTACTATCAAAAATTTCATCCCATTACTACACGCGCCTCCCCCCCCCACCCCCCCCCTCCCCTCACAACTTCTTACTACCCCCCACCAACAAGCACCCGGCCATAAATTTCGCCTTTTTGTAAAATATCCTTGGGATGCCAGAAAAATGGGGAGAACCTGCCCCTGGGGGTCCCATAATTTTTCCGACCCCTTTTGCCTCCACCCATCCTCTCACGCTTTCCCATCTTAAAGGGGGGCAAAAATTTTGGGCTATTCGTAGTTTTTTTTTGGCTTTCCTTTTTTAGGATTACAGATAAGGGGAACCAATTAAATGGGATTTTCTGAGGGGGGGGGGAACAAAAAAACAGATAGCCCAAATCTACCCACCCCCCCCCCCCACCTTCTCCAACCCCTGCTGTTTCCCCTTTGGATGTGCAAACAAAAATTCTGATGAAGGTTTTAACTATCCATAGCAAAGCTCATACGGGACCATTTAAAAGCTCCTTTTTATAATATGAAAACAAGAAAAAAAGCTTTAAAATTCGTGCTTTATGTTAGAAAATTCGTGGGTTTTCGGGTTTTTTTTTTTAAATATGCTGACGCCCTTCATTTAAAAACTTAATCTATGTTTTTCCCCCCCCCCCCCCCCCTCCCCCCCCCACACAAAATTGCAAGCACGGCGTGCGCGCGAACACACAACAACCCACACACACCACACACACCCCACACACACACACAAAACACCACAAAACGCACAAAAACACACACATGCACGCATTGCAGGCAGCACACACATGACAGACACATAGACATAAATGCAGAACTATAAAAAAAGGCAAACAGACAGACAGAATCCGATCGACAAGTACACCCGGGAAACAGCAAACAAAACACGCCAGAAAGCTTTTCCCTTCTTTTTTGGAAAGAAATTAAAGGCGCTTTCCCGCCCAAAAACTAAGGCTTCTTTTAGATACCCAATCTAACACACAGGAAATAAGGGGCCACAAACCAAAAAAAGGGAAAATAATCGTACACACCCACACACACACACACCCCCAAAACACAACACAAAACACCGCTCACAAAACAAAACAAGGGGGATATCATAACACCCCCCACACCCCACACACACACACACACAAAATTTCACACACCCCAAACACACACACACGCAAAACCACCCCACACACACAAAACAAAACAAAACACACACACCACACACATACATGCACACACACACGGCGCCGCAACGCACCACACACACAAAACACACACACACACAACACCCACCACACACGCACATACACACCCCAGGGCCCACCCCACGAACGCCCACGCCCGAAACGCACGCCCGCACACACACACACCCCACACACACACACACACACACACACACACCCTCACGCCCGCACACACACACACACCCCCCCCGCACGCACGCACGCACGCACGCACGCACGCCCGCAGCACGAAACGCACACCCCCCCCCCACAACACCACACACACACACACACACACACACACACAAAAACACCACACACACACACACACACTCGTCAAAATATCACTTTAATTTTTTAAAACGTTAAATTGAAGACCTAACACACAAAACACACAAAACACCCCACACAAACACAAAACACACAACAAAACACACAAAACCCCACACCCAAAAACACACACACACACACACACACATACACACACACACCCCCACACCACACACCACAAACATACCCAACCCACAACACACACACTCTCTCTCTCTCCCCTCTCTCCTATCTCTCTCTCTCTCTCCCCCCTCTCCCCCTCCCCTCCCCCATCCTCTCTCTCTCCCCCTCTCTCTCTCTCTCCCCCTCTTCTCTCCTTTTTTTCTCTCTCTTCTTTTTAAACCTATTTTTGGGAAAGCTGTGAAAAAAAGCGTGTGCTTGAAGACCATGAGGTTTGTTTTTTATGACAGGGCCCACTTTTTAAATACGCTTGTCATTTTTTCAAAGACGGGTGCCGTTGAGCTGTAACCCATTTTTTGGAGCAGGGGGCCTTTTATGTGGCTGACAGGCGAAAACCGCGCCCCGGCGGGTGTGACGGCAAATGTTATACGTGGGTTTTGGGTAAGCAAAGCCTGTCTGAAGTAAACCCATGTTTCCCAAAAAAAATCCATCCCCTTTTCAGAAGAGGGGGTTTAAGGGCTACCAAAATTTGACTTGGGGGGATTTTTTCCCTTTTATCCCAAATGATATTTAAAAAGGAAAGGGCCCAATATGTAACAACACTGATCTTTCCCTTTTTGGGCCCGCCAGAGGAAAATAAAAATTACCCAAAACCATTGAAAGAAGCAAGGGTTTAAAAATCAGGAAAAGGGCGGGCGGGAAAAAAAACCGTTGGAAAACTGAAATGGTCATGGGCTAAAGAATTCTTTAAAGTGGGAAGAGAAAATTTTTGTTTTTAAAAAACCTTTGACATTGTAAAACCCCCGGGGCCCCCCACGCAACAGAACAAACTCTAAGGGGGTGCAGAACATTGATGTACAAAAAGGAAATAATGGTTTTTGGTTTTGGGTCTACCCCCATACGGGAAAGTCATTTAGGGTAAAGACAACCCCTCGGGCATTTTTAGGGTTTAAAGGAGCTCTACCCCTAAACACGGGTATGGGAAAAAACAAACAACAAAAAAAAGAAAGAAACACACACACAAAAAACCAACACACACACACACCCCCCAACACACAACACAAAACACACACACCACACACAAAACACCCCACAAAACACACCCACTTTCCGAATGGTGATGTTTTCAGAAAATTTTAAAGGGGTTTGGTTTAAATTTCCAATGATCCAAAAATTTGTTTGTTGTTCGACTCCCCTTATTTTTTAAAGTCTCATTGATGGTATTTTTACTATGCCAACCCTTCCCCGCCTCCCACATGAACAACCTTTTCCCCCAGGGAGCAATCAATATCAAACGGGGGCACAATGCCCCCAAAAGGGGGGAACTAGGGGGCTGCTGGGGAAATTTACGGGCAAACATTCCCTTTCCCTTTATTTTGGGGTGGTGTAGTTTTTTTAAATTTGGGCTTGATCCCACCACACCGGACGATACCAAAAACTAAACCTAAACCCCAAAAACATTTTTCTTTAGAAGGGGCTGGGCTTGGGGAATTCCCCCTAAACAGAGGGTTCATCCATCAAAGGGACGACCCCAAAACCTTTCCGAAGCAATCAAACTCGCTTGGACTTCAAAAAAGGAAAAAACTGAGGGCAATTACTAAAAAACTTTAATGAAAGCATATAAACTGACCCCACAAGTTTTTGTTGGCGTTTCTGAAAATTGACAATTAAGGGAAAATTTCAAAAATAAGGACTGAGGGGGGAAAAATAAGAAAAATTTAAAAAAGAGGGGGTTATTTATCGAAAAGGGACCCAGACAATAATACAGGACTAGACACTAGCCCTGAACCCTGTTTTTTCCGGGCCCTTGGGGGTAACTAACCCCTCCTTCTAAAAATTAAATTTTTGGGGTTAATGAAACATCTGGGGATTGCTTTCCGGGTTTTGAAAATTAAGGACGGGGTTTTTACTCAAACGATTCCTTTTCCCCAAATAGGCCAGCGTTAACAAGGCTGGTAAAATCCCAACATCTCAAGCTTTTGGTTTTAAAAAAAAAATGAAAAACAAGCAACTTTTTTTCAAAAATGCTTTTCTTTGGACAAAACGGGACGGTTTGGTTACAGTTTTAACCATTTCAGAATCCCACCACTAACCTATGGACGGGAAGCAAAACCTTAGGCCGAAAAAATCCACAACAAGGGGAATTTAAACCCATGGCAATCAACCCCACACTTTCGAAAATGGCTAGGCCGTCCCAAATACCAAGCATCAACACTTTCCTTTTTAGGATATGAGGTTACAAGCTAGCTAATTTAATATGAAAATAACAATTTGTTAAATCACTTACTAAAAAATAAATCAAGTAAAAAAATCACCATTTCGTTAAAAAACTTTTTTTGTCAAAATTTTCAGCTACCAAACCCTTCGGGATGACGAATCTGCTCAACAACAACACCCAAAACAACTGACCACCAACAACTTTAACTTTTTGGGAATTAAAAGGGCTTGTAAGCTCAGATTAGGGCCAAAAACGGGTAAATCTTTTTTCCCAAGATAATTTCTCAAAAAAAATTAAACGGAATAAAGAAACCCAGCAATAACAAACACAAAAAAAACAAAAGGGACCCTACATTCCCAAAAACTCCCCCCAAAAAAATTTGACCCCAACCATATATCAGAACCCGAAACAGGAGGGGGTTGGTGTAGAAAATCTCTCAAAGATCATCGCTGCCTCAATAACCCCATTTTTCATTGGATAAAGGGGACCCCTCGTCCATCCTTTCCCGGTAAGCATTGACCTTTTCCGTTTTTTTGGGGGGAAAAGGGCTCCTTTAAGCTCTCGTTAGGACAACGCCATAAATTTTCCTTGATTCTTAATTAGTGAAAAAAAAAACAACCTTTGATGCTTATTTTTATCTTTTCGCACAGCCTCCCCAACCTGTGAACGGGAAAATGCATTTTTCCCAAAGCATTCTTCTTTGTCTTTTTCTTCTTCTTCCTTTTTCTTCTTCTTCCCCCCCCTCCTCCTCCTCCTCCTCTTCTTCCTCCTCCTCCCCTCCTCCTCCTTTTCTTCCCCTCTCTCCTCTCTCTCTTCTCTCTTTTCCCTTTTCCCCCTTTTCTTCTCCCTCTCCTCTCCCTCTCCCCCCTTTTTGTGTCTCTGCCCGGGTCTCTGTCTCTGTCTCTGTCTCTGCCCTTCCCCCGTTTGCCCTCTTTTCCCCTTCTTCTCTCCTCTCTCCCCTCTCCCTCCTCTTTTCTCTCTCTCTCCTCCACACACACTCTCCCCTCTCCTTTCTCAGGGTTGCTTTAGTCAACGTTTTTAATTAAAGTTGTCAGGTTTTTGCAGAATATTTTTCTCCCGGGCCAAGAGTTTGGATGGGGAAGAAGTTAAAGGGGGGAAAATAAGGGGGGGGGTTGGGCCGGGGAGGTGGGTGGGGGGACAGAAGAGGGTTAAAGGGAAACCAAAGAAAGAAGGCCCTTTGTCCCCCCAAAAAAAGGGAACCCCCCAGTTTTTTTTCGGGGCCCTGAAAAGGGAACCAACAATTTGGGTCACCCAAAAAACAGATCAACAGAAAGTGTCCGGAAAATTTTGAACCAGCATGAAAAACACATGAAATAAAGGCTGTGTGGGGGGGTTTTAGGGATCGTTTTTCCCCCTTTCCAAGGGATTTCAAAACCTCCCCAACCCCGCGCTCCTTTTCTAAAAATTTTTTTTCACGAAACCTTTTTCTGACAAAATTTTCCAAAAAAGAAGCAAAATTTTACACGCTTTTTTAACCACCTTAAATCAATGCACTTTAAAGAAAAAGAAGGAAAAAAAGGGGAATAGGAACCCTCTTTCGGGAAATACAGGGAACATCACACTTCCGCCCCCATTCATTCCTAGGAATCGGGAAAAAACCCCAAGCGTCGGCACCCCTTTTTGGCACACAGAAAGGAAAAGGGGAGAGAGAAGAGAAAAAGAGAAAGGGGAGAAAGGGGAGAGAGGGGAAGAGAAGTAGGAAACAAGAAAAGGAAAACAAGAAAAGAAAGACAGAGAGACAGAAGGAAAGAAGGAGAAAAAAGAGGGGAAGAGAGAGAAGAAGAGAGAGAGGAAAAAAAGAGAAAAGGAGAGAGAGAGAGAAACAAGCCCAAAAGACAGAAGAAAGAAAGAGACAAGAAAAGGAAAAAAGAGAAGAGAAAGGGGAGAGGGTAAAGAGAGAGAGTGCGGAAAAACGAAAGAAGAGAAGAAAGAGAAGAGAAAGAGAAGAGAAAAGAGAAAATTTCCCTAAATCTACACCCTTTAACGAAAAACCCGGAGACACAAAAAAAGGGGTTTTGGGGGCTACTCTGAGTCTTTCTTTTTAAAAAATTTCAACAAAACACATTGCTCCTAAACGGGTTTAAAAATTTCATTGCCGGGGGGAAGTGCACGCACGCACACACACACACACACACACCAACAACACACCCCAACACACCCCACGCACCCACGAAACAACGCACACCCCACACACACGCAAACACGGGGGCCGCGCCCAAATTAACGGGAAAAAAACAGACAGACAGACAGAAAAGAAAACAGGGGGGGGGGAACAACAAAAAACAAACCAGATGGCCCAACAAGCCAGACAAAAACAGACAAGGGGGAACAGACAACAACAGACACAAACAGAGACAGAGCAGCAGACAGACAGACAGAAAGAAAAACGGGAAACCCAGACTACAGTCTGACAAAAAAAGGGAGAAAATGTTTTGAAACCCCGGTTTTCCATTGAAAGAATACGGAATAACCCCAAAAAAATCTGCTTATTTCTCCGGACCCAATCATGCCCCTCCTGAGAAAAAATTTTTGGTTTTTAAACCCCCTCCCCCCCCCCCCCCCCCCCACCTCTTTTTTCTCTCTCGCTTTTCCTCTCGCTCTCTCTCTCCTCCCCCAACCTCCTCTTTTCTCTCCCCTCCCCTCCCCTTCCTCTCTCTCTCCTCTCTCTCTCCTCTCTGAATATGAAAGAGAGAGAAAAAGAGGGGCGGGGGTGCGCGTGTGTGAGTGCAGCCCCTTTGTGTTTCCCCGCACGTGTTTTGTGTGGGGTGGGGTTGTGGGGGGTGTGGTGTGTGTTGTGTGTTTTGGTTTTTCTCTCAGGCAAAGCATCAAAAACCATTCCTACAAACAAACATCTTTTTTTGTTGAGGTATTTCGCGAGAATGACTTAATTTCGCGAGAATGACATGGGGGCACTGAATAAGACAGTAGACGGGAAAAAAAATGTTTTTAATATACCCCCTTTTAAAACCCCCCCTTTTCCCCCCCTTTTACTGGGGAAAATGAACGCCCACAACAAACACACACAAACAAAAAAGGTGCACAAACAAAGGTTTTATTGCTTTCACCCGCACTCTCACCCCAGAATGGAAATTTAAACACCAAGACCTCTAATCCAACACACCCCGGCAGTTTTCCCCACACAAAAAAAACAACAAACAAAACAAACAAACCCCCAAAAGAATCCAACTAACTAAAATAAAAACCCCGCCCACAGCGCATCCCCCCTTTTATCATACCTGTCACGCTTGTGCTGCCCTCTACATTTTAACGACCCTTCCCCCGGGAAGGCACAGACCACACCTCACCCACTAAAACCCCAAACCAAAAGGGGAAAAGGGTTTAAATCACATAAACCTGGTAACCCGCGGGAAATATCAACCCAATGGGACCCCAAAAAACCCAGATGCCCCCCAAATTTTTTTTCCCCTTTTTAAAAAAAAAAATTACTTTTTAATACAAATTTTTTTATGGCCTTTGTCAAACCCCCGGGGAAACCAACCCGGGGAAAATTTAAAACCCCCAAAATTTCAACACGATTTTTAAAGAAACCCCAACCCCCAATTTGCACTTTCAATACTTCATTCGAATCCCGGCGGTGCTTGGCAAATCAAGAAAAACAAAAAACAAACCCCTTTCCCAAAAAAAAAACCCACACAAGAAAAAAACAACGGAAAAACCAGCTTTTTCCCAATATAAATCATGAAACGTCGTCTTTTGTTTTAGGGAGGGCCCTCACACCAATGCACCACCCAAAACACAAAACCTTCATTTAAAACCCTTTAAATAAAAAATAGGAGTAAAGTCGTGATGCGTCGAAACCGTCCCCCTACCTACCGGGCACCAAACCCCCCGTAAGCCGCACGCCCGGTATAACTGCGGGGAGCCCCAAGACCTTTCCCACCCCCGAAACACAGAGTTTAAGTCGGGGGAAATGCCCCACCCTCGGGCTTAAAGGACGAAGGGAACGGCGTCCCCCCACCGGAACGCACCCTTTCCGGCCCCCACGTGCGCCCCCCTCCCGGGGAGAGGTGGGCAGGGGTGGGCAGTGGAAGTGGCGGGGACAACCCCCACAACCCGAGAGGCCCCACCCTCAAAAGAGGGGCTGTGGGAGGGGAGGAAAAGAAAACCGCCAACCCTGGAAAAAGGAAATGCTTACTACCACAGAAGAATACAGTTATAACTTATTTGTTTCTCACTAACGTAAACTTCCATGTTTTACACACAAAACCCCAAATTTCGACAGCTGATTGGAATTTTTTAAAACAGACCTATACAACCAGCCACCTTGACATCAAAATTTTCCTCACCAAAATGTTCCATTACAAAATTAAAACCCAAATTTCATTTACTTTCCACTTCCATCAAAAAGCCCCCGAACATAAAATTTTAAAAAGTTTCCTTTAAAAAGGATTGACTGTCTGAGTTACATACCCAAGACTTCATTTTCCCCTATGGGGCTCCAAGACCCGTTCAATTTGGATTATTAAAACAATTCACTCCAACGAAAAAACGAAAAAATCCGACCGTTTGGCCCCCCAGTACCGGCCCCATTCAGGGGTCGATTACTTAGGAAAAATCTTAATTTAAAAAACAAACACATTTTAACAAAACCAAAATAATAGAATTTAAAACCCGGGGATCCAAAATTTTCCCAGCAGGGACATTCATAATCCTCCAAATGTCACGGGAAAATTTTCAAACGCTAAAAACAACCCAAAAACTTTAAACTCGACCAAAGGGGGGGCCCCGCTGCTATAAAATTTGGCTACTGACACCCCAATGCTTTCGGAAAAAATCTTTTAATACCCGCGCGCCAACCTCGACTAAAACAAACCCTATACAAAAAATATAAAATATATAATAAATTTATATATAATATATATATAAAAATACAACCAATGTAGGGTTTTGAAGCCAATTCCTAAATATCTTTGACACCCCCTTTTTTATTTTTTCATCTCATTTTTTTCTTTTTTTTCCAATCGAAAACCCCAAAACCCAAATAAAACAATCATGAATTCACCTGCAAACCCTTTAAAAATAATTGAAAAAAAAAAAAAACCTTTTATTAATATAATGATCCCCAATTTTTCCCTTTTCCCCCCATCCAACCCGGTTTTTTGTTCCCAACCCAAACACCAAAAATAACCTTTCTACAAACGGGGTTTTATCCCAGGTAAACCCCCACCCGTCACCCATGCGATAAACCTAAAACACGCCCAAAACACAAACACATGCAGCCCGCCCCCCCCGTAAAACCCGGGGGCGGGACCGCGTGACATCCCTCTTTTTAAAATAAAAGTTCCCCCTCCTCCGAACCAACGTACACTCAAAAATATCCAATCTTAAACAAACTTAAAAACCCAAAAATTTTTGGGACACCAGCGGCCCCCTAAACCCAAATTTCAACATAAACTTAGCACCCTCAGTACCGCTGTAACACAGTCCACCTATCTTATCCCGTTAGAACCGAAACGCACATTATTTCAATTTCCCTAGTACGGTTTTTCCCCCGACCTTTTTTCAATTTTCTCTTTTTTTCCCCTTCAAATTTTTCCCTGCATTTAAATTTTCCCCCTCCTTTGGTTCCCAAACCACATAAAAGAATCTTTGCCAATAAAAAAACAAAAATTTAAAAAGGGAAAACCTCCATTCCGGGGAAATGAAAAGCAAAAGTTGAAAGAAACCATGATATCCGCAAACAACCAACTAACAGCCCCCTTTCCCAAATTTTCCCCCTACTTTTTCAAAGGGTCACCTTGGACAAAAAAAAGAAAAAGACCCCAGTGGAAAGACAAACCCCCAGTCGCCGGGCACTGCCCCAAAAGCCAACCCCTGGTACGGGGCAGAAAACCCCCGCTAACACCGAAACCCTCGACCGACTTCACTCAGGAGCCCCAAAACCCTTTAAAATCGGGCGAGGGGTACCGGGGAAAACCCCCGCCCCAAAGCAGAAAAAAAAAACATACACCCAGGGCCAAAACCCCAAACCCTTTTTCCGGGTAACGCCCCCAATTCGGACTGTGGTCAGACACCGACAACACCCGAGTTCACCTCGGGAAAATCACCCAAAACAGCACTCACATTTTACGGGAAATTCCCCCCTCACATCGAAGAACTCCTTTTCAAGAGTGTTCGTTTTTCACACTAAAAAACCCCAATTTTCCCGGGGAGTCCAAGGGTTTTCCTTTCCCCCCCCCCCCCCCCCCCCTCCAAGATTGAAGCTAAGCAAACTCCCGGCAAATCACGCACTTCAAAGGCCCCTCCAACCTGGCAATGGGCGGGGCCCCACCCACAATTGCACTGAGGCGAAACCCGTACAGTTTGTGGGGGTGAAAAATACCCTTCCCCCGATTTAAATATACCTTAAATTAAAAAACCCGAAGGAAACCCCGAACAATTTCCCTTTGTGTTACAGCATTTGGGAAAAAAAACAAAAACCCTTTTTCCCCCCTCTACTTTTTTAAGCCTCGGCCAGAACCCTTACTCCCCTACGACTCCCAAAAAACGCAACCACAAATTTTCACGTCCCCCAAATTTCCTCCACCCAAACTAATGGTTTTATAACAATGCCCATTTTTGGTGATCCGACCCCCTGGGGGACTTTACCCTCTCCAAATACGGGAAGGGGCGAATGGGGCCGTCTTTTAGGGTGAATTTTTAAAACCCCTAAAGGTAGGGGTTTAAAACCCGAACCGCCCATCCAAGCCAAACATTTTTTTTCCACGAGGGAAAGTTGCTTTCACCGGATTACCTTTTTTGCTGGCGCACACTTAAAAAATGGACTCCGGGTTTGTGTTCCTCCCCAGCACCGCTCCTACCCGACCCCAAGGGATCGGTCTTTTTGAATTAAACCGTTCCCCGGGAAATGGAAATGGGATACAGGCGGGGCGCAGAAACCCAATCTTTCAGCTTCTTGGGAAAAACCTTTCCCCACACCCCCGGATTCCACCCCACATTCGAGGCTGATTCTTTCCTTTTCCCAAGGTAAAGGCCGGCACTTTAAAACATGACTTCACAAAACCTCCACTCACTACACCCTCCCAGGCCAAATTTAAGTTTGTGGGGAAAATCTCTTCTTTTTCTGGGGGTTTTCCCCCCAAATGTCCAACCATAGGGAAATCGTGTCCGAGAGTTAATAAAGGCTTCCTTAGGGGCTTCCGGGACACAAACCTGTTGTTTGCCGTTCTCAAACTCTCTACTTTTTCTACAAAAAAACTCGGTCTTTTTTCCCCATGAAAAGGGGATCCTATTTCCGGGGGATGGGAAAACCCCAACTTTTTCCCCTCAAACTCTTCTGGCACGTGCAAGCTAAAACCCTGGCCGCCCACGAATTTTGCTTTGTCTTTCGAGACAGCCACATTGGGTTCCCCTTTTAAAACAAAAGGGTTACAGGCTTTCCTGGGCTCTGACCAGCCCGAACCCAAAACAGCGACCTGAGGGTGTATCCGATTGCTGACTTATCCGAAGAGTTTGTTCCCTGATGGGTATACTGGGACTCTCTTTAGGATTTTGGGGTCCCCTCACCCGGGTAAGAAAATTCCCCCCCAACCCTCCGCAACTGGGTCCTCCATCCCCCGCCTCAAAACCCCCCCCTTCCCAAAATACGGGGTGTCCAAAGTACCCACAGACCCACGGGGAGTAAGCTTTCAAAACCTGGAAATTTAGCCAAAACCCCGGGCTGGTCCTCCCCCGTATTGGGAACACTAGGGACCAGCCTCGCCCGAACCCACGGTCTGTGGGTGCTCCCCGTTCTCTGATACCCCTTGCCCCCGACTCCCCGACCCCACCCAAAAACCTCGGATTGAAAGGTTTTTTGGGGCATGTACACACACCGAGGGGTAGCCTCCAAATACTGGGGCTCTCCAAGACATACACATATTGGGTACTCACTCCCAAATTCGGGCAAACCGGTGGGGGCCCGGGGCCCCTTGCATGCCCAAACAAAACACCCCCTGCCTAGGGGCCCTTTTGGGTCAGCCCCTGATCGCTGGGGGCCCCTTTTAAAATTTTAATCTCCCCCGCTTTCCCCTGTCCCTTTCGCTGGGAAATTTCCTTTATTTTAACCCCCCCAAAGGGGGGCTTCGGGTTTTACCTCAGAGTGTCCCTTTATTACAGATGGGGCCCCTTCTCTCCCTCGCCCCATCCGCTGGGTTCTGGGATCCGATTGCTTTCCCAAAGGCCCCTGCTTTAGCATTCTTAGGGCAAGCTCGATGCACTTCCGTGACAAAGCAGGGGGTAAAATTCCACACATCGTTCCTCGAAAATGAGATCTCTCAAGTCCTCAGCTTGTTTCGTCTTTTTCCCCGGGTTTCAGCACACCACCCGACTGAAAAAAGAAATTTTTAAACCCTCTAAAAACTCTGAAACGTTTCTCCCACATCCTTTTTCATTCCCCTAACTTTTTCCCCCGGGATGCCTAAACGTCTAAAAAGGGAAAAACTCTGAAACGCTTTTTTTCACTTGGGCAAACTTTCGAGATCAACGGCATTTTAGTCGCAGGATAGCATCTCTCGCTTTCCCCCTCAAAAAGCTATTAAATCTAGAGGACCATGAAGTTTTTTTTTCCCCGCCACAAAAAAGTTGGGGAACCTTTCTCGAAATAGCCAATACATTCCACGTCATCAGTAAACTTTTTAAAGGGTCAATTACTACCTGGCTTTTCGCTTCCCCCTTTAGCCCCTCTCCCTCGCCTCCCTTTAACTCTTCTCTTTTTTGTCTCAACTTTTCCTGTTTCAAGGAAACGACTACTCGCCCCCACGTTCTTAGATCCACTCTAATTTCCTTAATGCTACTTTCCAACCCGGCGGGGCTTTTCCCCCTACATCCGCGTCCTCTTGGCCCGGTAGCCATCCTTTTTGGGCCTCTCTCGTCCCTTTTAAAGCAATCCCCATCCTCTTTTTTTTTTCCTTCTTTTGGGCCCAAAAAGGGTAGCCCAAACCGGGACACTTCCCCTTTTTCCCCAGCCTTCCTCTTCTTCTCTCCTAAGCCTGGCAGCAGCTTTCCCCTCTCCTGGCACGGCTTTCCCTTCCTCTCTCCTAAGCTTGGGAGGGACTTCCTCCCTTTCCCCTCCCCCTAAGCTTGGCAGCAGCTTCCCTCTCCTGGCCCGCGGGGTTCCCCTTTTCCCCTCCCTAAGCCCTTGGGACTAACACGGCTAACTCCCCCCTCCCCTTCCTCTCCTTCCATGACCCTTTCCCCGACCACCAGCGGGCCCCCCCTAACGATTGGGGTTTCCCCACTTCTTTCTGCATCCTTACTACATTGTCACAATAAACGGGGCCCGTTTTTACCTTTCCAACCCTAACTCCATCCCTAGGCCCTGATAGTACGAACGACAGGGCTGCAAGGGGACACAAACTTAGCAGCACCCCCCGGGGACTCCCCTAACCCCGGGTTTCCACCGCAAAGGTACGGGACTGGGAGTTCCCCCTGGCGGGTTCACATGGTTGAAACACCCCTTTCTCCTTCAACTCAAACCCACTTTTCGGACCCCTTTAACCTTGCTTGCGAAACGTTTTCCCAAAGCCTTTAAACCCCAGATTAACAAGTCTCTAAACCCCAAAGGGAAACCCAATTTTTTTTTTTCCCTTTCCCCCAGAACCCCCACAAAGAAACATTTACTCTCTCCCAACCGTAAAGCAAATATCTTTATCGTCCCCACTGAATAAATACAATTAAAAAAATTGGCAACCACATTTTTCTTTTCTAAACACCTACTCCCAACACCCTAGGCACGGGTTTAAATAATAGCACATTGAGGGCCAACATTTGAAACATTTCATTGTCCCCTTATAAGACAGTAAACAGGGGTATTTGTATTAATTTTATTTCCCCCCTTTTAACCACCCCCCTTTCCCTTTTCCCCCCCTTTTAAACCGGGGAAATATGAACGCCCCCACAACAAACACAGACAAAAGAAAATACGGGGCAAAAAACAAAGGCTTTATTTGCAATTCCCCACACCCACTCCCACCCACAGAATGGCAGATAAACAACCAAAACCTTTATAATCCAACACACACAAATTTCCCCACCAAAAAAACAAACAAACAAACAAACAAAAAATCAAACCCAAAAAGAATCCAAATAACTAACATAACACCCACCCCCACGCATTCTTTCCCCCATGGGACACCTGTGCACGCATATGGGTGCACATCCACATAACCCCTGACCCTTCCCCCAGGAGGCCACACACACAAACCCCACCCACAAGGCCAATACCCGAAAGGGGCAAGGGGGAAACAAAACACCTGGGAATCCCGGGGTGAAAAATAAGCAAGGTTTTATACCCATAAAAACCCAGAGCCCAAAACCCATGTTTTTCTTTTTTTTCCCAAAAAGTAAATTTTATAACTAATTTTTTTGTGCCGGGGTTAAAAATATCCCGGGCACCCAAGGGTTAACCCCCAAAAAGGCAAAACAAATTGTTCAAGTAACCCCAACCCCCAAATTTTACTTTTAAAACTTCATTTGAAGGTCCCTGCGGTATTTTACACCCAAGAAAAAAAAACAAACTCCTTCCAAAAAAACACACACACACACACACACACACAAAAAACGGCAACACAAGCGTTTCCCAATATGATTATGTAAACGTCGTCTGCTTTACGACGCTCTCACACTAATGCACCGCCCAAAACACAAAACCTTCACTGACTGAAGCGCTTGATATGAAGTAGGAGAAGTAAAGTCGTGACACGTCGACGAGCGCGGTTCCCTCCCTACCGGGCACCAACCACACTCGCGAGTCGCACGCAGATGTATACTGCGGCGAGCCCTCAAGACGCTTGCCCACCCTGAAGACACAGAGTTGAAGTCGGAGGAACTGCCACCCCCTCGGACTGTGGAGGAGAGACGACGTCCCCGTCCGGAACGCACCCTGCCGCTCCACGTGCGTCCCCACTCCGGCAGAGAAGTGGCAGGAATGACCGTGGAAGTGGCAGTTTGTTTACAAACTGCCTTCCCTCATCTGTCCAACTAGATAATTCAGTCATTCGGACTTCTTCAACTGTCCGTAATCTTGGGGTCACACTGGACCAAACTCTATCCTTTCAAAGTCAATTTCCTCTGTCTGTCGTGCTTGCTATCTGGAACTTCGCCGTATTTTCTTCTGTTCGTCATCTTCTCTCGGATGATGCCAACAAAACTCTCATTTCTGCTTTTGTTCTTTCTCGTTTGGATTACTGTAATTCTCTTCTTGCTGGTTGCCCACAGAATCTTCTTGGCAAATTGCAGAAAATTCAAAACAGTGCTGCCCGACTAGTATTGAAAACGCTCCAAATTTTCTCCACTCGGCTCCCTTGCTTGATTTTCTCCACTGGCTCCCAGTAGGCAAAAGAATTGAATACAAGCTTTCTTTGCTCTGCCACAAATCTCTCAGTGGTTTAGCCCCATCCTATCTTGCTGATCTTCGAATACCTACAAACCTCTTAGACAGCTACGTTCTTCCTCTGACACTTCTCTTCTCCAAATTCCTCGCTTCCGCACTAGGACCCTCGGTGAACGTTCGTTCTCTTTCCAGGCCCCCGTTGTTGGAATAACCTCCCTTTATCTCTCCGCTCTGCGACTTCCCTCTCTTCCTTCAAGTCTTCTCTTAAGACTAACCCTCTTCCAGTCATGACCCTTCCCCTCTTTCTGTCGAAAGCAGATGTACCCTACACCTGGCGTGTGTGTGTGTGTGTGTGTGTGTGTGTTGTGTGGTTGTCTGCGCGCGCGCGCGCGCGTGTGTGTGTGTGTGTGTGTGTGTGTGTGTGTGTGTTGTGTGTGTTGTGTGTTTGTGTGCTCAGCTTAAGCATGTAGAAATGTTGTGTGTGTGTGTTTGGAAGATTGCCTTTTGTTGTTTATCATATTGGTTGCTTCTCTTGATTTATTTATTCTTTATTGTAAGCGCTTAGGGCTTTTAAAGATTAGCGCAAGAAATGCACATTATTATTATATTATTATTATTATTATTATTATATTATTATTATTATTAATATTATTATTATTATTAAAAACTTTCTTTATTTTATCATCCTCACCATCACCATCATCGTCTTTGTCGTCGTCGTCGTCGTCAGTGTCATCGTCCCCGTCGTCGTTGTCGTCGTCGTCGTCGTCCTCCTCCTCCTCCTCCTCCTCCCCTCCTCCTCCTCCTCCAACAACATCATTATTATCATTGTTGCTGACATGATAATCATCGCCCTTTTTCTTCTTCATTTCCTTATGTTCCATTCCGTTTCTTTCTCTCATAATAATTATATTCATTTGAGCTCTCGCCACTCATCGATAGGGTGTGGCGTATATGGACCACTCCACACACACACGGAATGCGCACACTTTTTTCATGAAACTGAAGATGAAACTGATGCTAGTCTAACCATTTCTAATAATGATATTCCTTCCTTTTTTATGGCTCCGAAATCGTCCGAGAATACAATTAGCCGGGAAGCAAAATGAGACGGTTCGCCATGTATTTGAGGGACTTCCTTGAGTTGAGTACGTCTGAAAGATGGCTGGGGAAGAGGTTGGGAGGGAAGGGAAGGGCCAGGAGCACAAGCGAAGGAAAGTGGGGTAGGTGGAATCGAGTTGTGGAAGAAAAGATCTGGTGGCGGAGAGGGAGGGCCTAGAGAGGGCTGGAATGGGGAAGAAGAGGGTTACAATGGGGCAGTTAAAAGAAAAGTTCGCTTTTGAGTGGAGAGCTGTCAATACAACTCAATCCTTTTGCTTTAAAAGAATGGTCACGAATGCACTTCTGAAAGATCCAAATTGAATTCACAGAACAGGGAGAAATAATGCTCATGATATATATATAAATAATATATAATGTTTCATGTAATATGAAAGAGAAAGCTAGACTGATGGTGGGAATCCACTATACAGAAAGGGAACTGCCCATTGACTTGGTGACAATTTTTTTTTTCAGTGTCGCTTTCTACATGGTAGTTTATGCCAATTAAAGGGAAGTGCGAGTGAATCGGTTTATGTCCCATGCTCACGTTGAAATTGAAATGAAAACAAAGGTAACGACATACTTGTTTTAAATTAATGTTATGAGACCAATTTTCAAAAAAAGATATTTCATTTCCCGACAGACAGGTTGTTCTTACTTTTACGAATAAGGAAGAGGGATAACCTTTGAAGAGATTTATAATTTGCGGTTCCATCTTTCTTACCAACATGAACTATACTTATGTACATGATCAACAAAAATCAATCCAGGTTTGAAAATTCAGCACGATGATCTCTGAGTGATTTCTAGCCTAAATCCGCGCAAATGATAGATGCGTTGCAAAGTGCACGGCTCATTATCAATCACAGCTATGCTTTGGTATATGTCTATAAAAACTGGTTTGGGAACGGCATACAATATGGTTTTCTTTTTTGCTTTAGGGGGAGGGGGGGGGTGTCGCTTTTTTCAAGCTTTTTTAATACTCGGAGATTAAGACATTAAATTTGAATGTGGTTTTGAAATAATTTTGACAATAGGACAAAATGAACAAACATCTAGGGTACCCTCGATGAACAGACTGTGGTGAGTAATTGCGTGATTGTGGTAGAAGGATGGGGGTGGTAGGGATGGTAACATCCCATTTGGTCTACTCCCATTTCGTCTACTCCCATTTAGGTAGGGTTAGGGTTAGGGTTAGGGTTAGGTTTAGGGTTATATGTTAGGGTTAGGGTTAGGGTTAGGGTTAGACAAATGGGAATTTTTCCTTGCTACGAAAGGGAATTTCTGAGTAGGCAAATGGGAGTAGACCAAATGGGAACAAACGGTAGGATAGAGAGAGGGAAGAAGGTATGTAGGGGTGGGGGGCGGGAAAGGGGCAAGAATGAAGGAGAAGAAGGGAAAGCGGAAAATGGCAGGGGGTAGCATGGCTCTCTATATTTTCCTTTTGACGTGCTCAGATGACGCTTTCCCCCGGTTTTATGTGTACTGAATGAGTAGCTTAAAGCGTTTTCGGTAGGTTAAAGCGTTTTCAGAAGGTTAAAGCGTTTTCAGAGGGTTAAAGCGTTTTCAGAAGATTAAAACGTTTTCGGAAGGTTAAAATCGTTTTCGGATAGTTAAAAAGCGTTTTCAGAAGAAAAGTTTTTGAAGGTTATTAACGCGTTTTCAGAAGGTTAAGCGTTAATAGATCAAGCGGGTTTCAAAGTTAGAGAGTTCTAGAAGGTATAGCGTTTTCAGAAGTTAAGAGTTCTCAGAAATTAAAGCGTTTCAGAAGTTAAAGCGTTTTAGAGTTGACATGAAAGAAGGTAGGTGAACGTAATTTTTTTTTTCCCCCATTAAGGCGGGTAATT
>CM031595.1:18079109-18094109 GCA_018398815.1 Conus ventricosus | reverse complement strand
CTCTCTCTCTCTCTCTCTCTCTCTCTCTCTCTCTCCTCTCACACACACACACACACACACACACACACACACACACACACACACACACACACACACAGATAGACAGACAGACAGACAGAAACAAAAAGAGATGGAGACACATACAGGCAGATACAGACGCAAAACCTTAGATGACATGCGGACAGACGGACAGAAAGAGAATTACAAGTAAACCACACAGAAGAAAAACAACGAGGGACTTCCTCTCTTAGTAAAGCAATTAAAGGCACATCCGTCCAGACTGAGAAGCCGAACAATACCCATTCATCTTACACACACAAGGACAAGAAAGATCCGAAACAAATTAAGAAAACATCACCTTGCTCCCATCCCTCCCTTCCTGTTCTCAGGAAGCCGCGAACAAAAATGGTTTGCTTGGAGGCCGTAAGACTGTCTTTATGACAACTTGTCATGTTTGAATTCTGCTTGTCGGTGTCTTCAAAGACGGGAAACGTTGAGCTGTTTGTCTGTGAAACTACGTCAGCAACAAGGGCCTTATTTGTGCCGGACAGGCGATGTCTGACGACCGACTGATTTGACGTGTCTATAATGGAACGTCTGCAAGTGAGCAAAGACGTCTGTTGGTGAGTTATGGATTCCGAATATCCCATTCCTTTAGAGAAAGGGAGCGCAAGGTTCTCATAATGATTTAAGGAGATCATTTTCCTGATGTATATAATGTTGATGATAAGGAAGGCAGACTTGCAACGACACTGGTCCCCCCCCCCCCCCCCCCCCCATTATCCCTTGGCAAACAGAAGAAGAATAAATGCAAGAGGACACCATAGAAGTGAAGGCAACAGGACACCATAGAAGTGAAGGCATGCGGATCTCGGAGATGGTAGGCGGAGACCTATAACGGATTTGAGGCTGGGAAGTCTTTGGAATGGGAAGAGAAGAATTTACTATTAAAATCTTTTAATGCGTCAGACCAAACACATGGACAACAGAATGAAAACCCAGTCTGGCATGAGGAGATCTTTTTTTTACAGCGTGGATACGATTAGTGGTCTCTTGTTCTACACAAAGTATTGAAAGAGTCATCTACTAGATATACGACGCTTCATACTATAATGTTAGCATCGTCTCTACCCTTCCTGCAATACATATCCCAGCTTTAATCAGGTTGGATAAATACAGACATCTTGAGTGTTGGTACTAAAAAAAAAGATAAGCAGCACTCTCTCAGAAATGCATCCATTACTTGGAAGAAAATCGATAGCTTGGTTTCGATTTTCTCATTATAGCTAATTAGTACACAGAACTATGAGTAGAAACTGAAGGGGACTGAGGAAAACCACAAATAACTCCGATGGGAATCCTACCCACAACCTCACAGACAAGACGTCCATGAGAGTATCCATAACATCACGACATTTTGTCCTACGTTGACTTTTGTCACAGGGTAAACAAACTAGAAAACGAATAAACTAATTTACTGACTATATAACTAGCTGACCAACAAATCAACCAATCAAAGACCAAACGACTGATTGAAGGAATGAATGTATTCATCAGTCAACTACCCAACCGACTAACCACAAAATGCTGAACTATTAATTAATTGATCAGTTAACCCCGAATATAACCAAATTGGCAAATCGTCCCCTAAACATCAACTCTGAAACAAAACTAAGGCTCTTAAATTATGCAACGACATATAACACCAAAACAACAAAGACACAAGCTTCCAGAACTGTTCACTGTCACTCTATGCAACGACATATAACACCAAAACAACAAAGACACAAGCTTCCAGAACTGTTCACTGTCACTCTATGCAACGACATATAACAACAAAACAACAAAGACACAAGCTTCCAGAACTGTTCACTGTCACTCTATGCAACGACATATAACAACAAAACAACAAAGACACAAGCTTCCAGAACTGTTCACTGTCACTCTTACAGCCACGTATTTAGAACCAGGAAGCAGGAGGTTCTGGGCAGTAGTTCTTATCAGGCTCCTTGCGATCAACCAGTTCCAGCTTTTTATCAGATCACGTGCATGCCTTCCTACAATAAACTGCAGCCATTCCTGTCCTTTAGAACAGAGGTTGTGTGGAGTTCGGCTTAGGATGACCCCCCTGAACTTCTTGCATTGAAAGGGAGAAACAAATCTCTTTGACAGTGTGATTGTGGATCAGCTCTTGATATTTCAAGTTAGCAAATGCGTTTTTGATTGTTAGCAGTATTCTTCTTCTTCTTTTTCTTCTTCTTCTTCTTCTTCTTCTTCTTCTTCTTCTTCTTCTTCTTCTTCTTCTTCTGCTGCTGCTGCTTCTGCTGCTTCTGCTGCTGCTTCTTCTTCTTCTTCTTTTTCTTCTTCTTCTTTCTTCTTCTTCTTCTTCTTCTTCTTCGTCTTCTTCTTCTTCTTCTTCTTCTGCTTCTGCTTCTTCTTCTTCTTCTTCTTCTCCTCTTCCTCCTCCTCTCCCTCCTCTCTCTCTCTCTCTCTCTCTCTCTCTCTCTCTCTCTCTCTCTCTCTCTCTCTCTCTCTCTCTCTCTCTCTCTCTCTCTCTCTCTCTCTGTTGCGTTCTCATTATCGTCTTTGAGGCTGTCAGGTTCGTGCACAATATTGGGAAGGGAAAGAAAACTGAAGGAGTGTGGAAAAAGTGAAGGGGACACGGTGAAGAGGGGAAAGGAGATGGAGAACGAATGTAGAGCTTGGAAAGTAGAAGTGTTTATCACTCTACAGAGGACGATGTCGCAATCTGGATCCGTAAATGAACCGGTGTATTGGCCAGCAGAGGGACTGAGTAGGTAAAGTCCTGTGTACTTTGCAGAAGAACAGGCAAGACGTGCAACGTCAGAGTGGATGGGGATTATGGGTAAGATGCGCAGTTCCAAAGGTTCTGAAACCTCACCCTTACTCCCTCTCCTGTTGTTCCCACCTTCCACCCTCACCGGTTTGTTTGTTTGTTTGTTTGTTTTAAATTCCTGAGATAAAGAAACTGTATAAAGAATAGGTTTTCTATCCATCTTAATCAATACACCGAAAATAGGGAAAGAAATGGGAACATGTCATCAACAATATATCAAAGAGCTTCATTCCTTCCACCTACCTCTGTAAGGATAGGAAGAATACTCAGGCAGCCTGAGAGAGAGAGAGAGAGAGAGAGAGAGAGAGAGAGAGAGAGAGAGAGAGAGGAGAGAGAGAGAGAGAGAGAGAGAGAGAGAGTACTCTGATTTTTGGACCTTATCGAGACTAGCAAGACACATAAAGAAGGCCTTTGAGACTGCTCTGAGTCATTCTTTCAAAATACATTAGCAAAACACATTCCTGATTAGACTGTTTTCAAGATTGCATTGTCTGGGTGAAACACACACACACACACACACACACACACACACACACACACACACACACACACACACACACACACACACAGATGGACAGAAATGATGGAAAGACAGACAGACTGAGAGAAAGACAAAGAATCAAAACCATGAGCAGCATGCAGTGTACAGAAACAGATCTACAAGTACAGTAAACTCTAAACTTTTCTTCTCTTTGAAAAGCAGTTGAAGGCACATTCGGCCAAACAAAGGCCGCTAACAATACCCATTCATCTAACACACGCAAAGTCAAGAGGCACACAAATCAATGGAAGAAAACATCACACCCCTGCCTTCCCCCTTCCCTGTTCCTCCTTTAAATATTAAAACGAAGCTGCAAAACAAAAACGGTCTGCTTGGAGACCGCAAGACCGTCTTTATGACAACATGTCATGTTTGAATACTGCTTGTCGGTGTCTTCAAAGACAAGTGACGTCGAGCTGTCTGTCTGTAATGCTATGTTTGGAACAGATGTTCTAATGTGTGCTGGACAGGCGATGTCTGATGACCGGCTGGATGGATGTGTCTCTAACCATACGTCTCCTAGTAAGCAAGGTTTGTCTGTAGGTGATTAATATGTTCCAAATGGTCCACTGCTTTGTAGAGATGGATCTCAAGGTTCCCACAATGATTCAGGGGATAGTTTTCCTAATACCGGTAATACTGATCAGGAAGCAGATAGGCAATAACACTGATCCCCATTTTGCCAGGCAGTTGAAGAATTAGAATAAGATTCTCTAGACGTGAAGGTATCAAATCAGGTAGATGGCGGGCTGGAAATGCTGTCAGAGAGCGAGGACAGATCCGAGTCAGGGAAGTAATGGAAGTGGGAGGAAAAGACAGAGGGGATATGACAGTGTGGCAGAGAGGCGACAGAGAGGCGGCAGAGGGCGGCAGAGGGGCGGCGGGAGGCGGCAGAGAGGCGACAGAGAGGGGGCAGAGGGCGCAGAGAGGCGGCAGAGGGGCGGCAGAGAGGCGGCAGAGGGCGGCAGAGGGCGGCAGAGAGGCGGCAGAGGGGCGGCCAGAGGCGGCAGGAGGGGGCAGAGGGGCGGCAGAGAGGCGGCAGAGGGGCGGCAGAGAGGCGGCAGAGAGGCGGCAGAAGGGGCGGCAGAGAGGCGGCAGAAGGCGGCAGAGAGGCGGCAGAGAGGGGCGGCAGAGGGGCGGCAGAGAGGCGGCAGAGGGGCGGCAGAGGGGGGGGGGGGGGGGGGGGGGGGGGGGGGGGGGGGGGGGGGGAGGCGGGCTATGGACGGGGAACTTTTGATATGGAAGCGGTCAATATTCTACAGAGGAGACTGACTGCTACTATTTCGATCCGTAAGTAATCCAGTGTGTTGGTCAGTAGAACCACTTAGTAGGTAATGTCCTTCGCATATTGGGTAAGAACAGGAAAGACTTGTAAGGTCAGTGTGGGTGGGGATTAGGAGTGGGCTGCGCAATCCAAAGGACCCTGAAACATCATCATGACCCCCATCCCCCACCCCACCCCTTTTACTCTTGTACCCACCTTTCATTCCTAGCATTTTATAAAAAATCAATTCCTGAAATGAAATGAAATATTAAAAAGTCTTAACCACCCTAATCAATACATGATAAAAAGAAAGAAAAAAGAAAGAAAAAAAGGACACGCCCATCAGGGAAATATCACAGAACATTACTCTTCACACCTACCTCGTCAGGGAGGAAAACAAACGCAATAGGCAGACAGACTTAGAGAGAGAGAGAGAGAGAGAGAGAGAGAGAGAGAGAGAGAGAGAGAAAAGAGAGAGAGAGAGAGAGAGAGACAGACAGACAGACGGGACAGACAGACAGACAGACAGGGACAGTGAGAGACAACGACAGGGAGACAGAGACAGAGACAGAGGGACTGACAGAGAGGATTACTCTGAATCTCAGACCTAAATGAGACAAGCACGACACATAAACAAGGGCTTCAGGACTATTCTGAGTCATTCTTTCTAAATACTTTAGCAAAACAACTAGCTGATTAGACTGGCTTCAAGACTGCGTTGCCTGGGAGAAACACACACACACACACACACACACACACACACACACACACACACACACACCACACACACACACACACACACACACACACTCAGGAAACAAAGATAGACAGAAAGGCAGACCAAGAGAAGCGAACTCGTAAGCAACAAGCAGGAACAGATCTACAAGTACAGTAAACACAAAACAAGCCAGTAACCTTTCTGTTCTTAAGAAAGCACTTACAGGCCCGTCCGTCTAAAACGAGGCAGCTAACAAGCCCATTCATCTAGCACACGTCAGGCCAAGAGGCACTCAAAACAATGCAAGAAAACACCAGCCACCTCCAGCAGCCTCCCTCACCCCACCCCCACCCCATCCCTACCTTTATTATTCACAGGAAGCTGCTAACAAAAAATAGTCTGTTTTGTGACCATGAGACTGTCTTCATGACAACATGTCATTGTTTGAATTCTGTTCATCGGTATCTGTAAAGACGGATGACGTTAGGCTCCATCTGTAACACTATGTTGTTTTTTTCTTTCTTTTTTGTTTTTTAGATTGTTGTTTTTTTCTTTTCGCGTACGCAGGCTGATACTGCGGACACTCCCTGTATGTTTGGAACAGTGGGCATTATGTGTACTGGCAGGCGATGTCTGACGTGTCAATAATGGTCAGGCTGCTTCAAAGCAGATGAGTCAGGTATTCCGAGTATTCTACTCCTATATGGAAAGGGACCTCAGTGTTCGCATAATGATTCAGAAAACACTTTCCTGTATACCAGTAATAGTGATGAGGATGTCAGATCTGCAACAGCATTAATCCTTCGTTTTGGCAAGCTGAGGAAGAATGAAAATAACAAGACACTGTTCAAGTGAAGGTATGAAGATCAGAGAGATAGTATGCTAAAAAAAAGTGTCAGAGAGCTAGAAAATGGAGCCTCAGCTTGAAAATGATTTGAAGTATGAAAGAAAAAATATGTTATCAATACCTTTCAATGTGTCTGACAAACATAGAATGAAAACCTGGTTGGGCGTCATACAGTTGCTTTACAGCATTAATACGATTGGTAGTGTCTTGTTCTACACATACAAACATGAAATAGTTGTTTACGATACAGACAACATCTTAGTGTACAATTCTGAGCCCCACACATAAAAGAAACTGCTTTGGAAAACAAACAAACAAACAAACACTTGCCCAATCGGATTCATGTTTCAGGCATGTCTTTGAAGTTGATTTGAATACCAGTACAGTGAACCTGCCTATCCATCAAATGATTTGTGTTTCCATTGTCTCACCTCTCATGTCCCATTAGTGGTATTGCACTTCGCTGAACATGCTGTCACGAAAGAGCCACACAATTTGATCGATTTGTTTGTCTGTTTGAGTTTCTGGTGACCAGCTGGGATAATGGCGATGTAAGTGGCGCTATGGAGTTCCAATTAATGACAGGCCTGTACTCTACGCTCCGTTTTGCTACATATGCCAGGCTAATCACGCCGTAGAAATACAGACTTTTTGAATTTCAGTTTTCAAAAATGAGGTATACTCGCTGAGATGAATCCGTCATTTGGACGAAACTGGTCACTTTAGTTCTCGTCTTTCCATTTAGAAATCAGCACACTAAACTCTGGGTATGAGATAGCTGGGCTGAAACATTTTCTCAAATGGAGGCTTCTGATGAGAATCGAACCCACGACGACATACGCGATGGCAAGCCTGTGACACTATCCATAGCATCAACACATTTTGTCCTATGCTTAGTTAGGTAACAAGACAGCTATGTAAATAAGTAATGAACTAACCTTTTAACTGTCTAACCAAAAAAAATCAACATTTCAACTAATAAATGACCAACCAATTGACTGGATGAAAGAAACATTTAACAATTAACCCCCTACCCAGCCAACCGACTAACCACCAAAGTTACTAAACTTCTTAACTTATGGCTCAATGAACCTCGGATTATGACCAAACATACCAAATCTTTTTTTCAAGAACACAGTTCTGAACGAAAACTAGGGCTCTGAAATAAATCAGCAACAAAAAACCCGCGAGTTGTCAAGATTGTTCAGACTCGACGGCAGCCATATATCGAGAACCAGGAAACAGGAGATGGCGTGCTATAAGTCTCGTCAGGCTCGTTCGGCCTCATCAGTCCCCGCTTTTCACCAGATCGAGGACCCTTCGGTGCATGCCTTCATGTCATAAACTACCTCCATCCCTGTTTTTTTAAGGAGAAAAGAGGTCTCGTAGAACTCTGCTAGGAATGAATCCCATCAATCCCTGACTTTTAAAGGGAGAAATAAATCTCTTCAATGCTTTGTTTGTGATGAGTTCTTGACCGTTTCCACAAATAAGTAAGAAGCATGGAAAAAAATTTCAAACCATTCTTCTTCTTCTTCTTCTTCTTCTCTCACTCTGTGTTGCTGTTGTGTTCGAATCACTGTCTTTGAGGTTGGAAAGGGAGGATGGATGGAGAGGAGGGAGAGGGTGGTGCGGTGGGGGTGGTGGTGGGGAATGGACGGAAGATGGTTGAATACCTTAAGAAGTAGCGGTGTTTGTCATTCTGCATAGGACGCTGAATGTCTCTATCCCGGATCTGTCAAGGACTCAAGGGTGTGATCGGTAGAAAGACCTAGTAGGTAGTGTCTGGAATAGGTTGAATGAGCATCGGTAAGATAATTATGTAATGTAGGTGTGGGTTTGGGGATTAGCGATCGACTTTGCCATTCCAAGGATTCTAAAACCTTTTTCAACCCACTCTCCTCCTGTTCCTTAATGTTACACATACCTTTCTGACGCAATCCCCCCTCCCCCCCCCAAAAAAAAAAAAAAAAAACTTTGTAAGCTCTTTAACCACCTCCATCAATATACGTAAGTAGAAACAAACACACAAAAAAAGCAATAGGAACACATCAGCAGATAATATCACAGAATATCACCCTTCCACTACCTGTCTAGAAATTAGAACAAACCCAAGCGTCGGGAAGTCTTATAGCACAGGAGAAGAGAGAGAGAGAGAGAGAGAGAGAGAGAGAGAGAGAGAGAGAGAGAGAGAGAGGAGAAGGAGAGAGAGAGAGAGAGAGAGAGAGATTCTGAATCTTACAACCCTAACGAGACTTCGAAGACATACAAAGAAGAGTGTTGCGGCTACTCTGAGTCATTCTTCTGAAATATATCAACAAGACACATTGCTGCTGAGACTGGTTCCAAGATTGCATTGCCTGGGAAGGCACACACACACACACACACACACCACACACACACACACACACACACACACACACACACACCCACACACACCACACACTACACATCACACACACACACACCACACACACCACATCACACCACACACACACACACACACCACACCACCACACCACACGAACCACGCACGCACGCACGCACCTCACTGCTCGTGCGCGCGCACACACATTCTCCACTCTCTCTCTTCTCTCTCCATCTTCCTTCTCTCTCTCTTCTCTCTCTCTCTCCTCTCCTCTCTCTCTCTCTCCTCTCCGTCTGTCTCTCTCTCTCTCTCTCTCTCTCCTCTCTCTCTCCTCTCTCTCTCACACACACACACACACACACACACACACACACACATACAGAGAGAGAGACAGACAGACAGACAGACACAGACAGAGAGAGACAGAGACAGAGAGAGAGAGAGACTTCAGACTTCAGACTTCAGATTTTTATTCAGTAAGGGCCATCTGCCCATTTGAAGGGAATGAGCACAATCATGCACATTATAATGTGTAAGAAACAAAATCACTAGTCACGGAAAAAAAAAAGAAAAGAAACAACTATACCAATAAGGACATCAACTAAGACGTCATTATTTCTCTGATCTTAGACGCCTTACACAAAAACATACCTAAATTTCTAATTACCTTATAACTGTTAGAGCTAAGTAGTAACTGTAATCGAAACATACACGGGCGCCTATAATATTTCTGTGGGATAAATGTTTGGCGAAGATCTTCTAAAGCTGGACAAAGGAACATAAAATGTATTTCATTTTCCTCACCTTGCATACACAATGGACAAACCAAGTCAGTTTGTGTTGCTTCCTGTATCTTTAATAATAAGTCCTTATTTCAGAAACACCAACTCTAAATTTAGCAATTAATCTTTTCAAATGCATGTCCAAATCAGTTTTAGATAAGGCTGATGTATTGGAAACTAGAATAATTTCTGTATAAATCATACCGTTCACTAGTTTGGATATGGTCGTCCCACATTTGCCATCTACAGTCAATCAACCTTTGTCGAAAAGCACGAATAAACTGTTTTGATTTCCAACACCCTGAGTCAGCAAACATCCCAAAGCCATGCTTACACAGAAACAAACGCACATTTGAAACCCAGTTCGTTTTTCCCTTTGCACCAATTCAAACAACATCTCATAGACTTGCGAGGCAATCTATAATGATCCATGTGTAAGAGCTTCAACCAATATCGCACACATCTAACGGCTCGAAACCAATGAACAGTGGATATCTATGGACTCTCCATAAACCAAATCGTTAGAGATACCCTGTCGAGACTAGAAACCTCTTCAAAGCAAATAAATGCACAGCCTCACAATGAACAACGGCACTATCTAAACCCCAAATTTCAGCCCCATACATCAACATAGGCTGTATCGGAATCAAATATTTTAAGAATACTCAAGCGAATTATTATTCAAAGCATGCAATCTTCTTATTACACATATCAAAGCATTCTTTGCCCTGCATGCAAGGTCTTTACAAGCAAACGTAAAACTTAGGCGTGTAGAAAAGTAGATTCCCAAGTATTTATAAACAATCAGCACAGGTATAATAAGTCCATCATAATTCCATTCTTTCCTCGCCGCCAAATAACCTCCCTTTCTAAACACCACAATGTTGCTTTTACTCATGTTAACTTTTAACTCTAATGAGGATGCAGCCCTGCTCAGATTATTTAGCTGACGTTGTAGGCCAACTATTGTTTCTGAAACCAAAACAACGTCATCTGCCAAAAGTAGGATAAATAATTCTAACACATCATTTGTAAATCGTCCACCATGAAGGCCATTATTAATTACCTCTATGGCAAGCTCATTAATGAAAATTGAAAATAAATACAGGGCTACAGACATCACCTTGCCTTACTCCCGCAACACAATTAACATAATCTGTCAGACTGGACCCACTTCTTACCCTTGTTTTAACAACTTTGTACATAGCTCTAATACAGTTGAATATTTCCCCTTGACACCATTTTTAAGTAATACTCTCCATAGAAGCTGTCTGTTTATGGAGTCAAGGCTTTTTCGAAGTCAATAAACGCAACATAAAGTTTACGATTTAAAGAAAATTGTTTCTGAACAAACGCAAAGAGAGTAAACATATGATCGATAGTAGAGTAACCCTTTTTGAACCCAGTTGATGTTCTCCGGTGATATTATTACATTCAGTCCACTCCTGCAATCTTTTGTTAATAACAGTGCTATACAATTACTACTAACGTCAACTAGAAGAGATACCTCTTATAATTATTAGGGTTGTTTACATCGCCTTTCTTGAATATCGGCAAGGTTACAGATTCCTTCCAGTTTTCTGGGAAGATACAATCATCAAAAATCCTATGAAAAAAGCTAGTAAAAAGTCAACAACTTGAGCTCCACCAAATTTCAACAATTCACCGATAATAGAATCAGGTCCAGCCGATTTGTTAGTCTTAATTTTCCGAATGGCAAACATAATTTCTCTTTAGAAATGGGGCGATTAAAATACATCATCATCTTCACCAGTGACAACAGAAAATTCATCATTATCTGAGACTTCTTTATCTAACAAATGTTTAAAGTGCATATACCATAAGTCCAGAGAGATATTATTGTTGTGATATTTTCTTTTGAATGATGCTCTTTTTACTGTTTTCCAAAAATTCCTGTTGTGAAGGAAGAGATTAATCATACTATCTAATAGTTTTTTTATTGAATATTTTCTTCTTCTGTTTTAGAAGATTTTTATATTTCTCTTCGCACAATAACATATTCACTTCTGTCACCAACGTCCAAAGTACGCAACCATACTCTCAATAATGTTAGTGCTTTTCTTTTCATTGTCAAACAATCACAGTCAAACCAATCCTCGTTCTCACCACTGTTCCTTATTTGCACACGTTTTTTCATACCTTCAGCACTGTTTTTGATACAATCATTGAAAAGTTTAAAGCTTTATCTACATCAACAGCAATCAGTTCTAAAGCCTCATTTAATTTTGTACGCATTTCTGCTTCACACAAATTGTCCCTGTAAGTCACGGCATAGTCATCATTCCACAGAAAACCTTTCGGAGATAGTAGCCTCAACAGTCTCAGTTGTATTTATCAGTGTTTTCTGTTGCGAAGTCAATGTGAAACTCAATAGGTAAATGATCGGATTCGATCCGTTCCGAAACAAACAAATTACAGGAATCACAAAGAATAGAGAAAAAATCTTTTGACACAAGGAATAATCATTTACGCTGCTCCCGCGTCTGTTACATTGTATAGCAACCATGGCGGTCGCCCTGACATATGCCATTCATAATATACAAATCAAAAGCAACGCAAAGATTTAACAATAACTTACCGTAGTTATTCAAAACATTATCCTGGAACAACGATCTGTGCAAGGTGGTTCACTTTTCGTTTGCAAACAAGAATCAAAAACTCAGTAGACAAGTCAGGAGAAAAATTTGCCGTCCTGCTGTTCAGATCTCCACACACTATTACATCAATGTCACCAAGGGAACACAAGCAATCAGCCAAACACTCTTCCAACATAGAAATCCCATTATCAGCATAAACAGAATTATAAAGGGGAAACCCTTCAGGTTGAATATATGCACAGACCAAAGCAATATTTTTCGTTGTCCCAAAAAGCGATTTTTCGATTAAAAAGACACACACGTTAGAGTAATCAACATCAACATAAGATATGAAGGGAACAAATTCTTGTTTTATTAAACAAACAAGCCCCCCCCCCCCCCCCCCCCCCCCCCCCCCCCCCCCCCCCGATCTTCCCCTGATGACAGAGTTTTACAGCAGCTTTGCAAAAGGCTTTATATCCGACAAACACATCCATGTTAAACGTTTCAAGAAAAATTAGGAATAGAGTTTGTTTAGAATTTACCGCCATGACATTGACAAACAAAGCACATGACAAGACACGATGCATTTCAACCACTTGGGTCTTCTTCAGGCGAAAAAATAAATCACATTAACCATGTGGGACAGTACGAACAAAGAACGAAAAAAGAAGAAAGAAAAATGACTTATCCGTTTTCTTCCATGTGGTCGGTGGGCGGAAATGACATGGGCCAGGGGGATTATGGGAGAGGAAACGGAGGGGGGGGGGGGGGTTGCGTCGGGGGAGGTGTGTGTGTGTGATATGATAGGGTTGTGTGTCTAGTTTATTGGATGGTGTGGTATCTTAGTGATGGTAGTGGTAGTGGTGGATTGATAGTAATGGTAAGGGGAAAGAAGGGGGGGGGGGGGAGAGAAACTGAGGGGGAGGAAAAAAAAAAAAAAAAAAAAAGGAATTTAAGGGGAAGGATAAAACAAAATTAAGATTAAATAGATGGAGGGTTGCTGTAACTACTGTATGAAGTGAGTGAAGGGGATGTGGTGGTGGTGTATGTATGTGTGTGTGTGTGTGTGTGTGTGTGTTGGTAGGGGATATTGCCAACTGATGTGGAAGTGGTGGGTATGTGTGTTTGGTTATTGTTGGATGTTGATGCCTTGGGGTGTAGTGTGCCCAGTTTGGCAATGAGATGGGATTCTTGAGTTGTGCGTTCAAAGCTGTCACTCTGTGACTGCCAGAGTGCCATGACTTTGACATGGTCGATGTTGTGTTGGGTGTGGTTGAAGTGTAGGGCGACGGGTTTGGGTCGGTGGTGGCGGATATCAGCCAGGTGTTCAGAGATGCTGTTTCAAGTGTGCGTGACGTTTCCCCTATGTAGATTTTGCCACACAGCTGGCAGTGGATGGCATATATAATGTTTCTCATGTCAGAGCCGCAACATTATATATGCCATCCACTGCCAGCTGTGTGGCAAAATCTACACACGCACACGCACACTTGAAACACGCATCTCTGAACACCTGGCTGATATCCGCCACCACCGACCCAAACCCGTCGCCCTACACTTCAACCACACCCAACACAACATCGACCATGTCAAAGTCATGGCACTCTGGCAGTCACAGAGTGACAGCTTTTGAACGCACAACTCAAGAATCCCATCTCATTGCCAAACTGGGCACACTACACCCCCAAGGCATCAACACCCAACAATAACCAAACACACATACCCACCACTTCCACATCAGTTGGCAATATCCCCTACCAACACACACACACACACACACACACACACATACATACACCACCACCACATCCCTTCACTCACTTCATACAGTAGTTACAGCAACCCTCCATCTATTTAATCTTAATTTTGTTTTATCCTTCCCTTAAATTCCTTTTTTTTTTTTCCCTCCCCCTCAGTTTCTCTCCCCCCCCCCCCCCCCCCCCTCTTTCCCCTTACCATTACTATCAATCCACCACTACCACTACCATCACAAAGATACCACACCATCCCACATAAACTAGACACACAACCCTATCATATACACACACACACCTCCCCCGACGCAACCCCCCCCCCCCCCTCCGTTTCCTCTCCCATAATCCCCTGGCCCCATGTCATTTCCGCCCACGACCACATGGAAGAAAACGGATAAGTCATTTTTCTTTCTTCTTTTTCGTTCTTTGTTCGTACTGTCCCACATGTTAAATGTGATTTATTTTTTCGCCTGAAGAAGACCCAAGTGGTTTTAAATGCATCGTGTCTTGTCATGTGCTTTGTTTGTCAATGTCATTGGCGGTAAGTTCTAAACAAACTCTATTCTTAATTTTGCTTCGTTCGCCGCCACCAGTCACTCCATTTTGAAATTTACTGAGTTTCAAGAAAAGTTTCTCCAAAACATATAAAATCAAAAACCACAGGCATAGGAAACAAATGCCTTGTCAGAAACTTTTGAGGATAGACCATTCACGTTCCAAGACAGAAACTTGAATATTTTATTTACATACGGGCACGTCCAGACCATGGCTACCAATATGACTGTTACCACATACACTATTATTCATGCATACATAAGTATCGTATCCATATCATCATATGTAAAAGAATTAACATTCAAATGCCTATCTTTCAAACCTTATCCGAATTCAAATGACTGTCAGTGCCATCGCTCACATTGCCCACGCTACTGTCGTCAACATCACGTGCAAAGCGCTCACAGCCCCGCGCGGCAGGGTCCGGAGCGGCCAGTCTTACAGACGGTGTAAGGAAATTTTTCCTCCCTTTTGAAGAAGGTTCATCCTCATCACAAAAGGACCGGCCCAAACCCTAACTCAATTCCTTCAGTTGACCAGAAGCATCGAGCCCGAGTCTTCTGCCATCTACAACGAGATGGTCAAAGACCATCGCGGCCCGTTTGCCACTGTTCCTGGCCTCCTTAAGATGAGGAGTGAGCTTCCGCCTGATATCGCGGACCCTAGCTGTGAAGTCTTCGCCGACAAAGATATTTGTCCCTTTTTAATTTGGCT
>CM031595.1:18053585-18058585 GCA_018398815.1 Conus ventricosus | reverse complement strand
AGCATTCTGTAAGTTTTGAATGGCAACCGGTGGGGAGACATTTTTATTACACGCAACCAGTATCTAATATACTTTACGAATATGTTAATGTATAATGGGTAGCGACCTGTTTCACCGTAGACCATGAGATTTGGTGTTTTAACGGAAATATTCAAAAATCTTTTTAATGCAAACAAGTGAACTCTCTCAATGGCTGTTAGATCATATCCAATGCCCCACACCTCTGCACCATAGCTGAGTATGGGCTGGATTTGCGTATCAAAAAGCTTAAAGAATATTGAAGGAGATCTTTCTCCTAGTGACCAGAGTAGTCGGAAAATACATATAACTCCCTTTTTCGCACGATTAGCAATATCATTCAAAGCATGCGAGAACGACAAACGAGAAGAAAGATAGATACCAAGGTACTTATACATGTTAACCAATTCCATTCGATTATTACCATAATACCACCGTTCTCGCGCAGCAACATGTCCTCCATTTCTGAATATGATTATGTTTGATTTGTCGAGGTTAACTTCCAGGTCTAATTTCATAGCAACCTCATGCAAAATATTTAGCTGGTTTTGTAGACCACAAACAGAATCAGATGCCAATACAACATCATCTGCAAACATAAGAATAAAGATTTCAGCAAGGTCTGGTATAAGTTGGATGCCATGTCTGCCAGATTTTGTGATTTCCTCTGCAAGTTCGTTTATAAGAAGAGAAAACAAAATAGGACTACAAATTTCTCCTTGTTTCAGACCCCTGGGGCATAGAAATGATTCTGTCAGCTCACTACCACAACGAACTTTAGCTTTCACTACTCTGTACATGCTTTGTATGGCTCTGTACATTTTACCATTTATACCATGTTTCTTTAATATGGTCCAGAGCTTAAGTCTACTCACCGAATCGAATGCTTTTCTGAAGTCAATAAAGGCTATATACAACTTTTTATGGTACAACAATTGTTTCTGGACCATGCCGAAAAGAGTGAATAAATGATCGATAGTGCTATGTTGTTTTCGAAAACCGGCCTGACTGTCATTTAAAATGTTATTATTTTCAATCCACTGGGTTAGCCTTTTGTTTAAAATGAAGCTGTACAGTTTGCTGCACACATTTAATAAAGAGATGCCTCTATAGTTATCTGGGGTATTTTGGTCGCCTTTCTTATGTAGAGGTTGTATAACAGCCTCCGACCAATCATCCGGATATCGACCTGATGAAAATAATTTATTAAAGAATTTCACCAAGTACGGAACAATAGTAGTTGCTGAATTTTTAAGAAATTCGTTGATAATTCCATCTGGTCCCGCCGCTTTACCATTTTTTAAACTGCGCAATGCTGACTATATTTCCAATTCAGTAATATTCTTTTCGAGCATATCAAAGTTGATGTCTTCACTAGAAGTAGTGTCTAAGTTATCACCTTCGCTGTTGTTATCATCACCTTCTACTTCTTGTGAATTGAACACTCTGGAGAAATGATTATACCATTCCTCCTTGGTTATTGTATTTTGTAGAGAACGCTTTGTTATATGCGATTTGAGTTTGCCCCAAAATGCCTTTGGATCATTGATTGTTTTATGTAGGGATTCAACGACGTTTTTACGATGCTCAGCGCTTTTCATTTTTAGAAGATTTTTATATTCTCTGCGTTTCTGAGCATATGTCTCTCTGTCTTCAATATCATTTGTTCTATTAAATGTTCTCAGAAACTGCCGAGTAACTCGTCTACTTTCTTTGCACTCTAGGTCAAACCAAATCTGCTTTCTTTCTTTTCCTACAATTACCCGTTTCATCATGCATTGTCCGGCGTTTAAAATACCCTCATTAAACCTTTTAAGAGAAGCGTTGATATCATGATCAATCAAATCAGCTGCTTCCCGAAAACAAGTCTTTATCTCTTCTGTTCCTAAACCTGCGAGAAATTCATCCCTCGAATCAGAATTCCAAACGTATTTTTCCAGTGTAAATGATTTTGCTCTGATTTGTGAACACGGGACTGTTTCTCTTGCTATACCAACATACAATTCCACTGGCATGTGTTTCGATTCAATTTTTTGAGCAACATTCAATGATTGTAGCAATGATATCAAATTTTTTGACACAATAAAGTAGTCAATGACACTGTTGCCAGTAGATGAAATGTAAGTAAAATTTCCGCTAGTTCTATCGACACCTGTTCCATTTAAAATGACCAAACTAAACTGATCACAAGTGTTCAATAAATATCTGCCGTATTCATTAATTGTTTGATCTTTAGATGAGCGTTTGTTGTCGTTAACTATTTCGCATTCATCAACGAAAACATTTAGAACAAGATCGTCGACATCAATTTCGTTGAAATTTTCACTTCCGGTACGCGCATTCATATCACCCATAATTATAAAAGGAACATCACCTACTAATTCAATAATATCAAGAATACATTCCTCAATAACAGATATACCATTTTGTATCTCTGTATCTTTATAATAAACGGAGTGGATGGGTGGGACATAACAGCCTAGCAAAACAGATGGAGCGTCTGTGCCTGTGAAGTCACCAGAGACTTTAAGTGCAATAATGTTATCGAATTGTAAATCAATTCTATCAAAGTACTCACTCCAATTCTTTTTAACAAGTAGCACAACACCTCCAGGCAGACGAGCTGTTGGTGCGTCATTGACCTTAACACCAGGAGCCATAAAAACCACATGATTGGGAAATAATAAAGACGGAAATGATATGGAAAAAGTTTCAACAAGCAAGCAAATATCAAAACTCTCAATATATGCACGTGTATCAAATTCGTATAAGCAACTTAGACCTTCAATGTTATAAGTTAATAAACTTACAGTCTGTGTAGACAAAAAGCCTCTGAATTTACCATTCAAAGCATGGGCCGGCCCGAAATCCTATTCTTTATTTAGGGGATCTGATAGTGTCTTCTTTGCATTGTTCTGAGATGCACTATTCGAAACGGAGTCTTGCAGAGTTAACTGTCTCTTTTCCCTGACACTGTGCACTGAAGCGCTTCTCAGTCTTGACGAAGGGCCTTTTTTCGAAGTCCTGGGTCTGTCCTGCCTACTGTCTTTCTTGGGCGCTTCATCGTCGGCAGGGGAGGCTTTGTCGCTGCTGATGCTGGCGTCTGCATACTTATCTTCAGAAGAACAGTTAGCTTCCGATTTTGCTTCTGTGGTGGATTCCTTCCCAGTCATTTCTTGTGACGGAAAGACTTCCCCTCCAGTCCTGCTTACATCACCAGTAGCCTCTGTGCTGCGTGTGTGGTCAGGGTCTTGTTTGTCGCTGGACTCAGTTGAAAAGGCCTGGTCGTGTTGCTGCTTTTCTTTGTCCGGGCTTTCATGATCTTCCGTTGTGGGTCTCTCAACAGCGAAATCATTTGCCAGGCAACCTTTGCTCTTTGGACTGGGTTCAGGAACGCTGTCACTGTCAGGAATCCTTCCACCACAGGCTGAACCGGTGAAAACTGCCTGCGATGTTGCTGGCTGATCTTCGCACGTCAGGTCGGGGACACTGTCGTTGTTGGTAATCCTACCACCATCGGTAGGATCTGTGGTACCTGACTGCTGTGTCGGCCGCTCATCTGTGCCACTTAGAGCAGAGGAGCTGTCACAGCCATTTATCAGTTCATCACTCACCACAACTGTAGTATTTGACCGATCTGCTGCCCGTTGGTTTACATGGTGAACATTTGGGGACTTTGAATTTGTGTCATCAAATTGAATACCAGGCACATGTGTGTTTTGAGTAGCAAAGACCTGGGAACTCTGTCCTCGGTGGGTGTTACTATCAGCCGTATAGAGATGGGTGTTCCACTGGTGATCTCGCATGTCAGGAAAAGGACTCTGATTAAACCACGCACCCCAATTGTACATGCTGTGGTGGCCAACGTGTCCATTGTGACCATCTCTGTCACACGTATTATTCAGGTTCTGTTGATGACTACGATGATGGGGGTTGAAAACGTAATCCTGCCTAGAAAAGTTACTGCGACGTTCGTCTGGCGGCGGTCTGCGATTTTGGATATCGCGCGCATTGTACTGACCTTGACTGGGTCCGCGTCGTGTAGCATCAGCGTAGCTGCCTCTGTTCACAGTAGGGTTTTGGAATGGACCTGCTACAACCAGCTTGTTCCCTTTGTAGAATGCTCGTATTCCTTCAGCTCGGTAGTCTTGGATGATCTGCTGTTGTCTTGTTGTCAAGTCTCCTGCCACTCTTATCCCCTTCTTTCGCAGCCCCTCTCGTCCCTTTGTCAGTACACTCATTTTATCTGACCATCTTGCGAACTTTGCAATGACAGGCTGTGGTTTAGAAAAGTCACTGCTTCGGCCAAGACGATGGGCACGTACAATGTCCTCAGAGGACCACGTTTTCCCTGGCACAGTGTCTTGAAGTATACTGATAACTTTCTTTGCACACTCTTCATAATTTTCATGAGATGATTGCGGTATATTAAAGAACTTGAGGTTGTCAGAGAGAGAGAGAGAGAGAGAGAGAGAGGAGGAGGAGAGAGAGAGAGAGAGAGAGAGAGGAGAGAGAGAGAGAGAGAGAGAGATCATCTTCTGACCCACTCCTATGACACCCCCAACCCTTTAGCAACCACACAGCAAAGTTCTGCTCACGACAAATTTTCTCTTCAACAGATTTGAAACCTCCCCCCTCCCCCCCTCCTTTACAACTCTGGACAATTTGCCTAATGAAAAGAGAAAACACATTACAGCACAAAATCCAAATATTCACCCTATGCAAGATTTGTCACTATGGCTAACAAAACCACTGCATATATTTCCACGAAAGTATGGCATCATTTTAAACATGGTTCCACATGCACGCTCACCCATCCACACACACACACACACACCCGCACACACACACACAACAGAGTAGGAGAGAGGTAGGTGGAGGGGGTGTGATGCAGGAAGCGACACAGAGACAAATCAATAGATAGAAGTGTGTGTGTGTGTGTGTGTGTGTAAATAGATAGAAATATAAATATAGTTATAAAA
>CM031595.1:18043585-18048585 GCA_018398815.1 Conus ventricosus | reverse complement strand
TGTCTCGAAAGGCAACGCATTGAGACGCCTACCCATTCAGGAAAATGTGAGTTCGAATCCCCTCAAGCGCCAGGGAAATCAATACTGACAGAAGAAGGGCGTCTAAGAATCTGGATGCGGCATTGCCGGCTAAATGGTTAAGGAGTTCAGGGCCGAAACACTTGTGTTAACGAGAGAGGATGATGTTGCGGGGGGAGGGGGGGGGGGGGGGGGGGGCCTTCTCCGACCTTCGAACTCTCCCTAAGGTTGATTCCTACTAACTTCAGGGAACCACAGTTGCCAAAACGTTAAGGCGAGGAGTAACAGTTGGATACCTCTATGTGTACCAGGGATGGTGAGTAATAGTTGGATACCTCTATGTGTACCAGGGGATGGTAACAGTTGGATACCTCTATGTGTACCAGGGGATGGTGAGTAACAGTTGGATACCTCTATGTGTACTAGGGGATGGTGAGTAACAGTTGGATACCTCTATGTGTACCAGGGAATGGTGAGTAACAGTTGGATACCTCTATGTGTACCAGGGAATGGTGAGTAACAGTTGGATACCTCTATGTGTACCAGGGGATGGTGAGTAACAGTTGGATACCTCTATGTGTACCAGGGGATGGTGAGTAACAGTTGGATACCTCTATGTGTGCCAGGGAATGGTGAGTAACAGTTGGATACCTCTATGTGTACCAGGGGATGGTGAGTAACAGTTGGATACCTCTATGTGTACCAGGGGATGGTGAGGGAGAGAAAAAGTGGAGGGCGAAAATATGGAGAGGGCTGGGAAGCGGAGATAGGGGTAGCAGAGGAGGGTGAGGGAGGAGATTATGGGGGTTAGTATGGACAGAGTTTACGTTTCTGGTCCGGTGCCATATGCATTAAACATGAATTTACTTGACAGGGTCAGATCACTTCATCTGAAGTATGGGAGTGGAGGGCATTGGGTAGTGGTCTATCTTTCTTTTTGTTGTTCTGCCTCATCTTGCACGTCTCCTCTGTGCATTAAACAGTAACTTTTTACGCTGTTTTCACGGAAACAACAATCAAAGAGTGGGCTTGGACTCTCATTGCAGTTGGCAACGTTCAGCAAAAAAGTCCAGTCACAATCGAGACAAACAGACTAACAAATACGACATGTTCTACGGGCGTTTTGCCTGCTTGAATAGGTGACAGTATCCACTCGTATACTCGATTCCCTCTCCTCCTCCTCTTCCTCCTTCTTCTTGTTCTTCATGTTCTTGTTCTTCTCTTCTTCCTCTTCTTCTTCTTCAATAAATAACATTCCGTTGAAATAAAGAAAATCCCCGCCTCCCCCACCCCTTTTTGTGTTATTGTCTTTCTTTTTGTTTGTTTGTTTGTTTTTGTTTTAATGCTGATCGATGAGAATGAGGATGATGAAGATGATGCTACGGATTTTCATTTCGGTCTGAGACTACATGACAGGGCTGTACTCTACGCTTCCTTTCATAATATATCCTGGCGTCAACCAGGCCCGAGAGATACAGGCACCTGCAGTGTTGGTCAGGAAATTTGAGAACACTCTCAGAAACGCATCCATTAAGTGGATGAAACGCGACTGTGTGGTCCCAGTCTTCCCAACTGAGTCCGCAGCAAACTCAACTCTGGGTAGGAGCCGGTCGGGGCAGAAAAACCCATATGACTCTGATGGGATTCGAACCCACGACCTCCCAGCCGGGAGTCCGCGACGCTACCCACTTCGCCACGGCGGCTGGTGTTATTGTCTTTCTTGTTTTCTTTTTAAGTCACAGTTTTCTCAGCTTCTTGAATGGACGTTTGTTTCTCGTACTCATACTGGTATGCGTGTGTTTGCACATGTGTGTGTATGTGTGTAACATACCATTTTCCAGGCTTGCATCTCCAGTATTTCCGGACGCAGCGTCTCTAAACTCAAAACATCTTTCCATTATACGATTTCAAGAGAGGATCTTCGTGCTTTAGGGACTGGTTCATACGTGGATGTTTTATTTAATTGATTTTTTTTCATTTAGTTATTTGTTTATTCATTTATTTATTATTTATTTTAATTATATTTAATTTCTATTTATTTTATTTATTTATTTATTTATTTATTATTTATTCGTTCTTATGTTCAATTATTGAATGTTGTCTAAAAAATTCGAATGTAAGTTGATTTCTGACTTTTTTGTAATCTTACAACACTTGGCAACGAATAGCCTCCTGGTAGTTTTTAACTTACTAAATTTGGAATTCACAGTTTCATGCAGATTTCCATAGGTGTGTCTCAGGCCCGTAACTCTGTTTGTGTTGATAAATTCTGTCCATTGTTACATCATTGGATGACGTCACAAAGTCAACACTATTGAAACCTGACTCAGTACTGCATCTTTCTGAGGTATCACAATGTCTTCAAATGCATAATTCTTGTCAAAATTCCGCCTTCCTCTTGACAAAAAAAGAGCGTAAGAATGGCTCCTAGAACGATCTGACTTTGTGAGCTTCAGCACCAGAGACGCAAATAAACTAAGTAAACTAAATAAGCAATACGAAATTCAGCAAGCTACTTGCCTCTAAAAGGTCTCGAGATAACTTCAAATTTGTGCTGAAAATTGGGCTTTCAATGTCATTAACGTTTTCTTGGACCATACCCAGGAAAATCACCGACTGAATTTCGTCCACAAAAAAAAGTTACATCTGTCATTGAGGTATGCTTTTGATAAATCCGCCTTTAAGAGACTAGTTATGAAGACATTTGGGAAAAGGCACACGTCTTTTTTTAAAGTCTTAAGTACATAGTTTGAATCTGTAGGTATTGTGCCTGAAATGACTGTCGTTTCGACGACAAGAAAATCGATGTTTTCAGTTTAAGGGTTATGACTGATATTGGTTTAATTCATACGGAAATCAGAGATCTGCTTTCCTTCTAAGAGTCGATGAAACAAAATGACGAAAACCAGCATATAGAAGATTCTTGTGTTAATCGATTGTTTCGGAGCAGAGAAATTGTATAGAGTCTTGTAGAATGCACCGATATCTCAATTTCTCTGCTCTGAAACAATCGATTAACACAAGAATCTTCTATATGCTGCTTTTTGTCATGTGTACACGAGGAAAACGATGTATTGGACTGGTACACCTATCTTGTTAAAAGTGTACAACGGCCGAAAGACTGTTCAGAGGAGGGAGAGGGGAATAGGACTGAGGCAGCCGGTGGAAGATGGGGATGAAAGGTAACAGAAGAACCGACTAACTGGCAACACGCGCCGAGAAATTGCTCTGGGTGAAGTAGTTCGTTATTTGGAGGAGGTAGTAAAATGCGCTGGAATCCTCAAAAACCCTCGACCTCTACCCCCATCTCCCCCACCCCCTTCCTTCTGATTTGCATCTACTTGACAGTGAAAGAGGAGAAGAGAATGACGCACTCGCTTCGTTTGCAAGAAAATTGTTGGTCCGTGGTTCAAAATTTGCGCAGGGCGCCCCCCCCCCCCCCCTTCCCTCTCCAGACTCCTCTCCTCCCCCTCCCACCCACCAAACCCTCCTCTTCTTCTTCCACGTCCCCTCCCCCCCACCCCCCACGCCCTCGTTCAAATCGCCTTCCCTTCCCCTAGTAACCGGCGCATACTCCCTCTATTTGAATCTCCATCGATGATCGGAAGTTCAGTTCGGCCAACAGTTCCAGCCTGCATCCATCCCCACAGGTTATCTCTGTGCCCACAGTCTGCACAAGACTAAACTGTGTACACTGTCAGTAGACAGGCGGTACCGTTCACCCTGATGTGGTTGGACACTCACGCTTCAGGCGCCGCCCCGGGCAGTCCGAGGGCCTCAGCAGATGTAGTCAGCACCCACCCCTCCGCATCTCTCCATCCCCCACCCCTCCGCATCTCTCCATCACCCAGCCCCCCCATCTCTCCATCATCTCTACAGCCTCTGGGTCCTAGTTCGCCATGTGGCGCCAGTTAATCTTCACTTCTTCTCTTCCTCCCGCCCTCCCGCCCAGAACATACGAATTGGATGGTAGAAGTCTTGGTTGGTATGTTGGAAGCCTCCCGCCCTCCCGCCCCAGAACATACGAATTGGATGGTAGAAGTCTTGGTTGGTATGTTGGAAGCCTCCCGCCCTCCCGCCCCAGAACATACGAATTGGGTGGTAGAAGTCTTGGTTGGTATGTTGGAAGCCTCCCGCCCTCCCGCCCCAGAACATACGAATTGGATGGTAGAAGTCTTGGTTGGTATGTTGGAAGCCTCCCGCCCTCCCGCCCCAGAACATACGAATTGGATGGTAGAAGTCTTGGTTGGTATGTTGGAAGCCTCCCGCCCTCCCGCCCCAGAACATACGAATTGGATGGTAGAAGTCTTGGTTGGTATGTTGGAAGCCTCCCGCCCTCCCGCCCCCGAACATACGAATTGGATGGTAGAAGTCTTGGTTGGTATGTTGGAACAAAGATGATAAAACTCGGTTTTCTTCAAATTTAACAGAAAAATTACTATGCCGTCGAACGAAAGAAAAAAGAAAATTACAATTGTCTGTTTGTTTCTTTCAAGCGGCGACATAGTAAATTTGTTTTTAAGTTTGTTTCGATTTCTGTCTGCAGTCATTTCACTTTGGAACTTTGGAACTTGCTTTTCTTCATTCAGAGTGATTGGTAGTTGACCAATAAGAAAAGACGAGTGGGGGACTTGGGAGTCATGTCATCTTCTGCACGTTTCTTTGATTGAGTGGTAGTTGATCCATAAGAAGATAAGGAAGGATGTTTGGGGTTATGTATTCTATTCGTGTGGAGTGGCGTAAGAAGAATAGTATGAAAACAGTTGTCAAATTTTTAATGACAGTATAGAAAATATACACTGAGCCACACAACAAATGTGTAACAGTGCTCCCACACGAAGACCCCGAGAGCAAACTTCGTGAGAGGATACCCAACTAATTGACATTACATGTTGTGGCTGATGTTGGACGTCATCCGACAAACTCTTGGGATTTCACTTTTCTGTGGTTGCCAATTATATCCTCTGTGTCCCATTGTGGAA
>CM031595.1:18039218-18043485 GCA_018398815.1 Conus ventricosus | reverse complement strand
AAAACAGAAACTAACACATGGTAACAATTAATGTGTTCCGTCTCTCTCTCGGGTTTAAAGCATAAAAATGAAAATTGCAACATATCTAGTCAGGAACAACTTGGATTCTGTAACAAGCATGACAACCGTCACGTGCGATTCGAGGACACGTAGGTAGGTGGTGGAACATAGACCTGGGGGAATATGGAGGTGGGGGAAACTTTAGACCTGGGGGAATATGGAGGGGGGGGGAACATAGACCTGGGGGAATATGGAGGTGGGGAACATAGACCTGGGGGAATATGGAGGTGGGGGAACATAGACCTGGGGGGAATATGGAGGTGGGGAACATTGACCTGGGGGAATATGGAGGTGGGGGAACATAGACCTGGGGGAATATGGAGGTGGGGGAACATTGACCTGGGGAATATGGGGGTGGGGAACATAGACCTGGGGGAACATAGACCGGGGGGAACATAGACCTGGGGAACATAGACATGGGGGAACATAGACATGGGGGAACATATGGCGCCTCCCCTAATGGGACCTACTGACATTATCCAGTAGTGATTGCGCTACACCATCCCCATACAAACGGGCCGTTGTCACATTTTTCTTTCTTTCTGCTGTAGAGCAAACGGGCATAGCGATATAGACACGTAGTTCTAGAGAACGCGAACATGAATAGCTCTTTCGATACATGGTCAATTGTAGTGATATAGACACGTAGTCTTAAAGGGTCGTATGGTTTACGACACGTAGATCTATTGGTCGTAGGGCTAATAACTGGTAGTGCTTTAGATACGTATGATTGCGCTACGCACCCTCACTGCCTAATAATGATAACCACCCGAAAGACATTCGAGAGAGCTGACGTTTCTGTCAGGTCGAACGGAGAGGAAGATGTCATCTGCTCCGCATCCCAGCCCAAATCATTGAGCTCGCCATTGTGCCACATTGTCCATCTAACCATGTAGTTTGGTCAAATCCATTGTAACTGTGTGGTGCTTGTGTCTTTGTTTTGGTTTTTGTTTATCTTAATGACAGACAGACAGACAGACAGACAGACAGACAGACAGACAGAAAGACAGACAGACAGACAGACAGACAGACGAAAGAAAAATGCGGGGAAAACATAATCTTCTTGGTTTAATGATAATAACAATGATAATAATAGTAATGACGATAATAATAACAACAATAATAATTATTATAATAACAATAACAACAACAATAATAATAATAATAATAAATAATAATATAATAATGTGATATTTACAATATGACAGCAACAACGATAATATGATAATGATAATGATGCTACTACTACTACTACTACTACTACTGGCGATGGTAGTGATGACGATGACGATAATGACGATGATAAGGCACTCGACACAGGTCCCAAGTCGATCAAGAACCAGCATTGTTTTTACCTCCACGGGATATAATTACTGATGGGATTATTCCCCGTGTTCTTTTTGTACGTAGAGTTTGCAAAACGTTTTATATTATGTAAAAGATTAAACATTTCATACAAATGTATTATTCATTAAATATCTATCAGTTCTTAACATACTACTAATGTTCAGTGGAAAGTTTGTAATAATGCTTGTAGTCTTATCAATGATGTGTGGATGCATTTTCCCTGCCAAGGGAAGGAAGAGGTAATGCAGAGTAACATAATTACTCCCCTTTTGACACCGTCAAAAGCTAGCTTCCCGGATGAATAGTAACACAACAGAAGAATACTGACGGCTCTATAAATCAATCACCAGAAAGGTTACATAATTTGGCGGAACAGACAGCGTTAGGTGTATAATAAAGCTTCAGTTTCTCGCACGTTAAAACCCATTTTGTCTGCAAAAGCGACGTGGTAAAAGTTGTCTGTAAGTTTCAGAATTCCGAAAGGAAATCTTTGTAGTTAGGCATTCCAAGACGTGACATCACCTGATAAACGAAACATATAAGAAAAGTCAGTCGAATCGCTGGACTCTTAATTAGGACGATAGCAAATGAATAAAACGAGATCATGATTATTTTGTGAGGCATTAGTGCGTCCTATTTTGGATTTCCGAAACCTTGTGTGGAGTATATATCTTAAAAAGCACATTGACGTGATTGAGGATGTTCAATGGAGATTTGAAAGACAAGAAAAATTGCTGGCCTTGCCTCACACACACACACACACACACACACACACACACACACACACGCACGCACGCACGCACGCACGCACGCATGCACGCACGCACGCCCACAAACACACACGCACGCACGCACGCCCACACACACACACGCACGCACGCACGCACGCACACACACACACAGACAATTTCACACACAGTTTCACAACAACGGACACAACAGCATGCGCGCGCGCACGCGCACACACACACACACACACACACACACACACACACACACACACACACACACACACACACACACATGGCGCACGCGCGCGCACACACTCACACACACAGAGTCACACGCACACACTCACACACAGACTCTCTCTCTCTCACACACACACACACACACACACACACACACACACACACACACACACACACACACACACACACGCACACACACGCACACACACACACACACACACACAGAGTCACACACACACACACAGAGTCACACACACACACACACGCACCCACACACATACACACGCACACTCACACACACACCACACACACACACACACACACACACACACACACACACACCACACACACACACACACACACACGCACGCACGCACGCACGCACGCACACACCACACACACACACGCGCGCGCGCGCGCGCGCGCGCACTCGCTCGCGTTAGCCGCAGAGTCGATTTGATGGCAAGCGAAGGGAAGAAAGAACTGCTATTGATAGGTTTAGGAGGGTTGTTTTAAGAGGTGCCTTGAAGGAAGACAGAGAGTTTGAACTACGGAAAGATATTGGGAGTTTATTCGAAGAAACCAGACCCTGAAAAGAAAAGCAACGATCGCCATAGGTTTTAGTTCGAAATTGGGGGATTTTGGGCACAGTGTTGTCGGTAGAAGAACGCAACTGCCCAGAAGGAACACAGAGACGAAGGAGATCAGAAAGGTAGGAAGAGCTAAACCATTCAAAGATTTAAAGCAGAGTATGAACAGTTTGTAATCTATTCGTTTTCGACCGGCAGCCAGTGAAGAGAACGAAGTAAAGGAGTGACATGAGAATATAAGATTCAAACAAGCAGCATTGTTTTGTACTTTCTGGGGACGACTGAGAAGATTCTGGGGACAGGCAGCTAGAAGAGAATTACAGTAGTCAAGTCTTGATAGAATGAAAGCAGAAACAAGGGGGTTTTGTGGCATCAACAGAGAGAAGATGTCGCACCAACCAATGCGGCGAAGCTCAAAGTAACAGACACGGCAGACTGTGGAAACATGTTGCTAGAAGGAAGGTGCTCAGTTAAGAGTAACACCTAAATTCCGTGCAGATGAAGATGTCCTGAATAAGATAGTTTTTCAAACCGGATAGAGTTTGGGATACAGTCAGGTAAAAGAAGTCTTTGGGGTGCCAAGAAGATCATTTCAGTTTTGTCATTGCTGAGCTGAAGTTTGTTAACTGTCATCCAAGATTTTATGTCCATGAGACACGACTGTGTGCGTTGGATTGCAAAAGGCAGCTGAGAGATATTGCTGGATATGTAGATTTGATTGCCGTCTGAAAAGCAGTGATGAGACAGGCTATGATGAGCAACAATGTCGGAGTCTGTCCGCTAGAGCTTAAGATGTCTTCTGAGCGTTATTATGTCAGATGAGATGATAACACAGGGTCACGTCTGAAGGATGATCTTAGTGAATGCAGACAGAACTCAGGGCATCACAGTGAGCTGCCCCTGGGCAGATTCTGTTGAGACGCCTTCTTTGGTGGAGAAGCCAAAAGATACACTGACCGATAGGAAGAAGGGAGAAAAGCGTGGCTACTTAGGGTTACACATCTTCTCTTTCTGGGGAAGAATTGCTGGAATTTGACATGGGTGAAGATAACGTCATGTATACAGACGTTCTCTCTCTCTCTCTCTCTCCCCTTTCTCTCTCTCTCTTCTCTCTCTCTCTCTCTCCCCTCTCTCTCTCTCTCTCTCTCTCTTCATCTTTCTGTCTTTTCTTTTTTCTCTTCTTTTTTCTCCTTTTATTGTTTTAAATCTCCTTGTATAATTTAGCTTAGCAAGGACAGATTGAAAGAATAGACCCTGCCTAAATGGGAGCCGGTATAGCCCAGTGGTAGAGCGCCTGAC
>CM031595.1:18027247-18030718 GCA_018398815.1 Conus ventricosus | reverse complement strand
CCCCCAAAACAGATGCAACACACAACAGTCACATAAAAATCAACACAATCGCCTTGGCCGAACTTCGCCTAATTTAACTCGATCAAGAGCAACGCTGTAACACGTCCCTTGACTCGTCCACGTCTTGTGTGTGTGTGTGTGTGTGTGCGTGCGTGCGTGCGTGGGGTGCGGCCGCGCGGTGTGTGTGTGTGTGTGTGCGTGCGCACACGCACGCACGTACGCACACACACACACACACACACACACACACACACACACACACACACACACACACACACACACACACACACACACACACACACACAAACAGGCAAGGGAACTTTTTTGTTTGTACAGACTGACAACGTTATATTCGCCAGTGAATGGCATGGAATCCTGACCGCAAAAAATGTACTGAAATATTTTCACTTCGTTAGTACTTCTCAACTCGTAACAATGACCTCATTGTTTACATGCAGTTCAAATTTGTAATTATCTCACTGAACACTTTTCTGATCCGCTGTTTGATGTGGATTCGAACCACAGATCACCGCCATAATTGAATAAGTCAGTGCTGCCCTCTTGCGCCCTATCCTATCTTCCATTAAAATTCGTTTAAACCAATTCTGCAGTTTTTTGCGCTGAAAAGTGTGTAGAAATCTTGAGGAACAATCTTGAACCAAGCTGGAAACAGAGCATGCCACAGATCCGCACAGAAATTGAAAGCAATCTTTTCTGGCGGGTTAAATTTGTATCTATTGACCAGAATTGTTGAAAGGGGTTCAGGTGGTCTTGACTTATCTTGCTGGTAAACAAACAAATATATCGTCAACTTGCAAGCGCGAGGAAAAAAAAAGGGGTTTTCGTAACAGTAAACAAATCTCTAAAACAGGAAACGCTTCCGGCACAGTTTAGAATTGTTTTGTTTTTCAATGCTTGGCCTCGCTGAATGGCCATGTGTGTTGTGTTCAAAGTTTGTTGTCTTTTTGGTCTGTGTCAGGGCTATCAACCGGTGGTTTATGTAAAAAGGCCTGATGATGTAACGCCATGATATATTCTTTTGTTCTTGTTGTGTTGCTGAGTCGATAGTGTGTGCATCATGCTGAAGTGATGTTAAAAAGAGAATGAGTATATTGTCGAGTAGCTGTTGCATCATTTTGTAAACTCTCTCTCTCTCTCTCTCTCTCTCTCTCCTCTCTCTCTCTCTCTCTTCTCTCTCTCTCTCTCCTCTCTCTCTCTCTCTCTCTCTCATGAATGAGCATCACACACAAACAGGACAGACGTCCTGTGAAAAAACACACACACACACACACACACACACACACACACACACACACCACACACACACACACACACACACACACACCACACACACACACACACACACACACACACACACACACACACACATGTTGTATGGAATGTTTGCCTAATGAGCAAAGTCGTTTAGATTGAAAGAAAAAAATACTGATAACTATAGAGATCCTGTACCAAACACAATAGTACTATAAATGTATCAATATCTTTACAGGAAGTCAGGAATGCTATCCGTCCCGTTGGGGAAATAAAAAGGTTTCGTTGGTTTGGATGGGATTTCTTACACGATGTTAAACCATTTACCAGAGAACTGGATAGTCATTTTACATAAATTATTTAACAAATGTTGGGAATGTGGACAAATTCCCGATATATGGAAGACGTCTATTGTGACTCCTATTCTAAAGCAGGGCAAGCCTCGGTCTGAGACGTCTAGCTATAGACCCATTTCAGTCACGTCTCATACTGGAAAAGTCATGGAAAAAATAATAAATTTTAGAATGGCCTATTACTGTGATAAAAATGATGTATTTTCTTCACATCAATCTGGATTTAAAAAAGGGACGAAGTACAATGATCACCTGACACGACTAACTACTCAAATTAAGAAACAGTTTGCTTAAACGTAAAAGTGTCCTTGCTTCCTTCTTTGATCTTACTAAAGCTTACGATAGAGTGTGGCACAGCCGATTATTATATAAATTAAAACAAATTGGTCTTTCTGGTCACGTCTACAATTATGTGAAATCATTTTTAAGTGGGAGACACATAAATGACCAAAGTTGGTGTGACTTTATCATCCTCAAGATCTAATAAATATGGGAATTCCACAAGGTTCTATAATCTCCCCATTGTTATTCAATGTAATGCTATATGACATTATATACATGTTTTCATCATATACCAAGGTAGCTCAATATGCTGATGACATTGCAATATGGATTAATGTATCTTTAAAGAAAAGAAAAAATTTACGTCACATAAATTATATTCAGAAGCTCTTTCAGCACGAGCTGGATAAATTAAATAGTTATATGCATTTGAATGGCTTTCAATTCTCTGTTGAAAAGACACATTTGGTTCTCTTTAACAATGAATATAACCCAAGTAACCTGCCTATATTCTTTCTGGAGGACGGAAATTTTTTATAAACTTGAAGTAAAATTCTTAGGTGTCCTACTTACACCAAAACTAAACTGGAAAAAACATAATTGACTCAATTGTTACTAAAGCAGTTAAAAGTTTGAATTTTCTAAAATTGTCAGTCATTCTCCAGGGGGACAGGATCCTAAAGTTTTGTTGCATTTAGCAACCAGTCTTGTACGATCAAGATTGACTTACGGACAGGAAGTATTCTTTTCTGCTTCGCGATCGCATTTAAAGAAACTTCAAAGAATTGACAGTAAAGCTGTAAAGTTGGCCCTGGTGTACCTGTGCACACTAAGTCCTCTGAAGCTTATAAGATAGCAGGCCTTTTGCCACTTGATGAAGAAAGGAAAATAAGTTCTGTAAAATATGTAGTGAGACGGATTGCGGTGGACGACCTTGAAGAGTTAAATACACGATCCGACATTGATTTTTCGAAAAATGCACAGAAAAATTCAAATTTAGAGACGCTTCGTTCATATGTTTTCAGACATTTTTAATTCATCAAAGATTGACCCATAACGAGGTAGCGCCTCGCGTACTGGTTCCGCCGGTACCCCCTTGGAACTAACGGAAGTAACAGTTAACATTTTTTCTTCTGATCTAAATAAAGCGATTTCGCCGCATGTGTTAGCAGCATCTGTCAAAATTGACATGGAAGAAAAGTTTACTAACTATTTGAAAGTATACACTGACGGCTCAGTTCTTGATGATGGTAGTGCGGGATCTGGCTTTGTAATTCCAGATTTCAAAGCTGAAAAATCATATTATTTAGGTAAGGGTCATTCCATATTTACAGCTGAACTAGTTGCTGTCCTGATGGCATTAAATTATTTAATTTCCTTGCCAGTCTCAATATTTAATATCCTGTTTTGTGTTGATTCACAGTCAGTATTAAAAAGTTGTATTGTTTTGAAAATACACAAAGAGAGGAATTATTATTTGAGATTAAGTACATGTTGCACTGTCTTTACATGAAAGGTACTAATGTTGTATTTTCTTGGTTCCATCGCACACCTCCTTCGTTTT
>CM031595.1:18007247-18019747 GCA_018398815.1 Conus ventricosus | reverse complement strand
AAGGAAGCGCAGAGACAGAAAGAATGAAGCAGGAAACGGAAAGATTAAAGGTTCAATTAGAGTTAGAGAAAGTGAGAATACAAAGGGAGACCACCGAGGATGGTAGTTCACTTTCCAGTGACTCTGTGCGCAGCTACGCCCCCGACCAAAGTTGCCCAAATTCCTTGAAGGAACCGATTCGATTGATGCATACATCAGTCGTTTCGAAACGTTTGCGACCAGTCAGGTTGGCCTCCAGAAGAGTGGGCAGTCATTTTGTCAGCGCTATTAACGGGTAAGGCATTGCAGATTTTCACTGCGTTACCAGCAGAACAACAGTCTGATTTCGGCGCTGTGAAGGAATCGTTGATGAAAGGATTTGACCTCACAGAGGAGGGGTTCAGGAAGAAATTTCGTTCAGCTAAATTACAAGCAGGTGAGACGTACACTCAGTTTGGTGCACGTCTAGATCACTATTTTGAGAAATGGTTAGAGTTGAGTGGTACGAAGAAGGAGTTCGCTGAGTTGAAAGAGCTAGTTATGAAGGAACAGATTTTGTCAGGTTGCGGCCCTGAGTTAACCATACATTTGAAAGAGAGACAGCCAGAGACAGCAGGAGAGTTGTTGAAGTTCGCAGAGGTGTATAGAGAGGCACGTTTGGGCACTAAGGTGCAGGAGAAACAGGTGCCAGGCACAGGTGAGAAGAGTGCAAGGAGACTAGGGGAGTTTTCTGCAAAGTCTGCAAACCAGTGGTGGGGCAGAAGGAAGGGCAAAGGGACATTAGGTGTTTCATTTGTCACAAGAAGGGACATGTGGCGAGGGATTGTCGCATGAGGTTCCAGAAGGCAGCAGCCTTGCAAGAGGTGGATAAGGGTCGTCAAGGGAAACGACCTGCAGTGGAACCAAAAGGGATTCAGTCTGAAGAGGGTGGAGTGCAGCCTATGGCAAGCACTGGACAGCAGTCAGTGTCAGGATGGAGGGCACTAGGCTGAGTGGTTCGTTACCAGTGGAAGAAGGTGGATTGGCCAGCAGAGGGTGAAAGTGTTACGAGACACTGGTTGTTCATGCGGTGTAGTACGAACAACGCTGGTCGAGAAAGGGATTTGACAGGGCAAATCCAGACCTGTACTCTAATCGATGGCACTGTGAGGGAGTTTCCAGTTGCTAAGATAGAAGTACGTACCCCTTACTTCTCAGGCGAGTTGTCTGCGTTGGTGATGGAGAAACCCTTCATGATTTGATCATTGGAAATATTCCAGGGCAAGGGATCCAGGGGATCCTGAGTTGTTGACTGCTACAGGGGCAGCAGTTCAAACACGGAGCAAGAAGGAGGAAAAGGTTGATAAACCGTTAGTTGTTCCAGCAAGAAGTCAGGCATAAATGTTCGCCTGATGAGTTTAGGACAGCACAGGAACAAGACCCTTCGCTCGTGAAGTCTTGGAGTTGGCAAAAGGTGGAGAGAAACAGGAGGTTAGAGGAGGTGAGACAGAATTTCTTGTGAAAGGCGGGCTGTTGTACCGAGTGTTCACCAAGGGGAAGACAGGTAAGGTGACCACTCAGTTAGAGGTACCAGCAGGTTATCGTGACACTGTCATGTCAGTGGGTCACGAGTCGCTCATGGGGGTCATCTCGGCACCAGCAAAACAGCTGACCGAATATTTGATGACTTTCATTGGCCAGAGCAATGGCAGACATCAAGCGTTTCTGCATGTCATGTGACGTGTGTCAAAGGTCAGCCACAAGAGGGGTGAAGAGGAAGGCACCTCTTAAACATCCCCCTTTAATTGACACACCGTTCAGGAGAGTGGCTGTTGATCTGATTGGCCCAATCTCGCCCTGTTCCAAGGTGGGCACAGGTATGAGACATGTAAGGTTGCAAGGGAAGGTTTGCAGGAGGCTAGGGTCGGTCAGAAGAAGCAATATGACAGGAAGGTGAGGAAGCAATCCGCAAGGTGGGAGATCAAGTCCTGGTACTGCTTCCCACAGTCACAACAAGCTGCTGATGCATTGGAAAGGACCATTCACCATCACTGAAAAGTTCGGTCGGGATTACCGAATTGATGTGAATGGGAAACCAAAACTTTTCCATGCAAATTTCCTCCGCAAATATATTCAGCGTGAGACTCAGCACATAGGCGCAGCAGCAATCATGGATGAGTGAAGGAGACCCAGCAGAAGAAGGGGAATTTTGTTGCCTAAGTTTCCAGAAGAGTCATACAGGGATGTGTCACTGTATGAAGGGCTAGACAGTAGGAGTTCCTAGGTTTTGTTGTCGGAGGCGACACAAAGCAGCCGGAAAGAGGAAAGGTGGAGAAGATGATGAATTCAGAGAGACCAAAGACCAACACAGAAGTCAGGAGTCTGCTAGGTTTTAATTGGTTTTCTATAGGGAGTTTGTTCCAAATTTCGCAGCAATTACGAGTCCTCTCAGTGATTTGGTCAAGGCAGGGAAACCGGCAGTGGTCGAGTGGTCAGACGCTGCAGAGCAAGCACTGCAGACGGTGTTGGAAAGACTAGGTTCCCGTCCCATCTTGAAGCTACCAGATATGTCCAAACCATTTTTGTTGCGGACAGATGCATCAGGCGGTGGGATAGGTGCAGTATTGTTGCAGGAGCATGAAGAGGTCGAGTTTCCTGTGAGGTATGCTAGCAGGAAGTTGACAAAGTGTGAAGAAGGGTACGCAACTGTAGAGAGTGTTTAGCTGTCGTGTGGGCCGTGCAGAAGTTTCCACAAATACTTGTAGGGGAAAGAGTTCGTGATAGAGACAGATCACCAACCACTCAAATTCCTGCAGGAGGCACAGCTGAAAACAGCAGGGTTCTGCGATTGAGCAATGCACTGCAGCCCTACAGGTACCGAGTGCAGTACATTCCCGGGCGACAGAATGTCGGAGCTGACTATTAAGCCGTGTAGTCAGCAAGCTGCAACTCAGAGGAAGTCAGTCATATCCGGGGTGCTTTGTTGATAATATGTGTTGATGACAGTTATGTTGATTGGATATGGGTTCATTCCCAGTTGGCTATGGTTCATATTTTGTGTGAGAATTTGTTCATGTAAATGTAGTTATGCTTGAGCATACAGTCGCTGTGTAGTGATGCATTATTTGCAATAAGTGAGGATGAGATTCCTCAGTGAAGTGTCATGGATCGTGATCATATTATATTGTGCTTTCCATAAGAATTGTGAAGAGGAGAGATGGCAAATCCGCAGGTGGGGGGATTGCATAAGTGCGCACAGATGTCGTTATAAAATGAATTGAAATAACGCAAGAGCGCACGTCAATGATAACTCATTGGAGTGGTATTCACTAATGATATATTGTATAATTTATAAACCGTTGGTTGTAAAGTATTTTTTTAAACTTTGCACGTGTAGCTGTGTGTCAGAAAATTCGGTTGTTGTTTTTTTGTACCGTGTTTTGAGATGATGCGGTGCATAGTCTTTTGCAAGGGGGAAATTGTCACGGTCAAAAATAGAACAACCAAGTCGTGGTCCAGGTTGTTTGGATATAAGCTCTAACTCAAATATTCTGGGCGCCACGTAGACGGGCCCATGGTTCGGATCCAGCCAATTAAGCATAGGGGAGAGGCTCCACAGAGACGGTCTGTCCGGCCAGACGGACTAAGCAGCTTTGACCGACGCCTCGATGTCTAGCGAGACGAGTCGTAGCGCCTGGCTCAGGCTCATCTAGCCAATTTGTGGAACCAGCGCCATTGTTAGTCAGACGTCGCAGGTTAAAGCAGGAAAGGGAGAGGGGAAGGTAGTGCGTGGTGGGGGTGAAATCTAGCTAATCAATTAATGACCAATTGACCACCACAGAGAGTAAGGCGTGTAGGCATGACTGGCATGATTTGAACATCCAATGGAATTAGAGGGAGATAACTTCGAGTACGAGGCAGTAAAAATACTGACCAATGGTACTCGCCCTTTTTGACAGATCGGAACGGGATAAGAAGGATGTGAGAGTGAGAGAACGAGAGAACGAGAGGAGAACGAACAGAGAGACAGGAGGGAGAGGTCTGGGTGTAATCTCTGAGGAGAAAAGAGCAGAGAGATGAGGGGAGGAGAGAAGAGAACCAAGTTGAGACATTAGCACGAGATAGTCTGCAGAGGAAGGACTTAGGAGAGATGTGGAGAGAGTTGCTAACTAACGAAGAGGAAAAGAAAGAAGAAAAAAAAAAAGAAAGAAAAGCAACCATGTCCATTTGATAAGAGCAGACTAGAAGAGAGAGAGAGAGAGTGCAATGCGTTAATGCAGGAAGAAAGAAAGGAGAACAGATCGATGTTGATAGTCACTGTTCTATCTTCACTGGGGTTCGACCTCATACTTGGCCAGCGCCACTTTCATCGACAGACCAACGCCAGTGCCAACAGTCTCACCTGACCAGGCGCCAGTAGACCAAGACCAGTGCCAGCAGTTGTGTCGTGCTTGTGAAAGTGACAGTGAAAAGAAAGAAAAAAAAGAAAAGAAAAGACAGTGATTCGTGAATAGTTAAGATCACCTGGCCAGGTAAAGTAGAAATCTATTTATACCCGGGTTAGTTAATGCTGATTTAGATAAATGATTTTGTGAAGTTCAGGAAAGAGAGAATGTTTTATTTTGTTTGATTCCATATGCATTGATGTTTCGTTCTATGACCATGTGTAGTAAAGTTATAGACTTTACAAGTGGTTTGATGTGACGAATGCATGATATATGAATGAGATCGTAAGCAAGCTGTGAGTGTGTTTGGGCTGTGCGCTAGTCCTTCCTCCATCAACATCACCCGAGGTTGACAGTGTGTGCGTGCGTGTGTGTGTGTGTGTGTGTGTGTGTGTGTGTGTGTGTGTGTGTGTGTGTGTGTGTGTGTGTGTGTGTGATTGAGAGATAGATAGATAGAGAGAGAGAGAGAGAGACAGAGACAGAGACAGAGACAGAGAGAGTGGAGGGATGATGGAGGTGGGGGTGGGGGAGAGGTACGTTACAATTTATCAACTGATAAATTCAAGCTTAAAGTTTGTAAAGCTGAATGAATACAGGGCAAGCAGCGGGGCATGGCATTATGGAACGCGGAGCCCATCCCTTTCGTTCCACCAGCTTAACCTTCTCTGATGTGGATAAGGTACCCCAGTTCTACTGGGTCAACGGAGCGGGATTTCAAGCCAGAAAACTCCAACCCTGTGGGAGGTTCGAACTCACAACCGTCAACTGTGCAGACAAACGGTCTAACCGTTTGACTCACGGCTTTTCTACCGAAGTGATAAGTATCAAAGAAGAAATTAATCCTGATTTGAATATTAGAATATCTAGTTGATATAGGCGTTGATATGTCGTGTTTTCCAGACTTATTTGAAAAAACAACAACAACAACCAAACAACAAGAACATAAATGAGAACTACTGTTTTAGTTCATACCTTACCACAAACTGCCAGTTTGCACATGCGACGTCACGAACATAGTCAAAAGGGCGGCACTTATCCTTCTGTGCACTGTCTATAAATAACAATTATGTTCAGCGCAGGGTGATTTTAATCAGTATTAAAGTATGACATATACATACATATACAGTTAGATAGATAGAGATAGAGAGATTGAGTGATATAATCGAGAGAGTGAGAGAGAGAGAGAGAGAGAGAGAGAGAGAGAGAGAGAGAAGAGAGAGAGAGAGAGAGAGAGAGAGAGAGAGAGAGGAGAGAGAGTCCGGAACCAAGACACCAACTAAATTTTGTGTCCCCTTAAATCAAAACACATGTAGAAGTACCTTCAATGTCGGAAAAAAGACAACTTCAGCAGGAATCGCATCACGATCAGCGACGTCACAAATCGAGTCAAAATGGCGGCAGTATTGTCCCTTGAAACGGCGGGTTTTCAACTCTATTTTAGCTGCAGGGTGACTATAGTTTGCTCTCCATGTGCTAAACGTGGTGAATTTTATGGGAAATCTCTATGATGGAAACCAGACACTGAGCGAATTCGTGTCCCTCTTAAGCACATTCTGCGTCAACTCCTTATATGCAGCCTTCGACTCTATCACGACAGTTCTGTAGATGTCCGAATGTATTAGATTTTACATCAGGAAAAAAAAAGAGATCATTTCTGCTACTCGTCCTTATATCAGTCACCTACCCTATGTCCTTCAACCTCACGTTCCATAAATACTTCGTGTATTCGTGACAGGTGAATTAAAACAGGCAACTTTTCTCTCAAATCCTCTCTTAATAATTCATGTTTGTCTCTGGTAATTAACGATGCTGGTCGAAATTTCCTACTTGTATCTCTGTCTGTTTTTGCATCAGTTTATGAATTCTGGCGTCATGGCTTTCAAGATTTTTTTTTCACAGCCACAGAGAGAGAGAGAGAGAGAGAGGAGAGAGAGAGAGAGAGAGAGAGAGAGAGAGAGAGAGAGAGAGAGAGAGAGAAGAGAGAGAGAGAGAGAGAGAGAGAGAGATTTATGTGGCCAAAAACGCCACTCCAATCTCCAGTGACAGCGGCAGATGGCAGGTAATGATTTTTGTTCTGCGCGAAAGGAAAGCAGTGGTCACCTAATGGCGAGGTGATATGAATCAGGATATAATAGCCTCGCTCTGGTCATTAAGTAGGCAGAAAAAAAGCTGAAAATCTATGTGCTGTCTACTAAAAAAGACCCCCAAAAAGACGGCAGAGACTTCATAGATCCATCCAGAACCACAGGAGCAGACAGACGGCAGAGACTTCATAGATCCATCCAGAACCACAGGAGCAGACAGACGGCAGAGACTTCATAGATCCATCCAGAACCACAGGAGCAGACAGACGGCAGAGACTTCATAGATCCATCCAGAACCACAGGAGCAGACAGACGGCAGAGACTTCATAGATCCATCCAGAACCACAGGAGCAGACAGACGGCAGAGACTTCATAGATCCATCCAGAACCACAGGAGCAGACAGACGGCAGAGACTTCATAGATCCATCCAGAACCACAGGAGCAGACAGACGGCAGAGACTTCATAGATCCATCCAGAACCACAGGAGCAGACAGACGGCAGAGACTTCATAGATCCATCCAGAACCACAGGAGCAGACAGACGGCAGAGACTTCATAGATCCATCCAGAACCACAGGAGCAGACAGACGGCAGAGACTTCATAGATCCACCCAGAACCACAGGAGCAGACAGACGGCAGAGACTTCATAGATCCATCCAGAACACAGGAGCAGACAGACGGCAGAGACTTCATAGATCCATCCAGAACCACAGGAGCAGACAGACGGCAGAGACTTCATAGATCCATCCAGAACCACAGGAGCAGACAGACGGCAGAGACTTTATAGATCCATCCAGAACCACAGGAACAGACGACAGAGACTTCATAGATCCATCCAGAACCACAGGAGCAGACAGACGGCAGAGACTTCATAGATCCATCCAGAACCACAGGAGCAGACAGACGGCAGAGACTTCATAGATCCATCCAGAACCACAGGAGCAGACAGACGGCAGAGACTTCATAGATCCATCCAGAACCACAGGAGCAGACAGACGGCAGAGACTTCATAGATCCATCCAGAACCACAGGAGCTGACAGACTGCAGAGACTTCATAGATCCATCCAGAACCACAGGAGCAGACAGACGGCAGAGACTTCATAGATCCATCCAGAACCACAGGAGCAGACAGACGGCAGAGACTTCATAGATCCATCCAGAACCACAGGAACAGACAGACGGCAGAGACTTCATAGATCCATCCAGAACCACAGGAGCAGACAGACGGCAGAGACTTTATAGATCCATCCAGAACCACAGGAGCAGACAGACGGCAGAGACTTTATAGATCCATCCAGAACCACAGGAGCAGACAGACGGCAGAGACTTTATAGATCCATCCAGAACCACAGGAACAGACAGACACTCGAACATAAGCAGACAAAAGAACAGGACTAACTAAAGGAGAAAATGTAACTTGTCAAGATTATATTATTATTATTATTATTATTATTATTATTATTATTATTATTATTATCATTATTGTTGTTATTATTATTATTATTATTACTATTATTATTATTATTATTATTACTATATTATTATTGTTACTATTCTTCTTATTAATATTATCATTATTATTATTACTACTACTACTACTATTGTTATTATTATTATTATTATTATATTATTATCATATAAACACAAAGGAATGTAAAATGGGACGAAACAAAAAAGTCGTAGAACAATCAAAATTCAATAGAATAGACTATGTGAAGCGATTAATAATTGTTTTAAAATCATGGAAATTCCATTTCGATAGAAGAAAAAAACAATCCTGTTATCAGAGGCAACTGAGAAGTTATAAATTGCTGTTATCGCCAAAGCCTCCAGGTCGAAGAGGACTGCCAACAATCTGGTCCAGAAAAGGCATGATTCATGATTACCTTCAGTTACGAAAGCAGTCAGAGTGCCTTTCAAGGCACGCATTTACACCAACTATGGCACCTGCATGAAGGAAAAGAAGCAATAATACGTCACCCTTCAAATACAGAGAGAGAGAGAGAGAGAGAGAGGAGAGAGAGAGAGAGAGAGAGAGGAGAGAGAGAGACAGACAGACAGACAGACAGACAGACAGACACAGACAGAGAGAGAGAGAGAGACAGACAGACAGACAGGCAGACAGAGACAGAGAGAGACAGACAGACAGACAGACAGACAGACAGACAGAGCAGACAGACAGACAGGCAGGCAGGCAGACAAACAGAGACATAGACAGATAGGCAGACAGAAGAAGAAGGAGGATGAGGAAGAGAAGGAGGAACAGGAGGAGGAGAAATGCGTTATTCGGTCATCCCGCCCCCCCCCCCCCCCCCCCCGCCCCATTTTTTTTAAATGTATATTTATAGGCGTCCTGCAAGGTGACGAAATGTGTCATTGCTGTATAAACGATATCATTAACCTGTGAATCTTCATTGCTACACTGAAGAAAAAAGAAGACAGAAAGAAAGATGATTAAACTGGAATTAAGCTGTTCAGTGACTGCAACACTCAAGATAAAGAAAACATAACAGAAACAAACAAAGAAGAAGAAAACAGAGAAGACGAAGACGAAGACAATGACGACGACGACGATGACACGACGACGACGACGACGAAGAAGAAGAAGAAACGCTGTCTGTCTGGGAACGAAGAAATGTTGTCTGTCTGTCTGTCTGTTTCTCTGTGTGTCTGTCCGTGGTCAAAATGTGTTCCACTTGCTCCAGACAAAACTTCTGGGCCGATCTTTCTGAAAATTTGTAGGTATGTTCATTATGGGTCACGGATGATGCCCGATGTTTTATTTAACCAGAATAGCCGTTACTAACGGCTATAACGGCCCAAAACGGCATTATGACGCATTTTTGATTGTGACGTTTTTCTTCTGTATGGAAGATCTCAGTGACGAAATACATTATGACGCATGTTTGATTGTGACGTCTTTCACACACACACCCCCACCCCCACGCGTATTCAAGATAAACTGGAGATGTTTATATGCTTTGCATCTTGTTTGTTTTAAAGAATATATCTGTAAAGACGTCCTCCAAGGACACGAAATGCGTAGTAACTGTTAGCAGGAAGGGATAAGGGGCAGCAGCGAACCTTCACTGCTGCATTAAACGAAAACAAACACAAAAAGAAAGAAAGAAAAGAAAAGGAAAAAAAAACAACAAAACGATTGCACTAGAATCAAACTGTATAGTGACTGCAACACTAAAGATAAGGAAAACAAAACAGAAACAAAACGAAAACAAACAAAGAAGGAGAAAAAAAAGAAGAAGAGGAAGAAGACGATGACAACGAAGAAGAAGAAAAAAGAGAAGAAGAAGAAGAAGAAGAGAGAAAAAGAAAAAGAAGAAGAAGAAGAAAATGAAGAAGAAGACTGCAACACTAAAGATAAGGAAAACAAAACAGAAACAAAAACGAAACAAACAAAGAAGGAGAAAAAAAAGAAGAAGGGAAGAAAAAGAAGAAGAAGAAGAAAAAGAAGAAGAAGAAGAAAAAGAAGAAGAAGAAGAAGAAGAGAAAGAAGAACAAGAAGAAGAACAAGAGAAAAAGAAGAAGTAGAGAAGAAGAAAAAGTGGAAGAAGAAGAAGAAGAAGAAGAAGAAGAAGAAGAAGAAGAAGAAGAAGAAGAAGAAAAAGAAGAAGAAGAAGAAGAAGAAGAATGAATGAATGAATGAATGAATGAATGAATGAATGAATGAATGAATGAATGAATGAATCTTTAATGAATGAATCTTTAATGGGTTGAGAATTAGGCTCATTGAAGGCCTTTTTACAATTCTGCCCAACAACAACTACAATTTAAAAAGTAAGGTAACATCGAATTACAAAATAACATCAATATCACGATTTCATGCTTAAAATCTCTCTCTCTCTCTCTCTCTCTCTCTCTCTCTCTCTCCTCTCTCTCTCTCTCTCCCCTCTCTCTCTCTCTCTCACACACAACACACACACACACACACACACACACACACACACACACACACACACACACACACACACACACACCTCAATCAATTGCATCGTTTATCAGCATTACACTTTTTTTTCTCCGGTAAGTATGTATAGTCAGGCTAATGTCTACGCATAGGTCAGTCATGAGTATCAAAAAGAAGTAACTTGACATCATTTTGAAAGCTGATAACCGGGAAATATTTCTATGTTTTGCTGGAAGTGTGTTCCATTCTTTACAGCCACAGAAGGAGAAACTTGTTTTGAATAAATCTAAATTAGCTTTAGGAATAATGAATCTGAGCGAATCATGATGGTGATGTAAATGAAGAAGAAGAAGAAGAAGAAGAAGAAGAAGAAGAAGAAGAGAAGAAGAAGAAGGGAGACCAGCAGAATCAAGTCAGTGAAACCATCCTCTAGCTATCCATCACCGTCCCTAATGAAGAAGACCGGTCGTCACTGCCGAGATAATGATAACCACCCGAAAGACATTCGAGAGAGCTGACGCTTTCGTCAGGGTCGAACGGAGAGGGAATATGTCATCTGCTCCGGCATCCCAGCCCAAATCATTGAGCTCGCCATTGTGCCACATTGTCCATCTAACCATGTAGTTTGGGTCAAATCCATTGTAACTGTGTGGTGCTTGTGTCTTTGTTTTTGGTTTTTGTTTATCTTAATGACAGACAGACAGACAGACAGACAGACAGACAGACGAAAGAAAAATGCGGTGAAAACATAATCTTCTTGGTTTAGTGATAATAACAATGATAATAATAGTAATGACGATAATAATAACAACAATAATAATTATTATAATAACAATAACAACAATAATAATAATAATAATAATAATAATAATAATAATAATATAATAATGTGATATTTACAATATGACAGCAACAACGATAATAATGATAATGATAATGATGCTACTACTACTACTACTACTACTACTACTACTACTGGCGATGGTAGTGATGACGATGACGATAATGACGATGATAAGGGCACTCGACACAGGTCCCAAGTCGATCAAGAACCAGCATTGTTTTTACCTCCACGGGATATAATTACTGATGGGATTATTCCCCGTGTTCTTTTTGTACGTAGAGTTTGCAAAACGTTTATATTATGTAAAAGATTAAACATTTCATACAAATGTATTATTCATTAAATATCTATCAGTTCTTAACATACTACTAATGTTCAGTGGAAAGTTTATAATAATGCTTGTAGTCTTATCAATGATGTGTGGATGCATTTTCCCTGCCAAGGGAAGGAAGAGGTAATGCAGCGTAGCATAATTACTCCCCTTTTGACACCGTCAAAAGCTAGCTTCCCGGATGAATAGTAACACAACAGAAGAATACTGACGGCTCTATAAATCAATCACCAGAAAGGTTACAGAATTTGGCGGAACAGACAGCGTTAGGTGTATAATAAAGCTTCAGTTTCTCTCACGTTAAAACCCATTTTGTCTGCAATAGCGACGTGGTAAAAGTTGTCTGTAAGTTTCAGAATTCCGAAAGGAAATCTTTGTAGTTACGCATTCCAAGAAGTGACATCACCTGATAAACGAAACATATAAGAAAAGTCAGTCGAATCGCTGGACTCTTAATTAGGACAATAGCAAATGAATAAAACGAGATCATGATTATTTTGTGAGGCATTAGTACGTCCTATTCTGGATTTCAGAAACCTTGTGTAGAATTCATATCTTACAAAGCACATCGACTTGATTGAGGATGTTCAAGGGAGATTTAAAAGAAAACAAAAATTGCTGACCTTGCTGCACACACACACACGCGCGCGCGCGCGCGCGCGCGCGCGCGCGCGCGCACGCCCACACACGCACGCACGCATGCACGCACGCACGCACGCACGCACGCACGGACGCAACACACACACACACACACACACAATCTCAACAGTTTCACAACAACGGACACAACAGCATGCGCGCGCGCGCGTAACACACACACACACACACACACACACACACACACACACACACACACACACGAATGGGCGCACGCGCGCGCACACTTCACACACACAGAGTCACACGCACA
>CM031595.1:17997247-18004747 GCA_018398815.1 Conus ventricosus | reverse complement strand
TTAAAAGACTTTCCTACTGTGAAAGAGGAGTGGTGTGGTGGGCAGGAGGGGAAGGAATTGGGGGAGGGTGATATAGGGATGAGAGGAGGGGGGTGCAGTAACGGGGAGGGGGAGAGTCGAGAGGTACATGGGTGAAGTAAACAAGAAACCCTGGTGAAACACACAAGAAACCCTGGTGAAACACACAAGAAACCCTGGTGAAACACACAAGAACCTTGGTGAAACCACAAGAAACCTTGGTGAAACACACAAGAAACCCTGGTGAAACACACAAGAAACCCACACAAGAAACCCTGGTGAAACACACAAGAAATCCTGGTGAAACGAGCAAGAAATCCTGGTGAAGCAAACAAGAAATCCTGGTGAAGCAAACAAGAAATCCTAGATGGCAACATAAAGAAATGAGCACAAAGCCTCTGGCTTGTTGCGCATAACTGGTATATATATATATATATATATTATATATATATATCATATATATTTATATATATATAATATATATATATATATTTGTCAATGATGTTAAAAAGGAAGGTAAAACTCAAGGTTAAAACTCGACAAATTTGTTTCTAGCGGCGTTGCGCTGTCATCAGGATGATTTTTGTTTGCCCACCGCCGATGTTATATAGCGTGTGGGCTTCACGTTTGCGGTTGTTAGCACGTGCGGGTTGGCTGCACGTGTTTTTTGGGGCTTTCAGGTTTTTTTTTTGGATGTGTTCACTAACAACGATTTTCCATTTAGGGCCTGCATTTTGTTTACTATTTCTGTTTTGTGTTTAAAGTTGCTAAGTGGGTTGCATGTATTAACCATTTTCAGTTAAACATAGGTTGCACCTTTTTGAAACATTGCTTGTATGGTGATGTCTTTTATGATTTTCCGGATATATTGTAGCTTGTTTTTGCGTCTTTAATTTTTCCAGATATATTTGCTCAGTTCTGTTTGGTTTTTATATTTTTCTTTTTTGAATGACTGTTTGGGTTTGCATATCTGGTTTGAGGGTTTTCAGTGACCCCTTGTATGTTCTTTTTCATTTTCTGATGTTACAGTAGCCTGGTATACTTTGTTGTTGTGGAGACATTTATTGTTTAGTGGGCATGCTCCTTTCTCGTGCAATTGCAAGATTTCCTTTTTCACCCTTCTTTGCTGTGTTGTTTTTTCATTTTATTGGATCGTCAATCAGGTTTTTGAGGTTGGGCATACATGAGTACGATAGTTTGACAGTTTTTTTTTGTTAAATATTTTGGACAGTTTGTGCTCTTTTGGAAATGAAGTTGCTAGGATTTTGAAGAATTCTTTCCCTATGTTTTGTTTTGAGTTTCCCCGGGTCGTATGGGGGGTTTTACCATATGATTTTTCTTCTCCTATTTTTCTTGCTTTTATTTGTGTTGTTGTCCGGGTTGTATTGTAGTTTGTAATTTTTATCCACTTGTTTGTAGTGCCTCCGGGTTTATTCCACTGCTGCATTGTTGAACACTCTCTCATTGCAGACAGGTTTGATAGTCTCTTGTTTATGCCATGGGGTATGGTCTTTAATACAGATGGTGGATGGTTACTTTTGGTTTGTGTACATAAAGGGGTGTATCGTTGGGTTTCTTGTTATGGTTTATATATATGGTTGTTGAGATCCAGTGTTATGTCTAAGTAGTTCATTTCCTTTTTGTTTGCTTCAATGGTGATCTTTAAGTGTGGTTTTGGAAGATTTTGCATAGTTCTTTCTTCTTGTTTTCGATGGTTCTTGGGTTGTTTGTTAGTGCAGCAAGGCCATCGTCTCTGTACAGTCCGACTTGTTTTCCGAGTTTTTTTTGATGTTGGACAGCATGAATAGTCCGACCAGTTCACATGTTTCTGCACATCATATGAACCCAGGTTACGTCGAATGTTGAGTTTCTGTTGGTTTTCCTGATCCAAAGGTTTCATTTCTGCTGTGTAGTAATGTTTTCTTGGTGTGGAGAATGATTCCATTTCTGACCCTGTTATGTCTGTGTGGTTACTGGCAACTTCAGGGCTTTGGAGAGTAGTTCCTCATCTAGGGATGGGTAAAAGCTACTATGTCAAATGTGATAAATACTGTATTACTTTGTTTATTGAGTTTTTTGAACCATTGGATAACTTCGTATGTGTTCTTCCAGAGGTTGTAATCAGAGTTTGATTTTATGTCCTTTGTTATTTTTCCAGAATTTTCTTGCTTATTTTTCCCTAATTCAGATTTCATGGGTTTATTAGTCTGCATGTTGGATTGTTATGAAAATTGGGCTTGTGGTCTAGAAACAAATTTGTCGATTTTTAAAAACCTTGATTTTAAAAACCCTTTCCCTTTTAACATCATTGACAAATGTTGCTCCCCAAGGGGTCGAGCACTTTAAAATCATTTTAGGCTCTTTGATTATATTCATCTATATATATATATATATTTTATATTATATATATATATATAATATATATATATATTTTATGTGTGTGTGTGGTGTGTGTGTGTGCGTGCGTGCGTGCGTGCGTGCGTGCGTGCGTGCGTGCGTGCGTATGTGTGCGTGTGTATGCGTGTGTGTGTGTGTGAGAGAGAGTGTGTGTGTGTACAGAGAGAGAGAGAGAGAGAGAGAGAGAGAGAGAGAGAGAGAGAGACAGACAGACGACAGACAGACAGACAGACAGAGACAGAAACAGAGACAGAGACAGAGATAGAGACAGACACAGAGTTAAATCACAGAGAAGTGTTAGTAACACGATCTGTGTAAAACCTTCTCCGGTGTTATGCTTAGAACAAACTATTAAACAAACACTGCCACAAAAATTATCTTCGGAAATGCTGATTTCACGGTGCGCCATTTTAGTTATCAAACCCTTACCAGCGAAAATTTTCGATTTGCTCTTTGTGCAGAATAGCAGAAGAAAACGGGGTTCATTTCGTTAAATGCTGTCAAACACTTTCCCAGTATCGAAAGAATGTGTATGAAAAAATAACCATTATAGACACTATCTTCGTTTGGTTGAGTTTCTTAATGTCATTTATCTGTAACTGAAGTGGTGTGGAATTAATTCATTGTATTTGTATAAAGCATTTAAATGAAGAGGCATCGCGTTTTGTTATTATTTTGTGGATGTACACTTTTCTTTTGTTCCTTAATGTTTACTCTCTCTCTCTCTCTCTCTCTCTTCTCTCTCTCTCTCTCTCTCTCTCTCTCTCTCCCCTCTCTCTCTCCTCTCTCTCTCTGTGAGTGTGTGTGTGGTGTGTGTTGTGTGTGTGTGTGTGTGTTTGTGTGTGTGTGTGGGGTGTGTTATAGGCATGATTTTCAGGTACTCTACATAAGGGGCCATCACTTATACTTGAATAAAGAAACCGAGTCTGAATCTCTCCTCTCTCTCTCTTCCCCTCTCTCTCCCCTCTCTCTCTCTCTTCTTTCCTCTCTCTGATAATTTTTTCAACATAAAACTTTGTGGCAGTATTCCCCAAGTCCACAATGACGGCTGCAAAAAAATGTATGTTGACTGGGGAATTCAAGCATTTACATGCAAAAAAAAACATCATCTAACAATAATTCGTTCGGGCTTAAAAGAAAATGACCAAAAATTATGGTAAGTATGTATGTACTCGTAATGATACAGACTCAGACACAACAACAACACAGCACAACACAGCACAGCACAGCACAACACAACACAGCCACAACACAGCACAGCACAGCACAGCACAGCACAGCACAGCACAGCACAGCACAGCACAACACAACACAACACAAACACGAGAGAGAGAGAGAGAGAGAGGAGAGGGGAGAGAGAGAGAGAGAGAGAGAGAGAAGAGGAGAGTGAGAGACAGAGAGAGAAAAGAGAGAGAGAGAGAGAGAGACAGACAGACAGACAGACAGACAGACAGACAGAGGTGACAGAAAATACAGACATACCCACAGGACAGACAGAAAGGCACACAGATAACTGGGAACAAAGTGACAGAAGCAAATTAGAGATAACAGGGCACAATAGTTTCAAAAACGAAATATTGTACAAAACATGAAGAAAAAAAAGTAAAGAAAGCAACAAAGAAGAACGTAAACAAGCAGCTAATAGATATACTAACTAAAAACACAAATTTAGCCGATTAAATGTAAAACCAATTACGTAGGGAAAAAGGAGAGTGAAAAAAGAAATGAAGTATTTATGTGCAAACAAATCGGTTAATCGTCCGCCAACCGACCCGGGCAATCATACATCGATTAATCAACCAATTAGCCAATCAATTTGATCAATCTTTTAATCAATCCGTCAATCAACTAAATAATTTGATTTATAAATAAGAACACTGGGAAAGGAAGAGTGAGCATCAACAAAAAAACATCTGGTCAGGGAGAATAACAATGAACGCGCGCGCGCGGCACACACCCCACACACCACACCACACACACACACACACACACACCTACCACGCGCACGCGCACACAACAACACACACACACAACACCACACACACACACACACACACCACATACACACACACACACGCACGCACACACACACACACACACAACACACAACACACACCACACACAACACACACACACACACGCACGCACGCCGCACGCACGCACGCACGCACGCAGCACGCACGCACGCACGCACGCACCCCAACACACACACACACACACACACTACACACAACATGCACTTCTACAAACTCGAAGTACTTTTTTTCAAAAAAATGCTAGCTAAATGTTTTTCACTTCGCAAGTTTCCAAACTTTTGAAACTTACCTCGTTGTTCCGCCACGAACAAGAATACCCGACCCAAAGACCAAAGAAGTCAGTTGATGATGTCCCCTTTCATGAAAAACAGCAACAATCAAACAACCAAAAAAAAAAAAAAAATACAAAAGATGAGTTGTCTGAACACTATAGTAGACCACTGCTGCACCAAAAGGACAAGAGACAGGCTGAACACTTGTAGAGAAAATCGAAACCCGTCTCTTCCCCCTCACCACGCCAACTGCGCTGGCATGAAGTCTGACTAACTTTACAAGTTTCGAAGCGATGGCGCAGATGGATGGATAGATGCTCGCTGCAGCAGCACGCTCGCGTGTGGTGTTGAGGTTCACGTCCCGCGATGGGGGAGGGAGAGGGGGGAGAGAGAGAGAGAGAGAGAGAGAGGAAGGGAGAGGAGAGAGAAGAGAGAGAGAGAGAGAGAGGAGAGGAGTGAGAGGGTGGGGAGGGAGAAGAGGGAGAGAGAGGAGAGAGAGAGAGGAAGAGGGGAGAGAGAGAGAGAAGTGGGGAGGGAGTGAGAGAAAGAGAGAGAGAGAGAGTGGGGAGGAGAAAAAGAGAAAGAAAGGGGAGAGAGAGAGAGAGGAGGGAGAGAGAAGAGAGGGAGAGAGACAGACTCAGAGCGAGGGAGGAAGAGAGAGAGAGAGAGAGAGAGAGAGAGAGAGAGAGAGAGAGAGAGAGAGAGAGAGAGCGAGAGATAAGAAAGAGAGAAAGAGGAGAAAGAGAGAGAGAGAGAAGGAGAGAGAGAGAGAGAGACGAAGAATTAGTAGGGGTTTAAAAGTGGATGTTGGGTGGGGGATGGGGTGTGTGTGGGGGGGGGGGGGGGGGGGGGGGGCAAAATATGCTTGTTTTGGGCTTTTGGATATGAATATCCATAACCGAATTTATAAAATATTAAGAAAATAGATTTATTTCACCAGGAGAGAATTGCCAATGATATAAAGTAAGATCCAAAAAAACGAAAGAAAGAAACACACAGTGAACGAGAAATGCATAAATTAATAAAAAATGGGAATGCAAATGATTTCGTTTGTTTTGTTATTTTCGTTTACGAAAAAGGGTGTGCGAGTAGCATTTTTGTTTTTTTGTTTGTCGGTTGGTTTGGGTTTGGGTTGTTGTTGGTTGGTTGGTTGGATGGTTGGTTTTGGGTGGATGGTTGGACGGTTGGATGGTTGGATTTTTGGATGGTTAGATGGTTTGGGTTTGGGTGGTTGGTTGGTTGGTTGATTTTTTGTTCCAAGCGAAAAGAAAGGGCAAGAATAACGCAGAGAATTTAAAAAAAAAAACAGAAAAGGTGCACTTATGGGAAAAACAAAAGAATGGTCGGTAAGTAAAAGAAAAGAAAAAAAATGAAGAGAAGAGAAGACTAAAGAATATTGAAACAAACAACATATGTCTCAATGAAAATTTTTTTTTAAGTGAACTCAGACCTCAAAAGAGAAACGAAACGTTAGTCACAATACAATACAATACAATACAATACAATACAATATATGATTTTATTCCTTTTGCTCTTTTTGGGGTATGGAAGAAGGTTGTGTTTAAAGCAATAACAGGAAAAGGAAAACAAACAAGCCAAAATAAAACATAAATTGTTAGTCAATGCGACATAGACCAACAATTTACAACACTTGAGAAAATCTAATATACTTTGACAATAGAAGCATTTGTTTTCGATTAGTAGAAGACTTCATTTGACAAAATTATAGGCAGATTTTGGGGAGATAAATCATTTTGGCAAATACGTGTTGCGCAAAGTACCGTATAATGAACATTCCATGATAAAATGGAATTCATCACCTATTGCAGACATGTCACATTTATTACATAACCTTTCTTCTTTTGAAATAGCAAATCGACGATCTACTCCAATTGGCAGTTTATGATTAGAACATCTAAGTTTGATAAGAGGGTAATATAAACATCTGGAAAGCTAGAAATATACTTCTATTCCTTAAAATCAGATTTATGAAATTTGTCGAAAAGCCATTTACAGCTAGTTCCAATGTCATGTTGCCACGCTTGACGAAAAGAGCATTGCAAACTATTTTTGACATTCCTACATAATGTTTTGACGTCTGTAAAAGATTGATTGCTCCAAACACAGTCCAGACCAGATTGTACAAGTATGTTTTTAATGCACGTTAACCAGGGAGACACAGGTACTGCGCTGTTGTGCCAATGTAACATGAAAGAATAGAACCTAGTCGACATTTTCTCAACAGGAGATTGAACCAACTAGCCCCAAATCGAATCATTCGGACAAAGACTGTAATTGATAAAGGGTAACGTCCTTTTTCACCATAAATCATGTTTGTAATTGTACTTCTTTTTAAGCGAAATATATATATTTTAAAGATTTTAGCGGAAATTTATCAGTGATATTTACATTTTCGTGTCCCCATATTTCACAACCATGATTATAATAATACTGGAACATTCATCTTATCAAATAAATCTAAAATAACCGAGTGGGTAAATCCTTTGTTCTTGCCTTTTGTGTCAGTTTAAGCATGGCTATTGACGCGTTATTAAAAGTGTTTTTCTTACATTTAGCAAAAGAACGCATTCGATTAAAATCTACCCCTAAATATTTGAAGCTGGTGGCAAAATCAACTTTTTCATTTCCATAATGAAATGTGTCCTGTTTATTCAGCCTTTCACTGTTAAATATCAATATTTTAATTTTAGCAGCATTAACTGTTAGCTTCCACTTATTACAATGTGATAGCAAGGAAACTAGTGCTATTTGCGATC
>CM031595.1:17984382-17997147 GCA_018398815.1 Conus ventricosus | reverse complement strand
CTGAAAAAAAAAATTACAAAAATCAGGGAGAGAGAAAAGAGAGAGAAAAGGAGAGAGAGAGAGAGAGAGAAGAGAGGAGAGAGAGAGAGAGAGAGAAAAGAGAGAGATTCGTGAAGAGAAAGACGCTCACCACAACATCCGCCGCTTTCTGCAGAAGTTGGACACTGAGACGTGCTCTCAATAAACCAGTACCAGTCGTCTGTGAGGCTGATCGTTCGTGTCCTTAATGAACCGCTTTTGCTGCTGCTCCGATGCTGCTCCTAATGTTGATGTAGGTTCTGCTGAACCGACACTATGAGATGCTGGGGTCCCTGATCTGGAACATAAATACATGGACCACATAGGCATTATTTCCCTTTGACAAGTCATTCTGCCTGAGCACGATTGAAATCAACCACTCGGTTGTAGGAAAATTGAATGGCCGAAATGTTCTATCTGAAGAAGAAGAAGAGAGAAGAAAGGGTAGACGAGAGAAGAAGAGAAGGCGACGAAGAAGAAGAAGAAGAAGAAAAAGAAGAAGAAGAAGAAGAAGAAAAAAGAAGAAGAAGAAGAAGAAGAAGAAGAAAAGGAAGAGAGAAGAAGAAGAAGAGAAGAAGAAGAAGAAGAAGAAGAAGAAGAAGAAGAAGAAAGGAAGAAGAAGAAGAAGAAGAAGAAAAAGAAGAAGAAGAAAAGGAAGGAGGAGAAGAAGAAGAAGAAGAAGAAGAAGAAGAAGAAGAAGAAGAAGAAGAAGAAGAAGAGAAGAAGAAGAAAAGGAAGAAGAAGAAGAAGAAGAAGAAGAAGAAGAAGAAGAGAAGAAGAAGAAGAAGAAGAAGACGAGAAGAAGAAGAAGAATAGAAGAAGAAGAAGAAAAGGGAAGGAGAAGAAGAAGAAGAAGAAGAAGAAGAAGAAGAAGAAGAAGAAGAAGAAGAAGAAGAGGGAAGAAGAAGAAAAAGGGAAAAGAAGAAGAAAAGAAGAAGAAGAAGAAGAAGAAGAAGAAGATGAAAGAAGAAGAAGAAGAAGAAGAAGAAGAAGAAGAAGAAGAAGAAGAAGAAAAGGAAGGAGGAGGAAGAAGAAGAAGAAGAAGAAAAGAAGAAAAGAAGAAGAAGAAGAAGAAGAAGAAGAAGAAGAAGAAGAAGAAAAGGAAGGAGGAGGAGAAGAAGAAGAAGAAGAAGAAGAAGAAAAAAGAAGAAGAAGAAGAAGAAGAAGAAGAAGAAGAAGAAGAACAACAACAACAACAACAACAACAACAACAACAACAAGCACAAGAACAAGGAGATGATTGAATATTTGATGGGTAACGAATTAGGTACATTAAAGACCTTTTTACAATTCTGCCCACTAATAAACAAAGGAAGGTTAAAAAAATAAACTCTACAACATGTAACAATAACCAATCAGTAATAAGTTCATAACACAGCTAACAACGTATTCTTAGGAGAGAGAGAGAAAAGGAGAGAGAGGAGAGAGAGAGAGAGAGAGAGAGAGAGAGAGAGAGAGAGAGAGAGAGAGAAGAGAGAGAGAGAGAGAGAAAAGAGAGAGAGAGAGAGAGAGAGAGCAAAAACGGCCGACCGACAGAGAGAGAGAGAGAGAGAGAGAGAGAGGAGAGAGAGAGAGAGAGAGAGAGAGGAGGAGGAGAGAGAGAGGAGAGAGAGAGGAGAGAGGAGAGAGAGAGAGAGAGAGAGAGAGAGAAACGAACGAACGAACGAATCTTTTTTAATGAGGGAAAAAGCGGAAAAAAGCACAACATGGCTTTTTTACATCCGGCCCTCAATGAAGGGAATTATATAGAAAATGCAATAACAACATCAGCAAAACTAATCTAGAATAGAAGTAAACATACATAAACGCTGTATATGGGAAGAAGAAACGGTTAACAAAAAAGAACAAAAACCCCAAAAATAAATCCCTTTGGAAGAGAGAAAGAGAGAGGGGAAGAGGAGAAGAGAGAGGGGGAAAGAAAGAGGGGGAGAGGAAAGGGGAAGACGACGGGACGACAGACAGACGGGCAGCAGACAGAAAAGGTGGGGGTGGGAGGGGAGGGGTCATCTATATAGTTCATAAAAAAAATGGTTTTTGGGAAAGATAGAAAAAATATATAAAGAAACATTATCAAAACCCAATAAAATTTTTAAAACATTTAGGAGGGAAGAAAAAAAAATCATTGAAAAGGCACCCCATGTAGGAAAAGACAAAAATTTACCATGAAAAAGCGCCCTTTGGAACACTAGATGAGAGGGACCGTACAGAGAGAGAGAGAGAGAGAGAGAGAGACAGGAGAGGGGGAAAAGAGGAGAGGGGAGGGGGAAGAGAGATGGATGAGATAAAGAGAGTGGGAGAGAGGAGAGAGGGGGAAGCCAGACAGACAGACAGAGAGACAGAGAGGAGGGGAGAAGAGAGAGGGGAAAAGAGAGGGGGAAAGGGAGAGAGAGAGAGAAAAGGGGGTTTGTTAAGAGCATAAATTTGGGAAAAATTCAGTCATTAGTTGGGGTATGAAGTCCCCTTTTTAAAAGTTTGGTATTTGCTGGCATAAAATCAAGAGAGGGTAAAATGCAGTTCCACAAGAAGCCCCCGGGGAGTAGTGAAAGACGGGGTTTTTTAAACATATTTTTTCTTGGAGGGGTTTTTCAATTTTTTGAAAATTGCGTTTTTCATTAAATCTAAATTTCTCTGAAATTTTGAAGGGGGAGCAGCCCCGAAAAATCTTAAACATAAAAAAAAAGTTTTATTAAAAGGGAAGTTTCCCAATTTTTTAATGGAAAAATTTCCAGTTTGGGATAGTAAAGGGTATGAAAACGTAACCGATTTTAAAAAAACCAAATTTCAGGGAACGTTATAAAGACAAAAACAAAGGTTTGGTATATGATTACTAGTTTATCCCAAACTTTTTGATGCAAAAATTTATATGGGTTAAATTAAGCGTAAAAAAAATTTTTACGTGAATGGCTTTTCTGGAAATGCTTTTTCTTGGCCCAGTGGTATACCCTTTTTGAAATGTCTTGAAAAAGGGACCGAAACATTTTCGGGCCCCGGGCCAGATTGTTGTTATAATTCCCCCAAAAGGATTTTATGACAGATGTTTCTTCGTTGTTAACCATTGTAGAAAGGGGTGCGCTGGGTATAAAAAAGGGTTTTTTGACTTTTTGTCTTGGGGTTTTATGATCATATGTTTGGGTTTTGACGGGTTTTTTGGGACACAATGGTTTAATTCGGGGCCCATTCGGTTAGCTGGTTAATACTCTGCTGTAATAACTTAGAATTTTTCCCCTTTGCGTTTCAACACAGGAACGTGTGTCATCGGGGGAACCCAAAACTAAAAAGCGTGGGAAAAAAACCGGGGGGATCTTTAAATATTTTATTGAGAAATATGGGCCCTAGGAGGGAAAAGGCCTTGAGGAACACCATGTTTGAGAGGGGCAAAAAAAAAAAAAGTTTTGGCTTTTCATAAATTTTGGGGGAAAATTTGTTTTCTGTGTTTATAAACAAAAGAGAGGGAGTTTTTAGGCTTTACTAGATAAACGGTACAATTTTAATTTTTTTAAGCAGTGTGGGGCCCAATTACTTAAAAAGTTTTGAAAAGGTCAAAAAAAAGGAAACCATTCACCTTTTTTTTCATTGAATTTTTGGGTGACCCATTTGTTTACTGGGTTTGGGGTCGTGCGTGTGACAGGAGTGATTTTTCCTAAAAACCGGGCCCGGGATTGGGGTTGAAATAAGTTTATTTGTAAAAAGGGTTTTAAGAAGGGCATCTTTTTAAAATTTGATTTTCTAAAGGTTTTGATACCACGGGCCCGGATAAAAATTTGGCTGTAATTACAAGGATCCAGGTGTCCCCCTTTAAATTTATAGATGGGTCTTCCCCTAGCAATTTTGAAAGATTTGGGGAAATTGGTTTTAAAGATAAAATTAAAATTTGAAGTTTGTAGGCCCGTGTACCCTGAAATAACTGGAGCTGCAAGTTTTAGGATTTTCCCCATCGATACCGTCTAAGCCAGAGCACATGAAATCTTTTAGACGGATCAGGGCTTTATTTTAATCATGGACTGTTTTTAAAGGGGAGGGTCAAGTCTGAGGATTGGCTTTTGAATCTTTGAAATGTTTAATAATGTAAGAGTTTTTTGGGGGCAGTTTCTATCTGATTTTATTGTTGTTTTGCAATTTACAAAAATGGTCTTTTAAGTTTCCGGGACCAGGTTTCTTTTTGATGTATTTTAAATGGTTTTTTGGTTTGTCAGTTTGTTTGGATAGCTTTCCCAAAAATTCCCTTGGCTATTGGTTTTAAAAAGGGAAAAAGTTCTTGAAAGTACTTTTTTTAACTGCTCTTTTTTTCCAAAATTTTAAACTTTGATTTCTTTGGTTTACAAATTCTTTCTTCGTTCCCGTGACAAAAGGTGTCTCTTTGGTTAAATAGCGTCCTGTACTTTTTTTGGGATAGCCATGGTAACGAAGGGCGCTTCAAACGCGCTTGCTTTTGAAAGATGCATTGTTTTCAAAAATTTTTTTAAAAAAATTTGTGGTCCCCAAATTTTCCCAGGCTTCATCGGATTTGAAATTGGGTTGGGATTTAGGAAAAGTTTGTAAAATTGCTCAAATAAAAACAAAAATTTATTTTTACCCAAAATTCCGAAAGGGCCCCTGTATCTTATAAACGTGTGACCCTTTCGGAATTTTAACCCCTTTTTTGCCCCAAGGGTGAAACATCGGGAAATGATCACTAAAACCTTTAAGGGGAAACCCACACTTCGGGTTATATTGCTTTTTGTCGTTGGGTTTAAATGTGACCCAATAAGATTTTTGGATGTGGGTTTTTTCCCCTTGTTTGGGGGTTTATCGTTTAAATGAAAAAGTTGAAAAATTTTTAACAATAAAACCCATGTGTTGTTACATTTGAAAAAATAAATTTTTTAAAAACCCCCCCCCAAAACATTATCATTTCTTTCCGAAAGAAAGGGAAAATTTTTCTTAAAACAGTAGAGTAAAAATTGTAAACCCAACGGACTTTTTCTGTGGATTGGGGGTATAAAAAAACCCAGTGAACGGCCCTCACTTTTTTTAAAAATAAATTGGCCCATATTGACTTTTTTGTTATGAAAATTACGGGGTTCAACACTTTTTAAACTTTTACTATGGTAAATTTTACCCCCCCCCCAAACCCGTCTCTTTGGGATTTTTTTAGCATCTTTGGGGGTTATATTAATCCGGGAATGGGGGGTTTTTCCGGAATTAGTGTGTTCTAGAGAGAGAGAGAGAGAGGGAGGAGAGGAGAGGGATGAAAAGGAGAGAGAGAAGGAAAGTGAAAAGGAGAGAGGACGAGAGGAGAAGGAAAAGAGAGAAGGGGGAGAGGCACACGCACGCACACCACACACACACAAAACACACACACACCAACCAACACACACCCCCCCAAACACCACACACACACACACCCACCACCCCAACCACAAAACCCCCTGTTTACCGCACCCCCGCATGCAGTACGCCCCACTCGCACCCCCACAGAAAAGAGGCATTTTTCCCCAGCCCGTCCCTTTCCCATAACAAAAATAACCACACACACCCACACACACACACACACACACACACACCACACACACCACACACAAACAACACACACACCCCACACAACACCCCCACACAACACCACACACACCACCCACCCCACACACAAAACACCACACACCCCAAACCCCCCACACACACTGTTATACTTTTCCCGCTTGAAGAAGAAGAAGAAAAAGGGAAGAAAAAAAAAGAAGAAGAAGAAAAAGGAAGAAGAAGAGAAAAAAGGGGGGGGGGAAAGGGAAGAAGGAAGAAAAAGAAAAAAGAAGAGGAAGAAGAAAAAAAGAAGAAGAAGAAGAAGATGTTGATGATAAAGAGGGTGATGTGATGATGATGATGATGATGATGATGATGATGATGATGATGATGATGATGATGATGATGTTAAATGATGTGATGATGATGATGATGTAGGGCGCCGGGTGGGGAAAGATGGTAGGAGGGGATTTTTGAAAAAAATGATTTGGGTTGAAAAAAACTGTTCGGGGTACCTCACTCCCCAATTCAAAAAAATGGGCTTTCGGGACCACACCCCCCCCTTCCCTAGGCGAGGGGCCTAATGAGAGTCCTTTCGTTTGATAAATGTGGCAGATACCTTTGTCTCTTGTCCCTTCCCTGATGATTTTTTCTAATAATTTAAAAGCCTGTTTTTGCACCCATGGCCCATCCATTTTAAATTCAGCAGAATCCTGCTTTCAAGTTTTAAGTAAAAACCAAGGGTTTCCCAGCCCAAAAGATTTCCTCCCCCCCCGCTTCACGGGAAAGGGGTTCTGAAGTTTTGGGTTAACCCATTGCTGTCCTTTTCAGCAGTTTTCTTGCGTGTGGTGATTTCCTTAATAAAGCCCCTGGTTGTCCCTTTAGGATTGCTTTCCTTTAGCTGCGCGCATTGTTAATTTTAAGATTTTTGTTCTGTAACTTGTTTGCCCTGAGGGGCGGTAACTATGGGGGATCGGGGGGGGCAGGTGGGAAAGAGGGTTCGGGTTACGGTCTGTTTGATGGGGGCGGGGTTTTCCGAAGTGGGGCCTAGTTTTACTTTTAAAACCCAAAAACGGAGCCTTTTGTTATTAAATATTTCTACATCGTCCTTTCCCCCTTTTTAGCCTTACGGGATTCCCTTCTCGGTTTTTTGGGGTATGCTTTTTTTCTCCCTATCTGCCGCTTTAAAACATCTCTCTTTGGTTTCCATTTCCCCTGAGCCCCACTTTGTTTCTATAGTTCCCGTTTATCTCAAGGTTCTTTTTGTGGTCCTCTTAGTTTCTTCCTTTTGGGAACGTTTTTTTTGGTCTTAACACGGACCCGCCTAGGGAAAATTTTGCCATTATCGCTGATTTCGGGTTTGGGATAGGAGCCCTTACAGTAGTTTTACCCGAGTTTCGAGAAGGGTTTAAATATTTTTGGTTTTCTTCTTTGTACCCCCTTTCAAGGGTTTTCAGTTTTAAGCTTCATTTTTGGTTTGGTGACATCAGAGTGAAACATCAACGGGGCCCCATGGGAAATTTTTGGCTAAATTTTTAGCTTCCTTTAAACCCAGAGCATGCGTATTTCATTTAATGGTCGAAAAATTTTTGGGGTTTCCCAAAACAAACCCTGCAAACACCAAAATTTTGTTTTTGTCGGGGAAGGGGTTTGGTCTTTTCCCTTGCCTTTTTCTTTTTCGCCTTGGGTTTAATTTTTTTTAAGAAAAAAGAGAAGAAGAAAAAGGAGAAAAAGAAGAAAAAGAAGAAGAAGAAGAAAAAAAGAAAAAGAAGAAAAAGAAGAAGAAGAAGACGAAGAAGAAAAAAGACAACAAAAACCCAACAACAAAAACAACAAAAACCCAACCCAACAAAAAAAACCCAACCCCCCACCCAGCAGCAGCAAAAACGAGAAAAAAAAAACAACAAAAATAAAAAGAAACAAAAAATAAGGGAATAATAAGAAAAAGGAAAAATAAGAAGGACTTGAGAAAAGCAGAGCACAAAAAAAAAAACATTTTTTTGGGGAAAAGGGGGGAAAAGGAAAAAAAGGAACCCAAAAAACCCGAACACACGAGACAAACGGGCCCGCCAGGAAAAGAGGGAGACCGAAACGGGGTTTTGGGAAAAGCAACAGGAAGGAGGACATTTTTTTGTCTAAGTGATGATACGGTCACTTTTTAACCCGGGTTTGATCATGAAACCCCCCCCTTCCCCTGCTTTTTCCCAATGTGTTGTTTGGCATTTCAGTTTTCGCCGATTCCTTTTTCTTCTATTCTGTTTTTTTAGGACGGCCTGGGGCGGGAAACACAGTGAAAAAAAAAAGAAAAGGAAAAAAAACTGAGAGAAAAAGCGGATTTAAGATTTAGGAAAGGAAAAGAGAGATAAAAGAGAGGGAGAGAGAGAGAGAAAAGAGATAGAGAGAGAGAGAGGAGAGACAGAGACAGAGGGGGACAGAGAGCCCAAAGGAGAGGGGAGAGAGGAGGGGAGAGACGGGGGCCAGGGGCAGGAGCCCGGAGGGGACAAAGAGAGGGGAGAGAGGGGAGCCCAGAGCAGAGAAGAGGGGACGGGAGAAAAAGAGAGAGAGGGGAGAGAGAGAGAGAGAGAGAGAGACAAAAGACAAAAGGACAGGAGAAGGGAAAAGGGGCCAGAGAGAGAGAGAGAGAGAGAGTCAGGGGCGGGACAGGCCAGAGCCAGGAGACAGAGAGAAAAAAGGGCCGAGAGGTGAGAGAGAGGGGAGAGAGAAAAGAGAGAGAGAGGGAGAGGGGGTGAGGGGGAGAGAGAGAGAGAGGGGAGAGTGGAAAAGAGGAGGAGAGGAGATGCAAAAAGAAATTGACAAAAAAAAAAACCCGGTTTTTGAAAAACACAAGGACTCCCCCCAAAAGTTTCCCAAAAAAATAAAAGGGAAAAAAATCCCTTACTTTCCCAAAACTGTAACGACCCTGACAGGGTTTTTTTTTGTCTAGCCTTCAAGGTTTTTCCTCCCCGTTTGGAAAAAAACCCCAAAACCACGAGGTTTTCCCATTCACTTTCCCGCCCAATGCTGGGAACCTGCCCCGGATCACTGTCTGAAAAAGAATGAAAACACTAGGATTACTAAGGCCCTAAACATCGGGATTTTAGTGTGCTGTTGGGGGTTGGAAAAACCAGGAGAGGAAAACACAGCGGGAAAGAGGGGGGGGTTAAGGGAGGAAACGTTTACTTGTCAGACTTTTTTGCAAAAAAAGATCCCAAAACATGACAAAAAAAAACCTTGTGTAACAATGAAACACAAACATGGGAAAACCCCAATTGTCCCCTTTCCTTTGTGTGAAACAGGGTGCATAAAAAATGGAAACAGATCACCACAGACCTTTTTGGAAACAATGAAACACCCAGGGGAAAAACCAAATGTCCCTTTTACCTTGTGGGGAAAAATGGCAAAAAACCAGGACAGTCACCCCCGACCTTATTTTAAACCCCCACAAAAATCCCCAAATGTACTGCCTTTCCCTTTCCCTTTAAAAATCCATCCTCGCCACTGAAAGTGGGGTTTTTCCCCCATGGCCCGCCCCGGTATACGGGGAAAGGAAAATTTTTCCCAAATAAACCGATGCAGTGACCTCAAGGGGAAAGCGGCAGAGGCGAGGATACCCAGAACAAGTGATACAGGAGGCCCTAAAAAGGGCACAGCTCTTCCAAAAAAAAACAAACCCTCCCAAAACCAAAAACAAAAAAACAACGAGGGGTTCCCCCCATAATAACCCCCAACCCCTTTATCCGACATAGGAGGATGGCCAAAGACGGATGCCCCATCTTCATAGAAGCCGTTTTTTGAAGCAGAAAGCAGAAAAACCATCCCGCCCCCCAATTGGGAGGAGAAAGGAAACTATAAAAATCACAGTTTAAAATTTAAATGCCATCCCGCTCCCCAGTCGCCCTCATAAACAAAAGGGGGCAGATCACCCGGAGTTTCAAGTGTAGAGCCCGTTTTTTTTGTTTCCCCTTTTCCGGAACCCTTACAAAACCGTTTCCAACCCCGACGAAAGCATTTTTGTTTTCAAACGCCAGCCCCCTGCCCCCCTTTCCCTTTTTCCCCCCGTTTTTATCCCCTTCCTCGACAAAAAAGTTGGGTCAATAAAAACCCAAGGGGGGAAAATCTTCAGGAAAAAGGGGGGGAAAAAAAAAATATGTTATATAACGGGCAGCAAAAGATGAAGCGTCTTGCTGGTCACCCCAGAGGTGTTTTTTTGCTGTTCCAAAAAAATTTTTCGGATCCCGCTTTGTCAAGCCCCGCGGGAGGGACGCTAAGAGTGGTTTTTTCTCCCTGTGTTTCCCCGACAAGAGCCGCTTCAACCCTTTTTTTTGCCCCCCAGGTATAACAACCCCCGTTTTGGTTATTTCCGCACATAATTCGTGAACCCCTCTCTCTCTCTCTCTCTCTCTCTCTCTCTCTCTCTCTCCCCTCTCTCTCTCTCTCCCCCACACAAACTCCCACACAAAAGAACGGGGCGCACACACCCACACACACACACAAAACACCCCACAAACACACCCACACACACACCCACACCACACCACCACCACACACCAAAGCACACACACACACAAACCCCCCACCCACACACACACACACCACACACACACCCACCCCACCCAACCCCCCACACACATGCATGCACGCTTACACCCCCCGCCCCCCGCCCCCCGCGCGCACACACACAAAACCCACACACCACACCACACACACACACCACACACAACACACAACCCCACACCACCACCCCCCACATGCTCAAAAGACAAAATTTCACGCACACCGTCACATGCACGATTTGTTCGCCCCATGCCCCCCCTTCCCCCCCCCCCCCCCCCCCCCCCCCCCCCCCCCCTTTATATATATTCCACCCCACACCCTTCCCGAGGAGAGGGGGGGGGAGGAAAAAGCCCCGAAGGGAAAACAGGAAAAAGGGGAGGAGGAGAAAAGAGGAGAGAGGTGAAAAGAGAGAGAGGCGAGGAGAGAGCGGAGAGGGAGAGGAGAGAAAAGGGGGGAGAGAGGCGAAAGGGGGAGAGAGGGGGAGAGAGAGATCCAACCCAAAAAGAGGAATATACTGGCCCCCCCATTGAAAAAAAAAAAAAAAAAACAACAAAAGACCCAAAAACCCCGATACCCGACAAAACCACAAGAGACTGCCCCAAAACTGCGGAAAACCCCAAAACCAGACACCCATACAATACATTCCCGACTGTAAATGAGTTTATTTGGTGGTTTTTGTCTCCGCCATGAGCTGTTCTTCGCAGCTGTGACAGGAAACCGGGGGTGAGTGGTATTTCTTTAATTTCAAGTCAACGCCCGTAACCTGACAAGGGTCAATTTTTTAGGAAAAAGGGCGTTTGGGGACTGTGTGTTTTTGAGGACCCCGGGAACTGGGGGGGTGTGTGGAGGTAATTTACTTGGGAAAGACGGAAAACAGAGCGGAAGGAGAGAAAATTTAAGGGTTAGGTCAATATGTGAGACTATTTTTTCCCGGGGGGTTTAAAAAAATTTTTTTTTTTAAAACACACCCACACAAAACACACACAACCCACAACACACACACACATATATATATATAAATATAAATTAAAATTATATAAATATAAAATTTTTTTATTAAAATATAAAATATATATATATTTATATATATATATATTTTATATTAAAGAAAAAAAAATGTTTTGGCAATTTACATTTCGAAAGGGGTAATGGCTAGATGGTTTTGTGACGGGTTTAGGACATGCAAAAAAAAAACCAACCCAAAAAAAAACCTATGTGCGCATGTGAGCTCTCCTTTTCTCTCTCTATCTCTCCCCTCCCCTTCTCTCTCTCTCTCTCCCTTTTTTTTCTCTCCTCTCTTCTCCTCTCTTTTCCCCCACACCCCACACACACACACCAAACACACACCACCCACACACCACACCCCACACCCACAGAGAGTAAATCACCCCACGCACGCACGCAAAACACATTCGCACGACGCACGCACTCACCAAAGCCACCCGCACCCCCCGCATTTCACGCGCACGCCCACACACCACACACACCCACACACACACCCCACCCACACACACACACACACACACACACCCCCCACAACCCCAAATCACGCAAAACACACACTTTAAAAAACAAAGCCCACACACACACAAACACATACAAAACACAAAACACCACACACAACACATACACTTTACACACCCCAGGGGCACCACCACACACACACACACAAAACACACACACACAAAACACAACACCCCACAAACCCACACAACAGAGAGAGAAAAAGAGAGGAGAGAGAGGGAGAGAGAGAGGGAGGAGAGGAGAGAGGGGAGAGGGAGAGAGAAGGGGGAGAGAGAGGGGGAGAGAGAGAAAAGAGGGAGGAGAGAGAGAGAGAAGAAGAGAGAGTGGACGTGTAGACTGCCCCATCAGATGGCTGTAGGAGGGCCCAAACCAAAAATTTTTAGGAAAGGGTGGCGATTTTAATTAAGGGGTAAAGAAAAGGTTTTGGGGCGAAAAAAGACTGGTAAACTGAGGCAAATGGGGCTACCCGCTACCTTTTGGGTCTTTTTCCCAAAAAGGGAACGTCGGCCCTTTTTTTGGGTGTGTGTGTGTGCTTTTTTTCATTTTCATTTTTCTTTGTTTTCTTTTTTTTTTCTTTTTTTTTTGGGGGTGGGGGGGGGGGGGGGGGGGTTGGGGGTTGGTGGTGGCGGGCTTGTTTTGTTCTGTTTATCTGTTAATTTTTTTTTTCCAAAAAAAATTTGTGTTGCTTTGGGTTTTTTTTGGGGGGCGGGTTTTTTTAGCAATGGGGTGCCAACAAAACACATTTTTTTATTTTCCATGGGCTGAATATGCTGGCCCTACTGTTTTGGGTTTGTTCTTTTTTCTGTCTATTTCTTTCCCCTCCCACTCCCCCCCAAACCCCAAACCCCCTCTGTCTGTCTGTCTGTCTGTCTGTCTGTCTTTTCCCCCCTTTCTCGCTTTTTCTCTCTCCTACTCATTCTCTCTCTCTCTCTCTCTCTTCTCTCTCTCTCTCTCTCTCTCTCTCTCTCTCCCCTCTCTCTTCTCCTCCGCCTCCCCTTTTAAACTCTCTCTTCTCCCCCTTCTCTCTTTCCTCTGTCTCTTTCCTCTGTCCTTTTCCCGTTGCCTGTCGGGCTGCCTGTCGGGTTTTCTGTCTGGGCTCTTCTTCTCTTTTCTTCCCCTCTCTCTCTCTTCCCCTCTCTCCCCTCTCTCCTCTCTCTCTCTTAAAGCCTTTTTTTT
>CM031595.1:17965801-17970801 GCA_018398815.1 Conus ventricosus | reverse complement strand
GTCCTTGACAAAGCGGATCCAGCATTTGGAACAGCACAAAGCACCTCTTTTGTGACAGCAAGACTCTTCAAACTGTTGCTGACCGTTTATAAACATATTCAAAGTTTCCCCTTTTCCTGAAGATGTTCTTCTTGCTTTTATTGATTGCACATTTTTGGTCGAGGAAGGGGGATGCAGGGAGAGAAAGGGGAAGGGGAAGGGGCTGGCGTTTGAAACAGAATGACTTTTCGTCTGTGTCTGAAACGGTTTTTTTAACGTGTCCTGGCAAAGAACACATCTACTGGCTCTACACTTATAGACTCCTGGTGATCGTCACTTTTGTTTAATGAGTGCTGACTAGTGGTAGCTTGGAATGGCATTAGAATTTTACTGTGATTATTTTAGTTTCTTTCTCCTACCATTGGTGGCTGTGGCATGGCTTTCTGCATTCTACGGCTTCTATGAAAATGGGGCATCCTGTCTTTGAGCCACCTTAGTCTGGATGGGGGGGTTTGTTATTAAAAAAGGGAACCCTCTCGTTTTTTTTCTTGACTTTGTATTGAGGGTTTGTTCTTTTGGGAAGAGCTGTGACGTTTGTGTGGCCTCCTGTACATTTTTTTCGGGGTACCTCGCCCTGCAGCCCCCCTCTTGGGTCACGCATTTTGAGGGAAAGTTTCCTCCTTGAACAGTCCTGCTATCGCAGTGCGTAGGGGGAATTCCTCACGTACAGTGGCGAGGATGGATGGCAGGAAGGGAACGGCAGGTAATGTGGCATTGTGGGCTTTAAATATTGGGTATCTGTCCATTTTTATGCTATTTTCACATAAAGGGGTAAGGCACATTGGTTCTCCATGTGTGTGTTTCTTTGTTACCAAGGCTGTGGTGATTGCCCATGTTTTAATGCTCATTTTCACATCAAGGTAAGGCAATTGGTTCTCCTGGTGTGTTTCTTTGTTCCCAAAAGTTTTTTTTGTGCATGTAGTTTTTTTTTGAAGAAAATAGTTGACATGTATGATCCCCCCCTTAACCCCCCCCTTTTCCACTGTTTTCTCTCCTGTTTTCACCCCATCACACACATATCCCGATGTTTAGGTCCTTAGTAATCCATATGTTTATTCTTTTTCCAAAGGATCCCGGGCAGGTTCCCAGCATTGTCTGAATTGAATGGGAAAACCTCGGGTGGTTCCCAAAGCTCAGGAAACCTTTGGTTAGACAAAAATACCCATGCAGGGCAGTACAGTTTGGAATGTAATGTATTTTGTCCCTTTATTTTTGGGTTTGGGCAGTCTCTTTTGTTTTTCAAAAACCGGTTTTTTCTTCTTTTTCCCTTTCTCTTTTCTCTCTCATCTCTCTCTCTTTCTCCTCCTTCCTTTTCTCTCCTCTCTTCCCCCCCGGGGGGGGGGGGGGGGGGGGCCCCCCCCCCCCCCGCCCCGTTTTGTTCTTTTTTTTTTTTTTTTGGGGGGGTTTTTTTTTGGTTTGGGGGTTTTTTTTTTTTTGGGGTTTTGTTTGGGTTTTTTTTTTTTGTTTTGTTGGGGGGGTTTTTTTTTTTGAAATTAAAGGGTTTTTTAGTTTTTTTGGGGTTTTTTTGTTTTGGGTTTTTCCGGCCCTTAAAACAAAAATAAAAAAAAAAAAATGCGGTAAAACGAAATGCCATCAACACATTGAATAAGCAGGGGGGGTTTTTTCTGATCAACCGGGTTAAAAAGTGAAGACTCAGTATAAAAAAACTGCCTCCTTCCGTTGCTTTTTCCCAAAACCCCGTGACGGTTTTTCCCCCGCTGTCTGGCTGTCTGCTCGTGTGTTGCTTTCTTGTGCTCTTCTTTTCCTTTACCCCTCGTTGTCACAAAATGTTTTTTTTTGTGCTTGGGGGCTCTATGTCCTTTTTTATTCTTCAGTTTTTTTTCTTGATTTTCGTTTTTTTATTATCTTGTTGTTTTTCTCGTTTTTTGCTGCTGCTGCTTTTTTTGTTTTTGTTTTGTTGTTGTTGTTTTTGTTTTGTGTTGTTGTACTCTTCTTCTCTTCTTTTTTCTTTTCTTTCCTTTTTCTTCCTTCTTTTCTTTCTTTTTCTCCTTAAAAGTCCGAAGGCGAAAGAAATGGCAAGAAAAAGACCAGAAAACCCCTCCCTACAAATCAACTCGGTGTTTGCAGTTCGTTTTTGGGAAACCCCAAAAAATTTTTGACCCTTACTGATATACACATGCTCTGGTTAATGGAAGCTAAAATCAGCAAACAACCCATGGCCTCGTTGTGTTTCACTCGATTCACCAAACAAACGAAGTTACACTGAAACAGTCGTTAAGGAGAAAAAGTAAGAAAACCAAAGTATTAACCATTCTCGAAGACTCGGGACAAACTACGTAAGGTCTCTCTATCCCAAACGAAGATCAGAGATAATGGCAAAATTTTCCGTAGGCGGGTTCTTGTTAAAACAAAAAAACGTCAAGAGGGAAAAAACTAAGAGGGGAAAACAAAAAAACCTTGGAATAGGGCTGGATCTTAGAAACCCAAAGTGGGCTCAGGGGGGAAATGGAAACCAAAAGAATGTTAATGCGGCAGATAGGGGGAAAAGAGCATACCAGAAGAACCGAGAAGGCAATCCCGTAAGGCTAACTGGGGAATGGACGATGTAGAAATATTCATATACAAAAGGCTCAGTTGGAATTAAACGTATACTATGGCCCCACTTCGAATCAGCTCCATCATCAGACCTGTACCTGAACTCCTGCTTTCGACCGGTCGACCCCGATCCCGCATAGTTACCCCGTCAGGGCAAACAAGTTACAGAACACAATCTGAATTGATACAATGCTGCGCTAGCTAAAGGAAAGCAATCATAAAGGCACAACCAGGTGCTTTATTAAGGAAATCACACACGCAGTGAAGACTGCTGAAAAGGACAGCAATGCTTACCAGAATCTACAGCAACACTTTCCACGTGAAGCTGCGGCAGGAAATCTTAGTCTGGAACCGTTGTTGTACTTGAAGCTTGAAAGCAGGATCTGCTGAATGAAGTGGATGACCAGTGGTGCACAGCAGGCTTTTTAAGATAATAGAAAAGTCATCAGCAAGAGTGACAAGAGACTATGGTATCTGACTCACATTCACCAAACGAAAGGACTCTCATTGAGGCCCCAGAGCTCTCCGAAGAAAGGTGTGGTCTGATGACCATTATAGAATGTGGGGAGTGAGGTACCTGAACAATTTCTCAACAGAGTCATTTTTTTTCAAAAGATCCTCTCCTATCCATCTTTCCTACAGTCGTCCTATCATCATCATCATCATCATCATCATCATCATCATCATCATCATCATCATCATCATCATCATCATCAACATTCTTCTTCTTCTTCTTCTTCTTCTTTCTTCTTCTTCTTCTTCTTCTTCTTCTTCTTCTTCTTCAAGCGCAACGTGTAACAGTGTGTGTGTGTGTGTGTGTGTGTGTGTGTGTGTGTGTGTGTGTGTGTGTGTGTGTGTGTGTTGTGTGTGTGCGTGCGTGTGTGTATGTGAATGCACGTGTCTGCAAATATGCCTCTGTCTGTGTGTGCGTGTGTGCGTACTTGCATGCGTGCGTGCGTGTATACATGTGTGTGTGTGTGTGTGTGTGTGTGTGTGTGTGTGTGTGTGTGTGTGTGTGTGTGTGTGTGTGTGTGTGTGTGTGTGTTCTCTCTCTCTCTCTCTCTCTCTCTCTCTCTCTCTCTCTCTCTCTCTCTCTCTCTCTCTCTCTCTTCTCTGTCGGTCGGTCGTTTGCTCTCTCTCTCTCTCTCTCTCTGTCTCTCTCTCTCTCTCTCTCTCTCTCTCTCTCTCTCTCTCTCTCTCTCTCTGTCGGTCGGCCGTTTGCTCTCTCTCTCTCTCTCCTCTCTCTCTCTCTCTCTCTCTCTCTCTCTCTCTCTCTCTCTCTCTCTCTCTCTAAGAATACGTTGTTAGCTGTGTTATGAACTTATACTGATTGGTTATTGTTACATGTTGTAGAGTTTATTTTTTTAACCTTCCTTTGTTTATTAGTGGGCAGAATTGTAAAAAGGTCTTTAATGTACCTAATTCGTTACCATCAAATATTCAATCAATCTCCTTGTTCTTGTTCTTGTGCTTGTTGTTGCTGCTGTTGTTGTTGTTGTTGTTGTTGTTGTTTGTTCGTCTTCTTCTTCTTCTTCTTCTTCTTCTTCTTCTTCTTCTTCTTCTTCTTCTTCTTCTTCTTCTTCTCCTTTCTTTTCTCCTTCTTCTTCTACTTCTACTTCTTCTTCTTCTTCTTCTTCTTCTTCTTCTTCTTCTTCTTCTTCTTCTTCTTCTTCTTCTACTACTTCTTCTTCTTCTTCTTCTTCTTCTCTTCTTCTTCTTCTTCTTTTCTTCTTCTTCTTCTTCAGATAGAACATTTCGTGCCTTCAATTCCCTACACCGAGTGGTTGATTTCAATCTGCTCAGGCAGAATTTTGTCAAAGAAATAATGCATATGTTGTCCATGTATTTATGTTCCAGATCAGGGACACAGCATTCTCATAGTGTCGGTTCAGCAGAACCTACACCATCATTAACGGCAGCATCGAGAGCAGCAGCAACAAGCGGTCCATTAAGGGACACGAAAGATCAACCTCACAGACGACTGGATGACAGTGGTTTAATGAGAGCACGTGTCAGTTGTCCACCTGCTGCAGAAAGGGGCGGATGTTATGGTGAGCGTCTTTCTCTTCACGAATCGCTCTCTCTCTCTCTCTCTCTCTCTCTCTCTCTCTCTCTCTCTCTCTCTCTGTCTCTCGTCTCTCTCTCTCTCTGTCTCTGTCTGTCTGTCTGTCTCTCTCTCTCTCTCTCTCTCTCTCGAATGTTGTATGTCGTCTTTCTGTCTGTCTTTCAGTCTGTCTTTTGGTCTCTTGTCTGTCGTCTCTCTGTCGCTATCTCTCTCTAATTGTCTGTCTTTCTGTCTCTGTCTGTCTCTGTCTGTCTCTGTGTCTGTCTCTCTGTCTCTCTGTCTCTCTGTTTCTGTCTCTACCTCTCCCCTCTCTCTCTCTCTCTCTCTCTTCTCTCTCTCT
>CM031595.1:17956256-17961256 GCA_018398815.1 Conus ventricosus | reverse complement strand
AAACTGACATTAACGCGGCATGAAAAAGACACATTGCTGAAATGTGGATATTTGAAAAATGTTTGCAAATACACTTCTTTAAATCGATTGGAATACAGACGCGCGCATATGCGTGTATAATATAAAAAAAAAAGACGATAAAGAATGGACGTGAGGGAGGGTGGGGTGGGGGGTGTTCGAACAGGAAATTACTACAATGTATGAATGCCTCTGTCCAGTCCTGTCTGTCTGGCTGTCTGTCCTGTCTGTTTTGACTGTTCTGTCTACTTTGTCGTGCTTTCTGCCTCACTTTCTCTCACATCTCTCCTCTCTCTCTCGTACCTCTTCTCTCTCTCCTCTCCTCCTCTCTCTCTCATCTCTCTCTCTCTCTCTTCTCTCTCACTCTGTCGCTCTCGGATTGTTTGTGTTGTCCAATTATTTACATAAGTATACATTCGCACACTAGACAAGCCTTAGACAAACATGCATATAAACCACAGTTGAATCAACTTCAAACTTTCGAACTTCAAACTCCCATCATGAAAACAACATAAGAACACCGCCCATGCTGTGGCGGATAGAACTACCTCTAAACCTAGAAATTGACGTGTTGCACACGATTGATTGCACCGACAATAAAAAAAAACCTTAAATCCTGGAAACCAATACAAAAACACAACAACGAACAACATCAACAACACAGCAGCACCAACCGACCACCAACACATCATCATCATCATCATCAACATCATCAATCATCATCAGTCACCAAGCCTTCACGGAAGTAGCTTCTGGCAACTATTAAATCCCCGCGGAATACTAAATTTGTTTTTCAATTCTCGAACGACTCAAAGGGTGGATCATGTTTTTCGAGTTTTGCAAGAGGTCTGCGCTCTCGCCCAGAGAGCCTGCTGGTTGTTCAGGGCTATCTTTTGTATTTTATACTTTTTTTTGCCGCCCCTTTGTTTGTTCCCCTGGTAGGCAAATTCCGGGGGGTATAACGCAATGCATATTTTTGCCACTTCCTTCGTTTCTTTTGCGCGGAGAATCTGTAACCTCCTTATAATTCCGTGCTTGGTATTCCGCCTGCTAAAAGCACCTTCATTAGACTCATCTCTCTCTCGTCACCTCTCTCTCTCTCCATCTCCTCTCTCTCACTCTCTCTCACTCTCTCTCTCTCTCTCTCTCATCTCTCTCTCCTCTCTCCTTCGGACATGCATTGAATACAATAGTTTGGACTGGCTTTAATTATGCCGGTCAGTCCCTTCCATACACCAACTTTATTCTGCCATTGCCTCAACAGCCACAGTCCACAGGGATGATACCATGCCAGGTCGCCATAGGGTGACACACCACAGGAGACCCTGCACTGCTGCGGAGTCATCCTGGTAGTGTTCTGATCCAATGTAAGCAGGATACCAATAACACTTAACGAGGTCGTTGAGCCAGTATGATCGAGCGTCCAACCTTGAAGGGTGCAACCACGTCACGACCATCCATCAACAGCGCCTATGAACTTGTCGACATCAAACATTTTGACAGAATACACTATGGTCATTAAAGTAAAGACAAAATAACATTCACTGAGTATCATTGTATGAAGTGGTACATTTGCAGTCTCAGTTGCCGGCTGCGCTGGGGCCTGTCCTAATTTGTGCACGTTATATTTTGAATTTGGATATGAATCGTCACGTTTTGGTGTGCCCCTACTACTGCAAGTGACATGGAAAGCGCTCGTTAGCGCAGAGAAGGGTGCGCATTCAGTATCTTTGGCATGTTTTCAAGGATGAAGAGCGGTGGATATCTCTACTTGCCAAGTGGCCATCACGGCGCCCTGCCACCTACTGTCGTGGACCATAACATGTGTGCATTCTTTCACTGTGGCAAATTCTGAATTCATCATGGTGTTGCGCCAGCATATTTCAGCGCTGTTAGTTCTGAATGTGGGTGGAGTGTTGTGCTGAGTGTGCAATGTGTGTATTATGAGGAGTTCCGAATTGTTACTGGGTGTCATGCTGCTTGTGCGTTCTTTCACTCTGCAGGGTTTTGCATGCGTATTGTGCTGGATGTGCATTCATTCACCATTGCAAGTTTTGAATTTGCCTCACGTGTTGGCTGGGTGTGTATCCTTTCACTATGGCAAGTCATAACGTGTATTGAATGCTGTGCTGGATGTGCGCTCTTCACTATTGCAAGTTTTGAATTTCTATGGAGTGTCGTGCTGGGTGTAGATTCTTGCACAGTTGCAAATTCTGAGCTTGCATGGCGAGTTGTGTTGGGTGTGCGTTCATTCACTATGCACGTTTTGAGTTTGTTCCGACTCAGTTACCGAAAATTACTTCATAGGAGATGATATATTGATGTTCCGTATCTAAACACACACAAACATCCTGCGCATATGCAAAATCCTGCCACGCAAGACAAGACCAATTTGGACGTTAGTATGGATGATAAGTATACACACAGCACGCATCCTCCGTGCAAAAAATCCAAGATACGAATGAAAATCTGAATGACTGATATTCAGCTGAGTAATACCAGAAACGAATGATAGCCGTCAGCAGACAGCTATTCGGTCGGCTCTACCGGGTAGGCAACTGGTTATGTAAAAGAGAACGTGGATTGTAAAGCGCGTAGAGCTTGTCTCGAACTGAGGACATGCGCTTCACTGCGTTGAGTAATATACTATGCGCCTGTACTGTCTCTCTCTCTCTCTCTCTCTCTCTCTCTCTCTCTCTCTCCATGAAGATTATGTGTTTCTCCCACATTTGTTGGTTTCTGCCAGCTAACGCAAAACATACGAAAACGAATTTCACAAAATTTTATCGAAATATTGACTGAAGAAAACGGACGACCACAATCAAATCGTAGTCAAAGCGGGTGATCAGCATCCTTCAGCAAGAAAAGAAAAGCTACCGAACCTTTTTGTTTAACGTAACCGGTAGAAAAAATAGAATGTGGATCTAAAGGGAAATCTTATATGCAGATTTTTCCAGCGGATCTGGATCTGAAGACAATCCGGGATCCGTAAGCATTGTTTAGGGTACATTACAGAACCGATGCTAATGAAGCTGTGTAGAAAGATAAAACATGGCTGAATGATGAACTCGTTAGCGCGGATTGGTGGTGCCCGATATGATTCAAAATGTAGATCCAAATCCGTTTGAACTTGGCAAAGGTCTGCACTTTTTTAAATGCGCTTCCCGTTTATTTATTATTTATCTGTTTATTAATTCTTTTTATTCATTCATTTGTTTAACATATAATTATTGTCGTCATGTACACATTTGTCAGACCTTGGCACAAAACCAAGAGAGCTGATGGTAGTTGAAACAGTTCTTAAGAGCAATGCCTCAATGGCTCTTCACGGAGTACAGGAAGGAGAAGAAGGTTAAGAAGGCCCACAGTAGCTTGAAGTATGCGTCTTGTAATTCTGCATACATTCCAACAGATACCACAGAAACGATTCTTCTAGATTGACTATATACCAAATGGCATTTTACACAATATTAATATCTATTCACTGCAATATGATTGAAATAAGGGTACACACGATGCCACCTGACAAATTAGCCTCGTGACTTTGCAGGTACGGTGGACTAGTCTGCGCTCAGTGGTTCCTCCGAGACTGAAACCGAAAAGAAGAACGATTGCACATCTTTTGATATTCTCCATGACAGATGCGTCCATGAATGGTTTGCTAGAGATCGCTGCCGTCCATATGGATGTCCGGTTTAGCAGCCTGGCGTTCGACAAAATACATATACAAGCCGATGTACATCTATTGGTCTGTAATGAGTGCATTTCTCCCCACGATTCTCCTCTACCTACCCCCCACCCTCAACGCGCCACTCCAAACTTTTTCCTTCCAAACTACATTCTCATGTGGTCCTCAAGCCTCTTGCAGAGGAAGTCAAGAAGTTTCTTTTTCTTAAGGGGAGCGTTAATTGCGAGTGAATTTTTTTGGGTTTTGTTTTTGTTTTGTTTGTTGTTTTCTTTTGGTCGTCGTTACTGCTTTTGCTGTTCTAGTTATCTCTGCTGCTTGTAATATTTCTCTTCCTCCACCTTCCCTCCTCTTCCTTGTTGGCGTTGTTGTTGTTGTTGTTCTTCTTCTTCTTCTTCTTCTCTCTTCTTCTTCGTCTTCTTCTTCTTCTTCTTCTTCTTTCTTCTTCTTCTTCTCTTCTTCTTCTTCTTCTTCTTCTTCTCCTCCTCCTCCTCCTCCTCCTCCTCCTCTTGCTCCTAATGTACGTGCTCGTGTTCGAGCTCCTCCAGCTCCTTCTCGTCCTCGTCCTCCTCCTCCTCCTCTCCTCCTCCTCCTCCTCCTCGTCCTCCTCCTCCTCCTCCTCCTCCTCCCCTCCTCCTCCCTCCTTCTTCTTCTTCTTCTTCTCTTTCCGTTTTTTTTGTCCGTAGTCTGTGCCTTTAATATAGCACCTTCATTCGTCTCAGTTGATAAAATTATCCACTTGTATGACTTTTTTTTTAAATCACGCCCTTTTGGCTTCCACACTCAGTTTTCAGCACGGTGTATGCTGAATATGCTCTTTGGTACACAGCCCTCTTAGTGTTCACCTGCAATCAGCAGTCTTGAATTGATCTCTCAGGTTAGCTTTAAGGACAGCATTGATTACAGAACCTCTTCTCTTTCGTCCATGACTGAGGACCGAGGGATGCGCAGGTCTTTGATTATCCATGTACGAGTCATAGCATTCAGACAGCCCATTGTCTTGGGACAAACATACCTTCAGACCATCATGTCAGTCTTCCTCATGACCGTACATACTCATACCATTGCACACACTTTAACTTGCTACTAGGCGATGCGGATTCAAACCTCAGATCTCTCGGTTTACCAGAATTGAAGAAAGATGTATTATTGACCATAGGCCACGGCATCTCTCCTGAAGACTTGTTACTACCTAGCTAGTACTTTCCCGAGAAGGAAAGAAAAATACCCCTGGCAAGGACAATACTGACTTGAGCTTAAATATTTCAGGGAATGTTTCCTCACATACATCCTTTTC
>CM031595.1:17944969-17953656 GCA_018398815.1 Conus ventricosus | reverse complement strand
GCACCCCCCCAAACCGCACACATTTAGACCACACTCCAGTCCACACCACCTTCTCTCCTGCTCTCTCTGTCTCTCCCTCTCCCCTCCTCCCACACACACACACACACCACACACACACACACAACAACACCACACCACACACACACCACCAACACACACACAAAACACCACACACACACACACACACACACACACAAACACCCCCAAAACACACACAGATCACACACACACACTCCACACCACACACACACACACACACACACACACACACACACACACAAAACACCCAACACACACACACACACCTCTCTCCCCTCTCTCTCTCTCTCTCTCTTTCTCACACAACACCCCCAACCACACAACACACACACCACACAAACCCCCAAACCACACACACACACACCACACACACACCACCACACACACACACAACACACCACAACACACACACACACACAACAAAACCACACAAAAACCACCACACACACACATACACACACCACCACACACACACACACACACAGTACACACACACACACACACCACACACACACACACACACACACAAGCACACACACAAACACACACACACACACAACACACCCACCCACACACACACACACACACACACCTCCCTCCCACACCCACCACCCCACACACACACCACACACACACCACACACACACACAACACACACACTCACAGTCACACACACACACACACACAACCACACAAACACACACACACAACACACCCACACACACCCCCACCCCGCACGCCCCCCGACGCACGCACCACGCCCCACAACACCCCCACACACACACCCCACACACAACACACACAAAACCACACACACACCACAACACACACACAACACCTGAAAAAAGCCACAATGCGTCGCACTCCCAGTTCGTTTCTTCCCACACCGGCAGCACTTCCAGTCCAAGACCACACACGCCTTGCAAACTGCAGATTTTTTACTGTTTTTGGGTTTTTCTAATTTTTGTTTCTTTTCATTCCAAATTTTCCCTCCCAATCCCTGAATTTTGACTCTGCGTCGAGTACTTGAAACTTCTTCTTTAGAACGTAAAATTATTATACGGTATCTGTCAGATAGTTTTACCTCAATTGCACGAAGTTTGGCGGCTTTCGTTATCAAACATGTAATATTTCTTTTTTTTTAACGATTCGCAATGCTATTTACGCTGCTCGTTCCATTTTTTTTCCCTTTTTTTAAATTTTTTTTTAAAGGGAAATTTGAACTACCGTTCTGACAAAACGTATTTCTTTCCTTTGTTTGTGTGTTGTGTGGGTGGTGTGTGTGTGGGGGGGGGTTTTTTGTGGTGTGGGTGCGTGCTGCGTGCGGCGTGCGTGCGTGCTGGGGTGCGTGCTGCGTGCGGCGTGCGTGGTGTGTAGTGTTGGTGGTTTTGTGTGGGGGGGTTTCGTGTGCGTGTGGTGTGGGTGTGGGGTGTGTGGTGCGGTGCGTGGTTTGGTGTGTTTTGTGTGGGTGTGTGTGTGTGTGTGTGTGTGTGTGTGTGTGTTTTGTAATGTCTTTTGCAGCGTGCTTTGGCCTTGTTGGATGGTCTAAATAAATGTCAGCATTATGATCGACTTTGTGTTCTACTCTGACCCGTCGCCTTTTACATATTCTTTCTAATAACTATGAGAGGATAAGAATGATAAGTAACTATGTTGTCTTCATGGCGTTTCCTTCTTCCACTTTTCATATGTCTTCTTTTCCTTTCATGATCATTTAAATTTTGGTAGTCCATTTTCTTTTTATTTAGTCTTGATCTGATTATCTCCTTTCGTCCCTCCCACCTTCCCTTCCTCCCTGTCCATCTCTCTCTCTCTCTCTCTCTCCTCGATCTCTCTCTCTCTCTCTCTCTCTCTCTCTCTCTCTCTCTCTCTCTTTCTCTCTGTCTGTACCTTTCTCAGTTTCTCTGCCTCCCTCCCTCCGTCTGTCTGTCTGTCCTCTCTGTCTGTCTCTGTCTCTGCCTCTGTCTGTCTGTCTGTCTGTCTGTCTGTCTGGCCTCTCTCTCTCTCTCTCTCTCGCCTCTCCGCCCCCCCCCCCCCCCCCCCCCTTGTCGCCTGCGCGCGCGTGTTCTTTGAAAAACATCTGACCCTTCGACAGGAATGCGGGCCTAGACAAAGCAGTACAGCTGCACATCCCAAACTGTAATCAGATCAGAAGCCATCCTCAGGCTGACCCTGACTAGCCATGCTTTTAACTCACATCAGGGCTAAAACAGCGAGACAACAGATTTTATTTGTTTGTTTGTGTGTTCAAAAAGCTCAGTGAATCTGAAAGCACAGGATTCACCTCAAAACTCGTGAAGGCTTTCTCCTCCAATTATGAAGTGTAAAAAAAAAACGCCCAGTTTAGAGCCACTGGGTTCACAGAAAGTTAGAGGGAACTTAGATGCCAGACACACCGGATAAATGGTGTTGTGTTTCGTTCTGACAGCTCTGAGCTTCTAAAGGAAAAGAAATAAATTGAAGAAACATCCGAAAAAACAACAACACACAGAATAAATGCATTTTGACAATAGTGTCCTACATGAAAAAAACAAACACTAGAGGGGAAACAAATACAGAAAGAGAGAGAGAGAGAGAGAGAGAGAGAGAGAGAGAGAGAGAGAGAGAGAGAGAGAGAGAGAGAGAGAGAGAGCAGTGACTTGGTTTACTGGCTGTTTGGATGCTAACCTTTCGCTAACATGTTTTGATACAGTCATCATTTTTTTGGATAATGAACATATTTGTTTTTGTTCCAAACATCTCGCCTTACATATTACCAGTTTGATTTGTGTTGTTATGATAACATCCATGGAAAAATGTGTCCCGTCCTCAGACGACTTCACTCAGCCTGAATTATGGTTTCTGAGCATGGAGACTATAAATTCTAATGAGAGCTTCAACTCAGCCCAGCCACAAAACTGGACACTTCGCTTGTCTGTCGACTAATTCGTTAAGAACTACACTACTTTGCAAAAGTCCCTACAAAAGGCAATACTGCTATCTTTCAAGAGGATGTGTAAGACGACTAACTTCCACAACGAGGTCTTGCCGTCAGAATTTGAGTAACTTGAAGTATTCGAAACTGACTTGGAATCGACATTGCAGAGAATCAGATACAATTGAGGTAAAACAAAAAAAAAAAAAAACAGGTAAAATCATAATCATCAGGTCATTAGAATGATAATTGATCTAGTATAACAATGAATAGTTTTGTAGATTATGAAAAATATTGAATTATGATTCATTACTTTCATTTAAGAACTCTTATTTGTCTATATGACGCCATAGATGAAGAGTGAAACAGTGCGGCAAACACAAGTTTAGTGTCGTGCTATCTCAGTATTGAATTTTCAATTATTGGTCCTTTGGGTACTGAAAAGAAAGCCGGACACAGTCTGCAACCCACGCATGTATGTATCTGTGTGAGTGTGTGTGTGTGCGTGCGTGTGTGCGTGCGTGCGTGCGTGCGTGCGTGCGTGCGTGCGTGCGTGGTGTGTGTGTGTGTGTGTGTGTGTGTGTGTGTGTGTGTGTGTGTGTGTGTGTGTGTGTGTGTGTGTGTGTGTGTGTGTGTGTGTGTATGCACGCACAACTGAACATGTGTGTATGTGAGTCTCTGCACAATGTACGCAAGCTAACGGTCATTTTAGCATACGTGAGAATGTCGCTTACACAGTCTGCATGCATATTATGAGCACAAACGTGTTGCTATGCCTCTGTTCATGCGTTCACTCAACGGACTATCAGCTAGCGAAATGCACCCCTTGCTGGTTGGAGACAGATTCTCCGTCTGCAGACAGAAGACTTAACGCCAGAAGCAAATAAGACAAAGGCAGGTTAATCCATCAGTCAATAGATCCTTATCAACTGGACCCATTCATCATGAACACAGACTAGGAGGCCGTGGTGATCTGTTCCAGAATTTGATGTTGAGGGTGCTGGTGTGTGCACGTGTCATGCACTTGGACTGATTCCAGTGACATATTTGCTAAGGCTTTGTCTTCTGTCATTAATCATTTGGTCTGCCCTCATCCTCTCTCTCTCTCCTCTCTGTCTTCCTCCTCTCTCTCTCTCTCTCTCTCTCTCTCTCTCCTTGCTGCACGTATGATACATAACACACAGACACAGACCAGACAGACATCGCACCACACGCTCCCCCGCCACACACACACACACACACACCGCGCGCGCTGCGCGGCGCGCGCAAACAAACACACACAACACACACACACACAACACACCACACCAACACCACACACACACACACACACACACACACACACACACACACACCACACCCACCACCACACACAGAGACACACAGCACACACACACACACACACAAACACACACACCACCACACACAACACACACACACACACACACACACACACACACACACACACACACACACACACCAACATGACGATGCCACACTGACAGAGGTCATGCTGCCGAACACACCGCCAACTCTGTCAACTCCACAGCACCACGACACTTCCAGACCAAGACACACACAGGGAAACAATGACATTGCAGCTAAAGATTGTGTTTTACCCTCATTGTCGTAATTACCCCGCCAGGCCTAAACCTAAATTTGTGTCAGACTGCTTTGAAGCTGCTAGTATTATAGAGCTTAATCATTCTGATCTTTAACACAGACATACCTTGGAATGTACGACTGTTTATCGTGCGATTTCGTTACTCAATTACTCACTACATTTTTGTTCCTCTGACATTGATTCCTTAATACTGCAGGCAGACAGACAGACAGACAGACAGACAGACAACACACACACACACACACACACACACACACACACAACACACACACCACACACACACACACACACACACACACACACACACACACACACACACCTCCTCCTCTCTCTCTCTCTCTCTCTCTCTCTCTCTCTCTCTATTTCTCTCTCTTAATACTCTTTGCTTTTTTCTTTTTTCAAAGTTTCGTTCAGGAATCAAGATCTGCCTTTCGAACAAAATGTAAAGAGGGTACATTCTGTGTGTGTTTGTTTTCATCTGTTTTGGGTAGGATGCGTCGGCGTTGTTGGATGGTCCAACACTTATGTAAGCATTTTGAAACCGCTTTCCGTTTGGCACCAAGTTGTCGCCTTGTATCCTTTATCTGAGAAAGGTGAGAGGGTAAGAGGTCACAGGAACATGTTCTGTCTTCACGTCTTCCCTTCTGCCACGCTTTACATTTTTTTTCTTCCTAATAATCATCTTATTTTCTGAATCCATTATATTTTCAGTCTTGATTTCCCCTCTCTCCCTCTCTCTCATCTCACCTCTCTCTCTCTCTCTCTCTCTCTCTCTCTCTCTCTCTCTCTCTCTCTCTCTCCTCTCTCTCTCTCTCTCTCTCTGTATGTACGTCTGTCTGTCTGTTTGTCTGTTTGTCTGTCTGTGTCTGTGCATATGTGTGCGTGTGTGCTGATCTGCTACGCTAGTATTCTCTGAACGTATGTGACTGAACCTGTATCGATGTAGGGTGTCTCATGCAGACTGTAGATGTGCCTGTATGCTTGACAATGCAACTAATCACCCCTCTCGAGACGTTATCGGGTGCAAGAACTTAATCTGACCTGGACAGACAGGTCAATTCGTAGTAAACATATCTAATGCGATTCACATGAAGCTGTGCGATTCGGTAAACGCTGAATTGTTGTCGTAGGGCTTGTGTCAATGTCTGCGTTTGTGATTGCAGAATTTGCAAGACTAATGCACCATCGTTCGAGTGATGCTTATGGTCACGAACTTTTACTGTCTGACTCATGACAATCCATCTTCGTCAGTACTCATCTCACTGATCGTTCATCTTAAACATGTCACAGCTTTCTCGTTATCCCTGTATTGATGCTATTTTCGACACATCAAGCACGACCGCAGGCACAACGCTGACGATGCAAAATTCAAAACACACCACGTCACAGCATTACCTTACTACACTTTGCGTGACGCCTCACATCACTCACCCCTCACATCCCTCACACACTCACATCCTCACACTCCACTCTTACCCACCCATCATGAGAGCATATCTCACACACACACACACACACACACACACACACACACACACACACACACACACACACACACACAAACACGCGCGCCACACTAACACACACACACACACACACACACACACACACACACACACACACACACACACACACACAAACACACACAATAACACCAATACTACGATACGCACACACACACACACACACACCACACACACACACACACACACACACACACACACACACACACACACAACACACGCGCGCCGACACCCACACACACACACACACACCACGACACCACACACCACACACACACATACACACACACTAAACAAACACACACACACACCACAACCACACACCACACAACACACACACACACACCGGCGCGCGCACAACACACCACACACACACACACACACACACACACCATGCACACCACACACACAACACACACACACACACCACACACACACACACACTCACACACCACAACACACACACAACAACACACACACACAACACCACACACACACACACACACACACACACACACACACACACACACACAACACACACACACACACACACAACCCCCCTCCCCACACACACACACACACACACACAACACACACACCAGAGGAGTGTCACACTGACAGAAACCATGATGCCATAATGCCGATCATACTGCCGACTCTATCGACTCCACAACTCCACAACGCTTCCAGCCCAAGACACACACTGGGAAATCACGACATTTACTGCAGCAGATCGAGTGTTTTCCTCATTCCAGTAATTAGCCTGCCAATCCTGAACCTGAGTCTGTGTCAGACTACTTGATGCGAACGTAGCTATACCGTTGAACTTTAACACAAAAGTACATTGACTTGTACAACTTTTGCCTGTTTTCGGTAGTCCAACACGCTTCACATTTTTTCTCTCTCTGGCACTGATTCGATAATGCTGTTTACGTCAGTCTTTTTTTCCCACCTTCTTTTCTTGATCAGTTCAGGAATTAAGAACTCTCTGTCCAACACAATTTATTGATGACACTTTTGTGTGTGTTTGTTTGAAGGTGTTTCGCATAGGATGCTTTGGCCTTGTTCGATGGTCCTACATACATGCAAGCATTCCGACAGGGCTTCTTTCTGGTTCCAAGCTGTCGTCGCCTTCTACCTTCCATCTAAAAGATGTATAAGAGGATAAGAAGTAAAAGACAAATGTTCTGTCTTGATGTCTCTTCTCCTTCAACTCTTCATAAATGTTTTCTTATCTATTACAATTACATTGGTTCCTAATCCATCTTCTCAGTCCAGATGTCCTTTTCCTTCTCTCTCCTCTCTCTCTCTCTCTCTCTCTCTCTCTCTCTCTCTCTCTCTCTCTCTCTCTCTCTCTCTTTCTTTTGCTGAAAGCACAAAATGATTAAGATTTGTGATCGTTGTCTTTAAAAGGTCATTCGCAGCATTTGCCATACACTATATTTTTGTAAATGTAATGTTAATGGATTATGATCACGAAAATGAATTCCTTATGTATGTTTCACAATAGATTCCATTCATTTCACTTTCAGACTGACCATGTACACATGGTCTCCTAAGAGAACAGCTTGAAGTTCAGTGTCTGGAAGTACTTTGCCAAAATAATATTGGAATAAAGTTGGGTACAATGTAACGCGGTATGGTATAATACAACACAACTCATTAAAAGCATGGAATAATTCAACGTGCATGTCAGTGAAACAAATTGTAACAAAACCGTCATTTCCTTGGCATGTTCAACACACAGATGCAATAACACACCCATGCACACGTACTTACAATGTTTGAATTACCTCACACTTACACGACGCAGTTCTGATTGTTTCAATATCAGATTACTGACGATGAAATCATTGTTTTGATATCAACATCATCGTTATAATTGTGTTTATGATGATCATCATCGAAATTATTACAATGATTGTAATATTATTAATATAACTGCTACTGCTACTATAATCTACTACTACTACTACTACTACTACTACTACTTACTGCAACTGCTACTGCTCCTACCACTACCACACCTAATACTGTCATTATCGGATGATGATGACGATGATGATGGTGGTGGTGGTGGCGGTGGTGGTGGTGGTGGTGGTGGTGGTGTGCTGCTGCTGCTGCTGCTGCTGTGATGATGATGATGATGATTCTTACTAGTACTAGTGCTACTATTGCAATTAATGCTCGGCTGCTGCTGCTGCTGCTGCTGCTGCTGTGTGTGTGTGTGTGTGTGGTGTGTGGTGGTGGGTGTGTGGGGGGGGGGTGATCTCTGTTGTATTGGACGGTACTGCTGTTGTTATTACTGGTTTTTTCTCATTCTTTATCATATTAAGTTTCTTCCAGTGGACGTAGAACTATCAACGGCAGTTCCAAAGACAACGGATGGCTGAAAACATTTTACTGTTCAGGGACAAGAGTGGGTTGCGGTTTTCGCACTTAAACTCTCTCTCTCTCTCTCTCTCCTCTCTCTCTCTCTCTCTGGGTCACGTGGTTTGACACGAAGCGACAGGGTTCGGCATTTATTTCAGCTACGGCAAAAGTTCTGTCTTTTCTTGTGATAATGCCAGTCACTGGATTTCCAGCG
>CM031595.1:17937469-17942469 GCA_018398815.1 Conus ventricosus | reverse complement strand
CTCTCTCTCTCTCTCTCTCTCTCTCTCTCTCTCTCTCTCTCTCTGACCTCCTTGTCACCTTCCACTTCCTTTTGAGTCATCAATCATACACTGAACAAACGTTTGTTCCATTAACGGAAAACGACAGACCGCAAACGGATATCAAACGCACTCCCCCTCCCCTCCCCCACCCGTCCATTCCCAAACTTCCATCCTTCACAAAAATCCGTTTAAATCACCAGATTCCACCTCGCATCCATGCCATGCTTTACATGTCCGGTAGATGATGGATCCATTGGCAGACTGCTGTGCAGCAGACAGAAACAGAATTAGTGGCTTCCTCCCCTCTGCTGCCATCCACTGCGTTCACTGCTGGGCCAGGGACAGCCACTGCCTGTCGAGGATACACGGTATAGGGCTACGTTTGAAAACCACCATGGTTCGAGAGGTATGAGGATTTTTTTCTTAAATGGGTGAGGTTTCCGAAGGGGCAGGAAGTAGTTCCTTCCTCAGTGGGGTAACAGGGGCCAACCTGACGAAAAGGGCATTTTTCTTCAAGGCAGGAGTTGGGAATCCAGAAATCCCAGGACCCCCCACCCCCATCCACTCCTGCCTTCACCCCCTTTGCACGGCCTGCATATCTTGCCATGAGGTAATGACAGTGAGAATAATGGACCTTCCTGCCACTTCTACAGACAGAATACCGGCAGGCAAGTTATTAGCCAGAGTGTTTCTTCATATGGGAGAGGAGACTTATCTTACGGTCACAGTCGTCGGCAGTTGTAGCAGGGAAAGAGGTTTAGCCAGGTGGGGTCCTGCTTCCTTCTTTTCCTCTTTGCCTGAACGGTAACCACTCTTTTCCAACAGAAAGAAATTGAATCGCAGCTGGTAATTCCCTGAGGCAAGAACTTGTTGCACCTGGAGAGATCCTTTCATCTTTGTCTCTCTGACCAAAGATAATTCGCCCTAGGGCGTACAGTCTTTGCTCTGGCTGTTTCACTCTCCCTGCCCAACCATCCTTCCCCATTCTCTGACCTCTTCCATTCCTCTTCTGTCTTTCCAGTTGACTGTTTGCTTTTATTTTTTACCCCCTTTTCATTTGTTCTCACTCACTCTCGCTGACCTCCCTTTCTTAGTTTGTGGTTTTAATTGCCACCATTTCTCTCCAAGCAAAACCTTCCTTTTCTCTCTCAGCTCTGCATTTTATCACTCTTCACTTGTCTTCCTGAACGACGATTGTTTAGCTCCCTCTTCCTTCAAACTTTCTCACCCTCCCACTACTCATGAGTCTCTCTGCCTACCCGTCAGACTGCTGTCTCAGTTCTTCCACCACCATCGCTGCGCCCTCTCTCTCTCTCTCTCTCTCTCTCTCTCTCCTCTCTCTCTCTCTCTCCTCTCTCTCTCCTCTCTCTCTCTCTCTCTCTCTGTCTGCGTGTCTCTCTCTGTCTCTCTCTTCTCTCTCTCTCTCTCCTCTCTCTCTCTCTCTACTTCTGTCTGTCTGTCTCTCTCTGTGTCCTCTCTCTCTCTCTGTGTCTTTATCTGTTTGCCTCTGTCTGTTTGTCTGTCTGTCTGTCTCTGTCTCGGACTGTCTGTCTGTCTATCTGTCGTCTGTCTGTCTGTCTGTCTGTCTTCTGTCTCTCTTCTCTCTCTCTCTCTCTCTCTCTCTCTCTCTCTCTCTCTCTCTCTCTCTCTCTCTCTCTCTCTCTCTCTCTCTCTCTCTCCCTCTCTTCCTCTGAACGTCACTCCATATCTGTTCGACCCTTCAGAAACTAATCACTCACGAAACGAATATTCATCCTGTAAACGAGGAATACCGAATAACAAATGAACTTCAAATCCATCTGTGCGACTCCCCGAAACAAACAAACAAGCATACAACCTGCAAATCACAAGACCTGACTATCTGATTCCAAAGATCTTCCACATTTCAGGAAGATACAGGATCCATTGGCGCATTGCTGCATGGCAGACACGAGAACAATCCGTGGTCCCCTCTCCTGTGTTCTCCCTCGATGTGTCTCATCAGCCTTCAGTCTGCAATATTAAGCCAGGAAGAAGATGGAACAGATCAGTTATTTCACCGCAAGAGTTTCCCTTGACACGAAGTGATGAACCACTATGAAGGGACTCGTCTATTGGGTCAATAGACAGACAGGCGAGTCAAATCCCAACATGTGTGCCATCATGTAAAATGGATATTTATATTTAAGGCACCAGAATCGGCTACTGATGTTCGGACGAATGGCTCTGCTTCCTCCTGTTCATCTCTGGTGTATGGTAGCCATCCTATTCAGTTTGAAAGTCTTTGAGAAGACAACAATATTATTTAAGGAGGTATGCTATTCAAGGAAACGACCAAGAGACAGGATGTTGATTTGATTGGATTCATTTGGCAAACTACTTTCTGAATAATGTGTCCCGACAGACCTTATCTAATGATTACACCTTCAATGTTATACAGCTATTATGTACATCTACTATTGTCCATGTTGTATGGTGCCAGGCTCGTAAATTTGCACCCAACACATCATTCACGAATCCAGTCCACCGTTCCGCCATCTTTCATAATCATGATATACATTCTTCTGCATTTAGTGTAAATAAAATGCCTTAAGCTTTTACATATTTATTTCGGTGTGTGTGTGTGTGTGTGTGTGTTGTGTGTGTGTGCGTGTGCGTGCACGCATGCGTGCGTGCGTGCGTGCGTGCGTGCGTGCGTGTGTGCGTGTGTGTGTGTGTGGTGTGTGTGTGTGTGTGTGTATGTGTGTGTGTGTGTGTGTGTGTGTGTGTGTGTTGTGTGTGTTGTGGTGGTGTTGGGTGGTTATGACGCGACTATAATGGCAATATATATCAACAATAAAAAGGGCAAGTTAAGCGCCAAGCATTTACCAATGTATTGGTGGATTAGGGAGGGAGAGAAACTGACACAAATGCATGAACAACATGTATTGGATAAATGTAGGGATAAGACGCAGTGATAAAACGCCACGCATGGTTTAGCGAATAAAAACAAAATATGCAGCATAAATACGGCATATACAGACATGAATGTCCGTCAAGCAACCACATATATAATAATTCACAGACTCCCCCTTATCCTTCTACCCACACCCTCCCTTGGGACCTTAGTCTACCTTGTAAGCGGTCCAGGGATACGCTGAGAATACACAACTCCCGCCGTGAGACGCGGCAAAAGAAACACCCCATTCGCCAAGCTCGCCCAAAACCTAGCCAAACTCGCCAGAATTTAGCCTCTGATGTCTGCGAAATGTGGTCCAGGTGTGAACGTGTGCTGAATTGTTATTTTCAGAGCGGGCCTTTCGGTGGGGTTTTGACCTGGGCTCGCCACGCCCGCACCTAAATGAAGAGGAAGACAAGCTGGTACTGATCGCTTTAGCAGCAAAGCTATCGTTCAACATGTTGTCCACACCTTGTATCATCAAAGCGTCTCTGTCTCTGTCTCTGTCTCTGTCTCTCTCTGTCTCTCTGTCTCTCTCTCTCTCTCTCTCTCTCTCTCTCTCTCTCTCTCTCTCTCTCTCTCTCTCTCTCGCACTAGTATAGCTATGATGAAGGGGATGTGATGACAGATGTGACAGTGCAGAAAGATTTATAACAGTGAATATGTTGCCTGGTGAGGCACTTGTGTTTATGATCATGTTCAGTCTTAAAAATCAATATCTTTGAGTAACGAAAAAGCACGACATTATTTTCTTTTTCTTGTACATGGCTTCGAGCCTCATCATTAATTACATTGTACGTAAACCGTTGCAATTTTGCTTCTTTGCATCATTATCTTTCTTTTTTCGGCGCTGCAATATTGATGTATACCACCTTGACATAAGGCTATGTAGGCCATTGTCAATAAAAACGTATCTGAGCGTTCCTCTCTCTCACTTCTCCTCTCTCTCTCTGCTCTCTCTCTCTCTCCTCTCTCTCTCTCTCTCTCTCTCTTGCCTATTATCTTCATTGCTCCACCTCGTCTGGGCACCTGATACAATCAGGCTGGCAGTTTATAACTCCTGCCCCATCTCGCAAAATTCGCCGGAGTTTTAGCCTCTCTTGCTTGCGGACTGCAGTCCAGGTGTGAACCTGTGTTGATTTGTTCTTTTCAGAGCAGGTCCCTCGGTGGGTGTTTGACCTGGACCCACCAGCCCGCGCCTATGTCAACAGGAAGACCAGCTGGTACTGATCGCTTAGCGGCAAACGCTATTGTTGAACATGTTCTCCCCGCTTGTATCATCAGAGCCACTGTCAGCGTACAAAAAAGCAGTTAACGGCTGGTAACTTTTACTGAAGCTGTTGACTCAAGCTAAATAACCGCTGCATGGGCAGGATATACTATTATGCCAGTCAATTACATACGAGTCAGGAAGATAGAAAAAACATGAGGATGGGGTAGATGGCGGGTACGGAATGAGAGAGAGAGAGAGAGAGAGAGAGAGAGAGAGAGAGGAGAGGAGAGAAGAGAGAGAGAGAGGAGAGAGAGAGAGAGGAGAGAGAGAGAGAGAGCGAGAGAGAGAGAGAGAGGGGAGAGAGAGAGAGCGAGAGAGAGAGAGAGAGGGAGAGAGAGAGAGAGAGAGAGAGAGAGAGAGGGAGAGGAAGAGAAGAGGAGAGAGAGGAAGAGAGAGAGAGAGAGGAGACGAGAGAGAGAGAGAGAGAGAGAGAGAGGAGGAAGAGAGAGAGAGAGAGAGAGAGAGAGAGAGAGAGAGAGAAGAGAGGAGAGAGAGAGAGGAGGGAGAGAGAGAGAGAGAGAGAGAGAGGAGAGAGAGAGAGAGAGAGAGAGAGAGGAGAAGAGAGGAGAGAGAGAGAGGAGAGGAGAGAGAGAGAGGAGAGAGAGAGAGAGAGAAGGAGAACTCAACTCAACCCAACTCAACTTAACTCATCTCAGATACTTTTATTGCAAAGGCCATCGACCTATCGCAATGAGGTCAAGAACAAAAGTAGACCACACACGCGCTAGGCGCATATACTGAAAATTATGAAAGAAAATATTTGCATAACAAAATGTTCTTCCTGAAATT
>CM031595.1:17875079-17922258 GCA_018398815.1 Conus ventricosus | reverse complement strand
CCAGTGCGCATTACCAACCAGTGCGGCGCGGTCCCAACCAGCGTGCGTTACCAACCAGTGGGCAGTCCCAACCAGTGCGTGGCCCCAACCAGTGCGTGCTCCGGTGAAGTCTCCGGGAGGAGGAAAAGGTAACTGGCAGGAAAGTAGAAAGACGGGTACAGCTACCCGCGGGTGACCCAAAAGAGGCGGGTCAAACGACTCTCTCTGCCCTCTGTCCAGTTGAGAGGACAGCAGCGCAGATGCGGAAAAAGATGAAGTGATGTCTCTCTCCTACAGGCCGACTGTAGGAAGTGAAGGTACCGACTGTACCTTCGACGATAAGGTGAAGAACCAGGACCGGAGCAGGCGCTCCCAGAGACATCTTCCGCTCGAGTGAAGAGAAAACTTGCCTAAACGATGGCGGCCAACATGCCACGCTACGTCACGGTGAGAATACCTCAAGCCTAAGAGGAATGATGCACGTGCGACAGGTAAAAAGACAGGAGAGAGGCCGATAGAGAGCCAGTACAAGAAAAAGATACCAGCCACCCGTGAACCTGCAGGATGAATTGCACGGGCAGTGGAATTAGAGAGAGAGAGAGAGAAAGTAAACCTAACCTGAGCTAAACCACACCAAAGGTGCAACCACACCACAAGCCACATTAAGGGACGGATATATCGCGACAACAACGACGACAATAAATAAATGAATAATTCCGCCACCCTAGATGGGTCAATCGTCGTAGGCCTCGTGACAAACTCGTGACAAAGATCCTACTGAACGCTGTGAATTTTGCATGTCTAAGATCTTCCACCCCGCTGAACATGCAGAATTGTGCATGTATAAACTGTTCTGCCCTTCAGCACGCTGGGAATTTTGTGTGTCTAAAACCTTTCATCAATCTGCACGCCGGGAATTTTGCATGTCGAAAATCTTTCACTCTACTTCACACTGGGAATGTTGGGTTTCTAAAATGTTCCACTGTGCCGCACTTAGGAAATCTTGCATATCTAAAATCGTTCACCCTGCTGTACTCTAAAGTTTCCACCGTACTACACACTGGAAATCTTGTCTGTATATACTCTTCTATCCCACTGCAAGCCCGGAATTTTCATGTCTAAATTCCTCCATCCTACTAAACACTGGAAATCTTGCATGTCTAAGATATTCAATTCATTCACATTCTCAAGATTTTGTATGTCTAAAATATTTCCTGTACGGCACACTGGGAATTTGGCAGGTCTAAAATACTGCAACACACTGCTGGGAGTTTCACATGTTTAGAATCTTTCACTCTACTTCACACAGAACATTTGTCATGTCTAAAATCTTCTAAACGTGTACATACATTACATGCACTTTAATTCCGTGTCGGAGCCTCTGCATCATACATATGCAAAGGCGGCAGCGTGGTTATACATTAGAGGAGAAACTTAAGTTAGACGTTTCAGCTCTGAAACGCATGATCCTAACTCACAAACTTTTCAAAACCAGATTCTAACCTTTAACCTGAACCTTATCCAATCACTAACCCTAACCGTAACCCTAACCTCACCCTATTCATCATAGTAATGTTGTTTTTTTAATCCATTGATAAATTGTGCTTGCAATAAAGGGGACAGTGGAGCTGCCTTCTTTCGCTTTCCATGAGGGGAGAAACGTCTACTAACACATACAAGTGTTCTGCCACGACTAGGTCTGCACATTACGTTGATCTGGAAGACGGGAAACTCCCGCATAACACTTAAACCTGTCTGGCCCCAGACGGGAAAGAACGTGTGCCGTAGTCATCTTGCACACACATAAAATCCCATCACCAACTTTTGGAAGAGAAGGCCAGTTTGGCCGTTGGTATGATGCAACGTTACACATAGCCTGCACCCTGCGTGAAAAATGGAAAGAATGAAGGTAGTAAGGATATCGAGTGAACAATATTGGACAATATTAACTGGATGACACGGGAAACGACTGAATGAAGCGCCAGCTGGCAGCTCTTCAGTCGGCACTACCCAGCTAGGCACCCCGTTGTGTAAACGAGTGTGGATTGTAAAGCGCTTAGAGCTTGGTCTCTAGCCGAGAAATCGTGCTATATAAGTATCATTATATATTATTATTATTATTATTATTATTATTATTATCTTTTTTTTTACCTGAAATAACAATACACTTTAAACCTCAAACATTATCACGTAACCGCTGCTGGCTCCCATTGACTGCTGGTCTTAACCACTTTCCTTACATTCCGCAATACTGAGGCATCAAATCTGAAGTTAACTGAGCCCAGATAGTTTCATTTGCTGTAAACACGGCTCAGAGTCACATATTCTCTGATCGTCAGCTCGAAATTCTGAGTTTGTTGTGAAGTGACCAGTCGTTGCGATATAGGGCAACTTCACATTTTAAATTGATCTAACTATACGTGTCCATGCTTCCAAATGGATTTCAATGTGAAGAAGAAAGAAAGAAAAAAAAAACTAGTAGAAGAATATGCATGCCACAGTGACTTGTGGAAAACGGGTCCAATACAGAAGGATAGACCGACTGATAGATGTATAATCAGATATATTGACTGACAGATAAATAGACAGATTTTAGCTTGCTAGATGAACAAATGGGGCACCTGTTGGTCAGTAAAGTGTTCCCAGTTAGTGTTGGGGTTTTCTGGCTGTGAAAGACAGATCCCCACACACGGCCCCCTCCATCAGTAGCCCCTGATTCCCCCCTCCTTCCCCCCTCCAGTCCCCCTCCTCGTGGCCTGTCTCTGACGCTCTCCTCTTCTCTTCTCCTATTCTGTGAACGAACAATGACCGTTGGGGAAGGAAATCGGCGGTGCCAAAATGCCAAACCGTGAGAGAACGGGGAAATACCAATCCTGGGCCACTTCCGCCCTCACCCAGTTTCGGGCGAAAGTAACCCAGGATTGGTATTTCCCCGTTCTCTGACAAGTAAGACTTCAATAGCCAAGAAATAACGATTATCTACAAACAAACATACTGTGTAGGGTTATCCGTTTTCAATACTAATTTACTAAACTTTTCAGATTTCAGTTTTTGTTTAATCCTATGTTTTTCCTGATCATTTTCAATAACATCATTTTCGCGCAAACATTCTTCAAATGAGTCTCTGTCTTTCATGTGAAATAAAACTACAGTCTTTAACTGTTCTCTAAAGTCTTTTAAAACTGAGTATATTTTTGGCATAAAATCCACACACTTATCCTAGCATGCCTTCCACTGAAAGCTATTTTGCCCAAAGTGTTTCCTTTTTTTTAAACTTTTCCCCTTTCTCCAAACAGTCACTATAAAAATAGTTCTGCGTTTCCTTAAAACCCAGTCAAAAAAAACTTTTCTAAACACTCATTTCAGTTTATTCTAGGATAAACCAAAATAATTCATCCTGTCCATATAAACCTTCATAAAGATAGGGCTTTGGGTTTCCTTTTTAAATTGTTGGCAGAAAATCACAAAAAGAAAAAAATTTAAAACAAAAACTGTTTTTTTAAAAGGCCCCTGGGACAAATATTTTTTTTTTTTTCCACAACCAGTCTGCCCAAAATCAATGAGAAAATGGGGATTTTTGTCTTAAAGTTTAACTGCTCCAGGGTTAAAAATATCAAATTTAATCAAATCCATTTTATTATTTTTATAAATACTTTCCGTAAAAAATTTTGTTCATTAAAAAAAAACCCCCAACAGGCCAAATGTGAAAGTTTAAAAACCAAAATTCATTTCTGAAAGATTGTTTTTTTTTTTAAGTCAACATTGATTTTTTTGCTTTTTGGGTTTATGATCTTAATACCTCGCCATTGGAAGAACGAGATGGAAAACTTTTAAAAAACTTTTTAACGTCTAAGTTTTGCCAGCTAATTTAAATTTCCCTTTTTATAAGGTCATCCCTACGCCCACAACCCCACCCCTCCCACATCTTTAAAGACAGAAATTTCAAATATCTTGTGAACGTGCTCCAAATTTTTCGTTTTGGAAAGAACGTAATTTTGTAGAAGCTTTTTTTCCAACTTTTTTCCTTTTCTGTGGAGGAGGGTATTTTTTTTTTCCCCAAAACGGCTTTTTATTTCAATTTCTTTCCCGACATTGTCGTCCGCATAAGATTTTACTTTTAAAAGGGGCCCAGATTGAATGTTTTTTCTAAAAATTTTTTTAAAGGGCAAAAAATTTTTTAAAAGGGTTTTAATAATTCAAATTTTTTTTTCCCCCTTTTCAAAATTTGGGTTTTTCCAAAGGGCCATTTGAGGTCGGGTTTTTTCGAACATTTATATTCAAGGGCCAACATTATTTGCCTCTAGATTGCGCAGTTTTCATTTTGGGAAAAACTTTTTGCTGTCCCAAACCCTTTGCTTTTTATAATCACCATTTTTAGTGTACTAAAAACCATACAAAGCGCCTATCTCACCTTTTTTGTTAAAGGGTCCCCGGCAAGTTTTTTTTTTCAAAAGGGTTTGCTTTTTTTTTTAAATTTTTTTAAAAAATTTTAAAAAAGGGCCTTTTAATTTTTTCCCCCCCTTTTGGTTTTTTTTTTTTTGGGGGGGGGGGGGGTTTTTTTAAAAATTTTTTTTTTTTTTTTTTTTTTTGGGGGGGGTTTTTAGGTTTTTTTTCCCCCCCTTTGCCCCTGCAATTTTTATATTAAATGACCCCCCCCTCCCACAAACTAATCTTTTTTAAACTTTTAAATTGGGGAATTTTTTATAATTTCAAAATCGCAATAGGGCAGCTTTCCCTGATGGAAAGCCTTAAAACATTTTGGGGGCCCTTCCGCAAAAATTTTTCCTCAGGGCTTAGCCTCCAAAATAACATAGAGAAAAGAATGTAATCAAGATCGAGGGGGGTTTTCCCCCCCTCATAATTTTTTTTGGGTTGGGTAACCTAAATAAATAATTGTTAGCTGAAAAGGGCCAAACTTTTTAGCTATTTCTTTATCAAAAAAACCTACTTCTTCTTTCAGGCTTAAAACTAACTTTTTTTTTTGATTCGCTTTGGGTTTAATTTTGAAGTAATTTTCGAAGTTACCTTGTTTCTTTTAGTGGGGCAAAACCCTAAAACCATCAAAAGGGTTTTAAAAAGCCAATTTAATTTCCGGCTTTAAATTAAATTTTTTTGAATCTTATTATTCTCCCCTGGCTTAAACTTAAAATTAAAAAACCTACGACTTTGAAAAATTTTTTTTCATGAAGCGCAACCATTTTAAACCCCGCAATTGTTTATCAATAGCATGTTCAAAAAACCCAAGGACGGTTTTGGGGTTGGGTATTTTTTAAAAAAAAAAATTTTTTTAAACAAAATAAAAATGAGTCATTCAAAAAAAACTGGTGCAAAATTTTTTCGGGGGGGCCCCAAACTACAATTTTAAAATATAGCAACTGAACTTTTGACATTGCTGTGCCCCCGACTCCCTTTTTTTTCAAAAAAGGTGAGTATTTCCTTAAAAAAGGCAAACAAAACCCCCCTATTGAAAACGACCACACAAAAAAGCGGTTTAGTCATCCGATGCAGTTTTATCAGAACCAGTTAAATTTTGGGCCGTGTTTTGCGCACCACTGGGTGGGGAAGTGTCAAATGCCGATCATTTAAATCACCATGATCCTTTGGTGAGTCAGTGTACAATTTCTTTTTAATTACACCTTAAACCGTATTTTACTGAACTGCAAGCGCCTTTAAACCAAATGAAAAAACCTTTAAACCCACTCAGCAACAAAAAAGACTTAAAGGGCCCTTTTAAAAAAGGATTTGTAACGAATTCAATATTTAACATCAAGACGGCTTAGAAAAATTTTTGGGTCATAACATGGCCTAGGCGCCCTTTTAAATTTTGGGGGAAAACGCACAGAAAGTATAACTATGACTGGAATCCCCTTTTCAAATCTTTTTTTTTTGGCACAACGGGGGGGGAGCCCGGTCCCTACAGCAAGACATAAAACAGCAGGGACAACTTTTACTTGGGACACTTTTTAAGGGGCATAACAGGGGGGGAATAGAAACGAATAAACACTCTTTTCGTACTTACTTTTTGGTTTTTGCAAGGGGATTCGAAAGCACAGGCAAATCGAGCATAACGTTTCCTTTCAACGGGTTTTGGGACGCCAAAAACAATACTTAGAAAATTTAGGACCCCCTTTTTCAACAGTTTTTTTAAAAACCCTTCAATTTCAAAGGTCCCAAACATGTTTTAACAATACGCAAGTTTCGAAATTTAACTTTGCTTTTGGGCAACGGGGGTTTAAAACATCTGCCTTCGACCCCCGGCCCAAAATAGGTACAATAATAAACTATAAAAAATAAAATTTCCCCTTATAGCAGGCAATGAACAAAGGGTTTGGGGAAAAACGACAAAAAATTCTGAGCCAGTAATATTACAAACAAAAAAAACCCCCAAAAGATTAAGTAAACCCACCCCCCGAATTTCCAAACCCAAAAGGGCCTTTTGAAGACCTGGGGCAAAGCCGCGGGACTCATTTCGCGATGACCATGAATATGAAAAGACAGCGTTTGTTCTGGTTTTCGGGCATAGATTTTTTGGCCCTTTACCCTTACTAAATAAAAAACCCCAAATTTTAATTAAAAACGAGAACAAATGTCCATAAGGCCCCGCCAAAAAGGGCCAAACCTTTTTTGGGCTTCCCAGTAGAAAAAAGGGCCAGCTGACAATATTTCCCCAATAATCCTGGTAAAGCGTTAAACGGCTTTACCACAAAATTTTTTTTAAAAAAACTTGCAAGTTGATCAAGCTTTTTTTTTTACCCATGTTTTAAACAGGGGGAGAGGGGCTTTTGGCGGCGGGGGCACTGAACTTGCCCCTCCCACCACCCCCCTTTAATTTACCCCATCACCAGTGTACTTTTTGGGCAAACCAAAGGCAGTTAAAACGCTTGCAAAGGGAAACCCCCTTGCCTCTAAACGGGTTTTTTTTTCGTTCGGGTTTTTATTTGTCATGTCTTCTTTAAAAAATTTTTTCGATATTTCCCTTTATTCAAATTCACTTGAGTTCGTAATTGGTCTCTTTTAGAAATTACGCTTCTAGTCTTGCTAAACTTTCTTTTTTAAAAGGACTTTTAGTCTTTGTCTTATTTTTTCCCTTTAAATATCGGGGCCCAAAGGGGCGTCTTTCCCCCTCAACTTTTTTTTTCCTTTTTCTTTTTTTTATATGCCATCTAGTTCACCTATTTTGTTTAAATTGGGTTTTTTAAATTTTCGCCCTCTAAATGCTTCTCAAAGCTTGATCGGGGCCCCGCAAATTTCCCCGCATGGGAGGGCGAGTCGTGTATAGTTTTTAAAGCTGTTTTTTTCTGAAAAACGGGTTTTTTGCTTCTTTTGGTTTTTTAATTATTCCATCTGCCATTGTTTTAATTCTTAAATTTCCATGTTTTGTTTTTGGGGGCTAGCTTTTGGGGATTTTCCTGCAGTGTTTTTTGAAGTTTAAAAACTGGGGCCTCCGCCCCTTAATTTCGGTCTAACAAGCCCAAAGGGGCTTTTTATTTTTTTCCCACATTTGTTTCTTTGGGTAAAAATTGAAAACCTTGGCAAAAAAAATTTTTAAAGGGGGTCTGGTTTGGGTTGTAACCCGCCCAATTTCCCCTTTTGATCTTTTTTTACAGACAAATGATCTTTTTTTTAAATTTAAAAAACTTTTGGGGTCTAAAAATTTCCCGGGAGGTTTTCCCCCAAAATTTTTCCCGTAAAATGTTTTTAACCCCTACCTTTCTTTTAAATTTTCATCCCCCTTGAGAGCTTTACCCGATGCTTTTTAAAGGAAAAATTTCACTCATGTCTCCCCCCAAATAAAAAACATCAAAAACTTCTGCATCTTAAAATGCCTGCCATGGTTTTAAATAAAAATTTAAAATTTTTTTTTTTTAAAAAAAAAAAATTTTTTTTCCACAAGCACATGGCCCCTTTCTTGCCCCCGCAAAAAGGACTGAAAGCCCCTTTGGCGTAAAGGGGAAAATAAGCGGATTTTAAATTTCCAAAAAATTCCATCTACTATTAAACAGATCAAATTCTTATTTGTCAAATTTCCAGCCTGGGAGCAAAAAACGTGATTGCCGGGCCTGCGCTCTTACTTTAAAAATAGCGCCCCGCTTAAACCCAACAAAACCCCAAAACAGGACAGTTGTACAAAACCCTTTGGGCCCGGGGCAATCGGTTAAAAAATTTTCTATAAAACTTGAGGGCAAAAAAATTTAATTTCTTTACCCCCAAGGGCAGACATTTTTTTTTCCTATTCTGACAAAGGGCAAAAACCGGGCTAAAAGGGGCCTGACTTTGGGGTTTAAAGGGAAAGAAAATGAAAAAAGCCTAAAACATAAAAAGGGGTGCCGCAGAACAAAAAAACGGCAAAAAGTATGTGGCGAAAAATTTTTGGCTTTTGGGAAAACCCGCTTTTCCATTCCCTTTAATTTTTTGATTTTTTTAAAAAGCGAAAGCGCCAAAATTTTCAAGGCCCAAATTAAAAAGACAGATTGCATATGAACTAACTTAAATAAAAACCCAAACGGGTTATCAAATAAACAACACCAAGCAAATTAAAAGCTTTTCTGACATCACTTTAGGTTTACTTTTGTTAAAAACCCCAATTGGGCGGGGGCAGTTTGGAGCACCAATACATAAAAATTTAGCAAAATATTACAAAGAGTGTTTTCATCAACAACATACCAAGAAGCAGGGCGGGACACTATTTGGAATTTTAGTTTTAGCGTCTCAGAAAAGATCGTTTAAAAGGGGATTTAAATTGCTTTTGGGGAAAATTTAAGAAACCTTTCCAAAAGGGGAAAGGGTGAAAATTTTTTTTAATTTAAAAAAAAACGAAAAAACCAAAGGTTCGATTGGGGCGGGCCCCAACCAAATTTCTATGCTAGCGGGTTTAAACCTTATAAAAGCATTTTGATGAAAAAAAAAAACGGGTTTGGGAGGGGGAGGTGTAAAAATCCAACATTTTTGCCCTTTTGGGGGAAAAAAGGGACCTACACCTTCACAGTGTAAGCCCTTGATGTTTTTTTTAAAACAACAAAATACGGTTTATGGTTGACCTAAGGTCAAGGGAAAGGATAATCATTTCCGGGAAGGGGAGAACTTGAGAGCCCCTAATAAACATTAAAATTTTGATAAAGAAGAAAAAAGCCGAAAAACCGTTTAAATGTCCCAATTTTTTTTTTAAATATGTTGCGCACTAAATATTAAAAAACAGTTAAAAAGGGAAAATACAATACAAAATTTTTTTTAAATTTTAAAAAAAGCATGCTGTTAAACATTATCCTAAGGGGCCTACACGGCCGCCAAGGGGGGAAGAGATAGAAAGAAACCCAAAACATAAAAACCTTAAATTAACAAACTTTTACACAAATGCAACAAAAACTAGAGCAAACCCTTTTCAAAATACAGCAAAACCAAACAAAGGGAATTTCGCTCCTTAATGCTGTTAACAATGTCAAAACTGGAGCACCCGACAAAAACGCCCAAAACAGCAGGAAAAAAGTTTTGGGCCTCTTAGCAACGGGCATGGGGCGCACCCCAGTTTTAAAACCCTCTAGGGGGTTTTTGTTTTTACTCTCGGCCTGGGGTTTCATTAGCTGTAATGGGGCCGGGGCAAAAAATTAAAAACTAAACCCAAAAGCACGCGGGCAAAGGTTCAACTAAAAAGGGGCAAAACTTATTTTCTTTTTAAGAAAACTGAAAATTTAAATAAAGCGCTTGTTGACCCAAACATCACGTTTTAAAAATTTTTAATCTTTTACAGGCCTTTTTTTTGATGACAACAAAAAAGGGACAAAAGTTTTGATCTTCAAAAAAAAGGCGAGGGCGATTTTTTTCTCAAAAGCCGGACGCCGGCGAAAAAAAAGGGAAAAAGCAAAAAAAAAGTAAACAACTTTTAAAACGTTCAAAAACAGCCACATTAACAACCCAAAAGGGTTTTTTACTTTAGTTTATGAGCCCCAACCCAAAAAAGACCGTTGATTTTGGGGTTCTTTAATATTATTTTTTTTTTAATTTAAAAATTTTTGGGGGTTTAAGAAAAGAAAGACAGCTTGGGGCTAAGATATTGGGGGACAAGACGAATTTTTTGGGAAGGGAAACTGGGAGAGAGAGCGTTTATCAAGAGCACTGAAGATTTTAAATTTTAGAAGTCATTGACCCAACAAAACGTACGGGCAATTGTTGTTCGCTATTTCAAAAATTTCCCAAGTAAACTAACAATCCCCCCAAACCGGGGTTAAAGAAATGTTAGTTTTTTTTAATCGACTATTTTAACAAAAAAATGAAAAAAAATCTAGAAGTTGGGTCTCGACAAAAACAACGACTATTCTTTCCTCAAATGACTTAACCCCCGGGTTTTTGGGGCAGACGAGCTTGTTTTCCCCATTTTGACGCGGGCCGCAGAAGAACTAAAAGAAAGGCTTTTGGTTGGTAAAGGGGCGAAGTCTTAGAATTAGTTAAAACAGGCTAAGTATCACCGATTGTAGGCAAGGTTTAACTTTCCGCTACCTGGGGAGGGGTTTTTTAAAGAGAGCATTTTTTAAACAAAAAAAATTAAACCAAACAAATTTTTACAGGGTGGTCGTTTTTTTGCAAGGCGCATAAAATTTCCCAAACCACGCAAAAAGGATTTACTAAACTATGGCAATACCCCAAAAAGATCTTAATTTCCCAAGGGGTTTAACCCTTTCCGGTTAAAAAAAGCCCCAAAATTTGATCAGTTTGAAGAGCAAAACAAACCAAAACCGTAAATTCTACCCCGGGGATGGGGAAAAACAAAATCTACAGCCATTAAATTTCCCAAGAACAGCCCAAAAATTTGGGCGAGCCAGAAAAAAATCATGTTGATTTTACTACAAAATTTTTTTCCACCACGGGGCTCCCCCCTTTACACTTTATAAAAACAATGAAAAAACTAATGCGGGCATATTTCCAAAAAAATGGCAAAAAACAAGAATTCAGCAGAAAATTTTTTAAAAAGAATCCATCTTTGCAAGCCGCGATGAACATAAAAAACTTTGTAAAAGGGTTTCTGTAGACTGTAAACAGAACAAATTACGCCCCCCCCCCGGATCTAAATTGGGTTTTTAAAAACGGGAAAAAACTGCAACATTCCCAAAACTTTATTTTTTACGCAACTTCGAGTCGCTTATTTTTCCCTTATGAAGGGCCAGCGCCCAAAAACTTCAAAAAAACAGCCCCTTAATGATAATAAACAGTTTTGTTCATTTGCCTTCATTTTTTTTAGGTCAAAGGGCGCCTTAAAAAGGGCCAGAATTACACAGAGGACCAGATGGGGGCTAGAAGTTTTTTAAACAGCGCATGCACTTTTTGGTAATGATTTTCTAATAATCAAAATTAAATCTGAAATCATGATGAGGGCCGGAAGACCAACAACATTGCCCAGCCACTCACGGTTGGTTTTGGGTTTTTAAAGGCCTCTCATCGGGACCGCGAATCCAACAGGAAAGACCATGACACATTAGCGGAAAGTTCAAAAGGAGCTGCGCACAACAAAGGCAACTTAAAACTAAATTTAAACCCAAAGACTTTGAAGCTGCCCATTTTCCCTTTCAAAAACCTTGGGGAGGTTAGGGACTTCATTTTAAATTTTGGCAAGCAGAAACCAACCCTTCAGGGTAGCATGCATTGCCAGTCACCCAAAAAAGTACATTGCTTTAATAAAAAATAACAGGGCCCTTTTGTTTTTTGGACTCAAACACACATAAAGGGGTTAAATTAGATTAAAAAGGGCTAGGGCCTTTAAAAGGGTCCTCCCAATAACGGAAGAATATTTTGCCCCAAACCCTTTTTTAGGGGGGGGTTTTCCCCTTTATGAGACATGAAAAGGGGGGAAAAAGGTTTTGAGGGAAAACATTTCCCTCCAAAAGGCGCGTTTTTTCTAGCCTTAGGGGAAAAGGGGACACCCACGTTTCAGATTACCAGCTTTCCCCAAATGCTTGCAAAAGTTAGATGTAAAACGTGGGAGACTACATATTTCCTATTTTGTTTGGCTGATACATTTTGTTGGCGGACGTCTTTGTTTTTAATAGAAAGACCCTGCATGAAACTTTATTGCCGGGATCCTCGCATTATATTTCTCGCCCGGAGGGCTGGGATCTTTTTTAAAGTATACTGGAGTACAATTGATTTTTTTGGTCAATTTCCAAGGGTTTTTCTTTAAGAAAACGGTTTGGGCGGGGAGGAATTAGTAGGGCGTCGGAAACCAATTACTGTAAAGCAAACAAAAAAATTTTTTACTTGGACGACTAAATCCAGTAAAAGGTCTAACTTTTTAAATGTTTTTAAGATGCAAAAAAACGAAGGGAGGGGCTATGGCCAATCTTTTTCCATTCCGCAATTTTAAAATGTACACAGCGGGCGACCCCGAATAAAAATTCAAAAGGATTAAAAGTGGTTAGGCATTTTGGGCGCCCGATCAACAGCGTGGTTTTACCCTAAAGTTACTTAGAATATCCACGGGAACTCCATGACCCAAATGACTCCCCTTTTTTTTCCTTTTTTTTAACAGAAAAGCCCTAAAGAGGGACCCAAAGACCCCCGCCTAAACTTTTTCCCAAAACCCTTCGGGGCCCCAAAAAAAAAAATTCCCTTTCATTACGGGCCCCTTCTAAAAAAATTTTTTATTAAAATGGTTTGAAGTTGGAAAGCAGTTCATCGCATAATTTTTTTTTGATCAAGAACATTTTCAGGGAAACCATACATCATAAAAGAACACTAAACTTAAACAAAAACCACAGATGTTTCAGAAAAAGACTTTTTAAAGGGCAATAACAACGCTGTTTGGGGAAAGACTATGGAAAAACCGCACAACCCCAAAGAGGGTCAATTAGTCACCAAAGAGAACAAAAGCAAAAAAGCCTTCAAAACCTAATTATCCCGGCCCTTTAGAAGATTTCATGATAAACTTTTTGCATTTGTAAAAAAAAAAAGAAAGGCCCAAATTTAGAAAAAACCGGAAATTTATTTGGGTTTCTTTTTTAGAATTATCAAAGTTTTTGATGTTGAGTTTTTTAAATGATTTTTTTTTAAAGGGCCCTCGTTCCTGGTCCAAGTACTTTACACAAATACAGACAGTTTTTTTAAATGATTTTCCTACTGAAGACACCCTAAAAAAAGAAAAGGAAATGGAAGTAGCAAAAGGGCCATGCGGGATGGTATGATAAAACTAAATTTACCCTAAAGATTGCCTTTGCTTCAATCCTAACAAAAGGGTTTTTAGGAAAATGAAGGGTGAAAATTTTCTGGAAAGGTGATCAAGGGGTTTGTTTTGGTTTTTAAAGGGAAAAAATGTACAGTATTTCGAGCCAGGGGGAAAATCAAATTTAAAAAGGGAAAGGGAATATCCCGCAGCGTTTTGCAGTCAAACATAACACAAGACAACTACAAAGAAGCATTGTTTGGGAATAAGACTTTTTATCATGGACAACGTAAAACTGCGATCTAACTAATTAATCAAAAAACAGTTTTAAAAAAGAAGTTTATTAGATAGAACAAACCCAAAAAGGGGTTTTTTTTAATCCGGAAATTTTTATATGCAATCGGGCCCTGGGGGACCGCATAAACAGGGGGTTTTAAAATTTTTTATCAACTTTTATTATAAATCCAACATAGCTTTATCCAATTCAAAATTTTAAAACTTTTTCCCTGTTTGCTTGACGAGTTTTGAATTTTTTTTTTTTAATTTTAAGATATTCTTTTTTTTCCCCCCAAATTTGGGGGTTTTTTTTGTAGGGGGGATCGGGGTGATTTACAAGCATTGATTAATCCTCGAAAAAGTTTCCTTTTTAAAAGCAAACACGCCTGAAATTTATTCCCCTACATTTTTTAAAGGGCCCCTTCCTTTTTTCCATTCTTGTTTCCCTTCCTTTCGCTTTCCCTTTTGGCCTTTTTCCCCTTTTTAAAAAACCCAAAAATTTTACTAAAATTAAATTTAAAACGGAAAAAGTTTTCTGGCGGAAATTTTCTGCAGTTCTTCTTTTACAAAAGAAAACTTTGGGGGAGCGGTTGTTTTGTTTTTGGGCAGTTTTTTTTTGTAAATAATTCATGGCGGATTCATCTTTAAAAAATTTTTTTTATTTTATATGGGGCAACACTCCCCCAAAAAGGGGGTCGTTTTCCCGGGGCGAGTGCCCCTTTTTTGCTTCTCCCGGGTAAATAAAGGACCTTTTTCTTTCAAACCAAAAGGTAATAGTTTTGGGGGGTGGACTGGTTTTTCAGCAACATTTATTGTTTTTTTTTTTGAAATTTCTTTTACTGGTTTTCCCCTTTTAAATTTTTCAAATTAAATTTATTTGGGGCCCAAAAAATGAGGGCCTCTTCCCCAACCCCAAAATTTTTGTGGTTTCGAAATTTTTCAATAACTCTCTGTGGGTACGTTAAAAGAAAAATCTTTTGGCAAAATGTTTGGGTTTAAAGGGTTTTTAACTAAAAAAACCTGTGATCTGTGAACTCCTTGGGAAAGCCTCTTCTAATATTAAAATTTTTGTTTTAAAACAAAAATTGATTTTACCCTTTGGGGGTTTAAATTCTTTTCCATCATCAAAATTGAATCATCGAGGGTTTAATTTTAAAGGGGGCCCCGTTGGTAAAAAATCAGTTGTATACAAACAGGGAAAAGCAAAGGGACTCTTTTGTTTTTAATGGTTCGGGATCTTTGTATCTTTTTTGCAACTCAATGACCCGGATGCTACTTAAATCTTTTTCGGGCTAAAAAAATCAGAGGGTAAATATAGAAGAACCAATTTTTTGGGGGTTTTTTTGGAGTTTTTATTGACAAAGTGTGGCTCTTTAATTTGTCTAGGGGCCCGGGAAATAAATTTTGGGCCAAAACGGGTTGGGTTTTTTAAACCATTCTTTTGCTGTTTGGGTTTACTTTACTTTCCCGCTGCTTGGGTTAGCTTTTTTAAATTTCTGTTTTTTCCCTTCCCCAAAACCTTTGGGGGGAAAAAAAGATTTTGTTCAATTTTTTCTCACCCCAAAATTTTGGGGAACAAAATACACAACGGCCCTAAACCCCCGACAATAAACCCGATTTCTTTCATCCCTTTTTTTTTCTAGGATGAAAAAAGGGCCCCTAATTTTTTTGGGGGGGTAATGGGCTCGATTTTATTTTCCTGTTACAAAAAAAATATTGTTTTATTGCTTGATCAACATTTTTTAAATGTGTAAGCTCATGCCCCTTCTTTTTTAGTGGTCATTTAAAAAAATCTAACGGGTCAAATCTCTGCTTTTTTAAAAGGCCCTCTTTTTTTTCCAAAACCCCCTAATTTCTCCATAGCTTTTTTTATGTCTTTTTCTCCCCCCCCCTTTATCCCCCTAAATTTTCAAATGCGAAATTTCTTCCGCTAAAAAACAAGCGCATTCACCACAGCCCGGGCCCATCATTTTTTGCATGAAGCCATTTTTTATAAATTAATTTTTTTTTTACATATTTTTAGTCTGGAATTATTTCCCTTTCTTAACAAAAAATCTTTCGTGGCAACCGAAGCGGGAATGATAGCAATCAGCTTTGGGGTGAATCCTCAAAGTCTTGTTTTTCCCAAAAATCTGCTGGTTTAATTCTTAAAAAAGCTTTTTCCAAGGGATCGTGTATCCTATACTTAAGGGGCCCCCAATAACACAGAATGGTATAAAAAGGTTTTGGGAAAGTTTTTTTTTTGGGGCTCATTTTTAAAAATAAAAAAATTATAATTTAATAAAAAAAATGAACAGGATGATCACAAAAGCTACCCAAGCGGGCCCAAAACCTTCCCGAAATTAGAAAAGACCAAGTTTAGGCCCAACGTTAAGGCCCCAAAAAGGGGAGGGGTATCTTTACAGCGTGGGGGAAAAACAAAAAAAGTTTTCCCCGGAAATGAATTCACAAATTTAACCCCCAAATTTACAGATGAAAGCCGCAAACAATTTTTTTAAAATATCATAACAGGTAGGAAAAAAGCACGGGGTCAGAATGGTGGGAAAAGGGTTGGGGGAAAAGGGTTTTTAGTTTTTTTAAAACTAAACAATCATTTTAAATTTTCTCCCATTTTATTCTGAACAAGATCTTACGTAATTTTAAAAAAAACCCAAAATCCAGGGTTTAAAAAAAAGTCATTTGAGTCTCTAGGTGTGAAATTTTTACTAAGATTTGGAACTTGTTACCGGGCCCTTAATCAGGGGGGAAAAAACTTTTTAATCATATAGATTTTGGGGTTTCCCTTTTAAAAAGAGCGAGCTGGAAAATCATCAGAACCCGGAAAAAATTGAATCAGGGGGAAAAAAGTAACCAAACCAGAAAATCCCGGGAGAAAACACGAAAACAGGTGGGGGCCAGTGAAAAACACCTCATCCGGGCGTGTTAAAGCAGGAAAAAAATTAGCAGAGGGGGAAAAAACAAAAAAAAAATTAATGTTTCAGAAAATAAAATCATCAGGGAAAAAATAACCCCGCCAAAGCCAAAACAAGTTGAAATTTAATGCCAGCTATAAAAAATCCATGTGTACAAGGGGCCCCCAAAATCCTTTAAAGGGAAAATTGGGAAATTAAAAAAAGTTCCATTTTTTGGGGCCCTTGCCCGTGTTTTGGGGGAGTTAAATTCGGGTTTTAAAAAAAAATAACCGATGGGAACCCGAAACAAAAAACAAACAAAAAAATCTGAACCAAATTTAAAAACAGAAAGAAACCTGCACGCCAAAACCGCCAATAACAAAACATTTTTTTTTCTTCCCCAAATTTTTTTTTTAAAAAGGAAAAAAAATTTTTAAATTTTTTTTTTAAAATAAATCATGGGGGTATTATAAAATGAGGGAAACAAAAAAAACAAAACCTGAGTCCCAAAAAAAAAACAATTTTCCCTAGACCCGAATTGAAAACAATGGGGGTTTTTCTTCGGATGTAAAACCTTCCTTAAAAATCAAAACAAAACCCCTGAGCAAGACATCCCAACGGGGGGTTAAGGGTTTTTTGAGGGGCCTGTTGTTACCCAAATTAGACATCTACTAATTTTAAAAATAAAAACATAGATTGGGGATTTTTTGAAAAATTTTAAATAACCTTTTAAAAACTTAAAGGAAAAAAAATTAGTTTGATCTTGGGGGGACTTTAAACAAAAACATTTAAAAAAACTGAATAACTTTAAATTTAAAAAATTTAATTTAAAACCCGGGGTACTTAATTAAAAACTTAATTTTAAAAACTTTGGGGCCCACTTGGGGGTAGGAGTGGGGTTTTGGGGGTAAAGCAGGGGGGTGGGGGGGAGGACGTCGTGCGTGGGGTGGGGGGGGGGGGACGGGGCGTGCCCGGGGGGGGGGGTTGGGGGAAAGTTGCGGGGGGGGGGGTTGGGGGGGAAAGTGCGTGTGTGTGTGGCCGGGGGGGGGGGACGCGGGGTTGGGGTTTCGGCAGCCCAAAAAAATTGAAAACAGGAACGTTTAAAAACGAAAAAAAAAGGGGCCATAATCACAGCAAATTAAAACAAAAAATTTTAAAGAAGTGCTTTGGGGGAAATTCAAGGGAGTCAAAAAAATCCCAAACAACCCCGCCCCCCCTGCAGGACGGTTTGGAAAAAAAAGATCTTACGTCCCGTGGGGAGGGCCCCCCCAGCGCTTTCTAGGGCAAACAGGCGGGGCTCGGCCCCGATTGAAACCCAGTAAATTTCCTTTGGGGCTTTCCCCGCTGGATCAATGCTGGGAAAAAAGCCCCGGGCCCGCAGTGGCGGTATCTAAAAAAAATCAAAAGGCAGTGGAGGGAAACCTTTTCAACTTTCTTTTCAGAGTTTAAAAGCAATTTTAAAACGGCTCAAAAAACCAGGGAGTAAAATAAAATCCGCCCTTGGGATAATTTGAGCATTTTTATGAAGATATTTCCGGGGCCCCACACTACTTCCCTCCCAAACCAGTAGAAAGTACTAAAGGGGTGCCCAAAACCCCCTATTTTTTTGCCAGAAAAAATTAAAAAAACGCCAAACTTGCATAAGGGCACACTTGAAAAGGGAATAAACTGGGTTTGAATTAAAAAAGGAAAAAAAGTAAAACACATCTTAAAAGCACAGATCAGCCTGCCCCCAAGAACACGAATCTGTAGTTTAAAAATCAAACAAGTTTCCCAAAACAAACGGAACAATTTTTTACTTTTTAGAACAGCAAAAATGGTTTTAAATTAATTTTTTTTGCATACAAAACAGCCGTGTTTACCCCGCCTTAAGAAAAGAACTGGGTTTCAGCTGTCCCAAAGCCAGCTCCCCAAAAATCAACGCCGTGATGGGGTTTTTTTTGCTTCGGGCCCCTTTCAACCAAATGCGGGGGGGGGGCCAAAAATTTTTTTAGAAAGGGAAACCAATCTCAAAAGCCCAAAAACGTAAAAAACCCAGCTACATCTTTTTTCAACAATACTGCCTTTAAAGTTTTCATTTCCTTTAGCCAACAAACCTTTAAAATACACAATTCGTTCTTTAAAAACCGGGTTTAAACCCCCCAAAGCGCAGTAAAACCCCATCCCTGCCCCGTCCCCACTTCAAACGAAAGAAAAGGGGTGGGGTTAACCTTCGTTACGGGGGGCCCCCCTGAATTGGCCCGGCTTGACAGCGCCCCACGCGGGGGAGTGTTTTGGGTGATGTCCAAAAATTTTTGCGATCGAGCAAGCTTGGGGGGAAGGAGTTTGGGGGGGGGGAGGGAGTTTCAAACAGATTGAAATTTTTGGGGCCGGGTACAAAACCTGCAAAATTTAAAAAGGAAGCCCGCCACCGTGGGGGGGGGGGGGGGGGGGGGGGGGGGGGGGGGATGCAAATGTAAACCGGGCAAAATTTTTTTTTAAAAATGTTTGTGGTGTGTGTGTGTGTGTGTGGGTGTGTGTGTGAGTGTGTGCGTGCGTGCCGTGCGGCGTGCGTGTGTGGGTTTTGTGTGGGGATTTTTCGAAACGCAGAACACGTTGTCATGGCTCCCGTTCTAAATGAAAATATCACAAGGAATCCTTCGCCACACGGGCAGGTTACCCAGCCCTACCTTTTGGCTCATAATTAAAGGCCATAGGATCCGACCCGGGGCCTTTCCTGCCACAAACCCCAAAACCCCAATTTTGGGGGTTCGCAACCCGTGTCTCAGACAAGTTTTTTTTTTGGGGCTGGCTCTGCAAAAATGAAAGTATTGGAAAAAAAGACGTATGCGCGAAAATGATTAGGAAAACTAGGTTTTTTAAGTCCCTTTCTTGTCAGAGAAAGAAAAATCCAACCTGGGTTTCTTTTTCGCCCGAAAGGTTGAGGCGGAAGTGGCCCAGGGTTGGTATATCTACGGGTTTTCTGCCGGCGTGGAAACCCGAACAATGTGTTCACCTTTTCCCCTTGACTGCCCGACTTTTTCTTTTAAAACCCTTTCCCCTTCCAAAACTTCCCCCCTTCCCTTTCCCCTTTTCTTCACCATTCATTCCCCGTGGTCTTTTTTTTTTGAAATACCTTTTTGTACTCTCAGGGTTTTTATAGAACAGGAGTAAATTTACAATGGGGGCCAAGAAAAAGCGGGGCCTTTTGGGGTTCCCGTGTGTCTGCCCGTCTGGCGGGGGGGTCTGTCCGTGGGCAAAATGGTTCCACTTTGCCCCTTTTTCTCTTTTCTTTTGTTCCCCCTTTTCCCCCCTCTCTCTCTCTCTTTCCCCCCCTCCCTTTTCTCTTCTGTTTTCCCCTCTCTCTCTCTCTCCCCTTTTCCCCCTCCCCTTTTCCCCCTCCCCCTCCTTTTAATTTTTAAAAAAATTATTATTTTCTTTTTAAATATTGTTATTGTTTTTAAATTTTAAAGGGTTTCCAAAATTTCCTTTATTGGGAAATTTTAACCAAATTTTTAAAATTTCAGTATGTTTAGTTGAATGGTTTTAGAATAGCAAGGGCAGATTTTGGAAAAAATGGCACGGCCCAAAAAAACCTATCCCCTTTAGTAATAAAGTTTTTGAGCTTTGGGGTCCCTTTAGTCCTTCCCCTCTCTCCCCTCTCTCCCTCCTCTTCTCTTCTCCTCCCCCTCACTTCCTCTCTCTCCTCTGTCCTCCACCTTTTTTTCTCACCCCCCTCCCCCATCCCTTCTCCCACCCCTTTCCCTCCCCCTCTCTCTCTTTTTTCTCCTCTCTGTCCCCTTTTTCTTCTCCCCCGTCTCCCCTTGGGCTGTCTGTCTGTTTTGTCTCTTTCTCTTCTTCTCTCCCCCTCTCTCTCCTCCAAAACTCCCCCTCCTCTCTCTCCCCTCTGCCCGCTTTCAAAGCCCTTTTTTTCTCCACCCCCCCCCACCCTTCAGAAATGATGGGCCCCATCACAAATATTAACCCACAAACCCAACCCTGACAGCGGGAAAAGAACAGCAAATCCCCTCAGAATTCTACAAATCACCGAGAAACACTAACAAAAATCCCCCTTTGAAAAATTTAAAAAAACGGTTTCCGGGAAAATGAAAGGGTCCATTCCAAATCTGATTTTCCCGTTTACACAGGCCAAAAATTAGGGGGCTTTCCATCGACCCCTTTCCCCCCCGCTTTCCCCCTCCCCCCTTAATTTCCCCAACTAGTCCCTGGGCTTTTCCCCACCAGTGACAACAGATCCAAAAGAGCGTGTTTCTTCATTATGAAGTTACCAGTAACTTGACAAAGGGGGGAATGATAAGGAGTATCAAGGGAAACACCAATGAATGGACACAAAAAGGCAGAATGTCGGGGTCCACAAATGGGCCCCATGGTGTGTGGAGACCTGTCTTTGAGGTACACAGTTTACTGGGTGCTGTTGCAAGGGGAAAAATTTTCGGGGGGGACACTGCTTCCCCTCTTCCCCCTTTGCCCAATAACAGCCCCAAAATTCACCGAAAAAACTTCGAATTTAAAACAATAAATTTTTTTTTTTTTATTGAACAATTTTTTTTGTTTTTTTTTTTTCAAGACATACACAACTTCACACCGAGACAAACGCCCTTTCCTTCACAAGTTTGTAAATGGGGGGGGGGGGGGGGGGGGGGGGGGGGGGGGGGGGGGGGGGGGGGGGTTTGGTTTGGGGTTTAAAGGGGGGGGGGGAGGGGGGGTTGGGGGGGGTTAAATAAAAAAAAAAAGAATTTAAAATGGGAAAAAAACCCAAAGAAAGCATAATTTTTTCTTTTTTTTTGTTTCAAATTTATTTGTTTTCTTTCATTTATTGTTTTCCCCTTTCCCCGGAAAAATTTGGTTTCTATCTGAATCTGGATTTGAGGAAAAAAAAAACATTTTCATGAAGGGTCTGATAAAGGTTACATTAAACAGCAAATCGTCCCAAAACCCCCCCACAAACATCATGTTCACCCTTCCGCAGTCCGTCCCCAAATTTTTTTAAAAACACTTCTTGTTTGAAAAAACCACATCCAGAAATAGAGGGCAATTTGAAATCTGAGTTGTTAAAGGAAAAATGGTCTTTTCTGTTTCCCCACAATCCACAAAGCTGTTTTGGGCAAAATCTAGAACCTTTTTTTTCAAAAAAGGGGGAAAATGAAAAGGGAAAAAATTAAGGGAAAAAAGAAGAGAAAAGGGAAGGGAATAGCACCCCGATTTTTCAATGAAATCAAAGAGAGAGAGAAGAGAAGAGAGAGAGGGGAGAGAGAGGGAAAAGAGAGAGAGAGAGAGAAGGGGAGAGAGAGACAGACGACAAACCAAAAGACAGACAGACAGATAATTGGGACGGGGTCCGCAAAGCCACACGGGGGCCCAAAGGGGGACGTCAACTTCTTTCCCGCTGGTGGGGAAAACAGTCCTCCACACGGGCCTCATAAATCACTCACCCCCTGGTCCTCTGTTCCCGTTTCCCTCGCTCGCCCTCTCTCCTTTCTTGAAGACCTCTGGGGGAGTGAAGACCCTTGGGGAAGGAGATCGGGAGGTGCCAGAACGATAGCTTGCGCCGTTTGGCGAGGTAACATCAGCTGTTGGACCTGCAGAGATCTGTTCATCTTGGTCTCTCTGACTGACTGTGTTCTTTGACTCTTCATGCCCAACTATCCTTCCCCCAGCTTGTGTTCTCGCCTCTTCTGTCTTTTTTTTTTTTTTTGTTTTTTTGCTGTCCCAACCTCTGTGCCAAACCATTGGCAGTGCACCCACGCCGCTCATTCCGACACCCCGTCCACAGCCACAGCCCGGTCGGTCCCGCCGCAGCCTCGGCACCGGCAATCCACAGGGAGCAGTCAATGTCAAGTCGTCAAGGAGGAGACGCTGCACTGCTGCCGAGTCACGTCGTGGTGTTCAGTGGCGCCTGTTCTGATCTAACATACGCAGGACACCACCGACTAAGCCCCCTACTGACGACAATAATTGCTTAGTCGCGGAACCGGCGTGAGTGAGCTCTCCCTCCGGAGGGCACCACCACGTCCGTCCAACGACAGCTCCCATGGACTCGCCGATACCGGTGACCCCGATGGAACCAAACCAAGGCCACAGACGTGGAGAGGACACTGCAACTGCGGTCACAATGAGAGCAGGGCCATCAAGGGCCACAGAATTTGAGACATTTTGTATGCTGATCGATGAGAATGAGGATGATTAAGATGATGCTACGGAATTCCATTTCGGTCTGAGACTACATTACAGGGTTGTACTCTGCGCTTCCTTTCATAATAATCCCGGCGTCAACCAGGCCCGAGAGATAGAGACACCTGCAGTGTTGGTCAGGAAATTTGAGCAACACTCTCAGAGACGCATCCATAAAGTGGATGAAACTCGACTGTGTGGTCCCAGTCTTCTCACCTGAGCTCGTAGCAAACTCAACTCTGGGTAGGAGCCGGTCGAGGCAGAAAAATCCGACATGACTCTGATGGGAATCGAACTCGCGACCTCCCAGCCGAGAGTCCGTGGCGCTTACCACTTCGCCACGGCGGCTGGTGCTCTTCTGTCTTTTTCATTGACTGCTTGATTAGTTGTTAACCCTTCTCCTGTTTCCTTTGTTCTCTTTTTCACTGCTCTCCCTTTTCTCATTGGTGGTTTTGATTGCCAGCCATTTGTCTCCACGCAAAACCTTCCTTCTTCCTAAGCCCTCCCTTTCACCACTCTTCACTTGTTTCTCTTCACTTTTGTTTCTAATCGACCAATGTTTACCCACCCCCACCCCCTTGCGTCAGCCTTCTCTTCCTCCCATCACTCATGCGTCTCTCTGCCTGCATGTCCATTAGTGTCCTATCTCAGTTCTTCTCCCACAACCCCCCGCCTCTCCCCCTCGAGTGCGCGCGCGCCCATCTCTGTGTGTTTCTTTTTCTCTGTTTCTCTGTCTCTGTCTCTCTGTGTTTCTGTTTGCGTCTGTCTGTCTGTCTGTCTGTCTGTCTGTCTTCTGTCTGTCTATCTGGCTGGCTGGCTGGCTGGCTGGCTGGCTGGCTGATTTTCATTCCTGAATCTCTTTGCTCCTTCAGAAATTAATCACTCACTGAACAAATAGTTATCCTGCAAACGAGCAATAACGAATTGCAAGCGAACTTCAACTCCATCTGCTCAAGTCCCCCAAACAAACAAACAAGAAACCTGCAAATCACAGGACCCAATAAACTTATCCCTGCCATGTCCCACATGTCATGAAGATGATAGATCCATTTGCACACTGTTGCACTGCATATGCAAGAAAAATCCATCTTTCTCATCTCTCTTCAGTTTTCAATGTTAGACCAGATGCTTTCGTTTCCTGGCAAGAGACGATGGCATCGATCTGCATTTCTTCAATGCAAGACTTCATCTTGACACGAGGTGATGAACCCTTATAAATGAATTGCCTACTAGATCAATAAACAGACAGGCGAGTCAAGTTCCACAGATATGTCCTCATGTAGAAATGGATGGCTATATCCTAAGGCACCAGAGATGGCTTTGATGTTTGAAAGGACGAAGTTCAGCCAGAGACTCCCTGCTTCCTTCTGTTCTGTTCTAGTAGCCGTTCTGTTCAGTTTGAAAGTCTTTGATGAGGAAACAAGATTCATAAAATTGGAAAATTTTCAAAAACGACAGCCAGAGTATTCCACGGAACAACAAAGAGACACCATCAGGCAGAAGCTGACTTGACTGGATCTATCCAGCAAACCTTGTGTGCGAATAAGATTCCTGTATGAACGAAATGAATACTTTTGTGTGGAACAATGGCAACGACACACAGCTAATTGATACAGCTGCTTCACTCCATGTTGTATAATTTCCGGTTCATAACTTTGCATCCGAACATGGCCTACACTCGTCATTCACAAGTCCAGTCCGCCGTCCTGCCATCATTGATAGTCACCGGGTCGGATGATCGGGTGAGGAGACAGATTTTCCGTCAGCGGACAGAAAACTTAACACCAGAAGCAAATAAGACAACGGCAAGAAAATCCGACCGTAAATATGCCCCTTAGCTGGACCTATTCATAGTGAAAGCAGTCCAGCAGGCTATTCGGATCAAGCACATGTAATCTGTTATAGAATTTGATATGGGGGAGGTGGCGGGGACGGGAGGGGGGGATGCTGGTGTGTGCACGTGTCATGCACTTGGTCTGATTGCAGTGACGTATTTGCTAAGGCTCTGTCTGTGCCTTAATTCATTTTTGTCTGTGTTTTGCCATTCCTCTCTCTCTCTCTCTCTCTCTCTCTCTCTCTCTCTCTCTCTCTCTCTCTCTCTCTCTCTCTCTCTCAATGCTTATCCTTCACACACACACACACACACACACACACACACACACACACACACTCACACACACACACACACACACACACACACACACACACACACACACACACACACACACACACACACACACACACACACACACACACACACACCACACACACACACACACGCACGCACACACATGACGATGCCACACTGACAGAGGTCATGCTGCCGAACACACTTCCAACTCTGTCAACTCCACAGCACCACGACACTTCCAGACCAAGACACACACTTGGAAACAATGACATTTGCAGCGGCAGATGGTTTTTCTTTTCTTCATTCTCATAATTACCCTGCCAATACTGAACCTGAATCTGTGTCAGACTGCTTTGAAGCATCTTAATTATTCTGATCTTTAACACAACCATACCTTGGGATGCTACGAGTGTTTCTCGTGTGTGTTTTTTTGTTCGTCAAACACGCACTGCATTTTTTCCTCTGACATTGGTTCAACTATTTACGTTCTTCACATTATGTCTTTTTTTTAATGAGTTGTTCAGGACTCAAAAACTGCCTTTCCAACAAAATGTGTGTAGATAACACTTTGTGTGTGTGTGTGTGTGTTGTGTGTGTGTGTGTGTGTGCGTTGCGTGCGTGCGTGCGTGCGTGCGTGCGTGCGTGCGTGCGCGCGCCGTGAGTGCGTATGTGTGTGTGTGTGTGTGGTGTGTGTGTGCCTGCGTGCGTGCGTGGGTGTGTGCGTGCGTGCGTGCGTGCGTGCGTGCGTGCCCGCGTGCCTGCGTGCGCGCGCGCGCGCGCGTGTGTGTGTGTGTGTGTGTGTGTGTGTGTGTGTGTGTGTGTGTGTGTGTGTGTGTGTGTGTGTGTGTGTGTGTGTGGTGTGTGCACGCGCGCGTTGTGTGTGAATGTGTTTGTTTTAATCTTTTGAGCGCTGTATGCCTTGGTTTAGTGGGATGGTTGGACGTTTGTGCAAGCCTTTTGATATGCTTTCTCTTTGGTTTCAAGCTGTTCCATTTTCTACTTATCTGAAAGATGTGAGAAGGTACGAACTTAAAGAAACCTGTTCTGTCTTCATGTCTTTCCTCTTTCCACGCTATACATATCTTGTTCTTTATAAAAATCTTAGTTTCTGTACTTCATTTGTTCTCACACTCACACACGCCTCTCTTTCCCTAAACCTCTCTGTCTCTGTCTCTGTCTCTTTCTCTGTGTGTGTGTGTGTGTGTGTGTGTGTGTGTGTGTGTGTTGTGTGTGTGTTGGTGTGTGTGTGTGTGTGTGGTGTGCGTGTGCATGCGTGTGTACGTGTGTGTTCGCGCGCGCAGACGTGTGTGTGTGTGTGTGTGTGTGTGTGTGTGTGTGTGTGTGTGTGTGTGTGTGTGAGCGTGCGTGCGTGCGTGCGTGCGTGCGTGCGTGTGCGCGCGCGCGCGTGTGTATGTGTGTGTTCGCGCGCGCAGACGTGTGTGTGTGTGTGTGTGTGTGTGTGTGTGTGTGTGTGTGTGGTGTGTGTGTGTGTGTGTGTGTGTGTGTATGTGTGTGGGTGCGTGTGTGCGTGTATCTACCTATACGACGGAGCATGTGTCTGGGTCCCTGCTGGAAAGTATGCGAGCTGACAATCTTCTTAGCACCTGTGTGAATACTACCTGTACAGGTATTCGTGCCAATGATGTACACGAGCCTGTTATTATGTGCCTATGTATGCGTTTGATCACAAACAGTAGTAGAACTTAATGCAGCCCTAGTCTTTGGACAAGGAAGCAGATTATCAGTCTGGAGACAGAACACTTACAGACTGACGCAAACAGGACAAAGACAGGTAAACTCGTCACCAAACATTTCCCTCACCTCGACACATTCATCATGAAAGTAGTGCAGCAGGCAATCCAAATCAAGCGCTTGTAATCTGTCTTGGGGTTCAATATGTGCACAAGTCGTGAGTTTGAACTGATTGCATTGATGTATTTGCCAAACGTCTGTCTCTATGTCTGTGTCTCTTTTTCAATTTTTCGACTGCCTTTGTCATTCTCTTCTCTTCTCTTCTCTTCTCTTCTCTTCTCTTCTCTTCTCTCTCTCCCTCCCTCCCTCTCTCTCTCTCTCTCTCCCTCCCTCCCTCTCTCTCTCTCTCCTCCCTCCCTCCCTCTCTCTCTCTCTCTCTCTCTCTCTCTTCTCCTCTCTCTCTCTCTCTCTCTCTCTCTCTCTCTCTGTGGATGCATATTCTTCACACACTTGTATTGTATCAGTCTAAAGCATTTACTGGTAGAAATAATCGTCTATATGATGCTCAGTGATTAATATCTTATTTACTTGTGAGCAGGTCGGATTTTTTTCCCCTCATCTCTCTCTCTCTCTCTCTCCCTCTCTCTCTCTCTCTCTCTCTCTCTCTCTCTCTCTCTCTCTCTCTCTCTCTCTCTCTCTCTCTCTCTCTCTCTCTCTCTCTTCTCTCTCCACTCTCTCTCTCTCTCTCTCTCTGTCTCTGTCTGTCTGTCTGTCTGTCTGTCTGTCTGTCTGTCTGTCTCTCTCTCTCTCTCTCTCTCTCTCATCTCTCTCTCTCCTCTCTCTCTCTCTCTCTCTCTCTTCCTTCTCTTATGCTCCCCTGGCCTTCCAAACCCCTCGCTACATTTCTTCTTCTTTAATCTTTCGTCCGTTGAGATATCCACAAATGAATATATTGATAAGTTTTGTTTATCTGTAGTATAGTACTACAGTTGATTTCCCTTTGCAAACCCCTTCTCCTGATATGGGCGGAAGGTCTTGCTCAGTAAAGATATTGTCATTGTCATTGTCTCTCTCCTGCGTTGACCTCTTTGTCACCTTCCATTTCCTTTTCAGTCATCAATCATACACTGAACAAATGTTGTTGTTTTTTGCACTTACAGAAAACCACAGACCGCAAACGAATATCAAATCCACTCCCCCCCCCCCCCTTTCACCCCTCCACCCTCAAGCCTCTACCCTCCACAAAAGTCCCTTTCTATCACCAGATTTTACCATCGCATCCATGCCATGCTTTATATTTCCGGCAGATGATGGATCCATTGGCAGACTGCTGTGCAGCAGACAGAAACAGAATTAGTGGCTTCCTACCCTCTGCTGCCATCCATGGGTATCGTCTCTCCTCAGCGTTCACTGCTGGGCCACAGACTGTCACTGTACGTCGACACCAGACGATGGAGGGCTCCGTTTGTAAAGCACCGGAATATGAAAAACTTTTGTGAGAAATGTGGGGTTTGGGAAGGGGCAGGAAGTAGTGGTGTTCGTGATTCCTTCCTCAGTGGGGTGGGGTAGCAGGGACCAATGTGCCCAAAATGCCTTTTTTTTTCAGCCAGAGGAGAGTTGGGAAGCCAGAAATACCTAGAAACCCCACCACATATCCACTCCCACCTTCCCCTTTCGTCCACCCTTGCATGTCTATCCATAAGGCAATGGCAGTGAGAATAATGGATCTTCCTCTCGGTCCTACAGACGAAACACGGGCAGGCAGGACATTAGCCAGAGTGTCTCTTTGTGTGGGAGAGGAGACTTATCAGTCTGCGGCAGTTGTTGCAGGGGAAGGGGTTTAGCCAGTGGGGTCCTGCTTCCTCCTGTGACTCTTTGCCTGAACGGCGGCCACTCTTTTCTGATAGAAAGCACTTGAACTACAAACGGAGACTTTTCTACAAAAAAAACTTTCGAACTGACGGCGCGATTGTTCACAGAAATGACAACGAGGTGGGAGTTGATCTGATATTCTTTTCCCTGACAAACATTGTTTTGCTTCTGAATCTGAATCTGGAATCAATGAATACTTTTGTATGACAGCATGGTATTGTCAACGTAAAGCAGCTAACAGGCACAGCTGGTTCACACCAGATCACACAGTGACAGACTCTAACAGAGTATCCCAAACAGGGCCTAAGTTCACGATTCACAAATTCGGTCAACGTTGTCACCAGTATTGTCAAGCATGCAAGTCAGTCTTAAAACACACTGGCCAAATAAGCGGCTTGTCCACACATAATAATGAGAACTTTGATGCGAAAACCGGACTTTCCGAAATGTATGACCCTAACCCTACTCATAACCAGATTCTAACCATTTACTAACCAAAACCTGACTCTGTTCCATACCTAGACAATGTAAAACCCTATAGAAATCATTACGGATACATTGTGCCTATAATGTAGACCATTGGAGTTGTTTTCCTTTTTTTTGCAATTCAGAAAGGGGGAAAATATCTACCAACAGATAAAGATGTTGAGCCACATTCATCTTTTCTCAATCGAAAAAAAGGAACGTCATCTAGTTATATATTAATTTTGAAGTGTTTATAACAAATAAACGCCATCACTTGCAAGATGTACAGGCTATCCTCTAAAGTCTGTGATTCGCAGCCCAGGTGTGAACGTATACTGACTGGTGTGTTATTTTCAGTGAAGCTTCTATGGAGGATTTTGACCCAAGCCTTAATTCCACCACCAAGCCGCACCTACGTGAACAGGAAGACAAGCTGGCATCAATTCCATAGCGGCGGAGCCTTCAATTAAACGTTTCTCCACATTTCCCATGATCATTGGATCCACCGTCTACGTGGAAAAGTAGTTAAATTCTGGTAACCTTATCACAGTCAATGTCAACAGTTGCTGCACGTGCGTGGTATATTGTATGTCACGTGCACTGAGGGCGACTGAGAAAGGCTTTGGACGAGAGAGAGAGAGAGAGAGAGAGAGAGAGAGAGAGAGAGAGAGAGAGAGAGAGAGAGAGAGAGAGAGAGAGAAAGAAAAATACAGCAACAAGAAGACAATATGTTTTCATCGATACGGCTTCTCCATAATCTTAATAACATTTCTCCCATTCGAGTGACTTATGAGCTATTGTTAAATCTTTGATTGGAATCTGATATGATAGAGATACTGAATTATTGCTGATGTTATCAGTGGCTGAAAAGCTGAACACCAGTTTATATATTCGGTTGTCCTGCTTGCTATTATTGCAGTTGTTTTATTATCACTTCACAGCCAATAGCTCACGGAGTGCTGTTACACACACATAAGCAGCAAATTAATAGCCTGTGTGTTGATTGCGATCTTTCAGTGGGCAGTCGGGAATAGTTAGGGGCAGACACTTATCCTTCGCGCTATAAATTTGGCATGGCTAACATTTTCCATCCTACTGCACACTGTGAAGTCTGCATGTCTAAAATCTCCAATCCTAGTACGCGCAGGGATTCTCCCATGGCTGAAATCTTCCATCCTAATGCACGCCGCAAATTCTGAATGTCTGAAATCTTCCGTCATAATACACGCTGGGAATTTTGCACGGCTAAAAGCTTCCAACCTAGTGCGCGTAGGATGTCTGCATTTCCAAAGTCTTCCACCTTACAGCACGTAGGGAATGGTGCATGTATAAAATCTTGCACAATGCTGCACGTTGGGAAGTTTGTGTGTCTAATCTTCCACCTTACTGCACGCTGGAATGGTATATGTCTAAAATCTTCCATTCTGCTGCACTTTTAGAATGTTGCATGAGTAAAATCTTCCACCTGCTGCACAATGGAAATTTTGCATGTCTAAAATTCTCCACCTACTGCACGTCGAAAACTTTGCTTTCTAAAATATTCCACTCTACTGCACGTTAGAAACATTGTCTAAATCGTCTGCCCCATTACAAGCCGAGGATTTCCACGTCAAAAATCTTCCATCCTACTGCACTTTGGAAATTTCGCGTGTCCAAAATGTTCAGTTCTCCACACTCGGAAATCTGCATGTCCAAAAATGTTCACTGCATGACATGCTGTCTAAAGTCGTGCGCTCTACTGTACGCTGGTAATTTGGTATGTTTAGAAACTTCCACCCTACTGCACGCAGGAAATTTGTTCTGTCCAAAATATGCAAAAGGATTACGTAGGCTACCAAAACTGTCATTTCCGCGTCCGACCTTCTGCATTCATACACATCCGAAGGCGGTGTGGTTGTGCATTAGAAGTGGGAATTTCAATTAGGATTTTCAACTCTGAAATGCGCCGTCCTAACCCTGAACTACCCAGACCAGATCCTAACCTTAACCTACACACTACCCTAACTTTAACACTAATCCAAATCGTAATCTGACACTGTCTGTACTAATCTTATTTTTGTAAGAGAAAAAAGAATGATTAACAGTACTTGCAGTGTCAGGTAAGTGGAAGAATGATTAACAGTACTTGCAGTGTCAGGTAAGTGGAGTTGTCTTCTCCTTCCTCCACTCATTTACATGGGAAAATAATCAATCCACAGATGAAGGTGTTCGGTTGCAAGCAGTCTGCACGTTATGCTGACCTGCGAAAATTCCCACATCACCTACCTAGTGTACCAGGACGAATGGATGCTACAGTCTTTCTTCAACTGGAGACAGGAAGCCCTATTAAGCCCAAACATTATCGCGTTTACCTCCGCTTTCAGGCACTTATTTATCATAGGTCTTAACCACTTCCTTACAGTTCATAATGCTGAGTCATGAAAATCATTGAGTTCAGGTCGTTTCTATTTGTATTAAGCATGTCTTTGTGCTACAAATTTAATACTCCCATATTGTCAGGTTGGTATTCGGAGCTTGTTGTGTTGTGACCAGTCGTTGACTCTTACTTAAAATCCACACTTTTTATGCTAGTCAATTGGACATTCTAAATTCAGTTAAATATGCGAATGAATGCTTCCAGATAAATGCTAATGTATAGAAGAATGTACGAGTGCTACAGAGATTAATGTAAAAACAAATAGTTTCAATACAGAGGAATAGATCGTCAGATAGAGAAACAGACAGGAACATCGACTGATTAGGAAACAGGTTGCTAGTAGCTAGTTAAACAAAGGGAACGATTGTATCTGCAAAGTGTTCACAGCTGACGTCAGATTTCTGGCTAACGGAAGACAGATTCCACGGCGTCCTCCATCACTAGCCACCGCACCCCCCCCCCCCCCTCCCTCTTTCCCTTCTCCCCTCCCTTTCCCCCATGCCCTGTCTCTGACCATCACTTCTTTTCCTCTGTAGTGTGCATGAACAATGACCATTGGAGGAAGGGAATCGGCGGTGCCAAAATGCCATTCTGTGCGTGGACCTTTGCCTCTCATCACAACCACCTTCCCTGCGGTTCCCCGTCTGTTATTCAGACTCCCAGTCAATTTTCCCCCTCCTGGTAGCTCTCCCTTTTACCATTCCTCACCAGTCTCTCTGACTGCCTATGGTTTCTCTCCTCATCCACCCCCCTTTTTCCTCCATTGTCTTACCTCCCCCTCCCCTTCTCATTCTTCATGTATCAATATCAATATATACTTTTTGTTTCCTCTTCGCTTCCATCTGTCATTTTCCTCCTTCTATTCCTCATCTGTTTCTCAGACTGCCTAAAATTCATTAACCCCCAACCCCCTTTTCTTCCTTGTCCCTCCCTCCCTTCCTCTGTTTCTGACTACCTGCCTGTCTGTCAATCCTCTCTCTTTCTCTCTCTCTCTCTCTCTCTTCTCTCTCTCTCCTCTCTCTCTCTCTCTCTCTCCTCTCTCTCTCTCTCTCTCTCTCTCTCTCTCTCCCTTCAGTTCGCTCCCGTTTCGCTCCATCCCCCAGCAACCCTTCAGAAATTGATAGGACCCTAAAACAAATATTTACTCCACAAACGAATATGACAGACTGCAAACGAACAGCAAATCTCCCCCAGAATGCTACAAATCACTTGAGCTCACTATCACATTCCTGCCATGTCCTGCGGTTCCAGAAGATGATGGATCCATTCGCACTCGTACGGGCGGGCAGCTGACCCAAGCAGAATTAGTGGCTTCCTATCCGGGCTTTTCCTCTGGATCGGTTTTCTCTCCTCAGTTTTCACTGCTAGTCCACGGACGTGGTGAGCACAGAGCTGCCTTTCTTTGTTAAGAGATTTTCTAGGTATCTTGACACGAGGCGATGGCAACGAATATCAGAGATCACCTATCAGATCGATACACAGGTCGGTTTCCACAAATATGGCTCCATATGTTTGTGCAAACCTACCTTTGAGGTACACGGTTTGCTGTTGCTGTTTGCAGGGGAGAATTTTCTAGCGAAGGCAAAAACATTTTCCTTGTGTATATGGGGATGCAATAAAAAGTCTGAAGGTCTGACGTCTCTGCATTTTCCAGTCCTTCTTTACCTGAATGTAGCCGTTGTGTTGAGTTCGATCATCTTTTGAATTGTAGCAATATTTTTCAAAATGGAAATGGCAGCCAGGGCATTCAAAGACACAACAAACAAATGGCGTTAAGCAGAAGCTTATTTCTTTATTGTGTTTTATTTTACTAATCTTTATAATTTATTTTTGTTCCCTAGGAAACACATCCTTTCTGAATCTGAATCTAGAAAGCGATCGCGTTAGAAGTCAGATAATGGCTACAACCAAAAAGAACAATTGTCAAAACCACCAGCATTATCATGTTCACTGTTTCCGCACTCCCATTAAAATGCTAGTCTTAACTTCTCTATGATCCACATCACTGAGAAGTAAAATTCAACTTGAAATTCTTTGTCTTGTGTGACAGCTAGTCGTAATCTGTTTCTCAAAATCCATAATGTTATCAGACTAAAGGCAAAGAAATTCGGTCCTCAACGAAGTATATATGAATGTTTACATAAAAATGCAATAGATAAAATGCTAGTCTTAACTTCTCTATGATCCACATCACTGAGAAGTTAAAATTCAACTTGAAATTATTGTGTCTTGTGTGACAGCTAGTCGTAATCGTTTCTCAAAATCCATAATGTTATCAGACTAAAGTCAAAGAATTCTGTCCTCAACGAAGTAGATATGAATGTTTACATAAAAAATGCAATAACAGAAGAGGAATGGGAATTTTAAATGTGCACTAATTGTTACATGACTGTAAAATGATAAATAGATGGACTGATAGATAGATAGATAGATAGATAGATAGATATATATAGATAGATAGATAGATAGATAGATAGATAGATAGAAGATAGATAGACGTGCACCCCCCCCCCCCCACCCCCCCAATATCACTCCCCTCTGGCCCCCTACTCTGTCTTCGTCGCTTGCCTCTCCCCTCTCTTGCAGACCTCTATGGAGAATGATGATCGTTGGGGAGGGAGATCACAAGGTGCCAGCAGTAGCCGTTGTTGTTTGGCGAGGTAACGTCAGTTGATGTCCCTGGAGAGATCTCTTCATCTGGTCTCTCTGACTGACGTCTGTTTCACTCTCCCTGCCCCAACCACCCTTCCTTTGTCTCTGTGCTTCGACACCATCCGTTCCTTTTCTGTCTTTCAAGTTGACTGCTTATTGTTTTTTCCCGTATCCCTTTTCCCTTTGTACTCTTTCTGGGGCCGGAATAGCTCAGTTGGTAGAGCGCCGGACTCGTAATCCAAGGGCTGCGGGTTCGAATCTCCGCCGGGCCGTTTCGGTAGAGGGGATTTTCCCCTCGGAGTGAACATTAGTTCTGACTCCATTTCCCATACAGTCCTTCGAATGAGACTCTAAACCGAGGTTCCGTGTGTGAACGCACGCATAACATCTAGCACACACGTAAAATCCCATCACCATCTTCGGAAGAGAAGGCCAGTTTGGCCGTTGGTATGGATGACACGTTACACATAGCATGCACCTTTACCGAAGATGGAGTATGGCTGCCTTAACGGCGGGATAAGAACGGTCATGCACACAAAACTCCATTCCCTTTGTAGGGTAGATGGAATTCATACTTGCCTGCCCATATAGCGAGTGTCCGCAGGAGTATCAGCCTGCGTGCGCAGAAGAAGAAGAAGAAGTACTCTTTCTCCCCCGCCCCCCACCCCTTTCCGCATTTGTGTTCTTGATTGCCTACTATTCTCTTCCTGCAAAACTTCCTTCTTCCGCAGCCCTCCTTGAACCACTCTTTACTTCTTAATCTTCACTTGTCTTTCTAACCAACTATTGTTTATCCACTTCTTCCTTGGCAATTGGCCATTCTCCCCCCTCCAATTACTCCTACGTCTGTTTGGCTCTCTGGCCATCCGAATTCTATCTCAGTTCTACCCCCGCCACCACTCCTATACCCCCCCCCCCCCCCTCTCTCTCTCTCTCTCTCTTGACTCTCTGTCTGTCTGTCTGTCTGTCTGTCTCTCTCTCTCTCCTCTCTCTCCTCTCTCTCTCTCTCTCTCTCTCTCTCTTCTCTCTCCTCTCTCTCTCTCTCTCTCTCTGCCCTGCTTTCACTCCTTTTTCTCAACCCCCTCTGAACCCTTCGGAAATTGATTGCACGTTAAACAAATAATTACTCCACAAACGAACATGACAGACTGCAAACGAGCATGAAATCTCCCCCAGGATGTTACAAATCATCCGAGCTCACTATCACATCCCTGCCATGTCTTGCGGTTCCAGAAGATGATGGATCCATTCACACTCTGATGCGCTGTTTACACGAGCAGAATCAGTGGCTTCCTATCTAAGCCTTCCTTCCATACCAGTCCTCTCTCCTTAATTTCCTCTGTTAGTCCAGGGACTTTCCTCGCGCAGTCACAGCAGGTGGCGCAGAGCTGCGTTTCTTAATTGAGAGAGTTACCAGGTATCTTGACACGAGGTGATAACAAAGTGTATCAAGGAAACACCTATCGGATCGACACATGAAAGGCATAAAGGTTGGTTTGCACAAATATGACTCCATACGTATGTAGAATCCTGTCTTTGTGGTACAACGGTTGTCTGTTCCTGTGCAAGGGAAAAAGTCAGTGAGGTGGGGCCCTGCTTCCTCCTATCCCTCTTTACCTGAATGTAGCCATTGTGTTCAGCTTGAAAATCTTTGCATTTTGTAGCAATGTTATTCAAACAGATTTGGCAGCCAGGCCGTTCAAAGACACAGCAAACAGATGGCATTAAAGCAGAAGCTTATTTCTTTTTGTATTTCATTTCATATCATTTTATTTTATTTTGCTTCTCAAAGAGCAAGATCATCATGATCACCTTTGCTGCACTCTTGTTGAATTACTTGTCTTAACTTCTTTGCAATCCACATCACTGAGAAATTAAAGTCAATTTGAAATTCTAAGTGTGTTGTGTGGTGGCTAGTCGTAATCTGTTTAACAAAATACACAATGTTGTTGGACTGAAGTCATGGAAATGTTGCTTTCAATGAAGTAGATATCATTAAAGAAGTAAAACAGGGAGAAGAGGAATGGGAATTGTATATAGTACCTAAAATGAAACTGGTAGAAGGGGAATGGGAATTGTATGTCGCATCTAAGAGAGAAAGAAAGACAGACAGACAGACAGACAGACAGCTGGCTAGCTAGATACGCACACGGGATTCTGCATGACCACAGTGTGTTCCCAAGTGACGTCAGCTTTTCTCAGCTGGTGGAAGACAGATCCCCAACACATGGCCCACGATATCACTCGTCCCTGGACCCCCGCTCTGTCTTTGTCCCTTGCCTCTCACCTGGAGATCTCTCTTCATCTTTGTCTCTCTGACTGTGCTTCTGATTGACTGCTTGCTTTCCCCCCCCCCCCCCCCAACCTCTTTTGCCTTTGCTCTCTTTCCCACCCCCCCCCCCCCCACCCCTTTCCTCATCCATGTTTTTGATTGTCAGCCCATTTCTCTCTACACAAAACTTTCACCTCCCTTTTACCACTGTTCACTTGTCTTTCTAAACGACGATCGTTTAGCTCCCTCTTCCTTCAACCTTTCTCACCCTTCCATAACTCATGCGTCTCTCTGCCTGCCTGTCCATCAGACAACTGTCTTACTTCCATCATCACCACCCCTGCACGCCTCTCTCTCTCTCTCTCTCTCTCTCTCCTCTCTCTCTCTCTCTCTCTCTCTCTCTCCTCTCTCTCTCTCTCTCTCTCCTCTCTCTCTCTCTCTCTCTTCATATGTCTCTGTTTTGCTCCCCCCTCTGTCTTTGTTTGCCTCTGTCTGTCTGTCTGTCTGTCTGTCTGTCTGTCAATCTGTCTCTATCTGACTGTCTGACTGAACTTTTTTTTATCTATCCATCTATCTATCCATCTATCTATCTATCCATCTGTCTGTCTATCTATCTATCTATCTATCTATCTATCTATCTATCTATCTATCTATCTATCTATCTATCTATCTATCTCCATCTAATCCCCACCATTAACTGTTTCTGTTTGTCTGTCTGTCTCTCTACGTCTCTGCCTCTGTCTGTCTACCTGTCTATCGTCTGTCTGTCCTGTCTGTCTGTCTGCTGTCTGTCTTGCTTCTCTCTCTTCTCTCTGTCTGTCTGCATGCCTGTCTGTCTCTGTCTGTCTGTCTGTCAGTCTGTCTGTCTGTCTGTCTGTCTGTCTCTCTCTCTCTCTCTCTCTCTCTCTCTCTCTCTCTCTCTCTCTTTTCTCCCCCCCCCCCCCCCCCCCCGCATCATCTACCCCTATCCTCCTGCCTCTCTTTTTTGCATCATTCCCAGCGTGCTTGACTGACATAACACATCTTGCACATATAGTAGCTAGTGTTGTTTGAGCCAACAGCTCCAGTAATATCACCAGCCACTAGATACTTTTAACACGCTGACAGTGGCTCTGATGATACAAAGTGGGGGGGGGGGGGGGGGGGGGGGGGGGGGGGGGGGGGGGGGGGGGGGGAAAATGTTAAACGACAGCTTTGCCGCTTAGCGATGAGTAACCAGCTTGTCTTCCTGTTCACGTAGGTACGGGTAAGCGGTCCAGGTCAAAATCACCAAGGACCCTGCTCTGAAAACACCACATCAACACAGGGTCACACCTGGACTGCGTTCACAGACAGGACAGGCTGAATTCTGGCGAGTTTGACCAGATTTCTGACGAGCTTGGCGGTGGGGGAGTTTCTTTGCGCGTCTAGCGGCCAGAGTTGTGTACTGCCAGCGTATCTCTGCGCTGCGTACAAGGTTGAGAAAGGTCCCAAAGGAGGGTGGGTGGGATTGGGAATGAGGGCGGGCATGTGACGTCTTCATATGCGTGAATGACTGACGTTCATTTACGTCTGTAGGTGCTGTATATATGTCGGTGATCTCCTCTATAAGCTGAACCTTGTGCGTAGTTTTATCACTGTGCCCCTTTTCTCTTCACATACTTGTTGCTCTGTTTTTGTTGATACGCATTGCCATTATGTTTGTGTCTTCCCCCCTCTACTTCTCTCCTCTGCCATCTAATTTGTAAATGCTTCAGGCTTTACCTATCCTTATACGTTATTGATCCATACTGCCATGAATTTCTGTCTTATCCCCCCCCCCCCCCCCCCACTCCCACCCCCCTACCGAAATGAATGTGTAAATGATTTTGGCTTTAATTAGATTAAGTACTGATGAATATACATGAAGCTTATGAAAGATGGCGGAACAGTGGACCGGAATCGTAAATGGTGAGCCTAGGCCATGTTTGGGATGCAATGTTTACATGGGTGGCTCTGTACAACATAGAGTGAACCAGCTGTACCAATCAGCTGTGAACCAGCTGACCAATCAGCTGTTTGGCGTTGCCGTTGTTACATATAAAAATATGTATTTCATCAAATCTAGACTCACGTCCAGAAACAGGTTTTCTGGATAACCCCCATTGAATCAGTTTCTGCTTAATGCTGTCTGTCTCTTGATCGTTTCTTTGAACAGGCTGACTGTCTTTTCGAAAGTCGTCCTCATTGAATAATCTTGTCTGCTCAAAGACTTTCAAACTGAACAGAACGGCTACCATATACCAGAGAGGAACAGATGGAAGCAGGGTGCCAATTGGCTGAACTGTGTCCCTTCGAACGTTAAGAGTTAACATTGGTGCTTTAAAGAGTGGGTGTCCATTTCTGCATGAGGACATATTTGTGGAATGTGACTCGCCTGCCTCTCTGTTGATCTGAAAAACAATTCCTCTATAGCGGTTCATCACCTCGTGTCAAGATAAAGTCTCGCAGTAGAAAAACTGCTGCTCCCTACAGCCTGGCTTAACATTGAAAATTGAAGACAGATGGAAACCTTAGATAGGGAGCACAGGAGAGGAGCCCACTGATTTTTTCTGGTGTCTGCCCTGCAGCAGTGTGCAAATGAATCTATTATCCTCCTGAAATGTGGGACATGTCACAGTTAAGATCATCAGATCCTGTGATTTGCAGGTTTTTGTTTGCATGTTTGTGTGTTTATTTCGGGGGGGGGGGGGGGGGGGGGGGGGGGGGGGGGGGGGGGGGGGGGTTGATCAGATGGATCTGAAGCTCGTTTGCAATCCGTTATTGTTCATTTGCAGAATAAATATTTGTTCAGTGGGTGATTAATATCTGAAGGGGCAAATAGACGAGAGAGAGAGAGAGAGGAGAGAGAGAGAGAGAGAGAGAGAGAGAGAGAGAGAGAGAGAGAGAGAGAGAGAGACAGACAGACAGACAGACAGACAGACAGACAGACTGACAGACAGAGAGACAGAGACAGACAGGCATGCAGACAGACAGAGAGACAGACAGACAGATAGACAGGTAGACAGAGGCAGAGGCAGAGACGTAGAGAGACAGACAGACAAACAGAAACAGGTAATGGTGGGGATTAGATGGAGATAGATAGATAGATAGATAGATAGATAGATAGATAGATAGATAGATAGATAGATAGATAGATAGATAAAAAAAGTTCCCAGCCATCAACAGGTCTTCTGGGCTAGTGACAGCCAGTTTCCTCATAAACGGCTTGCTCAATAACTCGCCCCTGACCCCCACTCTGGCTTTGTCCATTGCCATTACGCTCTCCCCCCCCCCCCCACTCCCACCCCCCTTCACCTTTAAAACAGTGTGATGATTGTTGGGTGAGGATATCAGAGGGTACCAAAATGCTCACCGTTTTCTGGCTTTTTCTGAGGTACCGTCGTCTGTGGGACCTGGACAGATCCCTTCAAGTTTGTGTCTCTGATTGCCCGGCTGTTTCTCTCTCCATATGCCTAGTATTCCTTCTCTGTCATCTTCCCTCTTCCATATCACATCTGTCTCTTTAATCGCTTTTTTTTTTTCTTTTGCCCTCCTTTCCTGTGCAGTCTCCTCCTTCCCCCTTGGTTTCTTCTACTCCTGCTTTTTTGTTGTTTTTGTTGTTGTTGTTGTTTTCCTCAGCCCCCCGCCCCTCCACCCACCTTCCCACTCTCTACCATTCCTTATTTGTTTTTTGTTGTTGTTTTTTTCTGATAGCGCATTGTTTCCTTTCCTGCCGTCTCCCCTACCCTCCCTGTTTGCTACGTCATCTTCCTCATCCCTCTTTCATTCCTCATGTATCTATCTGTCTGGCTGCCTACTCTTTCTGTACCTCTCTTCCTTCGACACTCTTCCTCTTCCCATTTCTCAACAGTTCCTCTGACTACCTGCAGTTTCTTGCCTCCTTGCCATTCGCCCTCTTACGCTTTTATGATTCATTCGTCTTTCTGCCCATCCGCTTCTCTCTCTCTCTCTCTCTTCTCTCTCTCTCTCTCCTCTCACTCTCTCTCTCCTCTCCTCTCTTCTCCTCTCTCTCTCTCTCTCCCTTCTCTCTTCCTCTCTCTCTCTCTCTCTTTGAGATGTGAATCGCACTTTAAATATTCATTCCACAAACGAACGATGACAGACTGCCCATGAACGTCAAATCCCCTGAAAATGTTGGAAATCATTAGATTAGACTGTCACATCCTTTCCATGTCCTACAATTCTCAGAGATGATGGATCCATTCGCATGCTGCTGTGCGACCTGCACAGGAAGAACCAGGGGCCTCTTTCCCGGCCCTGCCTTCCGTTCATATCTGTTCTCTATGGTCTGTCATCATTGCCGGGCCAAGGACTTTCATAACATGAGAGGGACGGTGGTGTGGAGCTGCGTTTTTTTTTTAAAAACTACGACACTTTGTTGGATGTTTTACCACGAGGTGATGAATATCATGGACTCATCTATCGAATCAACACACAAAAAGACAGGCGGGTCAATTTCCACAAATGTGTCTTCATTTGGGAGTAGAAACATGTCTTTTATGCTAAACATTCTGCTGTTTATGTCACGAGGGAAGGCTTTCAACGAGATGGAGCCATGTGTCCTCATGTTCCTCTTTGTCTAAATGGTAGCTACGTGGTTCAGTTTGAAGGTCTTCGAAAAGAAACAGTGGAAATCACAAGAATCTTCAAATCCCAAACGCATGACCCCAACGCTACCATGACAAAAGCGGACCAGAAATCTAAATCAAACTTTAGTCTGATCTAACGCCCAACCTCCATTCAAATCTTAGCTCTCAATGTAAAACACTTATAGAACCTCCACTGATCAACTTGCAGTGTGAAGCAATGGAGCAGTTTTCTGACCCATTAACGAAACCCTTTCCGACTTTCACCGAAGGAAGTTTTAAAATCATTGCCAAAAACGCCCCATTTTCTTGGCCCTCAGATTAGTAAAAACCCACTCAGCCAATTGACAAACGGCCTTAACAGTTTGGATGAGTGCAATAAACTATGTGTATGGGGGAAAAAAACAAAAAAATAAAAATAACTTTAAAATTTAACATGGTTTTTCCATTTGGAAAGCTCTCATTGAAATATTAGCCTTAAAACTTCTTGATTACGATTCATGTCATGGCGGGATCAAGGGAAAATTGAAGAATTCGAGTTTTGTTGTTTTTCCCTTTATCTTAATTACTTCCTTAAAAAACCCCCAAATTTTTTTGAAAAATTGGGGGGGGGTAGGGAAAAAAAATTAAAAAGGAAAAGAGGCGGGGAGAGAAAAGGAGGGGAAAAATTTTTTAAAAAAGAGAAAAAAGATAAAAGGGGGAGAGAGAGGGGGAGGGGAGAGAAAAAGAGAAAGAGAACAGGGGGAGAAAGGGTGAGGGGGGGGGGGGGGATGAAGAGAGAGGGGGGAGGAGAGAGAGGGGGGGAGGGGGAGAGAGAGAGAGAGGGGGGGAGGGGAGGGGGAAAAGCCGCTAGTTTAAAAAAACAGGGTTCCGATTGCCAGCAAAATGTTTCCAAAAAAAGGTCATTGTTTTCCTTTCCCTTTTCCCTGACATCCTCTTTTCGCCGGGGGGCCCCACAGTTTTTGTCCGTCCATTCTCTTAGCTCTCCCCTTCTCCCCCCCACTTGCAGGGAGAAATGAAGATCCCCTGGGGAAGGGGGAACCAAGGGGAAAAGCCCAAAATGCGGCACCACCCGGGTTTGGACTTGGGGGGAAAATTTTTTTCCCTCTTTGGGTTTTCTGACTGCCTGGGTGGTTTCCTCTCTCTTTCCCTTTTTCCCTATCACTCACCCAACCCTTATTTCCCCTGCCCTTTCAGGGGTTTTCCAATTTTTTTCGTCCCCCCTCTGGGATTTTATTTTCTGTTGGTTTTTCCTTTTTTTTTCTTTTTTGCTCAATTCCCTACGCCCTCTTTCCCCCCAAAACCCCTTTTTTCGCGGTCTCTATACCCCCACCGTTTTTTTTTCCCTTTTTTTTTCCTTACCTTCTTTTTCAACCTCCCTCCCTTTCCAAACCCTCATCTGTCCCCTTCCCTTGAATGCCTATTGTTTTCCACTGGTTTCCCCCCCCCCCCCCCTTTTCCCCCGGGGCCCCCCCCTCCCCAAACCCCAAACTTCTTTTACTTTTAAAACTCTAAACCCCTTCCCCGCTCCCTTTTTCTGCCTTTACTGCCTAAGTTTTTTCCCCCCACATTTTCCCTTTGTCATCTTTTTTCCATTCCTCGTTTTTTCTTTCTCGAAACCCCAATTTTTTTGCCGATTCCCCCCCGCCCCCCCCCCATCATTTCCCTTTTGGGCCCGCTTTTTAATTTCCCCTTTGTACGGGCCGGGGCATTTTTGTCATCTCTCTTCCTCTCTCTCTCTCTCCCCTTTTCTCTCCCCCCCCTCTCTCTCTCTCTCCCCTCTTTTTTCCACTCTCTTTCCCCTTTTCTCTCTTTTCTCTCCCCGCTCTTCTCTCTCCTCCCCTCTCTCTCCTCTCTCTCTCTCTCTCTTTTCCCTCTCTCTCTTCTCCCCCCCCTCCTCTCTTCTTTTCCCCCCTTTTCCCCTCCCCTTCCCCTTTTCTCTCTCCCTTTTCTCTCCTCTCTCTCTCTCTTTTTCTCTCCCCCTCTCCTTCCCCTCTTTTTCTCTTTCTCTCCTCTCTCTTTTCCCCTCTCTCTCTCCCTTTTCCTCAAATTTTCCTTTCCTTCCCGGGAAAAAAATTTTCCCCCCCCTTTTTTTCCCCTTTCCTTTGTTTTTTTTTTTTTTCCCCCCCCCCCCCCCCCTTTTTTTTTTTTTTTTGGAAAAAAGGAAAAAAAAACGGGTTTTTTTTTGGTGTTGCGAAAAGGAAAAAGGGTGTCAAAAACGAGGGGAGTTTCTATGTTTTTTTACATTTTTGGGTTTTCGTTTTTTGAGGGGGGAAAAATTGAAATGAAATGTTTATAAAAACCGGGGTTTGGGACTTTTGTTTTTCGCCAAAGAGCATCCCTTTTTTTTTTAAAAATTTTTTTTTAAAAAAAATCATTATTTTTTAAAAAGCAATAAAAAAAATTTTTATTTTCGTTCTCATTTGGATAGGGCTGGAAGGGCCCCACATTTTTAAAATCCCCGGGGTTTCTGTTCAGAAATTAAACCAAACCCAAAAAAATTTTTTTTATTAAATTTGAAAGACCTGACAGACAGCAAACGAACGTTAAATCTTTAAACCCCCGGGGTTACCCCCCCCCCCCCCCCCCCCCTCACCGCCACCCAAACCCCTTTCCCCTAAACCTGCCAAAACACCACAGTGATGATCGATTCTTGGCTATGACCCAACATTTCCCGAGAAGAAGGAATTTCCCCTTTACACCTTCTGAGCCCTGGCAGATACAAAAGAAACATTGGCTTTCCCCTCTCAGAGCCCCTGTCGGTTCTTTTCTTGTGTCTTCGTAATGTTCACTTCTGGGGGCCCAAAGACTGTTTAAACGGCACCGATTAAAAAAAAAAAAACCAAAAAAAAAAACATGGTTTTAGACCTGTGTTTTTTAAATGTTTTTGGGGACTTTTGTGTATGATTTCTTCGAGTGATACAACGAGAATAAAAAAAAACCCTGTTGTGATGAAGAAAAAAGATCAATCTCCCCCTAAGTTTTTTTTTTTTTTTGGAATGGGGGCTGTATTTTCAGGTACAAAGTCACGTCTGTTTTGGGGGATTGGGGTGGGGGAAAGGGGGGGGGTCGGGGGGTTTTTTTTAAATCCCTCCTGTTCCCGTTTCCCAGTTCAGAAATTTTTTTTTTCAAAATTTAAAAATACTTATTGATTGCGAGATTATTTTCAGAAAGGGGCTTCAAAATTGACAACCAGGCTTTAAAAAAGAAATTTTCCCAGGAATGGATTGGGGTGAAAAACATATCTAAAATTTTTTTTTTTTCTAGTTTAAACCTGTTTTTTAATTGAATTTTGTGTTTTTTATAAAGAAATAAATCCGTGCTGTTGCACAAGAGGCGTTTATTTAGTCAACATCAAACAACTGATTTGTTAAGACGGTTTCCCCCTAACATAGTGAAGCTTGTAAAAACCAAACAGACCCCAATACCTTATCCACGGAAACCCGTTCAGGGGTGTCACCAACGTTCATCCTGGGTTAATAAAATTCGCTGTGTGGGAAAACATTCAGCAATACAAAAAGTGACAGGGGGAAAGGGGAAAGGGTTGGGGGTGTAAAACAAATAAATTGGGAAAAGGATAAAAAAAAAATGATAACAAAAACACACACACACACACCCCCCACACACACACACACACACACACCACAAACACCCCCATCACCACCATCACAAAAAAAAACCCCAACGGGAAGCAAAGCCCCCCAAGCACCGGAAACGCCCTTCAAAACATTCCCCTTTTTTTTAAACCCGGGGGGCCACAAAGAAAATCCCACCTTACCTTAACGGGAAGGCAGGTCCTGGTTTCCAAACACTTCCCCGGGGAAAAGTATTGGTTTTTTAAATTTTCCGCATTTCCCCCCCCCCCCCACCCAAATTTTAACCACACCAGCCAAAAAAACAAAACCCCCCCCCACACCCTTCCCCGGAAACCAAAAAAAAAAACAATTCCCCCCCCCCCCCCCCAAAAAACCCCCGCCCCAAACCCCCAGGGAAAAAAAAAAAAAAAAAAAAAAAAAAGCCCGTTAAATGTAAAACCGGGTTGGTTTTAAAACCCCCTTTACCAAAAAAAGCCAAAACCAGGTTTGTTTGGCTCCCCCTTTTTTAAGTTTTGGTTTTTTTTTGGTTTTAAAGGGTTTTTTCCCCCCCTTGGGGTTGGGTTTTGAAAGGGAAAATTGTTGTTTGTTTTTTGGTTTTTTGGGGGTGGTTTTTAATTTGGGTTTTTGGTTTTTTTGTGTAAGTGTGTTTTCTGGGGTGTGTGGGGTGTGTGTGTGTGTGTGCGTGGAGGGGGGCGTGGGGGTGGGGTGCTTCGTGCCCGGGGGCGTGCGTGGGGGTTTTCTGTGTGTTGTGTGTGGGGTTTGTGGTGTTTTGTGGGTGTGTGTGTGTGTGTGTGTGTGTGTTTTTTGGTGTATGAGCAGACAACAGAGAGAGAGAAGAGAGGAAGAGAGAGAGAGGGGGGAGGGGTTTGGGGGGGGGTGTAAGTGTGTGTGTGTGTGTGTGTGTGTGTGTGTTTTGGGGTGTGTGTGGGTGTTGGGGGTGTGTGTGTGTTTTGTGTTTGTGTGTGTGTGGGGGTGGTGGGTGTGGTGTGGTGGTGTTGTGTGTGTTGGGTTTTTAAAAACCGGGGTTTCGTGCGGGGGTGCATATGAGTGTATTTTTGGTGGTGAATGTTTTGTGTTCGTGTGGGGGAAAAGATTTTTGGTTGTTTTTTGGGGGTGTGGGGGGGCGTTTTAAGGGGGGGAGAGGAGAGAGAGGGGATAGGAAAAAGAGGGGAGAGGGGAAAGAGAGAGAGAGGGGAAGAGAGGGGAGAAAAAGGGGGGGAGGGGAGGGGGTGAGAGAGGAGAGAGAGAAATTTAAACTAGTACAGCCAAAAAGAGGGCAATAAAAATAAGAATTCCCCGAACAAAAGCTTTTCTTTTTATGAAGTCAATAACGTTGTCGGGGAAGTTTAGATACCTGCAGACTGTTGTCAAAAAAACCTTTAAGGAAAAGAAGTAATTGGAAGACGAGTTAAATTTTCGATCTATTTTAAAAAAGGTTTGGGAAACCCGACCCTTTATAACCCTTTTTTTTTCTTTAAATTTTTAAAATTTTTTTTTTTGTTTCCCCCTTTAAAAAGTCCCTTCACAGGTGTTTAAAACAGTAACCCTAAACAAACGAAATTGCTGTTTGGGTTTTAACCCCTTTTGTAATGTGGTAAATTTTTTTTGGTTTGCTATTGGGTGTAAATTGTGGGTTTGTGTGTAATTGTGCTATTTGTTTTTACAAATTTGGGGTATTGGTTTTACAATTTTGGGGGTTTTATGGGCCCCTGGGGAATGGTTTGGGTTTTTTCCTCTACGTACAATGCACGGGATTTTAAAATCAACTTGAAATTCGGGGTTTTTTTTTTTGTGCGTGGTGTTTTTTGGTTTTGTGTTTTGTTTTGGGGTTTGGTGGGGGTTTTGTGGTGGTGTGTGTGGGTTTTGTGTGTGTGGGGGTGGGGGTGTTGTGTGTTTTGTGTGTGTGTGTGTGTGGGGGTGTTTTGTGTGTGGGGGTGTGGTGTTTTTGGGGTGTGGGGGGTTTGTTTTGTGTGTGTTTTTGTGTGTGGGGGGTGTATGTGGGGGTGAGTGCGGGGGTGTGGGGGTTTTGTGGTGTGTGTGTGTTGGGGGGTTTGTTTTTGGGGGTTGTGTGTGTGTGTTGGGGGTGTTGTGTGGGATAAAAGGTTTCCCAGCCTCTTCCTCAAATTTCGGGGTTTTCAGGGCCTAATGTTTAAAATGATATTTTTTTCATTTAAAGGGGAAAATGCAAATGCTTCAAAAGAAAACTCAACAACGAAAAATTTGGGAAAAACTCTGTAGCCTACTCCTTTGATGTTCCGCAAGAGGCAGACAGACAGGGCCGGGCAGGGCAGAAAAAAATAAAAATACTTCCATACATACATACGAAACGTACGTACCTTTCAAAAAAACCCACGTATGTACGTACATACATGATACAATACAACATGCATGCATAAAACATCCCTTCAAACATACATGCATACATGGTTATTTTCAAAAATGCATTCATACATACAAAACCCAACATTATAAACCTACATACCCTACATACATACATAAATACATACTTTTTACCATACATTTCATACATACAAAACATTTTTCCCCTACATCATTTTCATTAAAAAAAACATATCTTCTTAAAAACATCATAAATACAAAACCCTACATCATAAAAAAAACAAAAATTCATGCATTTTCATAAAACACAAAAAATACATACATACAAAATTTCATACATACATTTCATACATACATACATACATACAAACAAATACCCCTACATACATACATTCTTTCATACATACATACTACATACATACATACATACATACATACATACATACATACATACATACATACATACATTGTTTGAGTACAAAAGAAAGACTCAGAGCTCGTTATCAGCCAAGTTTTTCTAACTGACGTCAAATTCTCCGAGCTGGTGGAAGACAGATTCTTCACACGTGGCCCCATCCGGTACTCCCCTGTAGCAACCCCCCCCCCCCCCCCCCCTATTCCTTCTCTGTCAGTCATTATTACTCTCTCTCTCTCTCTCTCTCTCTCTCTCTTCTC
>CM031595.1:17851552-17864979 GCA_018398815.1 Conus ventricosus | reverse complement strand
CTGGTCAAATTACTGTTCCTAACGTGTCCTTCATAATCCACACTCTGAGGCATTAGAATCATTTTGGAATCCTTTGTGTATCGTGTAGTGACTAGTCGTTTCTGATCGTCAACATTTGCATTTTGATAGACTAAAGCGATGCTGAAAATTTTATCTCAACAAAACACAAATAAACACTTTCAGAAGAAAAGCTCCATGGAGGGGAATAAAGTGAATGCTGAATTGAGCCTTCGATATGGTCCTAGCAATATGGAGAGGTAGACAGATAGAGAAACAGAGAGAAAGAGAGATATATAAAGAGATATAGAAGGACAGATAGATAGATAGATAGACAGATAGATAGATAGATAGATAGATAGATAGATAGACAGACAGACAGACAGATAGACAGGTAGGCACAGAGATAGTTGTACAGACAGATAGAGAGATAGATAGAGAGAGATAGAGATAGATAGATAGATAGATAGATAGATAGATAGATAGATAGATAGATAGATAGATAGATAGATTGATAGATAGTTAGACACACAGATAGATAGATGTTCAGAGGTTCCGATTGTCAGCGAAGTATTCCCGGCTGAGTTAGTCAGTGGTGGAGGACATATCTCCATACATGGTTTCCCCTATAAGTGGCCCCAGGTCCCCCCTCTGGCTTGGTCCATTCTCACTACTCTGTGTTCTTCCTTCGCCTTTCAGCGCAGAGAGAATCGTTGGGTGAGAGGATCAAAGGGGTGCCAACACACTAACTTGTGCCGTGTCCTGAATACCAGTGTCTGTTGGCTGTGGACAGATCTATTCATCTTTGTCTCTCTCTCTCTCTCTCTCTCTCTCTCTCTCTCTCTCTCTCTCTCTCTCTCTCTCTCTCTCTCTCTCTTCTCTCTCTCGCTCGCTCGCTCTCTCTGTGTTCAACCGTCCGTCTGTCTGTCTGTCTGTCTGTCTGTCTCTCTCTCTCTCTCTCTCTCTCTCTCTCTCTCTTTCTTTTTCTTTCTTCTCTCTCTCTCTCTCTCTCTCTCTCTCTCTCTCTCTCTCCTCTCTCTCTCTCTCTCTCTCTCTCTGTTCGTCCGTCCGTCCGTCCGTCTGTCTGTCTGTCTGTCTGTCTCTCTGTCTGTCTCTCTGTCTCTGTCTCTGTCTCTGTTTCTGTCTCTGTCTCTGTCTCTCTCTCTCTCTCTCTCTCTCTCTCTCTTCTCTCTCTCTCTCTCCTCTCTCATCGTCCCCTATCTGATAGCCTGTCACCCCCTTCTATTCCTCATGACTGCTGTTTTTTTCATCACCCCCTATTCCTCCATGGTCTCCCCCCTCCCTCCCCCAACCCCCCCCCCCCCCCCCCCTTCCCTCTGCCCCTGCTCCCTCCAATCCGCATCTGATATTGTCAGCCGTTTCTCTCCCTACCCCCCCCCCTTCTCCCTCAACCTCCCCCCCCCCCCCTCCACCATTATTGTACCTCATCTTTCTTTCGCACTGCTTAATGTTTCTCTCTCACCAACCCCCTCTCTTTTGATCACGGTCTCTTCATCATTTCGCTTTTCGTTCCTCGTGTGTCTCTCTCTCTCTCTCTGACTGCTTACTGTTTCTGCCCCTGTCTTCGTTACAAACTCTCTTTCCTTCCATTCCTTCAATGATTATCTGACTAATTGCAGTTTCTTATCTTAGGAGCCCGAATAGCTCAGTTGGTAGAGCGCCGGACTCGTAATCTTGGTGATCTTGGTGATCCTGGGGTTGCGGGTTCGAACCTCCGCCGGGGCGTTTCGGTACAGGGGGATTTTTTTCCTCGGAGTTAACATTGGTTCTGACTCCATTTCCCATACAGTCCTTCGAATGAGACTATAAACCGAGGTTCCGTGTGTGAACGCACGCATAACATCTTGCACACACGTAAAATCCCATCACTAACTTTCGGAAGAGTAGGCCAGTTTGGCCGTTGGTATGAATGACACGTTACACATAGCATGCACCCTGCGTGAGAAATGGAAAGAATGAAGGAAGTAAGGAAAATGAGTGATCGATATTGAACGATACTGACTGGATGACACGGGAAACGACTGAATGAAGCGCCAGCTGGCAGCTCTTCAGTCGGCACTACCCAGGTAGGCAGCCCGTTGTGAAAACGAGTGTTGATTGTAAAGCGCTTAGAGCTTGGCCTCTAGCCGAGAATAGGCGCTTTTTAAGTATTCATTATTATTATTATTATTATTTATTATTATTATTATCTAATTGCCCGCCTCCCCCCTCCCCCTCCCCCTCCCCCCTCCTGTTACTGATCTTTCTTCCTACCTACCTGCTTCTTTGTAAGATTCCTCCCCTCTCTCTCTTTCTGTCTCTCTCGTTGTCTCCCTCTCTCTTTCTCTCTCTTTCTCTCTCTCTCCTCTCTCTCTCTCTCTCTCTCTCTCTCTCTTCTCCTGCTTTCACTCCTCTTTCTCTTCCACAACCCTCTAGACGTTAATAACACTTTAGATATATTCACTTCACAAACCAGCAATGACATACCGCAAATGGACATCAAACCTCCAGAGAAATGTTGCACGTCATGACAAATAACCATCACATCCTTTCCATTTCTTACAGTTCTCAAAGATGATGGATCCATTCGCACCCAGCTTTGTGACACACACGAGCAGAATGAGCAGCGTTCTTTTCCAGAGCCTCCATCCATCTCTGTTCTGTTGCTGGGTCAGGGACTTTCATCGGGTGGTGAGAGTGGAACGGAACAGAGCTGTGGTTTGTCGCTGTGAGAGCTTCATTGAGGTCCTGCCTTGTGATGATGGTGGTGAGTACAATGGAATCACTTATCTATCTGATCGACATCTGTAAAGGCAGGCAGGTCAATTTCCATACACATGTGTCTTCTTGTGGAAATGGAAACCTGTTTGTTAGGCACAGAGTCAGCTGTTTGTTCAGCAGTGGGAGCAGTTCAGCGGATGGAACCTTGCGTCTTTTATGTTCCTCTTTGTCGATATAGAAACGCTCTGTTAAGTTTGAAAGTATTTGAAATGACAATGAATTTGTCCTACACAAAACACTTTCAAAATGACATCCACAACATTCAAAGAAAGGAAGATGATTTTATACTTTTTTTTTCTCTAGCAAACCTAATTTTTGAATCTGAATCCTGAGTCGATAGAATTATTTCTTTTATACTAGGGGTGAGCTAACAGCAGTGTCAAATAACTGGTTAGCACGGTTCGATCACTTCAGATCGTATAGTGACAGACTCGTAACATTGCATCCCAAATGCACCTTAAGTTTATCATCCACGAGAATCCAGTCCACTGTTCTGCAATATTTGAATGTGATCACGTACATCCTTCTGCACTTACAGTAAAGTCCTAAGTACGTGTATGTTCATTGGGGAGGGTCAAAGGAGGGTGACATACATATGATGAAATATATTTAACAAAATATGAGGACAAGTGATGGTTAAAACAAATGAGAATAAGAGAAATAAGGAAACAGTATGTCACACTAGTTTAGGTAATAAAATGAAAGCGTGCAATACAGAATGATACAGCAACTGGTAACATGGAGATAGGGTCAAACACTCACACCCATGAAAACGCCCCCTATCCATCCTTACCTCCCATCCTCTCATTCCCCTTTCTGCGACCAATTCGCATCATCCTCTCATTCCCCTTTCTGCAAGCATTTCAGCTGTTCAAGACGCGCAAGTCATATTTGATGTAGCTCTCGCCACGATACTTCGCAAACAAACGCCCTCACTTGCCAAACATGCAAAATTTTGCCCCCTCTCAGACTTACAGACGCAGTCCAGTATAAACCTGTACTGGGTTCTTGTTTTCAGAGTACACCACTTGGCAGGTTTTGTTTTGTTTTGTTTTGTTTTTTGTTTTGTTTTGCTAACTGGGTCTATCAAATCGCACCTTTCTGAACAGGAAGACACGCTGGAATTGATATCATGGCAGCAAAGCTATTACTCGACGTGTTCTTTATACATAATTAAGATGAAAAAAGAGAAACATACACCTGAAGGTGTGGGTGGGACTCAGAAATACTGTCCTCAACCGCCGAATAAACCATCTGGGAACAATCCTGCACCACCCTTGGTAGCCTGCGCTGTGTTCACGTAGGGTGCAGGCACGCACAGTGCATTCCCTTAAAACGTCAAAGGACATAACTGCTCCCTGGCAGATGCCATTGTATAATGGCCACTGGATATGACACGACAGAATCTCCACGGGACCATTCCCATCTGTGTACCAGCCCATATTGCATGACTCCAGAGCTCACCAGCGAAAAACGCCACCGTTAAACAACTGCAGTAGCACAGCAACAAAGCTATCACATGATGTGTTCTCTATGTTCTCAATACATAATGCTATATGCATATGAACAGCACGAGCATGCACTCGGAACAGGAACTTGATCAGAAAAATGGAAGGCTCTTCAACTCCGAACTTCATGACTCGAACACTGACAAACAAAAACCAGACCAGAACTCTAAACCAAAACATAGAGTAATCTAATTCTACCCCCAATCCGGATCTTAACCTAACCCTCACTGTATGAAGTCTTGTACGAATTCATTGATAAACTGTGCTCTCAGTGCGGGGCACAGGAGTTGTGGTCTCTGTCCGTGATGGAACGCACCTGCACAAGAAGGGGTTCACAACGGCCAGGACTGCGCACGATGCTGACCTGAGAGAAGGTTGAAAATCACACTCCACACTTCACCAATTTGGCCTTGTATCAGTCAGCAGTCAGAAAGGTTGCACTCATCCTTCTCTTTGGGGAATTAAACAAAAACGCAGCAAAAACCTTATCACATTCACTGTTGCCAGGCGCTTACCGAATTACTGGTCTTAACTTCTTCCTTAAAATCCACATTAAAGTCCACTTGAAATTTAAAATGTAAGTGTGGGATTATCCATTTTGATTTCTTCATCAAAATCCATATCGTTGATACAACTTGAAAACATGATCCAAACAAAATAGATACCAATGTTTACAGACGAAATACAATTGACAGATAGAAAGATAGACGCTCGCTAGTTTTATTTTCCTGGGTGGGGGGTGGGGGAGGGGGAATTAATATCCCTCTAGCTTCTGCAAGAGAACGATTGCTCTCGTCTAAGATAGATATTGAGAGAGAGAGAGAGGAGAGAGAGAGAGAGAGAGAGAGAGAGAGAGAGAGAGCGAGAGAGAGAGCGAGCGAGAGAGAGAGAGAGAGAGAGAGAGAGAGAGAGAGAGAGAGAGAGAGAGAGAACAGACAGAGACAGACAAATAGACAGATAACTAGATAGATGGACAGACAGACAGACAGACAGACAGACAGATAGATAGATAGATAGATAGATAGATAGATAGATAGATAGATAGATAGATAGATAGATAGATAGATAGATAGACAGACAGACAGATAGGTAGAGAAACAGGGGTTGTGGTTGTCATCAAAGTATTCCCAACTGAGGTCAGGATCGTTTGTTTGTTTTCTTGTTTGCCTGTGGAAAACAGATCCCCTGGTCATTGTTCATGACCTCCTCCATCACTCGTCCTGGCCCCCCACACTGTGAGTTTGCCCATAATCCCAACTCTCTTTTCTCACTTCACCTATGGGCAGAATGACGATCGTTTGGGCAAAGGTGCCAAAATGCTGAACACGGCCGGTGTCGTATATAATACTGTCGCCGTGGAATTGTATCGCAGCGACAGCATTTCACGTGAAATACTGTTGCGGCGACAATATTTGCTGGAAAAAAATGTCGCGCGACAACTTTTCACGAAAAATGTCCTATAGAATATTGTAGCTGTCCATAAAATGCAGTATTTCCCGGGAAATACTGTCGCTGCGACACGATTTTATGAGCGACAGTATTATATACGACACCGGCCTCTGGGATGCCGTCAGCTGTTGGACAAAACTCTTTATCTTTGTCTTTCTGACTACCTGGCTGTTTCTCTCTCCTTGTCCCTACCACTCATCCCCTTTCTCTACTCTCTAATGCTGTTCAATCTCTCTCTCTCTCTCTCTCTCTCTCTCTCTCTCTCTCTCTCTCTCTCCTCTCTCTCTCTCTCATATTGTTCCATCTCTCTCTCTCTCTCTCCTCTCTCTCTCTCTCTCTCTCTCTCTCTCTCTCTCTCTCTCTCTCTCTCTCCCTTCCTCCCTCTCTATCCTTCCGTTACCCTCTCATACTGTTCCATCTCTCTCTCTCTCTCCTCTCCTCTCTCTCTCTCTCTCTCTCTCTCTCTCTCTCTCTCTCTTTCTCTCTGTCTGTCTGTCTGTCTGTCTGTCTGACTGCCAACCTCTCTCTCTCTCTGTCTGACTGCCCACCTCTCTCTCCGTCTCTCTCTCTCTCTCTCCTCTCTCTCTCTCTCCTCTCTCTCCTCTCTCTCTCTGTCCCTCTGTCTCTCTCTGTCTGTCTGTCTGTCTGTCTGTCTGTCTGTCTGTCTGTCCCTCTCTCTCTCTCTCTCTCTCTCTCCTTCTCTCCTCTCTCTCTCCTCTCTCTCTCTCTCTTTTTTTTTTTTTTTTTTTTCATTCCCTTTTCTCTCCCATCCCCTTTCAGATATTAATCACACTAAACGAATATTTATTGCACAGGCGAACAATGACAGAGTGCAAGGGAATGCCATATCCCTCCCATCACCAAGTTCCACCACCACCACCACTACCACCACCCCCACCCCCACCCCTCCCAACCACCACCTCATAAACGCTGTCAGTCACCACAGCTGATGATCACGTGCCTGCCATGTCCTACATTCCAGAGGTGATGGATCCATTCGCACTCTGGGCAGAGGCAGGCGCTGGCAGAAATCTTGGCTTCCTCTCTCTCTGTGGCACCTCTATTCCTATGACTGTCGTCTCGCCTGAATGTTCACTGCTGCGCAAGGGACTGCATCGTGTGACGAGAGCAGATGGTTCAGCACGCTTTTCTCTTAACCACCAGACTTGGCGTGATGTCTTGTCATGAGGTGTTGACAATAAGAGTGATAGGATCTCCTGTCAAAGCGATGGACCAAAAAAAAAAAAAAACAGATCAATGTCCATGAGTGTGTTCCATTTGGACATGGAGACTTATCTTTGAAACTCGCAGTCGGCTGTTGATGATGGGGAGGGGTGGGGTGGGAGTGAGGGTTCAGTGATGTAGGACCGCCCCCCCCCCTCCCCCCCCCGCCCCCTCCTCCTGTTCCTTTTTGTCTGAATGGTATCCATTTTGTTTCCAGTTCTGATGTTCTGGGTTGTCAGTGATACCATTGAAAGATGAAGGCTGTCAAAGTGACAGACAAACAATGCAAAGAACAGAGATGGCCCTTTTGTTCCAGTTCTGGATGTGTCTGGGTTGTCTGTGATACCATTGAAAGATGAAGGGCTGTCCAAAGTGACAGACAAACAATGCAAAGAACAAGATGGCCCTTTTGTTCCAGTTCTGATGTGCTGGTTGTCAGTGATACAGTGAAAGATGATGGCTGGGCAAAGTGCAGACAAACAATGCAAAGAACAGAGATGGGATTGGATGGATGCTTACTTCCATGTGTATGTGTGTGAGTGCGTGATGGTGTTGTGTGTGTGTGTGTGTATGTGTGTGAGTGCTTGGATGTGTGTGGTGAGTGCGTGTGTGTGGTGTGTGGTGTGTGTGTGTGGTGTGTGTGTGTGTGATGTTGTGTGTTGTTTTGTGTAAGTATTTATGTGAGCGTGGATGGTGTGTGACGTGCGTGTATGTTGGTGTGTGTGTGTGTGTGTTGTGTGTGGTGTGTGGTGGAAGTGTGTGTGTGTGTGAAGTGTGTGTGTGTGTGTGGTGGTGAGTGGGGTGTGAGTGTGTGTTGTGGTGTGTGTGGTTTGTGTTGTGTGTGGGTTGGTGTGTGTAAGTCGTGCGTGACGCGCGCTATGTGTGTGTGTCTGTGTCGTGTGTCTGTTCTTTGTGGTGAAGTGTTGTGTGTTTGATGTGTGTGTGGGGGTGGAGCATAGCTTCCCTAGTTGCTGATTTCGAGAACTCTGGATTCGGATAATTTTTATGGCTATTTTATGCATTCAGTTTGATATGTGTAAGGTGAAGCAACAAACAGGTCAAGCTGGTTCATATCAGATCGTCCAGTTACGTGCTCGTAATTGAGTTCTAACACAGGTTTACTTCATCATTCAAAAATCCAATCACTGTGCCACCGACTTTCATCACCATCATGCTATAAACATTAATCTGCACAGAAAGCCCTGGGTACTTACAAATCTGATGGGCGAAGAGTGGAAGCATGGTGTACGACACAGACACAATGGCGATATACATCAGCAGATCATAGGTAAATGTAACATACAAGAGGATGTACACAGAGAAATACATGATGCATTTCGCCTTCCTAAAACATACAGCATAGATGCAGCACCTACAGTCGTGAGATGAGTCAAGCAGCTCATACACGAGGACGTCACATCCCATATTCATCCTCTTACTCTCACCTCTTTTGTGACCAGTGTCTAACAGTTGAGCACTTACGTCAAACACTGGCCATACCTGCGATAACTCTCACCGTGAAATCTCGCAAAGATACGCCCCGAACTCGGCAAACACGCGGGAGAACCCCAGCTTCTGGCGTCTAGGAAACGCAGTCCAGGTGTGAACGTGGTACTCATTCGTCACTTACAGAACAGGCCTCCCGGTGGGCTTTTGACCTGGACGCTATTTCATTAGCCAACCGGCACCTAAGTGAAGAGACCGACTGTCTTGGTAATGATCACTTCGCGGCAAAGTAATCGTTTAACACGTTTTTTTCCCACTTCCCATTGTCAGAGCTACTTTCAGTGAGTAAAAAGCCGTTAACGGTTGGTAACTTTATCGTAGCTAAACAGCTGTTGCATATGCTGGTACTTTGTGTGAGTTGCATGCACTCAGAGTGACGTAGAGAGAGAGAGAGAGAGAGAGAGAGAGAGAGAGAGAGGAGAGAGGAGAGGAGAGAGAGAGAGGTATAAGAATAACAGAGCAAAGAAATGAAGATGTGTATTGTCTTCAAAAACACGTTCTTCATTAAATGGTAGCTATGCTGGAAAATTGAGCGAGCTGCAGGCTATCGTTAGTTCCCTGAATAGAATATCAAGTAACAGGAAGACTGAGCTATAGATGATTTATCAGTGAGTGGAAAATCTGAAATGTGTACACTGTTTTGCTCTTTTTTTAAAATATCATTTAATTTTGTAGATATTTCTGTAACCAGTTGCTTGTAGGTGTGCAATGACGTTGCTGTCACACGAACAACATGGGTGCTGCGTGTATTCCTCACGGCAGTTCAGCGGGCAATGGCGTTGCCCACGCAGATGCATTGGAGTGTTGGTGTTCTGTGTGATGACTAGTCCTAACCTCTTTCACGATGGATGTTTTTGATGGAATAAAGTTAGTTTAAAATATAACCTAAACAAAAATAATATGCATGATTTACGAAATAATTTCAACCGCCGAAATTTGGGAATACTCTCTAGCGCTTAATCTGACGCAGGCAGATAGATAAATAGATAGATAGATAGATAGATAGATAGATAGATAGATACATACATACATACATACATACATACATACATACATACATACATAGACAGATACATACTGCATACATGCATACATACATACATATATATACATACATGCATGCATACATATGTACATACGTACATACATACATACATACATACATACATACATACATACATACATACATACATACATACATAGACAGACAGATAGATACATAGATACATAGATACATACATACATACATACATACATACATACATACATGCATACATACATACATACATACAAAGAAAGTATGTGCTTAGTGTCAGCAAAGTGTTCCTAACTGATGTCAAGTTTTCTGGCCTGGCGGAAAACAGATCCCCTCCACCACCACCCTCCCCCCCCCCCCCCCCCCCCCCCCCCGCCCACACACACACACACGTGCCCCCCTCCCCCTCCCCCCCGCCCCCTCTTCCCAATCACTCCCCTCTGGCCCACCACTCTGTCTCTGTCCATGATCCCCACTCTCTCTTCTCCCTTCACCTGTTGGAAGACCGACGATGGTTGAGGTGAAGGGGAATAGAGGGGCGCCGGGATGTTAACCTGTGTTGGCCCCGGAGGAACTGGGGGCTGTTGGACCTGAACAGATTTGTTCATCTTTGTCTTTCTGATTGGCTGGCTGGCTCTCTACTCTCAGCCCCCTCCCCTTCACTCTCTTATTCCACTCAGTACCTCATGTGTTTCTCTGATTGATTGCTATTTTTTTTGTTGCTCTTTCTCCCTCCACTTTCTCACCCTTAAACCTCCCGTTTTTTTCACCTGTCTCTGAATGCCAGCCATTTCTTTCTCCGCCTATTCTCCTTCTCTTTCTACCCTAGCCACAATTCCTGCACCTTCAGCTCCCCATCAGTCTTTCTGACAAACCATTGTTGTTGTTGTTGTTGTTGTTTTCTCTCCATCCCCTTTTTTTCTCTACGATCTCTGCTTATCATTCCTCATCTCTCTGTTGTTTCTCTTCCCACAACCTTACCCCTCTGTCATTCCCTCCCCCCTCCCCCCACCTCATACTACGTCTGTCTCTGACAGCCTACTGTTTCTTTCCCAGTACCCTTTTCTCTAACTGCCTCTGTCATTCCCTCCCCCCTCCCCCCACCTCATACTACGTCTGTCTCTGACAGCCTACTGTTTCTTTCCCTGTACCCTTTTCTCTAACTGCCTCTGTCATTCCCTCCCCCCTCCCCCCCACCCCCATACTACGTCTGTCTCTGACAGCCTACTGTTTCTTTCCCTGTACCCTTTTCTCTAACTGCCTCTGTCTCTCAACTCAACCCATCCCCATCCCCACTACTCTATATTCTGTTCCTCGTCTCAGTCTCATTTTTGCTGGTTTTTTTTCTCTCTCTCTTTCTCTATGTTTGTTGTTATGTCTGTCCGAGTGCCTGTCGTTTCTCTTCCTGCTCATTCCCATTTCCTTCCACTACCCCATCCCTGTTCCATTCTCCATCTGTTTCTGTTAACCTTTACCGGATGACGTGTTTGACTACACAGACCCGATCGTGCAGGTCGCCCAAGACCCACACATTTTGTAGAGGCTTTCTCTGTTGCTTAGCCCTATTCAGATCGCGTGGGTCTTGTAAGACCCACATCTGATAAAGGGCGCTTCAGCAACTTATTCCTCACCCGATGGCGTACCTAAGTGTGATCCATTAAAATGTATAGGACCTTGTGGAACCGCAACAAATTACGTGGATAATTAATTGTGCCCATACATCAAATTTCTGTGACCAACGGCTATGAAAGTTGTTGACAAACTCCTAAGATTTCGTGAGCATAGCTCTATCCGTTTATAAGATATGATTTTTTTTTTAATTGAGTCACTGGATCATGGAAGACCCAGGAAACAAGATGAAGGTTAAGTACCTACTGTTCTCTCCCCTTTCCCCTCCACATTCTTCCACCTCCTCATCTCTTTCTGTCGCTGTTTACTATGTCCACCCCACCCCTTCTCCTCTGCCCTCCTTCCCACCCCATTAATTATCTCTTCCTCCTCTGCCCTCCTTCCCACCCCATTAATTATCTCTTCCTCCTCTGCCCTCCTTCCCACCCCATTAATCATCTCTTCTTCCTCTGCCCTTCTTTCCCACCCATTAATTATCTCTTCCTCTCTGCCCTCTTCCAACCCATTAATTATCTCTTCCTCTTCTGCCCTTCTTCCCACCCCATTAATTATCTCTTCCTCTTCTGCCCTCCTTCTAACCCCATTAATTATCTCTTCCTCTCTGCCCTCCTTCCCACCCCATTAATTATCTCTTCCTCTCTGCCCTCCTTCCCACCCCATTAATTATCTCTTCTTCCTCTGCCCTCCTTCCCACCCCATTAATTATCTCTTCTTCCTCTGCCTTCCTTCCCACCCCATAAATTATCTCTTCTTCCTCTGCTCTCCTTCCCACCCCATTAATTATCTCTTCTTCCTCTGCCCTCCTTCCCACCCCATTAATTATTTCTTCCTCCTCTGCCCTCCTTCCCACCCCATTAACTATCTCTTCCTCTGGCTGCCCATCCCACTGGGGTTCGTTGTAGGTTTTATTCTTTTTGTGCTGTATTCAGCTCCAGTGTCATGTGGTTTTACATGAGTACTTTGATGGTGGTACTGAACTTCAACAGCTGAACCTCTACAGCTAACCTGAGTCACTAAGTTAGACACAGGAGTGTATTAGGATTCAACGACTGGCGAAGAAGCAACTGAATGATGACAAGACAGAACTCGTGCTACCCTGACGGCCTATCCTCTCTACCCCCAAATCCTTCAACATCTTTCTCTTCCTAACACTGTTCTAATTCACGATACACCTGTGTCTTTTCTCTCTGTCTGTTTGCAGCTTTACTGTTACTCTTGGCCAGTCTCTGTACTTCGAGCAGCACATTTAATTAACACACGTAAAGTTGTTTATCTTGAATTCTGTAGGATCAGATTCTCTTCTTCACCGACTCAAAGAAAACACTCATATGCGCTTTTGTCCTCTCCAGAATGGATTACTCTAACTCTCTTCCTAGCTGCCTTCCCAAATATCCGTCAGAGAGATTTCAACGAATGTGGAATTACACTGCAAGATTCCTTTGCTGTGGATCTGGATCTATAATGATAATAAACAATGAATACTTATAAAGCGCCTATTCTCAGCTAGAGGCCAAGCTCTAAGCGCTTTACAATCCACACTCGTTGACACAACGGGCTGCCTACCTTGGTAGTGCCGACTGAGGAGCTGCCAGCTGGCGCTTCATTTAGTCGTTTCCCGTGTCATGCAGTCAATATCGTCCAATATCGTTCATTCAATATCCTTACTTCCTTCATTCTAACGGCCAAATTGACCTTCTCTTCCGACAGTTGGTGATGGGATTTTACGTGTGTGCAAGATGTTATGCGTGCGTTCACACACGGAACCTCGGTTTATAGTCTCATTCGAAGGACTGTATGGGGAAATGGAGTCCGAACCAATGTTAACTCCGAGGGAAAAATCCCCCTGTACCGAAACGGCCCGACGGAGATTCGAACCCGCGACCCCAGGATCACGAGTCCGGCGCTCTACCAACTGAGCTATTCCGGGCCCCATCTAATAACGCCGCTTCTCTTTTGTCTCTCCACTGGTTCCCTAATTCCGATCGAATAGACAAGCTGTTTACGTTGACTTTTGCTCCTGTCAGTGGCTCTTAACTTCTTTTAATTCATAATCTGTCTGGTCAGTGCCGCTCTTCTTCCGATGCTTCGCTTTTCAGGATGCCTCATATCAGAACTAAGAATTACAGACAAGGATTCTTTCCAGGGACCAACGACATGAGACAAACTGCATGATTGTTGCTGACACTGACTCCCTCGCCTCTTTTAAGCCTCTGAAAACTCACCTGCTCTCTCAGCAGTAGATCTGATTGTGGTATGTCTATGTAAACAGTGTATACGTTAGCACAGGTGTCATGTTT
>CM031595.1:17834763-17839763 GCA_018398815.1 Conus ventricosus | reverse complement strand
CATGAACGTAATCAATGGGCGCAAATTCACAATGTCGGAAAATCAAAGCAATGTTTTTGACATATGCATGCTGTACAATAGTAGAATGATTGAAATGATTTGAACAAATACGTAGAATGATTGGAATGATTTCAACAAATCCGAACAATGATTAGATGATTAGACAAATACGAACAATGATTAGAATTACTTGAACAAATACGTACAATGATTGGAATGATTTGAAACAAATACGTAGATTGATTGGAATGATTTGAACAAATACGTATAATGATTGGAATGATTTGAACAAATACGTACAATGATTAGAATGACTTGAACAATACGTATAATGATTGAAATTATTTGACCAAATACGTACAATGATTGGAATGATTTGAACAATACGTATAATGATTGGAATTATTTGACCAAACACGTATAATGATTGGAATGATTTGAACAAATACGTATAATTTGATTGGAATTATTTGACCAATACGTATAATGATTGGAATTATTTGACCAAATTCGTATAATGATTGGAATGATTTCAAGAAAAACGAACAATGATTGGATGATTTGAAAAAATATGTACAATGATTGGAATGATTTGAAAAATATGTACAATGATTGGAATGATTTGAACAAATATGTACAATGATTGGAATGATTTGAACAAATATGTACAATGTCGGAATGATTTCACGAAAAAACGTACAATGATTGAAATGATTTCACGAAAAACGTATTAATGATTGGAATGATTTCAAGGGAAACGTACAATGATTGGAATGATTCGTACACAGACACCTCTAACGACGTTCTTGACTCAGATTCTTGCAAAACACTCTGAGCAACGGTTAACGAGACATTGACTATAACAGAAAACGAGGAGGAGGAGGATAAGGAGGAGGAGGAGGAGGAGGAGGAGGAGGAGGAGGAGGAGGAACAGGAACAGGAGGAGAGGGAGGAAGGTGTTGCAAGTGGTAGTAATGATTATGAGCAAAAGAATTTAAAAAAAAAAAAAAAAAACCGCAGGCCAGTTCAAATGCGGACATTATTCGCGCCTCGCTAAATTTACCATGGGGTAAATCTAAATCTCAAGAAGGAAGAGATCTTAAAAAAGAAAATAGCCACTTCTTCAAAATGGCGATGTGTGTGTGTGTGTGTGTGTGTGTGTGTGTGTGTGTGTGTGTGTGTGTGTGTGTGTGTGTGTGTGTGTGTGTGTGTGGAGAGGAGGAGAGGAGAGAGAGAGAGATGAGAAGAGAGAGAGAGAGAGAGAGAGAGGCGGAGGAATTTGAAGCTCATCGGGTCAATGGAAGAAAACATCTGACTTGCTTATACATTCATCAGAACCTGTCTTGTCGACAAAAAAAAAAGAAAAAAAAAAGGCCCCCCGAATTCAGACAAAATAGCCAAGGGCCCATGCTTTTGTTGGATTGTTTGTTTGTTTGTTTGGTCTGTCTCCTCTCTCCCCGTTTTGTTTTTGCCAGGATCTGTGATTTAACTAGAACTCGAGAAACAGACATGCTGTCGCGCACGTTGTGCATTGGAATGAAGAGGGTGATGCTGTTTTGTTTTATTTCATCTCTCTCTCTCTCTCTCTCTCTCTCTCTCTCTCTCTCTCTCTCCTCTCTCTCTCTCTCTCTCTCTCTCTCTCTCTCTCTCTCTCTCCTCATCGCATAGCCAATGGCTCTTTCTTTCTTTCTTTGTTTCGCGTTCCCCTGTCCAACAATGAAGCTAAAACCATCCTCAGGAACAACTTCAGAATGTGGCTACATGCATGGCTGCCAAGGTTTCTCTTAATGTGCTGGACAAATAATCAGCTCCTTTAAATGCTGAATTTTGCCATCCTAATATGCGCAATCTTCTTTTAACTCTACGGAGTTTGTTTCCTACTTTTTAGCTGAATGCCAGTATCACACTAAACAATGCAGAAAGAAAATAAAATGGGTGTTTCCAAAGATTGGAAAACAATTGAATTATATGTGCAGGTATCTAACTATAAACAATGCAAAATTTCTTTTAACGATAAGTATGAGTTTGTTTTTCCTTAGCTTTTAGAATCCTTCCATTGTAATAAACAATAAATGACAAATTGAAAAACATATTTTTGCTAAGTTTTGACTTGTTATGTGCATCTAAGTGACATCAACTTTTCTTTTTTTCGTAGATTGTCTGTTTGTTCCTTTGCTTGTTAATCTTCATTTATCTTAATTCTTGCATTTACCTTTCATTTTCTTTTCTTTTCTTGTTCTTTTCTCCTTCTTCTTCTTCTTCTTCTTCTTCTTCTTCTTCTTCTGTTTTAGAATGCTTGACTTAATCAGATCTTGACAAAGACGTGCGGTCGAGCATAAAGTTCCTACTTGAATCAATTGCAAAGCTACTCTCTCTCTCTCTCTCTCTCTCTCTCTCTCTCTCTCTCTCTCTCTCTCTCTCTCTCTCTCTCTCTAGTATAAATGCATTCATTGGAAACAAAGTCGATCTTACTGACGAAATTTCTTGCATTAAAAAAAAAGTATAAATGATTGGCTAGAGGGTAGTGAAACATGACTATTTTCATTCAGGGACAGTATTCGCGAGTACAATATAACAGAGAGCTATTCTTCTATTTCATTCGTATCGTGTTAAAACAAACAAACAAAATCTTCTTCTTTTGAACACAACGCGTCTAGTAGCCCGTGCTACCAGCATCTCCAGGCCACAGCCAATTGGAGGCTGCTAATGGAATCAGTCAAGCTGAGGGTTGTAACGGAGACCTTGGGCTTATCGTTAGCAGTGAGCGACGTATTGCGATAAACTGCTGTACCAAGCTGCTAAAGTGGTGAACTAGATTACAGCTGTCACTCCAAAGCTGCTGTTGCATCAGTTCTTCCCCCTGTGATACACCTTGTGGCGGATGAATGAAAGAGGTTCTCTCTCTCTCTCTCTCTCCTCTCTCTCTCTCTCTCTCTCTCTCTCTCCCCAAAAACAGATTCTTATTAATCCAGACATGACAATTCGCTTCTTTCAAGTGCACTCTCTCTCTCTCTCTCTCTCTCTCTCTCTCTCTCTCTCTCTCTCTCTCTCTCTCTCTCTCTCTCTCTCTCTCTCTCTCTCCCAAAAACAGATTCTATTTCATCCTCTGTTTTTTTTCGTCTTTCTCTATCAATGATCTTCTCATATTCATTTCTGACGTGTGTGGACGTTTAGCCAACTACCGTCTCTTCATTCGAACCACTCTAAGCAGCAAGTTATCTAGTACACTGCAAGAAAAGCTCATTAGTCTATTAAATAGACTGAGCTGAATCACTTATCTTTTCAAACGACCACACAACCAAATACATGATAATAACATCTCAACAAAAAGTGTACAATATACTTATAGCTCCCTAGAACATATTATGTTACCCAACTCAGTCCCTTTGAAATTGTACACACCCTTAATAACCAAAATATGTAAATTTTCATAATACACCCGGCTTGCCTCATATGATCTCTCTCTCTCTCTCTCTCTCTCTCTCTCTCTCTCTCTCTGAGATTGTCTAACCGTTTGTCTTCAAAGTGTGAATTAGTATCATCATTCTACTTTCTACTGATGCATGGGTAAACCATTGACTTCCGGGAACAGGCCAGAGATCATCAGCAAGAGTTGCATGAGACCAGACATAGTAGTCCACTCTCAGTCAACCAAGCAGCTGATCGTGAGCGAGCTCACGGTGCCACATGAGAACAGAATGGAGGCAGCTCAACTCTACAAGACTGAAAAGTATGCTGAATTTGGCAAACAGCCTGAGGAGAGAAGGATATCAGTCAAAGTCCTCACTGCAGAAATTGGAGCTAGGGGGTTTGTAGGAACGTCTGCATACAGCCTCATGAAACAGCTCTCAGTTGCAGGGAGGGAAAAAACAGAGCCCTGAAAGCAATGGCAGAAGCGGCAGAGAAGTGTTCAAGCTGGATCTGGTCAAGGAGGAACAAAAGTGAACTTCATAAGGCTTAACTTTCCTACAAATGTCAGGTGTCCCTGTGGCTCAGTGGTTAGAGTGCGAGTCATTAAGTGGAAACTGAGCATGTCCAGAGGATCATGGTTTCGAATTCCAGCCATGGCTCATCCCAAAGATGGGAAAAAAGGGGCAACAGAGGGACATCCGGAGTCATGAACCGGGTGTGGCCCAACCCCCCTAGAGTGTCAGGAGATAAGGGCCGAAACACTTGTTTGAAGGGGGCTTCTCTTCTGAGGACTCGCTGCTGCCACGCTCTCCACGAGTTTCTTTCTACTCGTTATATTCGATATGTCTGTTTGTTTTCATTTGTAGTATTTGTTCTTTCTTTATCTTCTTTCTTTATCTGATAGTATTGTTGTCTGAACTGCTGTTGTGGTCTATATGCCTCAAGTGACAGCTTGAAGCTGGACGTGCTCCATCGGTATTTCAATGTTGGTCTGTGGATCAGGCTTAGACAGTGACTGAGCGGTAATCTGTGTGAACCAGCCAATGCCATATTTCTTGGTCATGTGAACTGGGTATGTGCCATGGTCGCATGATCTGAATCGAGTTCAGTCAATCAGCAACAGCATCGCTGAAGAAGATGGCCGGATGGCTGTCGAAAGCTACGAGTGAGTAGTGCATTTTCGTTTGTTGGGAGACTAGGTCTAACTCCAGGTAGCAATATATTTCTTGTCCTTTGGGGTCAGGACATCGGAATGACCCACACGCTCTTTCTTGCATGACCATGGGCGTACCTCTTTTGCCTGTTTAGTGGATTGCGCTTCTCCACACTCACCTGTAAGGAAGTGTATGGTATGGTAGGCCTTCCCCTGTTTTGATGAGCTTGATTGACCACAGCCGGCTTCGTCTGCTGGGTAGCAAGGGCACAGGCACGTGACTATCCTCAGCGTCTTATCCAGAACTGGCTATAGACATACTGCTACCTGGAGCTAGACCTAGTCTCCCAACAAAAGAAAATGCACTGCTCACTCGTAGCTTTCGACAGCCGTCTGGCCATCTTCCTCAGCGATGCTGTTGCTGACTGACTGAACT
>CM031595.1:17807263-17814763 GCA_018398815.1 Conus ventricosus | reverse complement strand
TGGCCTCCTTCACTCTCTGGTATGTGTCTGTCTTTGATCTGATCTGTCCACCTATTCTCTATGTCTCTATATCTCTGTGTGTTGTGTTGTTGTGTGTGTGTGTGTGGGGGGGGGGTTGTGGGGGGGGTGGTGTGTGTGGGTGTGTGTGTGTGAGTGTGTGTGTGTGGGTGTGTGTGTTGTGATTCTGGCTGTCTGTATGGCCATCTGCCTGTCTGTCCATCTATGTCGCTGTCCTCTGTGCATCTGTGTGCGTGGTGTTTGTGTGTTTGTGATTCTCCGTCTGTGTGTCTGCCTGTCTGATCTGTCATCTGCTGTCTGTCCATGTAGGTCTCTGTCTCGTGTATCGTGTGTGTTTGGGTGTTTGTGATTCCCTCTGTGTGTGTGTGTGTGTGTGTGTGGTGTGTGTTGTGTGTGTGTGTGTGTGGTGTGTGTGTGTGTGTGTGTGTTTGTGTGTATGGTGTGTGTGTGTGTTGTGTGTGGTGTGTGTGTTGTGTGTGGGTGTGGTGTGGTGTGTCCCATCTATGTCTCTGTCTCTGTGTATCAGTGGGTGTTGTGTGTGTTTTTAATTCTGCCTGTCTGTGTTTCTGCCTGTCTGTGTGTCTGTCTGTCTGTCTGTCTGTCTGTCTTTCTGTCTGCCTGTCTGTCTATCAGTCTGTTGTGAGCGACACTCATACTTCGAACGTTTGTTTTGTTTTTGTTTTTTTTTATCTGTGTGACACACAAAACAAAACTGTCGTTTCCACTGTACCCCATTTCCACGCCCATCTAAACATGCCGCTCTTTTTGATTTTCTTTTATCACCTTGCTACCCCCCCTCCCTCCCCTCCCCTCCATCCCCCTAAACACCAGTCTCCTTTTGCGATTTCTTTTCTTTTCATTTTTTTTTTATTCGCTTTCATTTCCCTTTCTTTCCCCCCGAGTTCCTTTCATTTTCAAACATTTTCTACCTTCTTTTTCTTTTCGCTTTCGTTTTTATTTTCAACACTATCCGTTCTGTTTCACTGTGTGCTTCTTTTCTCACCTTTCTCTTTTTTTTTCACCCACTGTTTGTTTGTTCGTTCGTTCGTTTCCTTTATTTCATCATTTTTTTCCATATATCCAGTCCTTTTCAGCATTTCCTACCCCCCACCCCCCCCTTTTTTTTTTTGCCTGTTTTTCCTTTTTTTATAATTTCACCAATCCATACCTTTCTATCATGCCCCTATTTTCCCCCCCTTTTTTTGCCTGTTTTTCCCCTTTCTTAAAAATTTCACCCAACCCCTACCTTTTCTTTTCATTTTCCTATTTTCCCCCCCCTTTTTCCCTTTTTTTTCCCCTTCTTTAAATTTTTCACCAATCCATAGCCTTCAATAAAGCCCAAACCTTTTCCCACCTTTTTGCCGGGTTTTTTTCCCTTCTTTAAATTTCCCCAAACCCCAAAAAAAGCCTTTTTATCATGCCCCAAAAACCTTTTTTCCTTTTCCCTTTTGGGCCTTTTTTTTTTCCCTTCTTTAAAATTTTCCCCAAATCCATAGCCTTTCTATCTTGTCCACCCCCCCCCCCCCCCCTTTTTTTTTGCCTGTCTTTCCCTTCTTTAAAAATTTTTTCCCAATCCTGCCTTTCTATCATACCCTTCCCTTTTTCCCCCCCCTTTTTCCCTTTGTTTTTTCCCTTCTTAAAAACTTCACCAATCCATCCCTTTCAATCTCTCCCCCCCTTTTTTCCCTTCTTTTCCATAATCTGTTACCTATTTTCAGCATTTCCTAGCTTTTTCAGTGCCCCATGAAACCCTTTTGGGCCTTTTTTGAAAATTTTACAAAAACCCCCCGCCCCCCCCCCCCCCCCCCCCCCCCACGCCAAAAAAAAAAAATCTGACAAACAAACCCCAACACACACCTTTTTTCGATCTCTTGGGGTCTTTTTCAGGCAGGATACACAAAATTTCCGTTTTTCTTTTCAAAAAAACCCCTCTTCGCAAAATGGGATAAAGAGACGTGTTTGCTCTTCTTTTTTCCGTTGTCCTGAGTGGTGTGTATCGTGCCTGAAGAAGACCTAAAAAGGCCCGAAAGGGCGTCGGGGTTTTGTTTTGTGATTCTTTTTGCCCAAAGGGTTTTTTGGTGGGAGCTTTAGAATTTTTTTTTTTTTTTCAAATTTTTTTTAGATTTCCGCCTGCACCCTTTGCGACTAGACCCTAATTTTGGCCTTCTTGTCAACCTTTCTTTTGCTTTTCAACTTTCGAATCCTTTTCCTAAAAGGGGTTTTCCCCCGCCTCCCCCTTTCTTTTTTTAACCATTGTCAAACCCTTTTCAACTATCTCCCATTTTTTTGGGCCTTTCCCTGTAGCCCCCCTTTTGGGCTTTGTTTTCTCCCAAATTTTTTAACCCCTACTCTTCCCATTTGTTTTTCCTATTGCCCCCTCCATCTGTGTCTTTTTTTTTCCACTATTTCTACGTTTTTTACCTTCTTTTCCCTCACCTCCCTATTGTTTTTTAACCTAATTTTATTTTTTTCTGTACAAAAATGCAAACTGAAAATTAAAACTTCACAAAAAAGAAAAATCACAGAGAGGACCCTCCCCAACCACTGTCTCCTATATAAAGGGTTTTTCACACTGAGGGGAAAATACTGTGAAAAAAAGGTTTGAAATATTGGGAAGGAAAACGTTAAAAAACAAATACTCTTTGTTTTTGGTTTCTGAAAATAGCCTCCCTTTTTAAAACCCCTCGCTGTCCACCCCACCGCGTACGGTTTTAAACCTTTTTCCCAAAACGGGTGATATACGGGTTTCTTTAAGACGATAAAGGGTAAAAGGGAAATAAAGGGGGGGGAAAGAGAGAGAGAGAGGGAAAAGAGAGAAAAAGGAGAAGACAGAAAAACAGACAAAACAGACAACAGACGACAGACAGACAGACAGCGAAAAAGAGACAGAGACAGGGGAAAGGCAGACAGACATAGAGAGACAGAGATAGAGGGGAGACAGAGACGACAGACAGACATAGACAGGGGAGAGATAAGTGAATGAGTAAATAAAATAAATTTAATGAATGAATGAATGAATGAATGAATGAAAAAAAGAAAGAGAGAGAGAGGAGAAAAGAGAGAAAAGAGAGAGGAAAGAGAGAGAGGGGAGAGTGAGACACAGAGAGAAAAAGTACACGAATAAACCCGAATAATAAAGAAAAAAATTTCAGGGAATAAAAAAATGCGTGAAAAAATCATCAATGATTCAACGATTAAATTTAAATTTAGTGACTAAAATGACTCGAGGACCCCAAAGGAATCACGGAATCCCAAAAAAAAAAATAAATAAATTTTTTTTTTTATATAATTTTATTTAAAAATTTAACTCATTTTTTTTTTTCCAATTAAAAATTTTAAAAAAAATCACACTTTAATCCATAAGCAAACGGGCCCAAATTTTTTGTATCAAACCCTTTTGTTAAGGGGAAAAGAGAGAAAAGAGAGAGAGAAGAGAGAGAGAGAGAGAAGAGAGAGAGAGAGAGAGAGAGAGAAAAAGAGAGAGAGAGAACACGGGGGTTGTTGCTTCCCTTGTTTTACGGTAACCTTTTTTGTTTTTTTCGTTTTCCAGAAGCCGATAAAAAATCAGCTCTAAAAACCCTGATGACAAAGTGAAGACCGTCATAAATAAAAAGAAACATGCCCCGCGCAGCCCCAATAGGGGTGGGTTAAAATTTGGATGTCATTGCCACCAAACCCAAAAAGACAGTGCGGGAGCAAGCACGTGCTTTCCCCTTCGCGAGCGCTCTGTCTTCTGTTTTCCCTTTTCTTCGGGTCTGTCTGTCCTGCCCTTCTGTCTGTCTGGCTGTCTCTCCTCTCTCTCTCTCTCTCTCTCATCCCCTCTCTCCCCCTTTTGAACCCCAAAACCCCCCAACAAAAAAAAACCAAAAAAAAAAAAAAAAAAAAAAATTTTTTTTTTTTTTTTTATTATTATTATTATTTTTAAAAAATTATTATATTATTATATTATTATTTCTTATGAAAAAATTTATTGGGGTTTTAAAATTATTATTTAGTTTTTGGGGGAAAAGAAAATTTTAAAGAAAAAATTTTATTTGTTTGGAAAAAATTGGGGAAAAAAAGAGGAGAGTTTAAGAATACAGGGGAAGGACAAGAGGGGGTTTGCTTGGGGAAGGGAAAAAGGGGGAAATTTAAAACAGACAAGAAAGTGACAGAGAAAACAAAAAACACAGAGAAGAGACAGAAAAGAACAGACAGAGACATAGAAGAACAGAGCCTAAACAAAACAGACCCCTGAGAAAAGACAACAACAACAACAGAAAACAGACAGACAACGGACAGACAGACCACCACTTTTTGGGTTTTTTTGTTTATTCAGCCCACTTTCGATGTTTTTTTTTTTCGTTTCCCAAATCGGGAGCCCAAAATCATGCATTTTGACTTTTATGATGACAACGTGCATCATCTTTAACCAGAACATTTTCATGCAATCAAACGGGGTAACAAACGTGACGAGTATTGCCAACGCATGGGAAAAATCTGGAGCACACCTGGGGGCGCCCGGCATGCGCCACACACCCCACACCCCACACACACCCCCAAAAACCACACCACACACACAAAACACACACACACACACACACACACACACCCCAACACACAATGCACCATTCATCAAAATACCACGCATGCATGTACTAGATAACAGAAAACCCGGAAAAAGGGAAACGGGCAACAGACAGACAGAGGGAAACGACAAAACAGACAGACAACGACAGAGACATCAGACCGACATAGAGACAGACCGAGGGACAGTTTAGACAGACAACAACACACACACACAAAGGGCTACTCAAACACGGAAAAAAAAAAAAAAATTTGCCCCCGACCGCCCCCCCACCCGACCCCCCCCCCCCCCCGCCCCCCCTCCCCCCCACCCCCCCCCCCCCCCAACCCCCCCCCCACACACACATTTCCCCGCTTCCTAAGCCCATCATGTCTCTGAAATTCCCCCCTTTTCCACCATCCCCCCCCCCTCATAATCCCCCCCCCCCCCCCCCTAACCCGCCCCCGACCCCCCCCCCGAAACCCCACCCCCAGCCCTCCGTGCAATCCCTCCTTTTTTTCAGTACTAGTCCCTTTGGCGTGGCATCATGGGGTACCTCATGCCAGACATTCCTTTATTGTTTTTTTTTGGTTGATGTCTGCTATTTTTGACGGCCCTTTTTAAAAAACAATCTGTCTAAATACTGTTTAATTTTTGTTGCGTATTTGGGACTATTAAAGCAGCAATACTTTTTCTCCCCCTCCTCTCTCTCTCTCTTCTCGTCTCTCTCCCCTCTCTTTTCTTTTCTCTCTCTCTCTCTCTCTCTCTCTCCTCCTGTGGGGTTGTGTGTGTGGGTGTGGGGTGGGTTAGAGAGAGAGAGAGAGAGAAGAAGAGAGAGAGAGAGAGAGGAGAGAGAAAAGAGAGAGAGAGGAAGGGGGGCCCAAAGTGGGGAATGTGTGTGTTTTTGTGCGGCGTTCGTGCGGCGGCGTGCGTGCGTGCGGGGCGTGCGTACCCGGGCGTGCGTCGTGGGGTGGGGTGAGTGAGTGCGTGGGGTGCGGCGCGTGCGTGCGTGCGGCGTGCGTGCGTGGGGTTTTTGTGTGTGTATGTGTGTGCGCGCGCGGGCGGGCGTGTGTTTTTTAAACATGGGGGCCGGGGAGTCTGTTTCAAAATTTCCCTTTTTTGCGAAAAGCGAACAACCAAAAACAAAGCCTTGTCATGAAAACCGGGGGGGTCACAGGGCCGTAAAAAACCAAAAAACTTGTTTTTCAAAAGGGAAGGCGAGGCCCGAGGGAAAGGCGTTTAAAAAGCCCCAAAAAAAAACACAATGGGGGGGTTTTACCGGGCCCCCCCTCAAATTTAACCTTGCTGTGCGTGCCTTTCCCAAAAACCTTTAAAGGCCCCCCCTTTAAAAAAACCAAAACCCCACAAAAAATACTCTTCTACCACAAAATGTAGGCCCAAAAGGGGCGTAGAACAAAAAACAAACTTCCTTTAGAAGAAGAGGAAGAGAGGAAAGAGGAGAGAAAGAGGGGAGAGAGGAGAGGGGAGACAGACAAAACAGAAAAGACAAAACAGACAGACAACAGAGAGAGAGGAGAGAGAGAAAAGAGAGAGAGAGAAAGAGACAAACAGACAGACAGACAGACCCGACAAAACAAAGGGGGCAGGGCAGGCAGGCAGGCAGACAGAAAAGAAAAGACAGACTGACAGACAACAGAGAACAGACCGGGAAGGGAATTGGCAATTGGCACACGACAGACAGGCAGACAGACGACAGTTTTGGCTGACAGACGGACATGCCGAAGGGTTTTCCCCAAACTTGCCCCAAAGGGATCCTAGTTGGGAAATTCCCCTTTCCCCCGCGTGTGGCCCAAATTGAGTGGGCCCCCAGCACAATTAGTTAGAGGTGTGTGCATGTTTTCTTTTTACCAGAGGCATTGGGGGGATATCTGCAAAAGGGAAGTCGGGGGGGGGGGGTGCTTTGTCAAATGAAAAAGCATTCATGGGAGGGGGAAGGGAAGGGGGGAAAGGGGGTTGGGGGGGGGGTTTTCCTGGATTTCATCTTTCCCAAAATCTTTTGGAAAAAGTGGGAAGGTGAGGGTGGGGACGGGCCCCCACAAACTTTCAGTTTTCCCTCAAAGGGGGGGAAAGGGGGTGGGGGAAAATCAAATTTTCCATCGTTTTTCAAGAAAGGGAAAAAGGCGGTTTTTCGTCTCCAATCCCCGCCAAAATGAGGGGGGGGGGGGGGGGGGTGGGGGGGGGGGGGGGGGGGGGGGGGGAAGGGGGGGAAAGCTCACCTCCAAGTGAAGGAAGACACAAACCAAAAGTGGAGAAGCAAACCCAAAAAGTCCAGAAGACAAAAGGGTGAAGGGGGGAGTCCCTTTATTTTTCCAAACTTTTTTTTTTGAAGATGGGGGGGGAAGGGGAGGGAGATTTACTGCAAAAACTATGTTCTGGGAGGTGCGGCGGGGGGGGGGGGGATGGGGCTTTTTCCAAAAACGTCTTTTGGAAGTGGGGGGGAAAAGTGGGGCATCACCCCCCAAAAATCTTCAAAAATCATGGAGGGCAAAGTGGGGAAGGGAGGGGCCCCCAGCTTCCCTGGCCCTGGACCAACATACAAAGTGCACACCCCCGTGTGTTAAAACTCAGCGGACGTTCTTTAAAAGCTTGAAAACCGCTCTTCTCGCCCGCAGATTGGCTGTCTTCTTTTCTTTCTAATTTTTCCCGACAGGTTTTTAATAACCCCCCCCCCTCCCCTCTTCTTTTCTCTCACTTCCCCCCTTCCCCTCCTCTTCGTTTTCCCTTTTCCCCCCCTCATTTACCCTCCTCTCTCTCCCCCCCCGGGCTCCTCCCCCCTTTTCTCTCCATCCTCTCCAAAATCTCCCCTCCCCCCCTCTCTCTCTCACCTCCCCCTCTCCCCCCTCCTCTCTCCCCCGCTCTCCCCACTTCGCCCGGTCCCCTTTTTTTTCCTTTTCTTTCTTGCTCCCCCACCCCCG
>CM031595.1:17779763-17802263 GCA_018398815.1 Conus ventricosus | reverse complement strand
ATAGCACGTGCACAGCTCGTGTGTTGAACACCAGCGGACGTTCTTATGCTTGAAAACTGCTCTGTCTCGCTGTCAGATTGGCTGTCTTCTTTCTTTCTAATTTCCTGACAGGTTTGTAATAACCCCCCTTCCTCTCTCTCTTTCTCTCTCTCTCTCTCTCTCTCTCTCTCTCTCTCTCTCTCTCTCTCTCTCTCTCTCGCTCTCTCTCTCTCTCTCTCTCTCTCTCTCCTCTCTCTCTCTCTCTCTCTCTCTCTCTCTCTAATGCAAGCCACTTCGCCACGGCTGCTGAGTTCTTCTTGGCGTAATCTTGCTAACAACAACAAAACCAACACACACAGACGAAAGCATAACACCTTTGGTGCAGGTCAGGAAATGACTTAGAAAGATCAACCATCCACTCAAACCATTCCCATCCATTACCCCCACCCCTTCTTCTTTTACCGCAATTGTCAATGGCCATTCCAACCTCAAATCGATGGGTGTGTGGTTTTTTTTTTCATGCTTGGCATTCCATTGTCAGAAACTGCAACAGAGAAAACAGTGCTTTCGCCGTGAACTGTACATGGTAACGAGAGAACGGCTTATTTGCAGGGCACGAAAGCAACAACGACTTGCCGTGAGGTAAAGATACTGACAATCCCTTCGAGGTTGCACGTGCACACATGGTCGGTTGGATTCCTGTGTGAAAACCTGTTGTGTGGGAGAAGCATACCTGTATGTCTTGTGGCTATTTTGGCTGCATTCCTTGTATCTGATTTCTTTACTGTTTTGTTAGGTGATCCTCTGAATTCTTTCTCACCGTCTGTCTCCCTGTCTGTCTCCCTGTCTGTCTGTCTATCTGTCAGTCTGTCTGTATTTGTCTCTTTCTCTCTCTCTATCTGTGTGTGTGTGTGTGTGTGTGTGTGTGTGTGTGTGTGTGTGTGTGTGTGTGTGTGTGTGTGTGTGTGTGTGTTCAAAAAGATATATTGCATATACAAAAAGTAATCAGACATGAAACGAATGTCTTACCAATTCAAAATATGTTCATCAGCACACAATATTAGACAATATATCTGGCCTGTCAGAAAAGCTTGGGGGCCTGTCAGGAGAGGGGGGGGGGGGGGGGAGCACCACCTTCAAATGGCACTCTTGAGAGTGCAGAACACTTCCTAGTTGGAAAGGGTTGTGGTACTGCCCGTTGATTCAAAGAAACCTGAGAGAGAGAGAGAGAGAGAGAGAGAGAGAGAGAGAGAGAGAGAGAGAGAGAGAGAGACAGACAGACAGACAGACAAACAGACAGACGATGTGATCACTGTTACAAGTGGAAAAGATAGGGTCAGAAAGGAAGTTTTGTTCTATATTTCTATTTTTCAAATTCCATGAACAAGTCAATGCGTGAAAACGTCACTTTTTCCCTGTTGTTCTATATTTCCATTTTTTCAAATTCCATGAACAAGTCAATGAGTGAAAACGTCAATTTTCCTCCGTTGTTGGAAAATATACAAGGTGCAGATTGTTGTAGTTTCACCCTGTACACTTTGCTGTGGCAGGATCTGAAATGTACAAAACGTCAACGTTTACATCATTACAAAGGTTTCGTCTTAAGTAAAATCGAACCGATTCATAGAATCTTCATCATTCTTTGCTGAACAATTAAGTAGTGGGGGAAAACAAGTGCAGGTTAACAATTCTTCCATCATTATAATAATGACTTGACAAAGATTTGAAAAAAAATTGAAAATGAAGTAAATGGGAAAATTTATGTTTTAAATATGAACACCCTTCACTACCTGCACAGGGGAACCATCACAATCCCTCTCGAAGGCAGATCTATATGTATTGCCTACTTCTAGGCCTTTCGTCCGCTGGATCGGACTGATCAGGGAGACACGGCTGATTGTGTCTGTGCTCTTGGTGTCAAATAGAGACGCACCACTGTCCGTAATACAATGGTGTTCTCACCACCAAGGGTTCAAAAAAGAATCAAACAGCACAACCAAAACAGCCAGGGAAAGGTAGAAACTAAAACAAAACGAAAGTGTGGAGAGGAAAACAAGTTGCTGAAAAGCTAAAAACATTATGTAAACAGAATAAAATGTAGTGGGACAATGTTTGAGCCTATGTTTGAGGATCCATTTAAGGATGCAAGGGAGATCAAAAGATATGGAACAGTCTGAGTGGTCAGCTCTGCTGTTCAATAACCCAAGCATTGTCAGCGGCTAAGAACTTGGATCTCCTAAGAGATGCAATCGCCCACTGATTGACCAAACAATATAATGCTAAACAATTAAGTAGTGGGGGAAAACAAGTGCAGATTAACCATTCTTCCATCATTATAATAATGACTTGACAAAGGTTTGGAAAAAAATGAAAATGAAGTAAAGGGGAAAAATATATGTTTTAAATATGAAAACCCTTCACTACCTGCATTGGGGAACCATCACAATCCCTCTCGAAGGCAGATGTATATGTATTGCCTACTCCTAGGCCTTTCGTCCGCTGGATCGGACTCATCAGGTAGACACGGCTGATTGTGTCTGTGCTCTTGGCGTCAAATAGAGACGCACCACAGTCCGTAATTCTATGGTGTTCTCACCACCAAGGGTTCAAAAAAGAATCAAACAGCACACCCCAAACAGCCAGCGAAAGGTAGAAACTAAAACAAACGAAAGTGTGGAGAGGAAAAAAGTTGCTGAAAAACTAAAAACATTATGTAAACAGAATAAAATGTAGGGGACAGTCTTTGAGCCTATGCTTAATCATTCTTTAAGAGTAGCTCTATAATGGTTATGATCAGTGTACCAAAAAAAGTTATCGTAATCTTATCAAATGGATGAAACAAACACCATTTGTTCTGATATGTTATTCCGATCCATTCAAAACTTTTATTTGCTCGTCGTTGGGCCACGTTCTTTCTTTTCAAAACAATAATTATTTGTGAAAGAATCAGTAAAATCGGTTTACCGTAATCTTGGTACAGGATGGAGAAACAAATAAAATCGTTTTACTGTAATCATGGTACAGGATGGAGAAACAAATAAAATCGTTTTACTGTAATCATGGTACAGGATGGAGAAACAAATAAAATCGTTTTACCGTAATCATGGTACTGGACGGAGAAACAAATAAAATCGCTTTACCGTAATCATGGTACTGGACGGAGAAACAAATAAAATCGTTTTACCGTAATCATGGTACTGGACAGAGAAACAAATAAACAAACAAGCAAATCAAGGTGCAGGTGTAGATTATGAAAGAAAATCTAGCAGGGATGAACGTTGAGCCCGTCCATAGTTCTCATAGGAGTGTACAGTTAGCAGGGATAAACGTTGAGCCAGTCCATAGTTCTCATAGGAGTGTACAGTTAGTAGGGATAAACGTTGAGCCAGTCCATAGTTCTCATAGGAGTGTACAGTTAGCAGGGATAAACGTTGAGCCAGTCCATAGTTCTCATAGGAGTGTACAGTTTTAGAACAAGGAAACCGAATAAAGAGTTCAGCAATCCAGCATACACCCCCCCCCCCTCATTTTTTTTCTCTACGACAGCTGTCAAAGGTCATCTAGCTTCAGGTCAGCGCAGTTTGTCATAATAGCCATTCCTTTCATGGAAAGCGAAACAAAGGAAACAATGCTTTCCTAGTGAAGAATGTATGATGCCGGTACCAGAGACAGTCTTGCTCGCAGGCAACCAAAGCATTACGACTTGTCATGGAGGAAAACTGCTGTCGTTGCACGTGCACACCTTGTAGAGTACTTTGGCTTGACGGCTATTGCTGTTTTATTGCTGAGTTGTGTGCATTCTTTTCATCTGATGTCTTCACAGGTTTTTTGTGTAGACTAGCTGAAATTTCTCTCTGCTGTTTCTATCTTTGTCTCTGTCTCTAACACACACACACACACACACACACACACACACACACACACACACACACACACACACACACACACACACACACACACACACACACACACACACAGACATACATACAGAGAGAGAGAGAGAGACAGAGAGAGAGAGAGAGAGAGAGAGAGGAGAGAGAGAGAGAGAGAGAGAGGAGAGGAGAGAGAGAGAGAGAGAGAGAGAGAGAGAGAGGCAATTGATGTCATATTATTTTCTTTTTCATGAAAGCAATATCAGAAGAAGAAGAAAAAGAAGAAGTAGTAGAAAACGACGACGACGACCACGACGACGACGACGACGACGACGACGACGACGACGAGAAGAAGAAGAGAAGAAGAAGAAGAAGAAGAAGAAGAAGAAGAAGAAGAAGAAGAAGAAGACGACGACGACGACGACGACGACGAAGAAGAAGAAGAAGAAGAGAATGTCTTTATACGGGTTCACGACCACCCATGTGATTCTGCCGAAAACCCCTTTTTCACATACAAATCACGTCCATCACATGTCAGCTTTGGCCAAATTTAACACCTGTTTTTAAACAAAATTAACACCTCAAACCCATCAAATATTGACGTAATCAGCAAATTGAAACGGGGGTTTCCGTGCAGAATAATATGGGTGATCGTGAACCCGTATAAAGACATTCTCTTCCAGGAACATAAAATGAACTAAAAAGGGGTTGACAGTCATACTCCAGACTGCAGACCGCAAAAATCGATAATGCCGCAATGCGACATTATTAGTCATCGCGCGATGGGCCGATGGCACATTCAACCAATCGACAGGGGGGTTCCAATTAAGTGCCGGGCTTACAAGACAGCTCTGCCTCGTCATTTCCATTGCCGGTGTTGAGCTGTGAAGTCGTATGTGTTTTCTGGAGAAAAGTGATTGACTTTAAAACTTTGGATTGGATTGGTGACAACTGTAGTGTGCGGACATATTTCTGCTGTGTGCGTGTTAATATCTGATATCTCTCAAAATGGAAAGTGACAATTCTCTCAGTTTGAATGATTCTCAGAATACGCAAGAATTAGACGAACAAATTGTAGAATGCGTGGCGCCTACAACTGGATTGAGTCAAGAACTCGGAAATTTTACATTGTCCGAAGATTCTCCTTTTAATGTAGAGCAACAAGAAGCTATTGACGATTCATATTAAATATCATGCTGATATGATAACCTACCTCAGCATAAGAAAAACCGGCGCTGAAAAATCAATGCCAAAAAAAACAAAAAGCAGCCTGGCTTTTCTAGAATCTTCTGAAAAGACAAAACTATCATGACAATAACCGAGCTGGATACTTTCCTTAGGGGAAAACTTGTACAAGATGATGAGACTGATGTATCAGAGGATGATGTCGAGAAATTTAATAGATGTAAAAGCGTTCATGACATGATTCCTTTTGTGAAGAAAAGCTGGAAGGTTGTGAAATTTAATCAACGAAAAACCATGCACCATTCACTGATTTTGGGTTATCAGCTTGGAAAAGCAAAACAAGTGTTTCAAAAATCAAAAACAATGAAGCAGTCATGGACATCTTTTGTTAAAGAAAAATGTCTCATTCATGATTCATATGCAAGAAGGATGATTCTGCTGTCAAACGCCTTTTACCACTTTCCCAAGTTTCATAAACTGGGAATGAGTTTTGATGATTTACTGAAAAAACGCCATAAAATTCTAACCTACATGTCTGAGAATGAAGAATTTAGAAAGTTCTGGCAATCTGAAGTCTGATTGCTTTCAAGCTTTGTTGGACTGGTAAAACCGTTCGGATCCGAACGGTATCTAAAAATAGTTCTTACGTCACCTGCTTCAACGTCCTGCTTCGCTGTTTTGCCTCACCTGCTGCTTTGTCGGACTGGTTAAAACCGTTCGGATCCGAACGGTATCTAAAAATAGTTCTTACGTCACCTGCTTCAACGACCTTCTTCGCTGTTTTGCTTCACCTGCTTAAAGGCTGTCTCAGACGGCCGCTGAGAGAACTTTGAAGAGATCTTGTGATTATTGATTCAGGACTCTAATAAGTGATTTTAGTGGCTGTCTCGAGTTTACGTCACGTAAGCGGGAACCCCCCCCCCCTCCCTGTTCACATTCCCCTGCAAGCACCTCCCTGTTCACATTCCCTGCAAGCACCTCCCTGTTTTATTGTGTGAATGATTCTTGTGTATGTCTGTGTGTGTGTGTGTGTGCGATCCAGATCATGCCTATAGCACAAAACAAGAGAAACTGTTTACTTTTTTTTTTTTTTAATAATTTTATTTGAGTTTAAAAATGAACCCCCATGTAGTTATAAAGCTTACAGAAATATTTGATGATTTTGGGTGGGCGATTAATGCTGGAGTTGATAAAGAAGTTTTAAAGGACATGTTTGATGAATTTATAACAGAACTTTTTGAAAACTTAACTATTCGAGAAAGCGTATTGAAAGCTGTTAGTAAAATCCCAAAGTCTTGGCCTAAACTAATTATAAAATTGTTTACTATTTTACTTGATAATATTGCTCCCGAAGATGCTGAACTGCATGTGTCTGATGATCTTGAAGGGGTAACTGTTACCTTTAAACCTGATCAGTTTTTACGATTAGAAAAGACTATGAGTAATAAATAATAACTGAATTTATAATTATTTTTTTATTTATTTTAGATTTAGAAATGGCTGCCGAACTCAGTGAATCTGATTTAAAGAAGTGTAATGAACTATTTGACGAAACAATGAAAGCATTAAACATTGATTTTAGTGAATTTTGGTTTGAGAATGATGTAAACAGTATAATAAAAGATCATAGCGAACTATTTAAGGAAGCAACCAAAGCGATGAACATTGACTGTAGTGATTTAGAAAAAGCTAAAATATTAGCAGGTGTTATTGTAAGGTTAACGTGGCTTGAAGTGTTGCAGCGACTGGGCGAAGAATAAAAAGCCTGGTTTACTTACTTTTATATACATTTATTTTTTTAATCTACGTAAATATTTTGGCTTTAAAAATGACGGCCACAAGTAAATTCGAGGATGGAAAACTATATACGATGGAAGAAATATTTGATAGTGACAAACAATTAAGCAATATGTTCAGTGAAGTAGACATGAATATCATTAACCCTACAAACGTTCATGAAAGCGTAGCACACGCCATCTCTAAAATCCCAGAGTCCCTTCAACGCGAGCCGCCAGTAAAAGTGCTGTTGGCCGTTCTGATTGATTATATAACGCCTGATGATACTAACATAGAGTCTGGGTTTCAACTAAACAGAAAGAAGTTATCAGCTATCACGACTTTAACTCTAACTGGGCTGACTACATGCTTACACAGTTTAACCATGCAAGTGAGGAGGCAAAGTTAAGGGGTTCTGGGTGGTCTGAGGGGACAGTCCTTGAAATCAAATTGAGACAAACAAAGTTCTATCCTATAGTTGGCAATTCTTACCTTACTCTCCCAAAAGAGTTAGAGTTAAAACGGGCAGTCTTAAACATACATAATTCTGACAACATGTGTTTTATGTGGTGTGTCTTAGCGCATCTACATCCTGTTAAAAATCATGCAAACAGAGTTTCCAATTATGAACAATTAAGCAAGAGCTGAACTTTGATAACATAACCTTTCCAGTAAGTATAAACAGCATATCTCAGTTTGAAGAGCAAAACAACCAATCACTGTAAGCGTATACACATGGTCTGTAGAAGCCAATCTAGTGCCTCTAAGGGTTTCTCCCAACGCCCCCACTTTAGGCGAACCACTTAACAAACATGTAGACTTGATCCTGTTTGCAGATAGTACAAAGAGTCATTATGCATTAATCAGAACAATAAGCAGACTTATGGCTTTTACGTCAAAGGATAAATCTAAACAAGAGCTTTGTAGAAGTGTTTGGTTAGAATCCCTACTATAGAAGCGGCCGCTAGCCATAGAACTCATTGTAAAGTTTTGTAGACTGTGAAACCAAACTCCTTCACACCTAAACTAGGGTCTAAAGTTAGTTTTAAAAATGTACACAAAATGCAGATGAGTCCATACGTGGTTTATGCTGACTTTGAATCGCTCTTGCTATGGTCCGCAACAGCAAGAACAAAATACAACCTTATTAACCCACCATCAGATCTGTTCTTAATGCGTTTTTTGTTGTTAGTCCAGACGGTCAACACACAACACCAAAGATTTACAGAGGCCCCCAACGCAGCCAGCAGATTTTTAGATCAGATGATACTCGTTCGATCAAATACACACCAACTGAACCGTTCAGACATTGATATTACTCCTGAAGGACCATGAACGTTTTGACTCATCTACACGACTGTTGACTTTGGCAATAAAGGAATTTATTAGCAAAACGTACAGTAAAGACCAGCGATCACATTAGCGGGCAAATTCAGAGTGGGCCGCACACACATATGTTATCTTCAACGAAAGGTTTTTTTACAAAAAACACCCAACCCTAAGAAATGGAAACTGCCTTTCCTTCTTTCAAACCTAAGAGCAACGATTCTCAATTTATCATGCAAGCAGTGACGTTGAATTAAAAGAGGGTTACCTGCATTGCTACAGGCGTCAGAAAAGTAAATAGACTTTTTACTCTTGACTCTTTATCCTTTGTATGACTCTGCCCAACATCTTATGCTAATTTAGATTAGGTAGACAGGATCGCTTTCAAGACTTTCAATCACTACACAATACTATTGTTCCCTCTTTTGGCGTAAAGGAGTTTAGCCTTATGAAGTACATGACCTCGTGGATAGGGTTTGATGAAGACTCCACTTCCTCCTTAAGGCGCTTTTTCTTTTCTAGTCGTTAAGGTAAAGACATAACTGACTCTGACTATTGAATACGGCTCAGAAAGCCTGACAGAATTACACTGTGAAACGATGGCGACTTTCACGATCAATATTATTGCTGACGTTTGTTTATTGGCAGACGTCTTCAAATTACAGATCTACATGCATGAAACTTTACAACTTTAACTCATCATCACATTATATCTGCTCTCCAGGTCTTTCTTGGGAAGGCTTTCTTAAGTCTACAAACCATCCAGATTGACTTAATTTATGATCTACCTACACTTCAAATGAGTTGAAGATGGCTGAGGGGAGCATCAGCATGGCCTCACAACCTTACTCTAAGCAATAACAATATTTAGACGATTATGACCCCCCCAAACCATCCAACGTTTTAATTGTACTTAGAGCTAACTATCTGTATGGTGGGCCATGAGTCAACCCGGCTTCCATTACGTAACTCAGGATGTACACAGGGCATGGGTACAAATAATATTCAAGGGCAATAAAGTGGTTGAACAGTTTTACGTCAGATCAACAGTACGGGTTTATTCTTGAAGTATACTTAGAATATCCTTATGAACTGCATGTCCTCGCTACAACGATTACCCCCTAGCCGCGAAAGAGTAAGATGAGCCCATCGAGCCGCCAATCTTGTTCGCCAATCTTAGGCACAAACTAGTATGGTATGACATTACAGAACTCCCTACAGTTTTTACTAAGTGTCACGGACTGAAAAAGACAGCGTTCATCGAATCAGTGCTTTTGATCAATAGCCCTTTATGAGGCCCATTACATCAAGAAGAAATACTGATCTTAGAACCCAAGCCACTTATGCTTCAGAAAAAACTTGTTTAAACGGATGAACGACAGCTTATTTGGCAAATCCATGGTGAACGTACACAAATCTAAGTATGTAAATTAGTTACAAAAGTAAACCAAGCAATTAAGTTTGCCTCTGAACCTAACTATCAAGACTTTAGAAGATTGTACGATCAGCCTGGGTGACATTATGATGAAGAAACAAGATGTAGAAGTTGGACAAGCCGGGTTTATTGGCTTTACTGAATGAGAGTTGTCAAGTTATTGATGTTAGAATTTCTGTACGTCCCTTTAAACCGCGGAAAACCCAGAAGCAAGAGGTTCCTTTACACAGACACTGATAGGTTTTATATCTAGACAGATCCCCCACAGAAGACTTCTATAAGATTAGAAACAAGTAGCTAATGATCCTGATGGGTGGTACGACACATGCGACCTATATCCTATAGACAAGCCCTTACATGCAACTGTAAACATGAAAGTAATTGGAAAGATGACAGGATGAACTTAATGGACCGTTGATACAAAGAATATGTTGGTTTGCGGTCCAAAGAATGTAATAGTGTTGCCAGCCAGACGTCTGTATAAGAAGGCCTAAAGGGCATAAGTATAGAGTTGTCAAAAAAAAATATATCTCACGACATCTACAAGCAAGCCCTCTTTGAAAACAAAGTATTTATCACACAAATGTTAATCTCGCTCTACTCTTCATCAGTAAACACACTGCAGTTAACACGAAATCACTAGTCTCTAACTTTAACAAGAGAACTTACATCAATCTGAGTTCTCATATGCTGTAGGGCAGTGAAACTTAAAAAGATATATACGTTGACGACTTACTAGTACGTAACTAAGAACCGAACTAGTACTTGCTTAAGACTTAACTGAACTTAACTTAAGAACTTCAACAAGACTTAACCTTAGAGAACCTAACTGGACTTAAAAAAGAACTTATTTTGTTGTACTTTACTTGTAATTTACTTGCACCTTAACTTAAAAAAGTACTTTTGATAACTAACTTAACTTTACTTATCGTAGTTCTTAACTTGTTACTTTATCTAGTTCTTAAAAACTTTTCCATAAAAATGGGTCTACTCTGCAGGAGGCTGCACTTTTTTGCAGAAAGGTGGTGCGAGCAGAGCGGGTACGGGCTTTGTGGTGGTTTGTAACTTTGCTGCGATGTATGGGCGTTAGAACATTTGTGATGCTAAATCTCCCCCACCAACAAACAACACGGCAAAATAAACCTAATAAGACATCGTATCGTTTGGTTTGTGATTGGTGTTGTTGTTAATTGTGTTGTTTGTTGGTGGCGATGCTGTATACAATCTAAGTTATTTTTGTTTTGCTGTTGGTTTTGAGTTTTCATAGTCTGTTCCCATCATGGCCAGTTTACCCCACCTCAACACGCCCAGATTTATAAGCCTGTAGACATTACCACTTGAGGGCACATTCACTTGTGCTCATTCCACTTTGCTCCTGCGGACAGTCCTGCGGATTGTCCTGTGGCGTCTTCTTCTCGCTCATTTTTTTTTTATTGCGATTAAATTTAATAATCAAAATTAATATGATTAAAAGTAATTCAACCCCATGATGAAGGGCATAACATAGTTCCCAATCAGGTCATACAATGTCACAGGTGCTAATTTCTAGTGACTTGTTTATAAACCGATCTTGTGATAAGTCGTATTTTATATCTTCTTCGGAATCAACCGGCGCCACCTTACTTACTAACTTGCATATAAACTAAGCATTGTCTGACCCACTGATCTAACCTTTTGACGCCGCTAGCTGCGCTGCGTACCTAGCGTAGTACTTCTCTAACGTTGATGTAGGCCATTGCTGATCTTGTTTCCATACTTAGTTCATCACCTAAATTCTGTCTAGTTTTTCCACAAGCAGCTAGAAGAGTATAATCTTTCTTTAAGGCAGTTGTCCTACGTGTAGTCCTGCTTGCCCGCACACTTAATAGTTCGTCACAATCCTTATTTAAAAGCAATAAAAAAGATTTAAAAAATTTTAAAACTTTTAAAACCTTGTGTTTAACGCTGGTAATTAATGCAGTGCCTGATGCGGTGGGTTATAGTCTAATCTCACTTGCAAAAATGTTGTTAGAGGATAAAACCCCCATCATGGGAAAGATAGAAGATTCCCAATACTAGTTTTGCAACTTTATTTTTTAGCTTTTAACAACCAAAAGATTACATGAATAAAAAGCACATAGACAGCCTTTTCGTATTATGATTATTTTATTATTTTTTCGTAGTTAATAAAAAGATGAGTTGAAAAAAAATTATCAACGCCACGTTTTACCATTCTGCTTCATTAGCGGTCTTAGTATAGGCTATAGTGTGTTAACAAAAATCATGTATAATGAAGCCAGCTGACCTAGGATAGGTTAGAACATTGAGGAACGTTGTTAAGGTTATATTTGTAATTACTGCGGGGATTGCTCAAAGAGACTTTCTTGTTGCACAGGGAAGTAATCCTAGAAAATTGTTAGTTTCATAAAAGGATTTATTTAATCTAGAAAATATTGATTTATAAAAAGGTTTTATGATGGCGGGAGGAGTTTCTTGTAGAGGAGCTATGTTAAAGGCTTTGGGCCTCTCTGGAAGGCAATATTTTTTAGTATAATGCTGTCGATTAAGAAAGAGAGCGTCCATAACCAGGCAATGGAAGATTTAGCTAGGCAATAGACGCTTACGAGTAATAGGATTGCTCACTTTGACCTTATTAATAAAATTAAGAGAACAGGACATGCAACGCACTCTTTTACAGATGGTGATGATCAATGAATAATATTAATTAGTAACAGGAAAGAAGTTTTCCTAACATCGCCGCCGCATAGAACTGTCTGAACTTTTATGAACCCTCAGAAGAACAGAAAAAAATAGCAAAATTGGTTTTATTGTGGGTGCTAGGGATTGCAATCAATCTTCTCGCATAGTCAATTCTAAAACCATTTAAAAATACAATTAAAAATTACGGTCCTTCTTATGGACTTTACTATTTACAAATATATTATTCTCCTAAAGGGTTATTGGAGAAGGTATGAAAAAGCAAAAAAAAACTGCTATGGAAAAAAACTGAGTAAATGCTGCTAGATGTCTGACAAATGGCAAAAGCCTGGCTTTCAAACAGCCTATTTGGCAAGAAATATCTGGCCTGCCCCCAAAAGAATAATAAGGGCCTTGAAGTGAGTAACTCAGTTCCTAATACACCCACCAATGGACTGTTGAATCTTATCTTCCACATGAGTAAAGTTAGAAGAAATAAAGTTAAGTAGGCTCTGACATTGTGAAATGCTTCGAGGTATAAAGACCTGACCTTTAACGGATAAAAGCTCAACTGAGTGGCTGTGGCTTTACAACAAAATACATGCGAGGCCCATTAATGTATCCTAGGCGTGGATCCAGGTGATGATGGAAAAGATTTAAAGCTCTGTAAACCATTGTTTTTAATACATTCATGTTACAGTTAAGAGAGGGATCCCAGGCAACCATCGATCACAGGCCCTAGTAAAAACTTTAATATGAATCTAGCTGAACGCCTGTTTACCTATCAATATCAGCTGAGAAATTATGGCTCTACGAAGTACGTCTACGAAGTACACACTACGAAGTACAGAGAGCGCAACACAGAATGGTTAGGAATTGCCTGCAGTCTGTACGGTGCCATGGGAACAATGAAGAATTAAAGCAACAGGCCTTATACCAGTGAACCAATCAAATTAAAAAAAATAGCATTACGGATGAGTGGGCAGGGGACTCTAAAACTCTGCCGTTTGGACTAAAAGTAAGATACTTTTATGCACCTGGAGAGGCAGAAGGCGATGTTAAATTAGAGCCACAGATCCGATATGGGAGCGTAGAGATGTTGATGGAAGTGAAAGAATTATGAATACAGACCCTCCCGTATATATTTAATAAACTCTCTTCTTCTAGCGGTGCTACTACGTCCTAAAAAGGCCCGCCCCTAAAAGATCGTATGTTTGTGAAAAGCTGCAAGTTGTGCCCGCCAAACAACAGTTAGTTTAACAAAAAAAATGTATGTATTTTTGCTAATCTTATTTTTTTTGGACTATTTTGGTTTTAACTGATCGTGTGGTTTGTTTTTCAAATGGTTCTGTTTTAATTGCATCAGTGGTCTACTCTGTCGTGAAGTAAATGTCTTTCTCAACTCCTTTTGGAAGTTCAATTTTTTGTCGTCTGTATCGTCGTTCCATCGGCCATAAGCTTCTTAATTCTGCAGAGGTATGTTTTTTCATCCTGGAATGATTTGGCTTATTCTTAATCATAATGAACAAAGTTGTGCTGAGGCAGGGCTACAATGGCGGTGTGCTGTTGAATGTAGGAGTTAATTTTTTAAAACAGCGCTTACAACATAGACATGGCACCTAACCCTAACCCAGACCCCTATGCTAAAGAGGCTGGGCGCTCCAAGAACCCCAGTACTTAAAGAGCAACCGACCATAAACCCAGCACTTACGCTAGCTACGGCTTAGGAGCCGGTAATACTTAAAAAATTATTTCAAAGCCTTAGCATAGGGTTTTCTGTATCTCTATACTTATCAAGCCACTTTCTATTCCTTTTGAAAGTTCACTTGTTTGCTTTAAATCTAAACTGTTGGAACCTCCATTTTTAAATAAGATTTATTTTATTAATTAATCTTGTTACATATCTCTTATTAATCCTACTGGCAGCACTTCACTAACTGAGTAAAACGCAATAAAATCTAACATACATAATGAGAATAAAGTCGAGTACTGTTAGTTTGCCTGTGTCAACCATCATAGTATCTTGTCCAGATGATACATGGGTGGTTATTTTGTCTCTGTGTTTAGTAATTTCAATGCTAGCTAAGAGGGGCATCCAAGTTTTCAGCCCTTTATTGTATGCCTCTTATTAAGCGTATGTTCTGGCAAACTAGTATCACCCACCCTCAGAGGTAATAAATAGGCGAAAAATCATTGTCATTTGGCCTTAGGTAGTGACACTAGCGACGGGTAAATTCGAAGCCGACGGTTTCCATTCCCCACTTCAGCGGACTTCATTCTCTGGTAGCATATATTCAGAACCCTGCAATATTATTTCAATCTGTTTTTTCGGTTGTGTTCCTGGAACTAGCTAACAAGATAGGGCCCTTCATTTAAGGCATTTTGCTAAAATTGTTGTTCTATCAAAGTATACTTGGGCTGTGGGGGGGGGGGTGGGGGGGGGGGGTGGGGGGGAGGTAGTTCAAACTTTAAATCCCAACAATTTCAGGAAGCCACGCCCAAGAATTCTCCTTTTTTATGAAGTTTGTATTCATATTTTGCCAAAGTCATTGTCCCTTAAATTTCTATCTCTTTCTAGGGTAGGATGCGGCTGTCGTTTTTTTTGTTCTCAATTTTCTGTTCGTTTTGTAACCCACATCATCTGTGTACGCTATAACCGTAAACATTTCCTTCACTCCTATTAGATCAAACTCAGTTTGTGTCTGCTAGTCTTTTAGATCACGGCAACGCATTTAGGGAGCCGAGCAGCGCTTTTTGATTCTGGCCCTCGAGACTTCTTTTGTAACATATAAAAATTATAAGTTAACAAATTGTTATATAGCATCAATAATAAACAAATTATTATTAACCAAACGTATTGAACTGGAGGTCATTCGCGTATGCATATCATAGTCGTGCTTAGAAGTTTGTCTAACTGATCTTTTATTTTTTTTAACTCTCTTTGTCCCTTTATTATATAATTTTCACTTAAACATGTCTTCAAAACTATCTTTGTTCCTTTTCCGTAAAAATAATACAACCATTGTAACTGCGATCGAAAGTCTTATTAAGACAGCATTGTAATTTTGATTAAGAGCCACACGAAAATAAGGCTTGGCTTCCCACTAAAGGCTAGCTTTGACATGAGCTTTTCTTTTTTAACGAATGTCAAGTTCAGCCGAACATTCTTAATAAGAAACTCGTTTCAGTTCCCTCAAACAGTTCTATAGTAAAGTCTAAACTGACGCTCATTTTGTCGCTAGGATCAACTAAATATAGATGCTCGTCTGTCCAAATAGAAAAGCTTCCTTTCTTGTAAGACTTGTTGTGCTTAATGTGGTGCAATAATATAACAATGTGCTCGTATGAAAACCTGTAGATTGTTTGTAGACAAATCAAGTACAAAGACAGTTTACCCACACCCAGTAATCCCGCAGATCAGAGAACAGTGCTGATATTTGGGCAGAAACTTCATCTAATCCATCTTTTTTTATATAAAAAATATTTCTTCTGCATTTAAACAGGTGAGTCTTTTGAGGCCTGTTTTCTCATTGTTTAACTGAGCAGCACAAACCATAAAAATGTGCATATTTTAGTTGGGGCGTTTCCGTCATGCTTTCTTTTTGGAATATTTACTTTTTGCCATCTGCCCTATCCTTCTCCACTTTCCGAAACTATACTGTTGTCAAATGTGGATCTAAAAGCCTACCACAAGCCCATATTTGGTTATCAGTAGTTCTCCAAGTCTTACATCAAAAGGCGAAGTTTTTTACATACAGACGATCACTTCAGGATCTCTTTGCTACCATCCAGCGACAACCTTTCTTATTTCATCGAAGTGTTGGTAAGTAAAAAGTCCGCGCCCCTGAATACAAATGACAGACTTGCCTTTTATTATCACAACAACCCTTCTCAATTTTTGGATTAAAAAACGATTCTGAGTCTCTCTGAAAAGGGAGTTTTTTCTTCAGTAATTAAGAACAAAATTCCATTTAAATAGACTGTAGAGACTGATTTTGATTATGTTCCAAGATTGGGGGGGGGGTCCGCCTTTGTGTCTATTTTCTGTATGGAGTGTATAACTCTTTCATAGAAATAACCGATTACTTTTATGTTACTGGGTTAAGAATTGTCAAGCCAGTCCAGGGTAAGAAACAACCATCAAACTCAAGAGATTATCACTAACTTGGTGTATTTAGTCTAAAGTTTATCTCAATAGAAACGAAGACCGCTAGGATAAAATGTTAGATAAGTAAAGTTTTTCTTTAGTGCGCCTGGGTAATATGGCATATGCGTCTTTAACAGTTCAAAATCTAGAGGATGCAGAATCCTGTTTGCCAACTGCTTCAGTACTGCCTCTCTTCAACATTATCCCGTTGCATCCTCCGCTTTAAGCCTGTGCTTGATGCCGTTTGGGGCTTTGTAGTCCTGATAAACTTTTCTCTTTTCCTTTCTTTTTTAGCAGCCATAGATCCAGAATGAGAGGTCAAAATGTCTGCCTCGCACTAGTATAAAGACATCTCGGACCCCCAGTTGTATTGCTATGTGGATTAAACGATTGCCCTGCCTAAATTGGCAAACAACATAGCATTAGGATCTGCCGATGTTGATATCTATTTTTGGGAATGGGATAGGTTAGGCATGCCTGGCATTATAACATCAACAGCGCCAAGATCAGGAAACTTGAACTATTAAAAGTTGCCCGAGGCTGAAGCTGTTGATGGAGTATTGTACACTAATTACACAGTCTGCCTTATGCCTTTTACACCAGGTTCCTTTCTCTTTTCTGTATGGATCGAGGGCACATCCGTATGAGTTTCAATTTTTTAATAAAACAAAAAGAATATAAATAAAAAATATGGATGAAGATTTTGACCCGATTGATCCTAGGAAGAAGAAGAAGTGAACAGAACTGGGCCCTTCATTGCAGGAAGAGCTGAAGGAGCAGGTTCCTTACTCCCTAAACAACGTCAAGAACTATTGCCGAGAAAGAAGTCAATCATTCTATAGAGCTTAGGACGAGAGCTGCCGGAGTGTTTGATCCTAACATAACGATTATGAGGAAGATGGCGGGGCATTTTGGATAGAAAAACTGGCAGAGGCCGTGTAAAAGCTACTTCAACGCAAAACCCAAACAAGTTTTTAAAACTAAGCACAGATAAGGCTAAACTCCCTATTGCTAAGCAGAACATTAAACCTTTTAGAGCGTAAGGAGGCGGAACCGTTTAGTCGTTACCAGAACTTGGAGCGGGGCTGCCAACACAATCTGAAATACAAAACTACCTCGTTCAGATTTAAATCTAACAGCAGCTGAACTAGTAGCAGAAATTGAAAAGAGTTTAATGAGGAGACAGTCAGAAAAACATTAGCAACAATTAATGATCCTCCATTGCCTTTGGCGTTGACCTCCAGGTCTAAGAGGGCTTTTACGAGGACAAAAAGAGAAGAACTAATGCTCGGCACAGCAAAACTTAGTAACTAAGAGGGAGATAGAAGAATAAAAAAATAAGCTGGCCTGGATATCAATTAGGCAAGAAGAAAAGGCTAGAAATACAGCAGAAAATATGAAGTTTTAATGGTTGAAAGGGAAAGGGCAGTTTAAGCGTGGATTTGAATTCTCAGAGGAAATCTGAATCTCAAACAATCCAGATTCAACAAAGAAACTATAATAGAGTATACTTCATGAAAACACTCCGCAGGGCAGTATGAATAAGGGATTCTGTTTAGAGAAAAGGGGGATTACAGGATTTCATAGTAACAGCTCTAGGGTTTGCTATCTCTACACGCGGTGATGGGCTGGAACGGGTGTGCGCAGAACCAACTGGGGCCAGTATCCCCGCCAACAACCTCAGCCTGGTAAAAGTTGGGATTATAAAACAATTGCATCATCTAGCAAACTTTTAATAAGTTAGCCAGCCCAAGCACTTGATGCCTCTACCTGGCATAATAGTAGTGTTGTAGTTGGGTTTTTTGTCTACTATAGGCCATCAGATGGCTGTTATGATGGCTGACCATCTGTGGACGATAGGGGTGCGAGCTGCTGATTTAAGTTTTGTAGTGAAATTAGTAGGGCAATCCATTAAAGTAAAAATACAACGAGGGGCTGTCCTTTCACTAGGTGACTGTCATGTGAGGCACATGAACAGTGGCGCGCTTTCTGGAATGGCTTTCTGGCTGTGGGCCGTAGAACTGATCGCTTTCTTCAGGCTAGTACTTTCTTTAAAATGTTGGTGCGGGCCTTGTGTTTAAGCCTTGATTGGGTGCCTAATTTTGATCGTCTCCAGCTTGAGGAATTTCATTGTTTATTTCTGTTATCATACCAATCTGTAGTCTAAGGTCAAGGGTAGCATGTATATCCATGGCCACCAACAAAAAAATAAGTCAACCTTGACCAAGCGTGTGCAAAGAAAGTCTTGGATACCTATTGTATGATGCAGGCAATTAAAACTGCAAGTTAACTAGCATCTTCTAAAGTTGCGGAGAATTTTGTTTCTGCATCAAAGCCAGGTAGTACTGATCGAGTAGGATAGACTTAGTCCTGCGCGTGTGCTCCAAATAGTACTCCAAACGTAGTCGAATTGTGTCATTAAGTTTTTGCAACTCCAGGCTTGTTAGGTACTTCACTTTCATCTAGATAAATGTTGCCCAAGGCATGGGGGTGTTTTTGTTCAATCGATCCTAATCGGGGGGAACTTGTTTGGTTGGTTGAAAAGAGGGTTGTGGCCTAGGCGAGTAGTCATAAGTATATTCCTTTTTACACCCCAAAAATACATTGTGCCTAACCCATGATTGCGGTCTAACTTTTGTCTAATATCAGTGAAGGATCAATGTTAAATTTCTTGCAGATTCAGCCAATCTATTGTCCATTGGGCTTTAAATGTTTTAAAAGCGTTGTCGTTAGGGAGCGGCACTGTAGTCAGTTAGTATTCGTCTAACTGGTAATATACATGAAGTTTATACTGACCTTTTTAAAAGATTTGGGTGGTTTAATGGTTTGCATATGAAACACCACATGCCAGTTAGTTGCCAGTAATGGCAATTTAAAACTGATCTGAAAAAAGTGCCATAGGGTGGATGACCATGCTGATGGCTCTCGGTCATTATTTATTGGCGGGATATAAATATCTAGTTAGAGGGTTACAATCGCCTAACGTGGAAGCCGTATGAATCCATCAAACTGCAATGTTAAATTGCTGAAGTCGCAAAGGATTTGGGGTATAAAACGCTCCTACAGTGTAAGTGGCTCTTTCGCTACATTTAAAAAGGTCCATTTTTTTTAATTAGTTGTTTAAATAGGTATAAAAAAGATGTACATCTATATACCCTAGCAAACGAGCGTGTGTTCCTTAACGTACCCAACTGAAAATAACGCGGTGATTTTAGTTCTCCCTTTAGAGACATTGGTTTTTAAAGGAAAATGGGTTTACAATCTGAAAAAGCTAAGAAGAACTGGGTGATAATAAGGGTCGGGGGCTAAAGGCAAGCTATTAAAACGTTTAAAAATACCCGATGGTTTTCTACATCGTTTGTGTTCTTAAGAGAAGTTTTTAGCAATTTGAACATTTGTTATAAATTAATGAAGGCAAATCTTATAATTACTAGAATTTTCGCAGAACTTGAAGATATGAGAGTACGTTTTCCCAAGAAGCCTTGCTCGAATTTTAGGCTTTTATGACAGTGGTGAAACGTATCATATTAAAACACATATGTACTTAAAAAGTGGACTTTATGAGTATGTAGGCAGTAGAGCATCCGATTTTCTCGTAAACTCAATTTTGTATGTCCATTTACAGCAGTTAAAAACAGATACTAATTTGTTTAATGGCTATCCATCTACTGTTCTACGGGCACTGCATCCAGTTACGGCGGGGTTTTGTGATTATCAACTATATACATTTGACGGAAACAGTCAATTTAAAGACTTAATTGAGGGATCTATAAATTCATTAGATGTAAAAATAGTTAATAAAGATGGGACGCCAGTTGTCTGTTCTGATTTATTAATGGTACTTGAAGTAGAAGAGCATATTGGAAGAGTAAGAAGGACTCATTCTCGCGGACGTTAAATTTTTATGCTATTGGAGAGAATGTCTTTATACGGGTTCACGATCACCCATATTATTCTGCACGGAAACCCCCGTTTCAATTTGCTGATTACGTCAATATTTGATGGGTTTGAGGTGTTAATTTTGTTTAAAAACAGGTGTTAAATTTGGCCAAAACTGACATGTGATGGACGTGATTTGTATGTGAAAAAGGGGGTTTTCGGGCAGAATCACATGGGTGGTCGTGAACCCGTATAAAGACATTCTCTGAAGAAGACGGCGACGACGAAGAAGGCGACGACGGCGACGATGACGACGGCGACGACGACGACGACGACGACGACGACGACGACGACGACGACGAAGAAGAAGAAGAAGAAGAAGAAGAAGAAGAAGAAGAAGAAGAAGACGGCAACGATGACGACGACGACGGACGAACAGATACGACAGTTTGGTCCCAAGCAAACGCAGCATGACTTGACAATCGTTGAGGGACGATAACCACAAGTAAAACATCGAAGAGTAACTACTATAAAGCAATAACCTGTATAGAAAACGAAAACCCTTTGCTATAAGAACACGACTCCTCTGTGCATACACACAGCACCATCATGACACAACAGTGAAGAGAAGGTTGCCCATGGAGTCAGCCTTGCTCGGGGTGTAAGGTAAACGTTGGCTTTTCAACGGCGGTGATAGACACACTGCGATAAACTGTCAAACCGGGTGTGAAGGTAATCAAGGTAGCGAACTAGATCACCGCTCTCACTGAGAACCTGTTTTATCAGTTCCTCTGTCTGTCTGTCTGTCTGTCTGTCTGTGTGTCTGTGTGTCTGTCTCTCTCTCTCTCTCTCTCTCTCTCTCTCTCTCTCTCTCTCTCTCTCTCTCTCTCTCTCTCTCTTTCCACTGCCGAGCCCGCACGCGCGCGCGCGCGCGCGCGCGCGTGTGTGTGTGTGTGTGTGTGTGTGTGTGTGTGTGTGTGTGTGTGTGTGTGTGTGTATGTGTTTGTGTGTGTCTCTTATCATTCGTGCATATTAGTAAGTTACTGCGGGGACCGGGAGAGAGAGAGAGAGAGAGAGAGAGAGAGAGAGAGAGAGAGAGAGAGAGAGAGAGAGAGAGAGAGAGAGAGAGAGAGAGAAGAGAGAGAGAGCGATGGCATGTAGTCCCTTTGTGTTTGTTTGGGCTGTTGTGTCAAGATCTTGGTTCTGACTTTTCTTAAACGTACAGCAAGGTTCCATATCATAGAACGTTTCATCTGCAATACGCTCCTCTCTCTGCATTTTCAGACTTACGTGAATAGTAACCGTGTAAGTCGTTCACATTATGTATCTTTCACGGTGACGAAGGTGGTAAAGGTGAGGTACGTATTCATGGTAAAGTCTAAAGGAACATCATGTCGTTTCAACTCAGTAGCCCTCATGGAAGCTGGAAGCAGATCCCAAGACGGAAAGGGATCCTTATGCTGATCCAGGAGCGAGACCGACTCGGGCTTTTAGACCAGCTCTCGGGGGCCGGAATAGCTCAGTTGGTAGAGCGCCGGACTCGTAATCCAAGGGTTGCGGGTTCGAATCTCCGCCGGGCAGTTTCGGTACAGGGGATTTTTCCCTCGGAGTTAACATTAGTTCTGACTCCATTTCCACATAGTCCTTCGAATGAAACTGCGTGAGGATGAGGTTGCGTGTGTGAACGCACGCATTCATCTTGCACACACGTAAAATCCCATCACAACGTCGGAAGAAAAAGGCCAGTTTGGTCGTTGGTATGGATGACACGTTACACATAGCATGCACCTTCCCGAAGATGGAGTATGGCTGCCTAATGGCGGGATAAAAAACGGTCATACACACAAAATTCCACTCTCTTGTTGGGTATATGGGAGTAATACTTGTCTGTCCATATAGGAAGTGTCCGCAGGAGTATCAGCCTGCGTACACAGAAGAAGAAGAAGAAGAAGAAGAAGAAGAAGAAGAAGAAGAAGAAGAAGAAGAAGAAGACCAGCTCTCACGTGACTGATGCATCTACGCCAAGACCCAACAATGTGACCAGTGGAACTGAGCGAAGTTCAAAGCAAGAGCTAGAAGAGGCAAGGGTGCTGCGTGTAGCATCCTTAACGCTGTCAGATCTGTGAACATATCTGAGAAAACCGATTCAGTTTCGGGAAAAATAGTCTACAAGAATCACCCACCCTGTGACTATTGGGAAAATGACAGCAGGGAGACCCACACCA
>CM031595.1:17729763-17744763 GCA_018398815.1 Conus ventricosus | reverse complement strand
TGGAGGAGACCTGACCATCCCATGACCAGGACAGAGAAAAACAAACGATTGGTGAGAAAAGTCATAGTGTAACCACTTGAGTTGCAAGTCATGTATTCTAGAGACGAGTGCCTCAGACAATTTTAGCAGGTAGGTCCTGACAGTTCGTGTCGTTTAGCACGAGAAATCCTGATAACAAATGTGAATTCTTCTTTCTCCTCCGCGCTCTACAGTTTACCTATTAGTGGACGCGCGCGTTTGCGTGCGTACTATGCGCTCGATTTCTTCGTGTGTGTGAGTATTGTGAGGTCAGTAGAGACACATATAAGATCTCTGCCTCGGTGACTCTATTTCCGTCTGTCTGTTTGTCTATCTGTCAGTCTCTCTGTCTCTCTATTCTCCCTTTTTTCTGTCTGTCTGTTTGCCTGTCTCTCTCTGTCTCTGTTTCTCTGTCTAAAGCTGTATCTTATTTATGCACATACACGCACGCACGCACGCACACACAGACACAATCACACAAACGCACGCACTAACACATGCACGCATGAAGGCATGCATGCACACACACACAGGCATACCCGCACACTCATACTCACCCCACACCCCCACCCCCACACACACACAAACACACAAAAACACACACACACCACACAACAACCACACACACACACACACACCCCCACACACAACACACACACCCCAAGAAAACCCGGGAAAAACCTTCATTCTGGGCCACTTTCCCCTCAACCAGTTTTCGGGCAAAAGGGGCCCCAACAGAATAAAAGGTTTCCCTGTTCCTGAATATATATGATCACTTCCCTCCCCAAAGCCCCGGGGGAAACTGGGGTAAAGTGATCATATTTAAATCGCTTGACCTACAAACCCCAAAGTGGCAAACTAGGTCAAGGATCATATATGATGGGCTTGACCTCCCAAAGCCCATGGCAAATAGGCAAGTGATCATATTTGTCGTTTGACCTAAAAAAGCACAGGGGGCCAACTAGGTCAAGTGATCCTATTTTATCGCTTGCCCTTTCAAACCCACAGTGGCAAACTAGGTCAATGATCTTATATGATGTTTTTCCCTAAAAAGGCAGGGAAAACTAGGTCAAGTGATCATTTATGATCGTTAAACCTATTTTTGATTGGGTGCGCGCAAAAATAGCATTCCCCCTCCCCCCTCCCCAACCCCCCCCCCACGAAAGCCACACTCTAAGTTCTTACTTAATTATCAATTTTTTAATTAAGAAATTTAAATTTAATTTTTTAAATTTAAAGTTACTTCAAGTTTTTAAAATAATTTTCTTGATTAAGTTTTTAATTAAGTTTTTTTTTAAAGCCCCCCCTAAGATCAAAACTAAGTCATCCTCTAAGTAAAACCCAAAATTTTCTTATTAAATTTCTTAAAATTTTCAAAAAAATAAAATCATGTTTTTATTTTAAAATTTAGCAGATTCTAATATATCCCACACACGCCTCAAAAAAACGCGTCATCTTTTAAAGGATGTCTTGGTCAGCGTTTTTTTGCGCGAGATGGGTTCGCATGGGATCTTAATAAAGGCCCTTCACCCAAAAGCAACCGCATTTGGATTAAAATTTCTGGTCTTTGGAAATGCTTTTTAGCTCCATGCCCTTTTTTATTGACTTTTTTCATTTTATAATACCCTTTTGATTATTTTTTTAAAAAATTTTTAAAAATTTTAAATTTTCTTAAAATATTATTCCATTAAAATGGATAAAAATTTGATGCTTTGTTATTGGGGGTTTTGGCTTTGCTGTGCTTTTTTTTCTGCTTTTTAGGGGTTCAGTTTTTTTTTTGTTTTGCTTTTTTTTCTGTTGCTTTTGTTTCCATTGTGTAATATTTTTATACCCCGTAATAACTCCCCCCCAACACAGAAATAGCCCCAAAAAATTGGAAAACAGTTTTAAGTTAAAATTTTCCCATGAAGATTTTGGGGGGCCCTTGTATCACATGGGGGTTTTTATAGCCGGCATTGAATCAACTTGTTCGGCGTTGGCGGTTTTTATTTTTTCTTGATGAGCCATATTCTGTAACAAAAATTTTTTTTTTGTCTTTTTCCACTCTGCTAATTTTTTTTCCGCTTAAACACCCCCAGGTTTTTTTAAGGGGCCCCCCCACCTGTTTCAGGGGTTTTTCCTGCGTTTTTCTGGCTTGGTTATTTTTCTCCACCTAAATTCAGTGTTTTTGGTTCTGCTGTTTTTTCCAAGCTCGTTCATTTTAAAGGGAAAAAAATTTCCTATATGTTTAAAAGTTTTTTAATCCATGATTAAGGGCGATAACAAGGGTTAAAAATCAATAGATAAATCACACCCTAAGATTTAAAATGACTTGTTTAAAAACTGGATTTTGCGTTAAATCATACGTAAAAATCTTGTTCGAATCAATGGGGCAAATCAAACTGACTAGTTTAGTGTACAAACTAAAAACCCTTTTTTGCCCCACACTTTTACCTTTCCCTAAAAACCCCGGGGCCCCGCTTAAAACCTATTATGATACTTTATAATGTCTTGGGAGAACTTTTGGGAATCTGTTCATGCGAATTCATTCCCGGGGAAACTGTTTTGTTTTCCCACATGCTGCCAAAAAAATTACAGCCTCTTTTTTTGGGGGCAAAAATAGCTTGATCATAAACTTGGCCATTCATAAGTTGGGGGAATTTTTTTAGGTGTTGTAGCTGAAGGAGTTTTTTCCCCCCCTTTTTCACTGTTAAATTTTTTTTTAATAATTATAATTTTTTTATTTATAAAAAGAGCACCAAAAAAAAACTATTGCTAACCTTGTATACCATTCTGCTGTTATTGGGGGTTTCTAAGTTTTAATTTTACTAAAAGGGTTTGGGTAAAACCCTTTTTAAAAATTTAAAAACCAGCAGTTCTTGGCAAATTTGGGATTTTTGGGGGATTCAGCAAACTGTTTTGCTATCATTCCCAGTTTTGGGTTGCTACAAAGATTTTCTAGTTAAGAAAGGGAAAATAATTCCGGGACAATATAAATATTAAAAAAAAATACTTTTTATAAAAAATGGCTTAAATCGCAAAATGGGGGGGGGCGTTGGGGGTAAAATGCCCTTGCTTTTAGGGAAGTAATTTCGCTTTTAGAAAACCCGGGGAAATTGCCGGCGATTTAAAAAAGACTTAACAAAGCAAAGGAGGAACTAGCAGCTGCACAAACGCCTAGGGAAAGGCAGAGATTTGACCCTTTTAGATTTTTTTTTATTGACCACGAAAAGACGGGGCATGAGCTTACCTTTAAAAATGTTGATAAGAAATTAAAAAAAATATTATCTAGTAACGGGCCAAAAACCCGGCCCAAAAGACATTGCCCCCACCCAAAATTCAGTGACTTTTATAAACCCATAAAGAAAAACAAAAGATGCAAGAAATCGCGTTTATTGTCTTTTGGTTTGACCGTTGTGTATTTTGTTGACATAATTTTGGCCTGAATAAAAAATGAACAAAATCTATTATTCCCCCAAAAGGAATTGGAAGGGCATCACAGCAATTAAAAAGCAAACCCCAAAAGGGGCAGGAGTCAGTAAAACAAACGAAAAGGGGAAGGGTTTACCTAAACAAAAATTTTGGCAAATTTTTTTTTACCTCCCCCAAAAACGAAATACAGAGACCACCCCTTTGTTAAAAACCAACCCCAAAAAGGGACACCCACAAATGGTTCTTTTTTTTTTAAACCCTCTATGGGATTAGACAAAAAAAATTTAAGTACCCCACTCACGTCATTGCCATGTTCAAGGTAAAAGATGCAAAAACCATTAAACAAAAAGGTTCGGGCTTTTTCTGTTCCCCTTTCAACTGTTATACCAACGGGGCCCAAATAACTTTCCTCGCATGATTCAATTTTGACGAGGGGAAAAAAATTTTTAAAAGGGCCAAGTGAATAAATTTTTATTTTTAAAACATATTTTTTACTATTAGAAGGGGAAAAATTTCCCGGGGGGTTTCCCCGATAAAAGGGTTTTTATTTGAAAACTTTAACAAACATTAGCCAAAAAGATTTTTCTCCTACCAGTATCAAAGAGAGCTGATTGAAAATTTCCCCGGGAAACACAAAGGGGTTAGAAATTGCCCCGTTTTGCGCGCAATGAATAAGGGAAAAATTTTTAAAGGACAAAAAAACCTTTTCAAAGAAATCAAAAGAAAAACAAAAAAATTGTTAAAGGAGGGGCTTCACCCGGCAAAACTATTCCCTTTGGTTTGAAAGTAAGGAAAACCTTTATTTCCCGGGGGGAAGCAGAAGGGACACCCCCTCAGGGAAACGATCCTTTTTGGAGTGTTGCCCATTTAAAATAAAAAGAATTGAAAAAAGGGGATCCCCCCGTTTTAAAATTTAAACGAGAAACTGACCCCAAAAAAACAACCGCCCCTCAAAGTTCTTTTTTTGAAAGAAAACTGCAAAATAATTCCCGCCAGACACATTTTCCGCTTTAATTAATTTAGGGTTTTCTCCAGTGCCCAATTGCATAAAAAACTCTGGATTAACAAACCCCCCTTTTTGTGTTTTTTCATTTTAATGACTTCTTTGTTAAAACCGTTGTTTTTTGATCTCATTTTGATTAGATCGTATTTTCGTTGTCTTTAAAAAAAAAATTTCCCTTTTTGCCAAACAATGCTTCTTTGTATTTGTCATGTGATAGTTTGACTGCACAACGCTGCGAGATATTCCTTTGCTTTCTTAATGATTTTCCCTCCTGGTTTCAAAAATACTGTCCCATTTTCGTTTTTAAAACCCCCACATACTCCTTGATCCCCTTTTTCCAGATAATTCACCCTTTTCATCTTTCCAAAAACCTTTTTAATTAGAAATTGAATGAAAAGGGCGACTCTTTGGGGAAAATGGGACGGGGTCAACCTTCCTGCTTGCCCCTTTTAGCCATTTCCCAAATTTCCTTTGTCTTTATAGAGGTCTTAAAGTAGGAAAATCTTTTAACAAAACAATCTGTATCTGTTTTAAAGTACTCTGGATTTCCGGGGATCGGGGGCTTAAAAAAGTATTCAAAAAGGGAAATTTCTAAATCAAAAGCTTTGATAATTCTAAAACAGTAAACCCAATAAAACAGGTTTTTTCCAATTTGATTTTTCTTTTTTTTTCATCATTATGCCAAAAAGGGATCAAAAAATCTTCTAAAGCCTAAATTTTTTAAAGGTTTTGAAGTCAGTTTAAATTGCTTCGTTCCTTTGGTGCCAAATCAAAACATCTTTGCCCCTTGTGCGGATTCTCCATAGTTTTTCCCCAAACACTGTTTTCTCAGTTTTAAAAAAAGTTTTTTTTTTAAAAAAAATCTGCGGATTTTTTTTTCAAAGATCAGTGTTCTTCATGATGTAGGGTTTTTCTTTGAATTTCTTGATCAAAAGCAATTATGCGATGAACTCTGTCAACTTAAAACCATGTCTTAAATAAAATTGCAAAAGTCTGTAATGACGGCCCAAAATTTTTTTTTGCCCGAAGTTTGGCACAATTTTTAGGGGGCTCTCTTGGATCCATCTTTAGACTTTCTGCTGCAAATGGATAGTCATTAGCGGGGTTGGAGTTCCTGGGATATTTTTTAAGTCAATTTCCCTAGAATGAAACCACCCCTTTTGTCGGCGTTAAACTCCCTCAAAACCATTTTAAAAGGGCCTTTTTTAAATTTTATTTTTTCCCTGTTTTCCATTTTAAATTTAAACGTAATGGAAGTGATTCCCCAATTCCCCCAACCTTTCGGGTTTGGGTTTGCGTTTTTAAATATTTTGAGATAGTTAGACCTTTTACTTGGTAAAGTCGCCCTAATTATTTTTTGTTTGTTTTAAACAGTAATGATGCGACGCCTTTCTAATTCCTCCACGAAATCCGTTTTCCTCAATTTTTGAACCCTTTGGTGGGGTCGGGAAAATTTAAATCAAATTTAAACCCCAGAAAAACCTTTAAAAAAAGGTCCCAGCTCATCCCGGGTGAAAGAAATAAAATTGGGCGGGAACCCCAAATGTAATTTTAAAATTGCGGGTTTCTTTCTGTAATTTTCAAAGACGCCGCCAAAACAAATCGGCCATTTAAATAGGATCATGTTATCCCCCACCATTTTTTAAAATTTAAATTTTTTTGCCAACCTTTTGGGAGAAATGGGTTTAATGGGAGTCGCTGATGTCCTTTCCTTTTAAGGGGACTAAAAAAAGAACGCGCCTTTAGGGGAAAGCGTCCCCTTCGCAAACCTTTCCCCCCTGTTCATGTATCAAAAGGGGTAAACCCCCTTTTCTAACAAGCTTTGGGGCCCAAAATATTTTTCCCGTTATTGGGCAGGCTTTAAGGACATACCCAAGTGCCTTAATAAACCCCAAATCATGTTTTTCCCTTGGGAGTCGTTAAAAGCATTTTTTATTTAGTTTTTTAAAGCCATGAAAATTTTCGATGACTGTGCAATGCATACCCCCTAAAAGCATCTTTCTACTGCTTTCTTTAAAAAAAGGATGAAGTCGCAAGTTATGAAAGAAGAGGGGCCGCTTCCATGTTTTTTGGAAATCAAACTTTATTTGGGAAGATTGCATTTACTTTTGGTTTGCTCCTCTAAATTTTTCCCCATTTAATGTGATCTTTGGCCCCTCTTACTGGGGGGTTTACATCTTGGGCTTTAGCTCTAAACCGCAATTTAAAACCAATCCCGGGGCCCTGAGTCATTACTTTTGGGGGGGTTTCTTCAGGGCCCACTTTGATTTCAGAAAAATTTCCCAGATTATTAGAACGTCATTACGCACTTGCTGCATGCGCTGAAAAAAATCTTCTAGCCGCTTTTGGGGGCCCCCAAAAATTTTCTGGTTCTGAAAAAACCCCATCCGACCTAAAAACAATAAAGGGCAAAGGGAACCCAAATCTGTTGATTACTCTTTTAAGACTTTTTTTCGAAGTTTTTGGGGTGCGGGCCCCTTTTCAAAAAGGGAACAATAAGCGACTCGAAGTCTCTTTAAACTAGGGTTTTACTTGTTTCGGGCCTTTTCCAGTTCTTAAAACTAACTTTAGACCCTGGCGGGGGCGTATTTTTATTTTTCTGTCTTACAGTCTCCCAGAACTTTTATTTTTGTTTTATATGTTTCCCCCTCGCAGCTTGAAACAGATGGCTTTCTTGTTAAACATTTTTACAGAATTCTTGTTTGCCATGATCTTTTGAAGTATGCTGAATTAGTCAACTCATTGATCGTATCAATTTTTAAATTGGGGCAGCCCGCTGGGGGAAAACATTAGGAGAAAGGTCCCATGACTTTTGGCTGGTTCCCCTTTATTGTTGGACTTTTCCCTTGGCCCTTTTTAAATTTGGGCGCCAAATTTGTTTCCCCCCTTCCCATGTGTATACTTTAAAACATTATTGGGGTTTTGGGGGGGGGCCAAACGGAAAATTTTGGGTCTACACTAAAGGAAAGGATACCCCCTTTGAAGTTAAGACCCTTTGGCGTATTTGCCGATGGGGTTACCCACTCTTTTTTTTGGCGTGTTCGCGGACAGAGGGCACCCCTTGCAAGAACCCCCAAACATGAAACATTTTTTTTTTAAATTTTTTTTATTTTTAAAACTGCCCTCTTTAAAAAAAAAAATCCCGTGGGAGCGGAAAGTTAAACCTTTCCAAAAACGGGGCATACTTAGCCTGTTTTTAAATTTATCTCTAGGACTTCGCCCTCTGACCAAAAAAAAGCCTCTCTTTTAGCTTTTCAAACAAACAGCGTCAAACCCGGTAAGCGTTGTTTTGCCCAAAACCGGGGGTTAAGTCATTAGAGGAAAAATAGTCTGCCTGTTTAGTTGAGACCCCGAATTCTTGGTTTTTTTCATTTATTGTTATATAGTCGATTAAAACAGCAAAATTTCTTTAACTGGGGGGCCCCATTTTTTGTTTTTCCTGGAACCCTTTAGAAAAATTTCAAAAGAACACACTTGCCTGTACGTTTGGTTTGGGGGGAAAGACTTCTTTAAAACAAAATCATTCAGTGCTCTTGGGTAAACGCTCCTCTCGAGCATTCCTTCAAACAAATTTGCCTTTCCTTCATTATCTTTTGAAAAGCGGGCTTTCTTTTCTAAGCCCCAAAAAATTTATTTTAAAAATTTAAAAAAAAAAACTTTTTCAGGGGCCCAATATCAAGGTCCCTTTTTTGGCTTGGACTCATAAACTAAAATTTTAAACACCTTTTTTTGGGGTTTTTAAAAGTAGCTGTTTGAACAAGTTTAATGTTTTTGTTTTTTCTTTTTTTAAAACTTTTCCTTTTTTTTTGCTTTGGGGTCTGGCCCGTTGAGAAAAAAATTTTGTCACCGCCCCTTTTTTTGAAGATCAAAATTTTTTTTCCCTTTTTATCCCCTCCCCCCCCCCCCAAATTTTGGGGGTGTAAACGTTAAATTCTTTTTATCCGTGGTTTTGAGTCAACAAGCGCTTTAAATTTAATTTTCAGTTTGAACGAGCTAAAATTTGCTGTTATTAGTTGAACCAAGCTGTGTGGTTTTTGGGGTTTTGTTTTTTTTTAATTTTTTTTTTTGCAGCACCTACTGCTAATGACACAGACCCGGGGCTAAAGACAAACCTTAGAGGGAAAGCTGGGGTGGGGGCCTATGCCCGGGTTTCTAAGGACCAAACCCCCTCGTTTCCCGCTGATAAGCGCTTATATTTTTTGCTCCGTTTTTAACATAAAGTAACAGCTTTTAAAAGGGAAACAGATAAAATTCGGTTTTGGTTTTTTCTGTATTTTTAAAAGGGCTTTCTCATTCTTGGGTGCATTTTTTGTAATGTTGGTTAATTGAAGGTTTTTTCTTCAGGGGTTTTTTTTTAACAGCAGAATTGCCTGCTATCTCTTTTTTTGGCGGGGGCGTAGGCACATTTTTTGGAAAAAACCTGAACGGACATGCTTTTTATAAAAAAGAAAAAAAAAATTTTTTTTTTATACATCTTTTTAAACTGTTATTTTCAATATTCACTGCGCATCATATAAAAAAAAACCCAAAAGTACATTTGCGGGTTTTTCAGCTTCTTCTTCTTTTTCAATTTGGGGAAAGTTTTATTTTCGTCTCTCACAGCCCCTCCCGCTTCCATGCAACTGATTATCCTCTTTTTACCTTAGGTCAATCCAAAAACCGTATTTCGTTGTTAAAATCAAACAAGCCCTTTAAAATTGTGAAGATGTAAATTTTTTAGGGAAAAAAGGTCAAAATGTTTGGGTTTTTTACACCTCCCCCCCCCCAAAAAAGTTTTCCCTTTTTTCATCAAAATGCTGATAAGGGTTTTAAACCCCCTTTGCGTTGAAATTTTGGGTTTGGGCTTTGGGCCCCCAACGAAAAATTGTACCTTTTTGTTATTTTTGGATTAAAAAAAATTTTCACTTCCTCTTTTGAATGGTTTTTTCATCTTCACCAAACAATTAAAAAAAACCCTTTTTGCGTTTTTTGCTGCGGGGCCCCAAAACTAAAATTCCATATAGTGGGCGCCCCCGCTTTTGGGGTTTAGTTGTTTGATGAAAACACTTCCCTTTTGTTAAAATTTTTCTAATTTTGGGCTCATATTGGGGCCCAAACGTTTTCTAAAAATTTTTTTGCTAACAACGTCAAACTCCCAACAAGATGTCAGAAATGCCCGTACTTTGCTTTCCCTTTTCTGATGATTTTATAAAAGCGTTTGTATTCATTAAAAGTTAGGTTTATTTTTTTCAATCTGTCTTTTAATGCTCCCTTTTAAAATATGGCGCATGCGCTTTTAACCTCAAAATCTAAGGGGGAAAGGAAAAGGGGTTTTTCCATAGCAAACTTTACGGCTACTTTCTTTTTTTTTGTCTTTTAAACTCTGCCGGGGTCAATTTCCCGTGTTTAGTCCCCTCAAACTTTTTCAATTTTCCCTTTTAAAACCCAAAATCAGCCCTTTCTTTTCCCCGGGGGGCCCTAATTCCCGAAAAGGTTTAAAAAAAAAAGTCCCGCATTGGGGTAAAGAAAAAATTTTTTTGCCCCCCCAAATTTTTTTAAAATTTTTTTTAAAGATTTCCCCTCCCAGATTTTGAACAACGCCTGTTTTGGGGCTGTTTTTGAATCGAGCCCCTATTTTGAAAGTAAGCGCGCAAGCCTTGGGACAATCAATTCATCCGCTCCTAATCGGAAAAATTTTACAGTAAGAATTTGATCTGCATCAATAGTAGATGGATTATTTGGAACAATAAAATTCCTTTATTTTTTCCCTTTTTCCCCCGGGCCCCAAAGGGGGTTTTTTCAGCTTTTTATCGGGGCAAGAATCGAGCCCCTAAATTTTTTTGGGGGCATTTTTTTTGAAGCAAAATAAAAAATTAAAATTTTTTAAAAAAAATGGCAGGAATTGAAGGGGAAAAAGGTTATGATGTTTTTTTAACCTTTTAGACGACATGAGTGAAATTTATCCCTTTGACACAGCATCGCTCAACGCCTCAATGTGGGATAATTAAAAAGAAAAATAAGGTTTAAAAACATTGTACCAAAGTTTAGGTCAAGAATCCCGAATTTATAACCCAAATGATTTTGAATTTTTAAAAATGTAAATTTTTTTGTGGGAAAAACAATCAAGGGGCAACTTGTTCAGCTTACAACTAAAAAAGACCCATCAAAATTTTTTTCCCGGGGGTTAAATTTGAAAAGGGCTCAGTGTGAAAGATCAAAAAAGCCTTGGCCCCCGTTAGGCCAAAATTAAGGGGGGAGGCATTCCCAAAAATTCAAAACACACGCCCAAAAATCCCCAAAAGGGTAACCAAAAGCAAAACAGGGGGAACCCTTTAAAAAATTAAATTTAATCGCAGGGGAAGTAATAAAAGAATAGATCAGAATCCGTTTTTTTTAGAAAAAACAGCGTTTTTTGAATATTTCAAAAACCCCACCGCACCCATGCGAGAAAATAACGGGCCCCTTTATCATGCTTTTTTAAAACCATTTGAGGCGATTAAAAAACATTTTTGGGAAAACTAGGTGAACTAGATGGGCTTTAAAAAGAGAAAAAGAAAAAAACTCGTTGGGGGCTGACGACCCCCATCGTAGGGCCTTTTTAAAAAAAGGGAATTTAACCCGAAGCACATATCTTTAACAAGAAAGATCAGCAAAACTAGAAGTTTTTTTTCTACTAACCGGAAAAAATTTCGAACTCAAGTGAAACCAAAAAAGAGAAACTATCCAAAGAAAATTTTTTATGGAAAACACAACGCTAACAGAAAAGAAAACCCAACATGTTTAGAGAGGCAAAGGGGTCCATTTGCAAGCGTTTTTAAAAAGCCTTAGGATTTGCAATAACACACTGGGGGTTGGCTATTACAGGGGGCGTGGAGGCCAAAGTCCCCTGCCTCCCCGCCATCTCCTGATAAAAAAATGGGTAAAAAAAACCCGCTTTGTTTATCTTGCGGTTTATTTAAAAAAAAAGCCGGGGAAAGCAATTTGGGCTCTTTACCCGGGTTTTTAGGGGAGATTGTTAGCTTTGGGTTTTGTCTACTGCAAGCAAAGTAGTTGGCTTTTGGGCCCGGGACTTATGGACATTGTTTTTTTTATTGTTGGGTTTTTAAATTTTTTGTAAGAAAAACCAAGTAATCCCAGGCCCGTTTTAAACCAAGAAAAAAGCGCTGTCCCTTTTTTATTCATGTCAAACGCGAACAGATTCCCCCGAGCTTTTCGGGGTCTTCAAAGACTTTGGGGGGGTTTGGGCTTCAGGGGTTGGATTTACTTTTTCTTGGGTGTTCTTTTTAAATTTTTTTGTAATTTTTACGCTCAGAATTTTTTTCGTTTTTTCCCAAACCTTTCTGTTCATTGCCGCCCATAAGAATTTTATTTTTTTATTTTTTATTGTACCTTTCTGGAGTCTGAGGTCCGAAGGCAAAAATGTATAAAAAAGTGCCAACGAACCCAAAAAATCTACTTTTGGGTCTTTTCGTATTGTAAAACATGTTTGGGGGCCCTTTTAATACTTTAAGGTAATCAAAATGTTGAAAAAATGGGGTCCTCCCCTTTAAAATTTTCTAAGTAAATTTTTTTTTGGTTCCCAAAACCAGTAGAAGGAACATTATCTCGATCTTGGGCCCTTTCTTGCGAAACCCAGCAAACAACCAAACGTTTTGTACGAATAGAGTCGTTTATTTGTTCTATTCCCGCTTAGTTAAAGGGCCCCTTTGAAGTGTCCCAAGAAAAAAATGTTGTCCCCCTTCTGTTTTATGCTCTTGCGAAGGGGCCCAGGCTGAAAGTTTTGCCCGAAAAAAAAAGTTTTTGAAAGGAGGGGCCAGCATAGTTTTTACTTTTTTGTCGTGCCCCCCAAAATAAAAAGGTTTGCCCCAGGCCATGATTTGAAACCAACTTTTGTCCCAAAGTTGTCCCTTTATGTTAATAATTTAAATTTCCCTTACAGATCCCTTTTAAAACCCCTTCCTTTTCTATTCGTTGCTAATGGGTTAAATGGTTTGTTTATTTGGGAATGGCGCTTGGGAGTTCAGTCAAAAAAAACGTCTGAAGGTATTAAAAATGAAATTTTGGGACAATGCCTCACCAAAAGGTTTTTGGTGATTTTTTAAAAGATCGGCAAACGCCCCCTCCACACCCATTTTTATTTCGCAAAAACAGCAAAGTTTTTAAATGGTTTTTGATTAAAAAATGCATCGGGTGACTAAACCTCGCTTTCTTGATGTGGTGTTTTCAATTTTGGGGGGTTAAGGGAAAACTCTTTAAAGGGGTACTCACCTTTTTATGAAAAGAGGCGTCTGGGTCACGCAATTCAAGGTATCAGTTTTATATTTTTAAAAATTTTTAGTGCGGCCCCAAAAAAATATTTTGCACCAAATATATTTGAATGCACTCATTTTTATTTCGTTAAAAAAAATGTTTGGGAAAAAATAACAAAATCAAGACCGTCCTTTCGTTTTTAGAAAAAGGGGATTTTTTAAAAAGATTGTGGAACCAAATGGTCCCCCACTCCCTGAAAAATTTTCAAAATGTAGTTTTAAAAATAAGTGAAACCCGGGGAAAAATAATACGGTTCCCAAAATTGGGCAAAACAGGGGAAAAAATTAGCCAGGGTTTAAAAATTGCTATGGTTTTTACGGGGTTTTTTTCACTTTTTAAAAAAAAACAATGAGTAACTTTGGACATTTCTCTTTTAAAATTAAAAAATCAATTAAAAACAATGTTTTCTTTAAACCGAAAAAAGAAATTTTTACATTTCCTTTTTTGATGGAGCTAGCTAAAAGGGTTTGGTTTTTGAAGCTGGGCCCAAACATAGATTTAGAGTTACCCCCAAAAAAAATACTTATGAGGGGAAAAATCCGCTCAATCTTGCATTACAATCATTAAATCTATTTAATTTGGATGAGCTGGTCTGATGAAAACTTTTATGATGGGAAACCCTCAACTGTTTTAAGAGCTTTCCGTAAAGGGAAAAACTGCATATTTTCGATTATGAAAATTTTACAATTCCCTAAATTTTCAGTTTAAAAAAATTATTTGGGGAGGGTCGGGTCATTTAATATTTAAAAAACAAAGACAAAAAAGGGGAAAAACGTTTAAAAGTATTTAAACCCCAAAATTTTTTTGGAAATAAAAAAATTTAAATTGTACTAAAAAATTTGCGTGGGCCAAAAAGAATTCCCGGAGTTACATTAGGCCTGTAAGGTGTTTTAACCTTAGAATTAAAAGACCCTTTCAGACGTTTTTCGGGCTTTTTTAAAAAGAAATGGTTTAATAGGCACTTTGATGGTTTTGGGTAAAACTTTAAAAATGGGATTATAAACGCAAAGAGGTTGAAAGACAACAAAAGGTTTCCTAAACTAAACAAAAAAAGAAAACTAGAAGAAATAATGTTGGGCCCTTTGAATTTTAAAATTGTTCGAAAACCTGACCTCAAATTTGGGACTTTGAAACCTTTTTTAAAAATGGGGAAAAAAAATTTTTAATTCAAAAAGCCCATTTTCATTTTTTTTTAGCCGCCAAAAAAATTTCAAAAAAAAAGCATTCAACTCTGGCCCTTTTCATGTAAGGGCTTTTACCGGCCCATAAAAGTCGGGGAAAAAAATTGGGAAAAAAAAAAAAAAAAACGCCCCCCCCTATGGGAAAAAACAGTACAAACCCCCACAGGGAAAAAAAAACAGTTTTTAAAAAAAGCTTCTACAAAAATTTTTAGTTTTTTTCCAAGCAGGGAAAAAATTTGGAGACACGTTCACAATGATATTTGAAATTTCTGTCCTTTTAAAAAATGTGGAGAGGGGGGGGGTTGTGGGGTTAGTGATACCTTTTAAAAGGAATTTAAAATTTTTGCTTTCAAAATTAGACTTAAAACGTCCCTTTAAAGTTGTTGTCGTCGTTTTTTTTCAAAAATGGCGAGGATATTAGATCATAACAACAAGCAACAAAATCACTGTTGACTTAAATAGAAAAAATCTTAAGGGCTAAATTGGATTAAATTTTTTACACTTTTGGGGCCCCATAGGGTTTTATTATATGAAAAGTTTTGACGGGGAGTATGTAAAAAAATAACCCGAATTAGAATTAAACTTGTTTTAAAAAAATTTGGAGCAGTTAAAATTTATGACAAAAACTCCTCATTTTCTCATTGATTTTTGGGGGAGACTGGTTGTGGAAAAACAATTTTTATCCTCGACCTTTACAAACAGTTTATCGGTTTTTAAATTTTTTAAACATATTGGGTTTTCTGTCCAACACTTTTAAAAGGAACAAAGCATATCATAAAGAAGGGTTTTTTTGGACCCGAAGTTACCTTTTATTTAGGGAAAACCAACAATAAACGAGTGAGTGTTTAGAACAGTTTTATAGACTGTTTGAAGGAACGAGACACTATTTTTAATTTTAGATGACTGTTCGGCGGGAAAAAAACATAGTTAAAAAAAAAAACACTTTGTCGAAACTTGCTTTTTAGCGGAAGGCCCTGCTGGGGTAAGGGGTGTTTGGAATTTTTTGCCAAAATAAAAACCGGTTTTTAAAAAAAATTTAAGACGTTTTAAAAAACTGTAGTTTTTTTTTCACATGAAAGACAGAGGCTCAAATTTTAA
>CM031595.1:17712263-17717263 GCA_018398815.1 Conus ventricosus | reverse complement strand
TGGTAAAAATCAGTGTTGACCCACGGATGCGTGTAACGCGCGACTGATAAAATTAGTACTGATCTTCAGATGCACGTGATGAGTAGTTAGTAGAATTAGTGCTGACTAAACAATACTCGCAGTAAAGCCAAACAGCACATGCACCCAGAAAGGTCATAGGAGTAGTGCTGCTTAAAAAAAAAACTAAAAAAAAAACCATGTACATGAAAAAGGTGGCAACAGTCGTGCTGTCGCCACAATGTGCGCCATCTTTATTAGCAGGGAAAAGAATTGAAAAAAAGATTACGAAAGTTTAGTTCCAACTGAACAGTTCTGTGCTATTCAAACCTGCAGGATTATTGATGTTGTGGATTGGGGATCAAAGCAGAGGACGTGACTTCCTCATCTTCTTCTTCATCTTCTTCTTCTTCTTTAGCGTTCCAGTGTCTGGTAGCGTGTGAACTCGTTTTACCCTGCTGGGAAACTCACACAACTATACTCGAGAGTATAGTCAGTTCACTCCGACTTCGTTGAGTGCAGAAATTTGTGGGAAGAGATTGTGGGAAAAGAGAGATAAAAGATATGGTAGACAGAAAGGACAGTAGACGACAGTACAGCAAAGGAGGAGACAGAGTTACTGAGTGCGAAAGGAAAAGTGGACGTTACCAGCACAGAATGTCCAGAAGGAGGGGTGAACTATTTGTACAAAAGACCCCCCGGTATCCCCACGGGGGAATGGACGTGACTGATTCTGTGAGAGCCATGGTAAGTCAAGACAGAAGACTGCAGCTCAATCACCTTCCATACGAAAAAGGGGGAAAAAGTGACTATGCACATGAACTGAATACTGGTCGTCAGATTTGGACAAAGGGGAGTTGTGAAAAGATCTCTCTCTCACTCTCTCTCTCTCTCTCTCTCTCTCTCTCTCTGCCGGTCCGTGAGGTCTGCAGCTACCGTCACATTTTTCTTCCGAAGTGCCACCCTGCCCCCGCTGAGAACTGACATTCTGTCGGACCAGCGCGCAAATTTTACTATCATGGGCGGGGGGCGACCATAAGAATCGTTGTTGCGTCCCAAACGTTGCGCACGTATAATATCATCTGGAGTCCAAGTTTTCCCAGTCACTGACCCCTCTAGAACACTTAAAACAGATTTGACACATTCTTCGTGTGATCCAGTGGAGGAGGGCCGGGGCACATTGAAAAATCGCAGGTTGTCACGTCTGATGAACATTTCTAATTTTTCTGTCTTTTCATCCAGTTGTTGCAATTGTCTGTTTCAATTTCACTTCCAGCTGAGTCACATAGTGTTTTGTTTTGCTGATTTCATCCACTGATGTGGCAACGGTTTGTTCTAGCCTATTCGTTTTGCTTTGAAGCTCGTGAAACTCGGTCTTGAGTTCACGCGCGACCCTGTCCAAATCGAATGAAACTTGCTGAGTCACTGCACTAAGTCGATCATTCAAAACTTTATCCAGAGATTTTTCGTATTCTATTCTTTGATTTTCCAAAATTCTTTGTAGATTTGGTTCCTCGTGTTCAGTTTTATCCTTCGAATCCATATTCTAAACTTCACAGAGTCCAAAACCGAATAAAACAATACACAATAAACAAAAGATCGGGAGCGCTTCAAAAATGCGTCTTGTCGGCAGCTTGATCACGAACTCAGGGGTTCCATGCCTACTACCGTGGTGACAGGCTGGTGGTGGAGGAGCAGAAACCAACAGCGCTACCCACGCCCGCCATGGAGACGAGGCCCGGTGAGCCATGACACCCGCTACAGGAACAGCTACGCTGGTAACAACTACAGCGACTACAGAAGCGGCAATTACGCTGGCGACAGCAGCAACGACTCCCGCTACTTCTGGAGGAATGACAGACGCTTTTACTATGAAGGCACCCGCATTGAAAACCACGCATCCAATGTCGACAGAGACAGTGAGTACACGGACATGAGACAGTGTGATGAGGGCAGTGGTCTTCAAAACTGGCAATACAACTTCCAACCGTCCCCCCACCCAAGTTCGATGTACCATTTTCCGCCTTTGACTACAACACGGACGTCTAATAGTAATGTTCAGCAGAACATTAACAACACCTGTCACACTGTTATAACTCAGGGTACGACAGAGAATGACATGACAGATCGATGTGGAAACACAGACCACGTTGTGTATGATACAAATGGTGTTACTTGCACAGACAAAAGTAAAAAGAGGGACTCAAGTCAAGTTGATATCAGCACAGAGGAAGAACAGAACAATGCCGACATGGACAGTGTGACAGGAAAGAACTCAAATCTGGTTGAAGTCGGTGTAGAGAAAGTTCAGAATTATGTCACTTCAGACACTGGGGTGATGAGTGATATGAATCGTGTTGAAGACAGTACGAAAGATCTACGAAATGACTGTGAAGAAACGAACTTAAAAAAGAGAGGGATAATCGGAAATCGTACAGATGACAGTGCGTGTACGTTACATAGTACCGACAGTGTAGCCAACATGACAGGGGAAAACGGACTAAACACGGCTGACCTTCACACAGCGACAGAGATGCTGACAGTGGGGGAATCAATGAATCCACATATAACCTGATCACCGACTCCACTGACATACACAGATCTGAATCTGAACTCCAACATACAAACACATAACCCAGACGATGACAAATCGACGGCACTGCGGACGGCCAAGGACACAAGAACAATTGTAAAAAACCAAACAATAAGGCTGACTCTACCAAACCCACAAAACCACATACAGTGCGACCAAACACGGACCAGAGGAACGACGACAAAACCACAAAGAAGTGTGAGAGACGCAGTTCCACGGGCAAAGCTTCACAGCCTGCAACCGATCAAGAAGCGCCTCCTGCACCAACTCTGCCTCCAAACGGCAAACCACCATTCATGAAGTGGCAGGTGGAAATGCCAAGCAGGCCAGCTTATAGGGACACGGCCGGACCCATGTCACGAAAAACATCAAGTTCGTAACTTATAATATTGATGGTCTTTCCCGTGTGTTTGACCATGAAATACGCTCTTATTTAAAAGACTTTGATTTTTGTTTACTCGTAGAAACTTTTTCCACCCGTTTTCCAGATCACTTATTTCCGAACTATGACACTTTTATTGTACCAGGTATCAAACTGTCCGATGGCATTTACAGCAAGGTTATCGGGAGGTTTAGCGCTCCTTGTCAAGAAACAGTTTTCACAGTACGTTGAACAAGTGAAGACTGAATATGATAATTTTAATTGTGTTGAAACTGTCCAAAGATGTTTTTGGCACAGACACACCAGTGATGCTAGTCGGTGCATATGTACCTCCTAGCTCTTCTGACTATTACCGCAACACGGATTTATCTAATGGTATTACGATTATAGAACAATGTATAATGGATTTGTTTGAATCATTTGGAAATGTGCCTTTTCTCTTGATTGGGGATTTCAATGCACGCACTGGGGGGTTGAATGGGAAAGAAGGGATGATGATGTTAGTGAAGGTGTGCCACTGAAAGATGACGAACGAGAAGTGAGCCGTACTTCAAAAGATAAAGTGATAAATGATTTTGGTAACTGTTTATTGAATGTTTGTGGCTGTTTTGATCTATTTATTTTGAATGGCGCTGTCAAGAATGATAAGGATTTTGGTCACTTTACATATGTGTCACCAGGCGGATGTAGTATTATTGACTATGCTATTGTGTCACGATGTTTGTTGAAGTTTTGTGTTTCACTGAATGTTCGTCCCAAAATTGAATCAAAACACATGCCTGTTGAAGTTGTGTTTAACTCACAGGTTAACGTTGATGAGGAAACAAATGTAAACGTGAGCAGTTTTAAGATTGAAAAAATTGTCTGGGACCAAAGCAAATTTGAAGATTTTAAGAAGAATATTACATCCAATGAATTTAAAAACAGTTTAGGGACAGCATCCTCTTTAATAAATACTGACATTAACGAAGCTCTTCAGATATTTAACGAAGCGTTGCTCAGTGCTTGTTTATGTATGAAGAAAACGATAACAGTAGGAAAAGGAATATCAGACCCATGGTTCGACCAAGAATGTGGTCAATGCAGAAAAGAACTTAGATGTGATTTGAGACAGTATTACAGACATGGGGATGACGATGTTTTAAGAACTGCATATAACGAGAACGAAGAGAATATAAAGAGCTCCTGAGGATTAAAAAGAAAAATCACCGTACGTCGACATTGCAGGCATTACATGCAAATATTAATAATCCGACAGGATTCTGGAATAAGTTGCGATCTTGTATTTCTAAAAAGTCTGTAGTAAATAACATTAGTAAAGAGCAGTGGTACACACATTTTTCCCAAGTATTTCAGTCAAATTCTGACAACGTTTCAAATGCAGTGGACAGTGAAAGTAATGAAGAGGATTGATAACGGCCAGCGGACCGAGGATGACGGTCAGCACATAAACACAGATTCTCTTGAGTCAGATATAACAGAGAATGAAGTTTTTGCTGCCGTGCGTTCGTTAAAAAATGGCAAGGCAGCAGGTCCTGATGGGATCACAGGCGAAGTATTTAAAAATTCTATCACCATAATTGTTCCTTTTTTAGTTGCATTATTTAATGTAATGTTTACCACAGGAACCTATCCGTTACAGTGGTCTGAAGCCTTTATACAGCCTCTCTTCAAAAAAGGCGATCGGAGCTTACCTGATAATTATCGCGGTATTTCGTTATTAAATGTCTGCAGTAAGCTATACAGTCATATATTAAATGAAAGATTATCAAAATGGATTGAACACATAATGTGATAAACGATTGTCAAGCAGGCTTCAGAAAAAAAATACAGCACTGTTGATCATATTTTTACGTTGTTTGCCATGGTGCAGAAACAATTATTGTTACACAAAAAATTATATGTTGGATTTATAGATTTTAGAAAAGCTTTTGATTCTGTCGTTCGCTTGAAGTTATGGGCTGTCATGAAGAAAAGGGGTATTCGAGGGAAAATGTACCAGGCTATAACTAGTATTTATAACATTGT
>CM031595.1:17702263-17704763 GCA_018398815.1 Conus ventricosus | reverse complement strand
GTGATGGGATGGATGGCACACAAATGACATGCATGTTCTCACTCTGGTCTTGTAGTAATGAAACATGGTTCCCAAAGACGAAGTGTGCTACATTCATGGTGGGACTGAAGGCTGTAGCGTACGCAAAAAAACAACAACACACACTTACGGCAAACCTCAGAGAGAGAGAGAGAGAGAGAGAGAGGAGAGAGAGAGAGAGAGAGAGAGAGGGGAGAGAGAGAGAGAGAGAGAGAGAGACAGACAGACAGACAGACAGACAGACAGAGAGAGACACACACACACACACACACACACACACACACACACACACACACACACACACACAGAAAGTCAGACAGACAGACAGAGAGAGAGAGAGACAGTCAGACAAACAGACAGACAGAAAAAACAAACAAAAAACACAGACAGACAGACAGAGATCGAGAGAGAGAGAGAGAGAGAGAGAGAGGAGAGAGAGAGAGAGAGGAGAGAGAGAGAGAGAGAGAGAGAGGAGTGAGAGACAGACAGACAGACAGACAGACAGACAGACGGACAGACAGACAGACAGACACACACACACACACACACACACACACACACACACACACACACACACACACACACACACACACACACATAGAGGCACTCAGACAGACACACAGACAAAGTTCTCTGAAAGAGATGATCAGTTCCTGTCCCACTGGGCTCATGACGTGATGAGGATGTATGACCCAAGTCTTCTGATTATTCGGGGATGCTGCTCACTCTGTTTGCCCCCTAGACATAGGCCAGTGCTGTCCTGGGGGGCAAATCATTAGGGGGAGCATAGCAGTCCTGTTGGGTGTGTCTGATTTATCCGACCGCCCTCCTGACAGATGACCCCAGCGGTAAACAAAATGCATCTCCACATTATTGTTGACCCTATGGCTGTAGATCGTGGGGATTGTGCGCTGGGTATTTGGGCAATTCAGGATTTACTTTGTCATCGGTCATGTGCAACATGACAGAGGTGCCGTAACTAGTCCACTTGTACAGGTTGTCTGTCCAGAGGTTTTCAACACTCTCTTCGTTTCTTGTTATAATACATAGAGACATGAAGTTATAGTTATGCTGCTTAAACACAAGAAGCATAATAATACGTCTGTACTTCTCCTTCTTCACTTCAAGCTTTTTCACAGTCTGACAGAAATTGTTACATAGTGTCACCCTACCAGAAAAAGAAAAAAAAACCAATGTCATATTGAAACGTTTTGCTCATGACAAACGCTACATGATATTGAACATTGTTCATCCACTCAAAACAATGTTGACTCTCAAGTTTGTTTACATTGTTCGAATTTGAAACCATTCAAAGTTCACATCTTTATGTTTACAAAAGCTTAATAAAGGCTTTATTTCACATTATTCTCGATGCTAATTTCTGATTGCAACTGAAAACAGCATTATGATTTGAAACTAACAAGTCTAAGTCCTTTACGATTCATGCACTCGTTTAAGCGAGAGAATCTGTGTCTCGCAGAGCTGAATGAAGACCCGCCTGCTGGCGTTAAGGATGTATTTCTTTCACAACGGAGTGACTGAGGGCGGAAAATGAAGCAAAATGTAGAAAGAGAGGGGATTAGTTACCGCCAAAGACACAGACAAACAAAGCACAGAACAAAACACAATGCATTTCGACCTCCCGGGTCTTCTTCAGGCAAAAACATTCAGTATCAATAACAGTTTCAAAACGGAGTGACTGAGGGCGGAAAATGAAGCAAAAATTTAGAAAGAGAGGGGGTTAGTTACCGCCAAGGACATAGACATTGTTATATTCGTCGAATATTAGTAGCTCATTCCACCGATTTTTCACGGAGAATGTGTGGTACGTGTGTAGATGCCATCCGTACCAACTGGCCTACTCTTCCGCAGGTTGTGTGTGTAGTGTATTACGCATGCGCTCACTCACCATACTCGGTTCATAGTCTCACTGGGGTGACTTTTTCGGGAAATGGAGTCAGAACCAACGTTGGCTGTGACGAGACATTACAATTTTGTTGACATGGATTTTGCAGAGATGCGAACCACAAACCCCAGAATCACCAGGAGCACGAGTCCGGCGCTCTCCCAACTCAACTATTCTAACCTCCTTTTATCGTCTCATTTGAAGCACTAGCACTCTGACCTCATTGAAAATCACGAGGAAAAAAAAGAAAGAAACGTCCTACACCAGACTCGAACCACGAATCCGAGAATCTTTCCCACCCCGGGCAAGTGTATTGTCCCACCAGGCCCCATTTGCCATGTGCATATCAAATCTCCTGTTCAGACTTTGTGGCTCTGGTGGAACTGAAAAAAAAAAAAAAAGTGCTGCTGCAGTTTCAGTCCAAAAAAAAAAAAGAGAGAAGAAGAAATTTTTCTCCTAGGAAGATCAAGTGGGAGTGTGTGTGTGTGTGTGTGTGGGGGGGGGGGGGGATTTTGCCCCTCAACACCGGTGTGCCGGGGAAGGGGCGTAGCGACCTCAGCGCAGGAAGGCGATCAT
>CM031595.1:17677263-17684763 GCA_018398815.1 Conus ventricosus | reverse complement strand
GAAGGATGAAGATGATTCATATTTGTTTTATAGCCTGTTAATTTAATGCAGTCTCTTGCCTGCTTCGTGTGAGAAGACTTTAAACGAATATTCCTGATTTCGTTGGTTTGCTGTGTTATGCTCGGGACTGTGTTGAGCTGGTGGTGTTGGTGTATTTAGTAGACCTCCCCTCGCCCATCATGCGAGTGGCTGTTAAGGTTTAACAGCATGTGTCAGACAGTACTGACTGCGGGGTTCCAGTACCCGTCTTTCTACTTTCCTCCCAGTTACCTTTTCCCTCCTCCCGGAGACTTCACCCGGAGCACGCACTGGTTGGTAACGCGCACTGGTTGGGACCGCGCACTGGTTGGGACCGCGCACTGGTTGGTAACGCGCACTGGTTGGGGCCACGCACTGGTGGGGACCACCACTGGTTGAGGCCACGTACTGGTGGAAAAGCCCGTGGACTTGGCTAGACGGTCCTGATCCCCGTCTAGGACCTCCAGCAACAACGCCCCGTTCCCCGAGACGCGCTCTCCACCGTCTGTTTGTGCGTGTCGAGGGTGTCGGCCTTGAACAACTCTCTTCAAGAACCGAACCGGTTTGGGACACCCCAGTGCGACAGGGTGTTCCCAGTAGACTTTGGAGAGGCAAGGGTGTGAGGGCACTACATGACCGGGAAAGGGATGGATGCTGGAATTATTTATTTATGATTGTGATTGTGTATGTCGTGTATTGAAATGCTTGGTGGTGATTGTGCATGTTGTGTGTGTTGGAATGCTTGATTGTGATTGTGCATAGTGCGTGCGTTGAAATATTTATTTGTGATTGCGTGTGTTGATGAGAAATAAATGGGGTGTTGTATCGTAATCGTTCTTGTGTGGTCTCTTGCGAGGCGTGTGAGGTCAGTCACTCCCTTCACTCCCATCTAAACCGATCCTGTCAGGGCAGACCTCCAGGGGTCGGTCGTGACATTTGTGGGGGCTCGTCCGGATTGTGAAGGGCTCTGACTGTCTCTCTCGTTTCGCGGAGTACCTGTCCAGTTCTGTCTGTTTTGTATATGTTTAGTCAGTTTGTCGTGTTTGTTCGTGGGTGGTTGGCTGGGTGACTCTAGCGTGTAGGGAGTCTTGGTGGCCTGAAGGAACATCCGGTGTGACCGGGGAGTCGAGGTGGGACCAGGGGGAATCGACCGCGTCCAGACCTCCTTCCGCCGGATCCTTACGCAGGTACGGCCGTAAGTCTTGCCTTTCTGTTGCCGCTCAGTCTGCCATTCCTGTTTTGTAGTTAGCCAGGTTTTTTTTTTACCGGTGGTTATTGAGTATAGGGGGTTGTATCGGACGTTAGTGTCACTTTTTTTTTTTTTTCTCCGGATTCCGTCTGCCAGTTTGTTTTTTTTTTTTTCCCGGCCAGCCCCACCGCACTGTTGCTCGTGCTGTGGAGCGCGGTGTTGCCAGAGTGGGGGCAGCCGGACATAGTTTTTGTTTTGTTTTTTTTTCTGGTGAGCCCCCACCGCACTGTTGCTCGTGCTGTGGAGCGTGGTGTTGCCAGAGTGGGAGCAGCCGGAACTTGTCCCCACACACACACCCACACACACACACACACACACATATCTGTTTTCAAGTGGAATTGTCTTTCCCCTGTATTTGAGAACCGTAGGATATTGTTGTCATGGCGACGTCCGGTGCTGGTGGTATGGCGACTCGGGCGTCGAAGAAGAAAGGTCTTCAGAATGTAGTCCCTACTATTAGTACCAGTACTTCGACTACAGTGACTTCCACTTATTCCCGTGCTGTAGCCGATAGTCCAGCGAGTACTTTCACTTCTTCTTTCGCTAGGGATTTTCCTGTTGAGACCCCGACTGCACTTCCGCTCGGAAGCGTCAGAGTATAGCGAAGCAACTGTGGGCTTCTGTTGAGTCGCAGAAAACCGAAGCCTTCTCCTCCCCATGCTTCCCCTCGTAAGGAGTATGCCCTGGGAGACATTCCTCATGGGAAAGTCGAGACCCAAGGGACGGGTCAAACGGGTCATCCTCCCGTGTCGGGAGTGGTGAATCCCGCCCAGGACATCACCTCCGTCCTGATGTTTCTGGAGCGGCAGCGTAGTGAAGAGGCTGCTAGGCAGGAAGCTCTTCATAGGGAAGAGGCCGCTAGGCAGGATGTTTGCTTTGGTACAAGCCTCTCCTCAGCTCAGACAGATCAACTGCGCAGGTTGTGCCAGGAGTTCCAGGACGTGCTCACAGATCGTCCCCTGCACAGTACCCTTGCGAGTGTACACTGGAATTAACCACCGAGACCCCAATTAGGGTTAAACAGTACCCTCTGCCTCACTCCCAGACGTCTGCCATCCAACAGGAAGTGCAGGCCATGCTAAGGTTATGGGTCATTGAACGTGCGAGTTCCCCGTACTCATCCCCCATCCTCCTGGTAAAGAAGAAGGATGGCAAAATGAGGTTTTGCGTCGATTTTCGTCGATTGAATAAGGTTCTCCGGTTTGATGCTGAACCTATGCCGGATGTCGACAGAATCTTCCGCTCAGCTGAGTCAGGCCAACTATTTCTCCAAGTTTTGATCTCGCAAAGGGGTACTGGCAGATTCCCATGCGCCGAGAGGATAAACCCAAAACGGCATTCACGACACCTGAGGGACAGTTCCAGTGGAACGTGATGCCTTTTGGTCTCAAGACTGCTGGAGCAATTTTCAGTCGCGTCATGCGACAATTGCTCCTCCCTCTCGATACACCAGATCTCAACAACTTCATGGATGACGTGTTACTTAGTTCTGTAGAGTGAACTCGCACGTCTCGCTCCTCTCCGTCGCCTGTTTCTTCGTTTGCGTGAGGTTCAGATGTCAGCCCGTCCTTCCAAATGTCAGCTTGGTCAGGACGAGGTTTCTTTTCTGGGGCATCATTTGCAGCGGGTTTGATCGCTCCTGAGGAAGACAACGTGGCCAAAATTGCAGGTGCCAAGCCTCCTGGTACCAAAAGGGAATTGCGGTCATTCCTTGGACTTGTGGGATACTCCCCAAGTTCACCCAGGACTTTGCGAAGATTGCCCTGCCCCTCACTGACCTGACGAAAAGGGAGGAAGCCAGAACGTTTGGTTTGGGGTGAGAGTTGCCAACAGGCTTTTGACGCCTTGAAGATGGCCTTGACCACTCGTCCAGTCCTGGCTCTCCCAGATCCCAGTCTCCCTTTTGTCCTGCGTACTGATGCTTCTGCAGTGGGGATTGGGGGCTGTGTTGCTACAGGATCAGGGGAAGGGACTCCAACCGCTTGCTTACGCGAGCAAAAAACTCACTGATGCCGAGACTAGATACCACACGATTGAACAAGAGTGTTTAGCAGTCGTGTGGGCATCAGGAAGTTTTAACCCCTACTTGTACGGCCGTGAGTTTGTGCTGGAGAGTGATCACCATCCTCTCCAGTACCTGGACCGGATCCGCCATCAGTCGTCGACTCATGGGTTGGGCAGTGGAACTGCAGAGTCATGCGTTCACTTTTCGCCATATCAAGGGTTCCAGCATACGGAGCTGACTATCTCAGCCGAGCTCCATAATCAGCACATCGAGAAAAATCAGTCAGAGGGACACTTCCCGTCAACTAGAGTTATATCCCCTTTTGGTCTCTGTATCAGTGTAGTGACATTTTTTCACTTCAGTGATGTTAACGGTAGTGAATCACCAATGGTTCGGATTGTTATTTTGTTTGTTGGAAGGTTTGCTTAGTTGTTTGATAAATTAGTATTATGTATCTCCCTGTGTGATTCTATCGTGGAATGTTTGTATATGGATTTATCGTACTCTGTCGATCACAGGGTTGGGTTCGGTCCCATTGTTGTGAATTTGCACATGCGTCAAGGTTCAAAGGAGCACTGTATCTCAGAGAAACAGATGCTTTTAGAAAGGGGGGTTTGTCACGAGTTTGTCACGAGGCCTATGACGATTGATCCATCTAGGGTGGTGGAATTATTCATTATTTATTGTCGTCGTTTGTTGTCGCATATCCGTCGCCCTTAATGTGGCTTGTGGTGTGGTTGCACCTTTGGTGTGGTTTAGCTCAGGTTAGGTTTACTTCTCTCTCTCTCTAATTCCACTGCCCGTGCAATTCATCCTGCAGTTCACGGGTGGCTGGTATCTTTTCTTGTACTGGCTGTCTCTACATCGGCCTCTCTTCCTGTCTTTTTACCTGTCAGCACGTGCATCATTCCTCTTAGCTTGAGTATGCTCACTGTGACGTAGCGTGGCATGTCGGCTGCCATCGTTAGGAGGTTTTCTACTTCACTCGAGCGGAAGATGTCTCTGGAGCCCTGCTCCGGTCCTGGTTCTTCACCTTACGTCCGAAGGTACAGTCGGTACTTTCATTTCCTACAGTCCGGCCTGTAGGAGGGAACATCACTTCATCTTTTTCCCATCTGCGCTGCTGTCCTCTCGACTGGACAGAGGGCAAGAGATCGTTTGACCCGCCTCTTTTGGGTCACCCACGGTAGCTGGTAAGCACATGTTTCGTGGTTTATTGTTGTGTTTTTTTTTTGTTGATGTTAGCCGCTAATTCTTCTCTTTTGCGCAATTTGTTTTTGGTTTCAAAATTATAAAAGAAATATTGTTTGAGACCACTTTTTCTGTTAATTCAATCTTTAACCTGGCCAGTCAAAATTATATCTTAAAGTCTTACCTCCTTTTTATGCATCTGGTGATGCAGTAGTCGGTGGGGATGGGAGAGAACCTGGTGATTCAGAGTTGGTACTTGCTTGGTCTCGCTCGTCCGCCCCTGTCACATTCTCCGGACTCTCTCTTCTTCGGCCACCGTCTGTTTGTGCGTGCAAGGGGAACGAGAGTTTTATGTTCGCGAGCGTGCGTACGCATGATTTGTCGTTCGGGTGCGTGGTTGGAGATTTGTGTTATTTGAAATGTGGCTATAAAATGTGATAATTATGCCATTGAATTATTATTTGCAAATGTGGTGGCAGTTATAAAGCGATGGTTTGCTGTGTTGATCATTTCCTAAGAAAGGAAAATGTTAAACGTGAGTGAGAGAAGGATGAAGATGATTCATATTTGTTTTATAGCCTGTTAATTTAATGCATGTCCTCTTGCCTCTTCGTGTGAGAAGACTTTAACGAATATTCCTGATTTCGTTGGTTTGCTGTGTTATGCTCGGGACTGTGTTGAGCTGGTGGTGTTGGTGTATTTAGTAGACCTCCCCTCGCCCATCATGCGAGTGGCTGTTAAGGTTTAACAAGCATGTGTCAGACAGTAACTGACTGCGGGGTTCCATTACCCGTCTTTCTACTTTCCTCCCAGTTACCTTTCCCTCCTCCCGGAGACTTCACCCGGAGCACGCACTGGTTTGGTAACGCGCACTGGTTGGGACCGCGCACTGGATTGGGACCGCGCACTGGTTGGTAACGCGCACTGGTTGGGGGCCACGCACTGTGGGACCACGCACTGGTATGAGGCCACGTACTGGTGGAAAAGCCCGTGGACTTGGCTAGACGGTCCTGATCCCCGTCTAGGACCTCCAGCAACAACGCCCCGTTCCCCGAGACAAAAGCTCTCCACCGTCTGTTTTGTGCGTGTCGAGGGTGTCGGCCTTGAACAACTCTCTTCAAGAACCGAACCGGTTTGGGACACCCAGTGCGACAGGGTGTTCCCAGTAGACTTTGGAGAGGCAAGGGTGTGAGGGCACTACATGACCGGGAAAGGGATGGATGCTGGAATTATTTATTTATGATTGTGATTGTGTATGTCGTGTATTGAAATGCTTGGTGGTGATTGTGCATGTTGTGTGTGTTGGAATGCTTGATTGTGATTGTGCATAGTGCGTGCGTTGAAATATTTATTTGTGATTGCGTGTGTTGATGTGAATAAATGTGGGTGTTGTATCGTAAATCGTTCTTGTGTGGTCTCTTGCGAGGCGTGTGAGGTCAGTCACTCCCTTCACTCCCCATCTAAACCGATCCTGTCAGGGCAGACCTCCAGGGGTCGGCCGTGACATTTGTGGGGGCTCGTCCGGGATTGTGAAGGGCTCTGACTGTCTCTCTCGTTTCGCGAGTACCTGTCCAGTTCTGTCTGTTTGTATATGTTTAGTCAGTTTGTCGTGTTTTTTCGGGGGGGTTGGCGGGGTGACTCTAGCGTGTGGGGAGTCTTGGGGGCCTAAAAGGAACCCCGGTTACGGGGGTCGAGGTGGGACCGGGGAAAATCGATCGGTCCAACCTCCCCCGCGGGTGCCTTACGCAGGTACGGCGTAAGTCTTGCCTTTCTGTTGCCGTCGTTGCTTTCCCTGTTTTGTGTTAGCCAGTTTTTTTTTTTTACCGGTGGTTTTTGAGTTAGGGGGTTGTATCGGACTTTAGTGTCCTTTTTTTTTTTTTTCCCCGGGATTCCGTTCCCGTTTGTTTTTTTTTTTCCCGGCCAGCCCCACCGCCACTGTTGCTCGTGCTGTGGGCGGGTTTTTCCCAGAGTGGGGGCGCCGGACATATTTTTTGTTTTGTTTTTTTTCTGGTGAGCCCCACCCCATGTGGGTCGTGCTGTGGGCGGGGTTTCCAGAGTGGGAGCGCGGGAACTTTTCCCCAACAACACCCAAACACCACACACACAAACAACATATTTTTTCAATGGAATTGTCTTTCCCCCGATTTTAGAACCGTAGGGGAAATTTTTGTCTTGGCGACGTCCCCTGTGGTGGTTTTTGGCGATCGGGCTCGAAGAAGAAAGGGCTTTAGAATGTTTCCCTCTATTAGTCCAGTACTTGTTTTCAGTGCTTCCCCCTTTTTCCCCCGCTGGCGAAGTCCAGCGAGTACTTTTACTTCTTCTTCGCTAGGGGGTTTTCTGTTGAGCCCCCCCTGGCCCCTTCCCCTCGGGAAACGTCGGATAGCGAAGAACTGTGGGCTTTGTTGAGTCGCAAAACCGAAACCTTCTCCTCCCCATCTTCCCCCCGTAAGGGGGATGCCCCCGGAGACTTTTTCCCCTGGGAAAGTCGGACCCCAAAGGGGGGGTCAAAGGGCATCCTCCCGGTCGGGATGGTGAAAACCCCCCAGGACATCCCCCGTCTGATTTCTGGGGGGCAGGTAGTGAAGAGGGGCAGGGGGAACTTTCGAGGGAAGAGGCCGCGGGGGGGATGTTTTCTTTGGGGACAGCCCCTCCTCAGTCAACAGATCAAATGGCAGGTTGTGCCAGGAGTTCCAGGGGCGTGCCCGATCGTCCCCTGCACAGTACCCTTGGGGAGTGTCCTGGAATTAACCCCCGGACCCCAATTAGGGTTAAAAGTACCCCCGCCTCACTCCCAACGTCTGCCCCTCCAACGGGGGGCGGCTGTCACGGCAAAAAATTTAAAAAACAAAGAAGGGGTCAGTCGTCGGCCACTCCAAATGGAATAAGTCCAAAACTCAAAATTCTAGGCGCAGAAAGACGGGCCCCCCGGTCGGGGTTAAAAAAAGGGGGGCCCCAATTTTAAGCAATTTAGGGGAGAGGCCTCCCCCAAACCCAAAGGGGAAAAGTTTTTGTCCCGCCAAAAAGGAACCCCTTTTGG
>CM031595.1:17670217-17677163 GCA_018398815.1 Conus ventricosus | reverse complement strand
CAACCAAAAAATTTTTGGTTCCCCCCGGCCCCAGTTTGAAAAATTTTTTCAGGTTTGGGGTGGGATAGGGCAGTATTGTTGCAGGAGCATAAAGGGTCGAGTTTCTGGAGATATGCTAGCAGGAATTGCAAAGTGTGAAGAGGGTACGCAAACGGTGGAGAAGGAGTGTTTTAGCTGTCGTGTGGGCCGTGCAGAAGTTCCACAAATACTTGTATGGGAAAGGTTCGTGATAGAGACAGATCACCAACCACTCAAATTCCTGCAGGAGGCACAGCTGAAAACAGCAGGGTTCTGCGTTGGGCAATGGCACTGCAGCCCTACAGGTACCGAGTGCAGTACATCCCAGGTCGACAGAATGTCGGAGCTGACTATTTAAGTCGCGTAGTCTAGCAAGCTGCGACTCAGAGGAAGTCAGTCGTATCCGGGGGTGCTTTGTTGATAACATGTGTTGATTCCAGTTATGTTGATTGGATATGGGTTCATTCCCAGTTGGCTATGGTTCATATTTTTTTTGTGTGAGACTTGTTCATATTTTCTTTGTGAGACTTGTTCATGTGAATGTAGTTATGCTTGGAGCATACAGTCGCTTGTGTAATGAGCATTATTTGCAATAAGTGAGGATGGAGATTCCTCAGTGAAGTGTCATGGATTCGTGATCATATTATATTGTGCTTTTCATAAGAATTGTGAAGAGAAGATATGGCAAATCCGCAGGTAGGGGGATTGCATAGGTGCGCACAGAGGTCGTTATAAATGAGTTGAAATAACGCAAGAGCGCACGTCAATGATAACTCATTGGAGTGGTATTCACTAATGATATATTTTATAACTTATAAACCGTTGTTGTAAAGTATTTTTTTTTAAACTTTGCGCGTGTAGCTGTGTGTCAGCAAATTCGGTTGTTGTCTTTTTTGTACCGTTGTTTTGAGACAATGCGGTGCATAGTCTTTTGCAAGGGGGAAATTGTCACGGTCAAAATTCAACACAACCGAAGTGTGGTCAGTCGTCGGCCACTCCAACTGGACATAAGTCCAAACTCAAACATTCTAGGCGTCAGAAAGACGGCCCACAGGTGGGGTCCGGCCAATTAAGCATAGGGGAGAGCTCCACAGAGACGTTCTGTCCCGCCAGACGACTAAGCGGCTTGACGACGCCTCGATGTCTGCCCAGACGAGTCTCAGTGCTGGGCCAGCCTTACCCGGGCCCAAATTTTGTGGAACCAACGTCATTGTTAGTCGGACGTCGCAGGTTAAAGCAGGAAAGGGAGAGGGAGAAGGTAGTGTGTGGTGGGGGTGAAATCTAGCTAATCAATTAAATGACCAATTGACCCCCACAGAGAGTAAGGCGTGTAGACGGGACTGTCATGATTTGACATCCAATGGAATTAGAGGGGGATAACTTCGGGTGTCAGGGCGGTAAAATACTGACCAATGGTACTGGCCCTTGGACACGGGTTAGAGCATAAAGGAATGTGTGAGGGAGAGAAGAAGGGGGGGAAAAAAACGAACAGACAGGAGAGAGAGAGGGGAAGTTCGGGAGAGTAGGCTCTCGCCTACAGGAAGGCAGGGAGAGAGAACGAACAGAGACAGAGAGATGAGGAGGTTTTAGGTGTAGTCTCTGCACGAGGGAAAAGGCAGAGAGATGAAGAGAGGGGAGAAGGAGGAGGAGAAACGGAGAGAGAGGGAGAGAGAGAGAGGTTGGAGTGTGAGCTCTGCAGGAGAGAACGGCAGAACGAGGGGGAGAACGAAGAGAGAAACAGAGAGAGGGAGAGGTTCTAGGTCTGCTTGAGAGAAAAGCAGAGAGATGAGGGGAGGAGAGAAGAGAACCAGTTGAGAGATTAGCATGAGATAGTCGCAGAGGAAGGACTGAGGAGAGAGGTGGAGAGAGAGAGAGAGTTGCTAATTTATGAAGAAGAAAAGAAAGAAAAGAAAAAAGAAAAGAAAAGCAACCATGTCCATTTGATAAGAGCAGACTAGAAGAGAGAGAGAGAGAGAGAGTGCAATGCGTTAATGTAGGAAGAAAGAAAGGAGAACAGATCGATGTTGATAGTCACTGTTCTACCCTAACCGGGGTTCGACCTCATACCTGGCAGCGTCACTTCGCCAAGCAGAACCACAGACCAACGCCAACAGTCTCACCTGACCAGGCGCCATCAGACCAACACCAGTGCCGGCAGTTGTGTCGTGTTGTGAAAGTGACAGTGAAAAGAAAAAAGAAAAGAAAAGAAAAGACAGTGATTCGTGAATAGTTAAGATCACCTGGCCAGGTAAAGTAGAAATCTGTTTATACCCGGGTTAGTTAATGATGTTTTAGATAAATGATTTTGTGAAGTTCAGGAAAGAGAGAATGTTTTATTTCATTTGATTCCATATGCATTGATGTTTCGTTCTATGATCATGTGTAGTAAGTTATAGACTTTACTAGTGGCTTGATGTGACGAATGCATGATATATGAATGAGATCGTAAGCAAGCTGTGAGTGTGTTTGGGCTGTGCGCTAGTCCTTCTCCACTGACATTACACCGAGGTTGACACAGGCCATGCTAAGGTTAGGGGTCATTGAACGTGCGAGTTCCCCGTACTCATCCCCCATCCTCCTGGTAAAGAAGAAGGATGGCAAAATGAGGTTTTGCGTCGATTTTCGTCGATTGAATAAGGTTCTCCGGTTTGATGCTGAACCTATGCCGGATGTCGACAGAATCTTCGCTCAGCTGAGTCAGGCCAACTATTTCTCCAAGTTTGATCTCGCAAAGGGGTACTGGCAGATTCCCATGCGCCGAGAGGATAAACCCAAAACGGCATTCACGACACCTGAGGGACAGTTCCAGTGGAACGTGATGCCTTTTGGTCTCAAGACTGCTGGAGCAATTTTCAGTCGCGTCATGCGACAATTGCTCCTCCCTCTCGATACACCAGATCTCAACAACTTCATGGATGACGTGTTACTTAGTTCTGTAGAGTGGAACTCGCACGTCTCGCTCCTCCGTCGCCTGTTTCTTCGTTTGCGTGAGGTTCAGATGTCAGCCCGTCCTTCCAAATGTCAGCTTGGTCAGGACGAGGTTTCTTTTCTGGGGCATCATTTGCAGCGGGGTTTGATCGCTCCTGAGGAAGACAACGTGGCCAAAATTGCAGGTGCCAAGCCTCCTGGTACCAAAAGGGAATTGCGGTCATTCCTTGGACTTGCGGATACTACCGCAAGTTCACCCAGGACTTTGCGAAGGTTGCCCTGCCCCTCACTGACCTGACGAAAGGGAGGAAGCCAGAACGTTTGGTTTGGGGTGAGAGTTGCCAACAGGCTTTTGACGCCTTGAAGATGGCCTTGACCACTCGTCCAGTCCTGGCTCTCCCAGATCCCAGTCTCCCTTTTGTCCTGCGTACTGATGCTTCTGCAGTGGGGATTGGGGCTGTGTTGCTACAGGATCAGGGGAAGGGACTCCAACCGCTTGCTTACGCGAGCAAAAAACTCACTGATGCCGAGACTAGATACCACACGATTGAACAAGAGTGTTTAGCAGTCGTGTGGGGCATCAGGAAGTTTTACCCCTACTTGTACGGCCGTGAGTTTGTGCTGGAGAGTGATCACCATCCTCTCCAGTACCTGGACCGGATCCGGCCAGTCAGTCGTCGACTCATGGGTTGGGCAGTGGAAACTGCAGAGTCATGCGTTCACTTTTCGCCATATCAAGGGTTCCAGCAATACGGATGCTGACTATCTCAGCCGAGCTCCATAATCAGCACATCGGAAAAATCAGTCGAGGGACACTTCCCGTCAACTAGAGTTATATCCCTTTTGGTCTCTGTATCAGGTGTAGTGACAGTTTTTCACTTCAGTGATGTTAACGGTAGTGAATCACCAATGGTTCGGATTGTTATTTTGTTGTTGGAAGGTTTGCTTAGTTGTTTGATAAATGTAGTATTATGTATCTCCCTGTGTGATTCTATCGTGGAATGTTTGTATTGGATTTATCGTACTCTGTCGATCACAGGGTTGGGTTCGGTCCCATTGTTGTGAATTTGCACATGCGTCAAGGTTCAAAGGAGCACTGTATCTCAGAGAAACAGATGCTTTTAGAAGGGGGGTTTTGTCACGAGTTTGTCACGGGGCCCTATGACGATTGATCCATCTAGGGTGGTGGAATTATTCATTTATTTATTGTCGTCGTTGTTGTCGCATATCCGTCCCTTAATGTGGCTTGTGGTGTGGTTGCACCTTTGGTGTGGTTTAGCTCAGTTAGGTTTACTTTCTCTCTCTCTCTCTCTCTCTAATTCCACTGCCCGTGCAATTCATCCTGCAGGTTCACGGGTGGCTGGTATCTTTTTCTTGTACTGGCTGTCTCTATCGGCCTCTCTCCTGTCTTTTTACCTGTCGCACGTGCATCATTCCTCTTAGGCTTGAGGTATGCTCACTGTGACGTAGCGTGGCATGTCGGCGCCATCGTTTAGGGAGGTTTTCTCTTCACTCGAGCGGAAGATGTCTCTGGGAGCGCCTGCTCCGGTCCTGGTTCTTCACCTTATCGTCGAAGGTACAGTCGGTACTTTCATTTCCTACAGTCGGCCTGTAGGAGGGAGACATCACTTCATCTTTTTCCGCATCTGCGCTGCTGTCCTCTCGACTGGACAAGGGCAGAGAGAGTCGTTTGACCCGCCTCTTTTGGGTCACCCACGGGTAGCTGGTAAGCATCAGTTTCGTGGTTTATTTGTTGTGTTTTTTTTTTGTTATGTTAGCCGGCTAATTCTTCTCTTTGCGCAATTTGTTTTTGGTTTCAAAATTATAAAAAAAATATTGTTTGAGACCACTTTTCTGGTTAATTCAATCTTTAACCTGGCCAGTCAAAATTATATCTTAAAGTCTTCCTCCTTTTTATGCATCTGGTGATGCAGTAGTCGGTGGGGATGGGAGAGAACCTGGGGATTCAGAGTTGGTACTTGCTTGGTCTCGCTCGTCCGCCCCTGTCACCCTTCTCCGACTCTCATTCTTTGGCCACCGTCTGTTTGTGCGTTTCAAGGGGAACGAGAGTTTTATGTTCGCGAGCGTGCGTACGCATGATTTGTCGTTCGGATGCGTGGTTGGAGATTTGTGTTATTTTGAAATGTGGCTATAAAATGTGATAATTTATGCCATTGAATTATTATTTGCAAATGTGGTTTGGCAGTTATAAAGCGATGGTTGCTGTGTTGATTCATTTCCTAAGAAAGGAAAATGTTAAACGTGAGTGAGAGAAGGATGAAGATAATTCATATTTGTTTTATAGCCAGTTAATTTTAAAGCAGTCTCTTGCCTCTTCGTGTGAGAAGACTTTAACGAATATTCCTGATTTCGTTGGTTTGCTGTGTTATGCTCGGGACTGTGTTGAGCTGGTGGTGTTGGTGTATTTAGTAGAACCTCCCCTCGCCATCATGCGAGTGGCTGTTAAGGTTTAACAGCATGTGTCAGACAGTACTGACTGCGGGGTTCCAGTACCCGTCTTTCTACTTCCTCCCCGTTACCTTTTCCCTCCTCCCGGAGACTTCACCCGGGGCACGCACTGGTTGGTAACGCGCACTGGTTGGGACCGCGCATGGTTGGGACCGCGCACTGGTTGGTAACGCGCACTGGTTGGGGGCCACGCACTGGTGGGGACCACGCACTGGTTGAGGCCACGTACTGGTGGAAAAGCCCGTGGACTTGGCTAGACGGTCCTGATCCCCGTCTAGGACCTCCAGCAACAATGCCCCGTTCCCCGAGACGCGCTCTCCACCGTCTGTTTGTGCGTGTCGAGGGTGTCGGCCTTGAACAACTCTCTTCAAGAACCGAACCGGTTTGGGACACCCAGTGCGACAGGGTGTTCCCAGTAGACTTTGGAGAGGCAAGGGTGTGAGGGCACTACATGACCGGGAAAGGGATGGATGCTGGAATTATTTATTTATGATTGTGATTGTGTATGTCGTGTATTGAAATGCTTGGTGGTGATTGTGCATGTTGTGTGTGTTGGAATGCTTGATTGTGATTGTGCATAGTGCGTGCGTTGAAATATTTATTTGTGATTGCGTGTGTTGATGTGAATAAATGGGGTGTTGTATCGTAATCGTTCTTGTGTGGTCTCTTGCGAGGCGTGTGAGGTCAGTCACTCCCTTCACTCCCATCTAAACCGATCCTGTCAGGGCAGACCTCCAGGGGTCGGTCGTGACAAAGGCGAAGGCCACTTACTGAGGGGACATGTGCACGTAACTAAACAATAGAAAAGAATCTTAAATTCTACGGAATAATGATTATAACAACGTAATTTGTTCAATTTTGTGAAATGCCTAGCGTCGAGAAGCTATTTCGTTGCTTTTTATTCGTTTATTTATTTACTTATTTAAATATTCATTTATTCATTCATTCATGCATTCATTCATTCATTCATTCATTCATTCATTCAATTGTCTTTATTGAAAGGACATTATTTTCTTTTAATGTATATTTAAACTTTTGTGCTCAAAAATACTTAGTACTAAATGCACAAAGTATAATCTTTGCAAGTGAAAGATTCCTAATATCTTCATATCCGCTATGTAAAAGGATTATTGAGTCGAGAACAAAAAAAAAAGAAATACAGAAACAATGAATGTGCTGATTCATTGCTTCAACTTGTGCTCTTCACTAAATTTTAATGGTACGAATTAAAAGAAAGCTTCTTCGCTTTTACAGTTATTACTTTTAAGATAATTATTCTAACTGGTATATGAAAGCCATATTCTGGTAATTTGTAGAACAATATTCTGTTGAATCATTTCACACTCTCTGAAATCTTCCTGTAAATTTCGATGGAATGCCGAAGACTATTTCCGTATGAAACCTATAAAGCACCCTTATGATGAACTGAGCGTCATGTACCCTACGAAACTTTTTTAAAAAGCAAAATTGCTAGATCTACACAAAGGATCTTCGTCATCAGCTAGAACACAGTCTATTCGTGCCCAGACTG
>CM031595.1:17657717-17665217 GCA_018398815.1 Conus ventricosus | reverse complement strand
CTATGCTCCGCATTGTCTCAAAACAACGGTGCAAAAAGGCAACAACCGAATTTGCTGACAACACAGCTACACGTGCAAGGTTTGGAAAATACTTTACAACAAACGGTTTATAAATTATAAGATATATCATTAGTGAATACCGCCCCAATGAGTTATCATTGACGTGTGCTCTTGCCTTATTTCAACTCATTTTATAACAACCTCTGTGCGCACCTATGCAATTCCCCTACCTGCGGATTTGCCACACCTCCTCTTCACATCTATTATGAAAAGCACAATCTAATATGACAACGATCCATGACACCTCACTGAGGAATCTCCATCCTCACTCATCGCAAACAGTGCATTACTACACAAGCGACTGTATGCTCCAAACATAACTACATTTACATAAACAAGTCTCACAAAGAAAATAATGAACCATAGCCAAATGGGAATGAACCCATATCCAATCACCATAACTGTGATCAACACATATTATTACAAAATAGCTATGCACCCTGGCTATGACTGACTTCCTCCGAGTTGCAGCTTGCTAGACTACACGGCTTAAATAGTCAGCTCCGACATTCTGTCGACCTGGAATGTACTGCACTCGATACCTGTAGGGCTGCAGTGCCATTGCCCAACGCAGCACCCTGCTGTTTTTCAACTGTGCCTCCTGCAGGAATTTGAGTGGTTGATGATCTGTCTCTATCACGAACTCTTTCCCATACAAGTATTTGTGGAGTTTCTGCACGGCCCACACGACAGCCAAACACTCCTACTGTCTAGCCCTTCATACAGTGACACATCCCTGTATGACTCTTCTGGAAACTCAGGCAACAAAATCTCCCCTTCTTCTGCTGGGTCTCTTTCACCTCATCAATGATTGCTGCTGCGCCTATGTGCTGAGTCTCACGCTGAATATATTTGCGGAGAAAATTTGCATGGAAAAGTTTTGGTTTCCCATTCACATCAATTCGGTAATCCCGATCTACCTTTTCAATGATGGTGAATGGTCCTTTCCAATGCATCAGCAGCTTGTTGTGATCCGTGGGAAGCAGTAACAGGACTTGATCTCCCACCTTGAGGGATTGCTTCCTCACCTTCCTGTCATATTGCTTCTTCTGAACGACCCTAGCCTTCTGCAGACTTTCCCTTGCAACCTTACATGTCTCATACCCGTGCCCACCTTTGGAACAGGGCGAGATTGGGCCAATCAGATCAACAGCCACTCTTCTGAATGGTGTGTCAATTAAAGGGGGATGTTTAAGAGGTGCCTTCCTCTTCACCCCTCTTGTGGCTGACCTTTGACACACGTCACATGACATGCAGAAACGCTTTATGTCTGCCATTGCTCCTGGCCAGTGAAAATCATCAAAGATTCGGTCGGCTGTTTTGCCGGTGCCGAGATGACCCGCCATGAGCGACTCGTGACCCACTGACATGACAGTGTCACGATAACATGCTGGTACCTCTAACTGAGTTGTCACCTTACCTGTCTTCCCCTTGGTGAACACTCGGTACAGCAACCCGCCTTTCACCAGAAATTCTGTCTCACCTCCTCTAACCACCTGTTTCTCTCCACCTCTTGCCAACTCCCAAGACTTCACGAGCGAAGGGTCTTGTTCCTGCGCTGCCCTAAACTCATCAGGCGACACATCTATGCCTGACTTCCTTGCTGGAACGACTAACGGTTTATCAACCTTTCCCTCCTTCTTGCTCCGTGTTTGAACTGCTGCCCCTGTAGCAGTCAACAACTCAGGATCCCCTGGATCCTTGCACCTGGAATATTTCCAATGATCAAATCATGAAGGGGTTTCTCCATCACCAGAGCAGACAATTCGCCTGAGAAGTAAGGGGTACGTACTTCTATCTTAGCAACTGGGAACTCCCTCACAGTGCCATCGATTAGAGTACAGGTCTGGATTTGCCCTGTCAAATCCCCTTCCTCGACCAGCGTTGTTCTTACTACACCACATGAACAACCAGTGTCTCGTAACACTTTCACCCTCTGCTGGCCAATCCACCCTTCTTCCACTGGTAACGAACCACTCAGCCTAGTGCCCTCCATCCCTGACACTGACTGCTGTCCAGTGCTAGCCATAGGCCGCACTCTACCCTCTTCAGATTGGATCCCTTTTGGTTCCACTGCAGGTCGTTTCCCTTGACGACCCTTATCCACCTCTTGCAAGGCTGCTGCCTTCTGGAACCTCATGCGACAATCCCTCGCCACATGTCCCTTCTTGTGACAAATGAAACACCTATTGTCTCTTTGTCCTCCTTTCTGCCCCACCACTGGGTTTGCAGACTGTGCAGAAAACTCCCCTAGTCTCCTTGCACTCTTCTCACCTGTGCCTGGCACCTGTTTCTCCTGCACCTTAGTGCCCAAACGTGCCTCTCTATACACCTCTGCTAACTTCAGCAACTCCCCTGCTGTCTCTGGCTGTCTCTCTTTCAAATGTATGGTTAACTCAGGGCCGCAACCTGACAAAATCTGTTCCTTCATAACCAGCTCTTTCAACTCAGCGAACTCCTTTCTCGTACCACTCAACTCTAACCATTTCTCAAATAGTGATCCAAACGTGCACCAAACTGAGTGTACGTTTCACCTGCTTGCAATCTAGCCGATCGAAATTTCTTTCTGAACCCTTCCTCTGTGAGGTCAAATCCCTTGATCAATGATTCCTTCACAGCACCAAAATCAGATTGTTGGTCTGCTGGTAACGCAGTGAAAATCTGTAATGCCTTACCCGTCAATAGCGCTGACAAAATGACTGCCCATTCTTCTGAAGGCCAACCCTGACTGGTAGCAAACGTTTCAAAACGACTGATGTATGCATCAATCGAATCTGTTCCTTCAGAGAATTTTGGCAACTTTGGTCGGGGGGCATAACTGCGCACAGGGTCACTGGAAACTGAGCTGCCATCCTCGGTGGTCTCCCTTTGTATTCTCACTCGCTCTAACTCTAATTGAATCCTTAATCTTTCTGTTTCCTGCACTTCCCTTAGTCTTTCTGTTTCCTGCATTTCGCTAGCCTGAATCCTTAATCTTTCTGTTTCCTGCGTTTCTTTATCATTGTTAGCCTGAATCCTTAATCTTTCTGTTTCCTGCGTTTCCCTTAGTCTTTCTGTTTCCTGCATTTCTACTGTGACACGGCGTCTTTCCGCTCGCCCATCCCTTTCCATCTTTTGTTGGGTTTCAACGAATGCTCGCAACTCTTCTCCCGAGTAGCCTAAATCACGAGCGACGCTCACGAGTTGTTCAATAGGGGTGTTCTTTTCGTCCGCCATTATAACTTCTTTTTTTTTTTAACAAGATTTTATTACTACGACAGCCGAACTGGTGGTTACCGACACGAGTGACGTAATAGCACAATCCTATGAATGATAATATTAGCTTGGGACAACGTAATTAGTTTTTATAAGACGCCTGGCGCCTGACCCAACTATGAGAGCGAATTATAGGCAATCTGTGCGAAATAAGTACTCTGGGGCTGAAATGCCAAGCCTAGTATTAACTATCTTGGAAGCAATGCCAAGTCTAGTATTTAACTATCTTGGGAACATACAGTAAGACACTACCTTGTCTTAGGATTACAACACTTGAATCCCACCCAGCTTCCTCTCTGAGAAGTTGAACAATTATAATAAATGGGCCAGAATATCCTGGCAGGCTCGCCAATAAATTGTCAACCTCAGGGTATGTCAGTGGAGGAAGGACTAGCGCACAGCCCAAACACACTCACAGCTTGCTTACAATCTCATTCATATATCATGCATTCGTCACATCAAACCACTAGTAAAGTCTATAACTTTACTACACAATCATGATCATAGAACCAAACATCAATGCATATGGAGTCAAACAAAATAAAACATTCTCTCTTTCCTTGAACTTCACAAAATCATTTATCTAAATCATCATTAACTAACCCGGGTATGAATAGATTTCTACTTTACCTGGCCAGGTGATCTTAACTATTCACGAATCACTGTCTTTTCTTTTCCTTTTTTTTCTTTTCACTGTCACTTTCACAAGCACGACACAACTGCTGGCACTGGTCAGGTTGGACCGCCGGCACTGGTCAGGTTGGACTGCTGGCACTGGTCAGGTTAGACCGCTGGCGTTGGTCAGGTTGGACTGCCGATGAAAGTGGCGCTGGCCAAGTATGAGGTCGAACCCCGGTTCAGATTGAACAGTGACTATTAGACATCGATCTGTTCTCCTTTCTTTCTTCCTGCCTTAACGCATTGCACTCTCTCTCTCTCTCTCTCTCTCTCTCTCTCTCTCTCTCTCTCTCTCTCTCTCTCTCTCTCTCTCTTCTACTCTGCTCTATCAAATGGACATGGTTGCTTTTCCTTTCTTTTTTCTTTTCTTTCTTTTTCTCTTCATCAGTTAGCAACTCTCTCTCTCCACATCTCTCCTTAGTCCTTCCTCTGCAGACTCTATCTCGTGCTAATGCTACAGCTCGGTTCTGTTCACTCCGCTCATCTCTCTCCTCTTCTCTCATCAGAGCCTACTCCCAGAACCTCTTCCTCTCTCTCTGTTTGTCTTCGTTCTCCCTCCTCACTCACGCATTCCTATCTTATCCTAAAACCCATCTGTCAAAGGGCGAGTACCATTGGTCAGTATTTTCCCGCCTTATACTTGAGGTTGCCTCCCCTCTCATTTCATTGGATATGTAAATCATGACAGTCACATCTACCCGCCTTGCTCTCTGTGGTGGTCAATGGTCATTTAGTTAATTAGCTAGATTTCACCCCCACTACACAGTACCTTCCCCCTCTCCCTTTCCGGCGACGTCGACTTAATTGTGGACACTGGTCCTACAAATTGGCTGGATGAGTCTGGCCCAGGCGCCAAGACTCGTCTGGCTAGACATCGAGGCGTCGGTCAAGCGGCTTAGTCTGTCTGGGAATGACAGTACCGTCTCCGTGGAGCCTCTCCGCTATGCTTAATTGGCTGACCCGACACATGAGGCCGTCTATCTGGCGCCCAGAATATTTGAGTTTGAGCTTATGCCCAGTTGAGCTAGCTGGTGACTGACCACGAATTCGGTTCTTCTATTTTTTTGTCCGTGACAGTCTTTTAAGTGTATCGTTGGCAACACGAAAATGTCCAGGTTATATTTACAGAGATATGTCTTTGAGTATAGTATGAGCAACACCAGCATGTCCTGTGCTTGAGTGCAGTATGAGCAACTACAACGTATCCACATTATATATATATATATATATATATATATATATATATATATATATATATATATATATATAATGAACTAATAAATTCCAAGAATAAGTACCGAGCACCATTCCAGCAACTTACAGAGCGGCTTGGTGTTGCAATGACTGCAAGAACTATTCAATTATAAACAAAGCTTGCTCTTATGTCTTAGATTGAAGACATAGGGGGAGATAAGCATTCATATCTGCAGTGGTAGATAATTCTGCCTAACTAACAGTATGTGTTTGAGTGGGTGAATGGGGGAAAAAAACAAATGCTTCTCAAAATGAGCCTTCAGCAAGCTTATAGTCTCCAAGGGGGAGACAATCTCCAATGGGAGGAAACTCACTAACATATAACTCCTTGTCAGATACCAATATTTCGAAACCTGATTGTTTCTCCTCAGTGACCGCGGAAAGTGGTAATTTGACTCCTCTGCCTTTTCGGTTTTAAGAAGAATGCTATCCCAGAAAAGGCTGGTGTGCAGTACCGTAGTATGTTTGTTGAGTTTTCAACAACAAAAAAACCAAAGGTACCACCTAAGAAGCAAAAGAAAATCATGAAAGAGCAAAACAAGCTACATTTTCTTGTGAAAAGTAGAAAATACAAAAAAATAACCTCTTAAGACACAAGTGCTGAGGGCTAGTTCTTGGAATGAATCCACAAGGGACTAAATTACAATGAACTAATAAATTCCACGAATAAGTACCGAGCACCATTCCAGCAACTTACAGAGCAGCTTGGTGTTGCAATGACTGCAAGAACTATTCAATTATAAACAAAACTTGCTCTTATGTCTTAGATTGAAGAAATAGGGGGAGATAAGCATTCATATCTGCAGTGGTAGATAATTCTGCCTAACTAACAGTATGTGCTTGAGTGGGTGAATGGGGAAAAATAAAATAAATGATTCTCAAAATGAGCCTTCAGCAAGCTTATATTCTCCAAGGGGGAGACAATATATGTATATATATATATATATATATATATATATATAATATATATAGAGAGAGAGAGAGAGAGAGAGAGAGAGAGAGAGACAGACAGACAGACAGACAGACAGACAGACAGAGAGAGAGAGAGAGAGAGAGAGAGAGAGAGAGAGAGAGATGCTTTTGCTTGTAGCATAAACGTAAGCATTAATGTCCATGTTACATAAAGACCTATATTGAGTATAGCAGACATAATACCAACATGTCTGAATAATGATACAAGTACTTATCTTAAGTGTGGCAAGCGTTACACCAAACTGCCTACATTACATGTAGACCTGTCTTTGACTTCAGCATGAACAACACGAAAATGTCCACTTGATTACAGACCTATCTGTGTATGGCGTTTACGAAACGAAAATGTCCACATTACACACTGACCAGTCGTTATGTAGCATGCACAATAACCAACGTGTCCACATTTTATGATGACCTGTCCCTGTGTAGTATGCACAACAACCAAAATGTCCCCAAGACTGCTTTTGTGTAGCATGTACAACCACCAAAATGTCAACACTATGTACAGACCTGTCTTTGTATAACATGCACAACAACCCAAATGTCCCCCATTTATATACAGACTGTTTTCTTTTTTGTGTAGCATGTACAACCACCAAAATGTCAATATTATATACAGGCCTGTCTTTGTGTCTCTAGGACAACCGCTAAAATCTCCACATTAAGTACAGACCTGTCTATGTGTGTAGCATGCAAGACAACCTGAATGTCCACATGATATGCAGACCTGTCTTTATGTAGCATACAGGAAAACCACTATGCCCACAGTACATACAGACGTGTCCTTGTGTAGCATGCACAACAACCAACATGTCCACATTATATACAGCCCCTGTCTATGTGTAGCATGCAAGACAACCTAAATGTCCACGTCATATACAGACCTGTCTTTTGTATTTGGAACAACAATAACAACAACAACAACAACAACAACAACAACAACAACAACAACACACTGCGAGTGTCCAATCGTCAACAATTTTTGGAGATTTATTGAGCAAAAAATTTACTTAGAAACACATGCTCGTATTAAATTATCAAACACAGATGTATTGTTTGGCATCAGTAAATCGATTGTTTCGAAGACAAATTATCAATGTATCAATTGTATCATATTATTGAGTAAAATGTGTATTAGTATTTTCAAAAAGACGAACACGGGTATCCCTCTGCAACTAATTTTTGAGAAAGAGTATAATGTCCGAAGGGGTGTAAAAGGAAAACTTCCCTGGGTGGGCAAGAGAGTGTAAGTCTTAATATGTTTAGGGGGAGGGGGGG
>CM031595.1:17607717-17647717 GCA_018398815.1 Conus ventricosus | reverse complement strand
TCGTGTGGTATGTAGTTCGATGTGGTGTAACGTGATGTAAAGTGTTGAGAGGTATGGCGTGGCGTGGCGTTGCTTGTGCCGTCTAGTGTGGTGTGGTGTAACACAGTGTGGCATTGTGTCATGTACTGATGTGTGATGTGTGGTTGTGGCGTGGCGTAATCAGATGAAATGTGATGGGGTATGATGTGGTGTGTTGCGTCATGTATCATGTATCTTAGATTCAGAACAGACGGAATGCTGTTTTAACCTCAAAAGGCTCCAGGCAAAAGCTAACGTCATGACAGACATCATCAGGGACTTTAAGGCTCCTGGTCAAAGCTAACGTTATGACAGACATCATCAGGGACTTTAAGGCTCCTGGCCAAAGCTAACGTTATGACAGACATCATCAGGGACTTTCGGTTTGGTGATGACTAAGCTCTCAACGCTGGCTCAGAAAATGACATGCACTTCAGCATTAACAAGTTCTTCGTAGAGCTAGTTGCAAAGTGAGACGACTGCAGGCGGAAATCCAAACAAATCGTAAATAAAAGTTAGCGAACCGCCCCCTTTTGTTAAGTTCTCCGTAGCCTGCGCCACCTTCGGTTTCACCATAAATAAAAAGAAGACAAGTTCTGCATCAACCTGCGCCAGGCAGACCCTACCATGAGCCTAACCTCACAGTCAATGGTGTGAGACTCGCTGCAGTGAGTGAATCCACCTATCTTGGCAGCACACTATCCCAGAATGTCACCATCGACGATGAAGTGAGCATCAGAATTGCAAAAGCAAGTGCAACCTATGGCAGACTTCTCAGAGACCAAGCTGAAGATGTACAGAGCAGTCGTTCTTCCCTTACTCCTCTATGCATGTGAAACGTGGACAGTGTACTAAAGGCATGCCAAGAAGCTGAATCACTTCCACACGACCTGCCTCAGAAGACTGTTGAACATAAAATGGCAGGACAAAATCCCAGACACGCAGGTGCTCGACCAAGCAGGCCTGTCGAGCGTCCACACAATCCTGATGCTGTCTCAGCTTCGATGGGCAGGTTATATAGCTCGCATGCCAGACCACCGGCTACCCAAGAGACTCTTCTACGGTGAGCTGTAAGACGAAACGCTTAAAAGACACCCAAAACATCCTTGAAAGCGTTTGACATCAACCCTGACACATGGGAACAAACTGCAATGGATCTAGCTAGATGGCGCTACTCTATCCACAAAGGCGCCAGTTATTGTGAAGGAGGACAGCTGCAGCGCAACAAAAGAGACAGGCGAGGAAATCCCGCGCCAGCAATCAAGAGCAGGCCCCCCACATTGTCTCTCCTATCTGTTACCGTATATTCCGTGCACGCATCGGCTCGATCAGCCACCTGCGTATGCACAAATCATCTCACACACCCCTCCCTCCCCTCAACCCCTAGATGACTGAACTGGTCCTCGTCAATTCCACAGAGGAACAACAATAGATAGATAGATAGATAGATAGATAGATAGATAGATAGATAGATAGATGATAGATAGATAGATAGATAGATAGATAGATAGACAGTGTCGTGTGGTGTGTTGTGGTGTAATGTGTTGTGATGTCCAATGTTGTGTAGTTTGATGGATGAGAGGTGGTACAATGAGGTGTGACGTCATGCAGTGTGGTGTGAGGTAGTGTAGTATGGTATAGCGCAGCTTCATCATGCGGTCTGATGTGGTGTATTTTGATGTGATGCAGTGTGGTGTAGTACGGTCTATTGTGATTGAACGTATTGTAATGTGAAGTTGAATTGTGGTGTACGTGTAGCATGGTATAGTGAGAGAAGTGTCGTTTTGGACTGGCCTTAGTGGTAAACTCATCGACTGTGCTAATCTACTTATGATCTCCCTTTCTTCTGTATCTGGCTCTCTGTCCATCTGTCTGTCTATCCGTCTTATTCACTACCATCCCGCCCGCCCCCCCCCCCTTCTCCACGTCTTCCTCCCTACCACCCTGCCCTGCACCTCTCCCTCCCTCTGTTTACATCAACACATCATCGTCTTTCTTCCTGTTGTCTTCTCTTTGTTTTCTTTCGTGCGTGGTAGGTCTCTCTTTGCTCCTTCTGTTCTCGCAGGCTTTTATATATCATCACATAAACGCGCGCGGGCGGGCGGGCGGGCGCGAGCGCGCGCACGCATGCACGCACGCACGCACGCACGCACGCACGCACACACACACACACACACACACACACACACACACACACACACACACAGACATAGAGTCTCACAACAACGGACACAACAGCATGCGCGCGCACACACACAATCACACGCGCACACACACGCGCGAGCTCATACACAAAATTGTGTGTATGTATGTATGTATGTATGTATGTATGTATGTATGTATGTATGTATGTATGTATGTATGTATGTGATTGTCCGTCTGTCTGTCTGTCTACCTGTCAGCCCGTCTTTCTGTCTGTCCATCTACTCGTGTATGCATGCATCTGTCTGTCTGTCTACCTGTGTTCCCGTCTGTCTGTCTCTCTACTCGTGTATGCATGTATCTGTCTGTCTGTCTACCTGTCTGGCCGTCTGTCTGTCTGTCTGATTATCTGTCTGCTTGTCATCTATTCATCTGTTCATCTCTGATACCAAAATCGTAAATCACTCAAAAATAGAGCCACTTTCATGTCATAAAGCCGGGAAAAAAAATTCCCTGTAACGCCGGGTCATTTCCCTTGCCGTAACCAAGGAAGGGGCCCCCAAAAGGGGTCTGGTGGTCCTCCTGTATTGGGGAAGGGTGTAAAGGTGCTTAAAAAAAAAGCAATTTTCGCCAGCTGCAGATTGGAGTGGGGGTCTAGTAGCCCTGATCATCGCCCCCCCCCCCTCCTGTCCCCTTCATCCGGCCCCATCCTCTCCTCTTTCTACTCGCCTGTCCCCCATCCCCTTTCCCTACACTTTCCCCACCCAGTCTGTCAATGGTTTTTTGTGGGGGTTTTTTTGTTGTTGTTACTCAAGTTTTCATCAGTTTGGGAAACAGGTGGCATCACGACCTCTGCATCGGAGATGAAGGAGTGGTGAACACTTGTAAACATCAACGTTCACCTGAGACGCTATGCCCCCCCCAGACCACACACACACACACACACACACACACACACACACACACCACTCACCCCACCTCCCCGCTTCCTTCTCTTCCTCCCCCTCCCCATCATCTTTCTCTGTTTGTCTGTCTGTCTGTCTGTCTGTCTGTTTGTCTCTCTCTCTCTCTCTCTCTCTCTCTCTCTCTCTCTCTCTCTCTCTCTCTCTCTCTCTCTCTCTCTCTCTCACTGAATGTGTGTGTGTGTGTGTGTGTGTGTGTGTGTGTGTGTGTGTGTGTGTGTGTGTGTGTGTGTGTGTGTGTGTGTGTGTGCGTGTGTGTGTGTGCGTGTGTGTGTGTGTGTGTGTATGTGCGTGTGCGTGTGCGTGTGCGTGTGTGTGTGTGTGTGCGTGTGTGTGTATGTGCGTGTGCGAGAGTGCGTGCGTGCGTGTGTGTGTGTGTGTGTGTGTGTGTGTGTGTGTGTGTGTGTGTGTGTGTGTGTGTTGGTTTTAGTGTGTCCATTTCCACTGCCAAAAAAGACGGGGTGAGGCTGGTGATGGGGGTGGAAGGTAAAGACATTGTTTTTCATCTTTTTGCTCGCCCTCGCTCCTTCTGTCGGTGTCTGTATGCTCGAGCGTGCACATGTGTTGCTTTGTTCCAGGAGCTAAAAGACCCGATCTCCCCTTATGTGTTAATCAAGTACTGAGACTTCGGGAATTTAGTGACAGCATAGCAACGTGTTTACACAGACTTCAATGGTCTGCGGTGCAGCAACGTTGGTTCGTAGTTTTCTACGGCGAGGTTGGAGGACACTCTAAGAACAGCATGACAGCAGAAGGTCTTCAGCCAAGAACTCCCCATCCCAACGACTCTTTTCAGGCGAGGAGTGGTTGTCCTGAACCACATGCATTCCGGCGGGGCCGGGCCATGTGTCAGAGATGCCCTTCAGCCGTCACAGATATTGTTTTCCAGCGCTGATGGGATTCGAAACCAGCAATTTCTGGATGTAGGTGTGTGTCTCAAAGCGTTCCTTTTTAAACAGATGTCTCGCCCACATCGGCATGGAACACGTGTTCTAAGTCGGGAATGTCAAGCTTGTGAAGTTCACTTCTGTTCTTCCTCGACCAGATCCAGCAGGAGCTCGGTTCAGCTGCCCCTGCCGTTGCCTTCATGGTTAGGGTTAGGATCACAGGCTGAGCAGCTTACAAATCTCCTTGCTCCAAACTTCTGTGGCGAGGATTTTGCTTGGAAGCCACACCCCCTCATGCTGTTAGCTATACTCGCACACTTCTCTGTCTTGTAGATGTGAGCTTCCTCCATTCTTCTTTTTTTCCATATAGCACAGAAGGTTCAGTTAGAATCAATTGTTGGATGAGAATGGACTGCAATGTATGGTCTAATGCCACTCCTACCGATGATCTCTGGATGTTTGTTTTTTTCTCCCAGTGTGGAGGGTCTGCTGTGCACTCCCTGTCACCCACTCTATACTCCGGTTCCATGCTCTCATTTGCCGTGTAGAATGTCGATGCTGGAGCTTCTAGTGGCGTAGAGTTTCCTCTGGCTATAGCAATTTGTGTAAACACTCCGTTGTGTTTCCGTGTACTTTGCAATTAGTTTAATATACAGTGACCATTAGTCTTGTAGCTTGCACGTAATTCATCTCCATCAATGACACGCAGTTTAATATACAGTGACCATTAGTCTTGTAGCTTGCACGTCATTCATCTCCATCAATGGCACGCAGTTTAACACACAGTGACCATTAGTCTTGTAGCATGCACGTCATTCATCTCCATCAATGACACGCAGTTTAATATACAGTGACCATTTGTCTTGTAGCTTGCACGTAATTCATCTCCATCAATGACACGCAGTTTAATATACAATGACCATTAGTCTTGTAGCTTGCACGTAATTCATCTCCATCAATGACACGCAGTTTAATATACAGTGACCATTAGTCTTGTAGCTTGCACGTAATTCATCTCCATCAATGACGCGCAGTTCCCCATTCTATATCTGAAGTCCAGCTCCTTCAAAAGCATGTTTTCGTGTGTTGATTAGGTCATGTGTTGTTAATTCTACAATTATAAATGAAATGTGTTACCATTAGATTATTTGCTATTGATTTTCAAGAAGATGATATTGACTGCAGAGTTGTGGTTGTTTTTTTGTAAACAAACCGAAATATAGATAAGCACGCGGAACAAAATCAATAAAAACGCAAATGTTATGATTGCTGTGAAACCGTTCTCTTGCTGACTGCTATCAGGGGAGTAATGTTTTGTGCACTCGTGTCTGCTGTTTGTCACATCTGAAAAAGATCATTAGTAAAATAAAAAAAAAAAATGTTTTGCATTGTACATCAAATCTGCTTTCTGTGTTCATTGATATTGTGACACGTGATTATTGAAGCTTATACAGGTTTCTGTAAAGTACCAACCATGGTGACAGTGAAGGTGTTTATGGTGCTACCAATGCAGACAACAACGCCCCCCCAAAAAAAAAAATAAATAAATAAATAAATAAATAAATAAAAAATAAATAAATAAATAAATAAATAATACCAATAATAATAATAATAATAATAATAATAATAATAATAATAAAATTAATAATAATAATAATTATTATAATAATAATAATAATGAATAATAGATAAATGAAATAAAATCAATATTTAAAAAGTAAACTGAGGACAAAATGATGCTGTAAATCATTTCTTCTATGCTGATAATGCTGTCCAAGTTGACTCTATTTCTGACTATGACGAATTACTATTACTGTTCATAGACGTGGTGATTCAATGAACCGAGTCACAATCTTCGGCGAAACTCACAACAGTACCTCAGATAACAGTTTCTGCCATGTTTTTTTTTTAACCTCAAGCGAATCCAATGTGAATGTGAAAGTTAGTATTTTTGAGATGGTCATATGCCTTTAATTACTTTCAGAAAATGTACCCATCTCCTTTTCATTGTAGGAGAATGACATCTGGATCTGTGTTTCCCTACAGATATGTGAAAGGGTGCTGATGATTTTTTAAATTGTCGCATCATGTGAAACGCTCTACTCCTGAGCAGGGTGTTGGTTGAGCCTGGCACTTTGTTTATGTCCATCCAAACAAAATGGCGAACTTTATGCTTTTGATACTTATTACCTGCTTCATATATTCTGATTCTCCAAAGTAAACAGTGTCACTGATTCAAATGGCCTCTCTCTCTCTCTCTCTCTCTCTCTCTCTCTCTCTCTCTCTCTCTCTCTCTCTCTCTCTTCTCTCTCTCTCTCTCTCTGCCTGCTAATCTGTCGCCCGTCTTCATCATCGAAACAAACACATAGCAATAAGGGCACGCATTCCCCCACTCACACACACATGAGCAATCATGCGCGTGTGCACGCACGCACGCAGTTCGCACACACACACACACACACACACACACACACACACACACACACACACACACACACACACACACACACACACACATATATATATACACACACACACACACACACACACACACACACGCACATGCACACACACACACACACACACACACACACACACACACACACACACACACACACACACGCACACGCACGCACACACACACACACACACACACACACACACACACACACACACACACACACACACACACACACACACACACACGCACACACACACACACACACACACTGATTTTCTAAATAACAGCCATTTATAGAACGGTTTTTCTTTTTTTGTCGGATACGAAAGCGTCCCATTTGTCTGTCCTATTTGTGAATGTATGCAGGGAAGAAGGCGTTGGGGGGGGGGGGGGATTGGTGAGGCGGGATAGTTAAAATGGATGGGGACAGTGGATGAATGAGGCTTGAGGAGAAATGAAATTGGAACATTTTTGCCTTTTTTAAGAAATTGGCTTGTTTGAGAAATCATGGCAAAGCTCTCGAGATATTGTTCCTAATAGCGTAGTGTAACCCCAAGGGACTCTGTCGCAGAACGATTTGTCACCATAAAACGATAAATCAGCGGTGACAAATATCGTCGACATTCGTGGAACGATTCGAAGCCCTGGAAGGATTCGTCGCTGCCAGTGACAAATCGTGCAAGCATGTTGCATAGTCACGCTCCCTATGTGCTCTTTCACCCGTGAGCTTAGACCAAGGTACGTCTGTCTGTTTTGCTGCAGTGTGTTGTCAATGTGCGATGCGTAGTTTAGAATATCACTAGTAAACATGGATGAGGGATAGACATAATCAATTCTCCAACCAAAATAACTCTCGGTGATTCATCCTATGACAACAAAATTGTCTATATTTGAGCCGGAGTGATCACCCTTGTATGAAAAGAATAGAAAAGAAATATGTCAGAATACTGACCATATCTCTGGCATACTGATTTAGCACTGTTAAGTGAGAATTATTACGAGCCGTGCGTACGGCATTGGATGTAAAATATTGATGAAACTTTCAGTGTGTGTCAGAAATCATAAATGAATATTCGGGGGCGGGGAGGGAGGGAGGGGGGGGGGGGGGGCTGGAGGTACTAACTCACTATTTATTATTCTAAAAGACCACTGTTGTTATTCAGCATAAAATTGTTACAGGAGCTCCTGGAAACACCCAGAATCCAATGAGGGATTTTAAGTGAGTCATCTTAATCATCAGTAATTATATGTCAAATTTTCCATTGGCTAAGCAAAGAGACGTCTGGTCATCTTCACTATATGTCGCGCAAAATCCAGTACAGTTCTAGAAAATAACCAAAATGACATTTAAATTAAAGAACTATTGCCTACCCAGGCTGGGTAGTGGTCGGATTCTTTACATTACATACAGAAACGCAAGTGCCTGACCAACATGCATCAACAATAGCATTGTTAGTAACAATCTGCAGTGTATTGATTATGTTATGTGCAAATAATCATTACATAAGGATACAGGAGAGAAATGCTGACATGTATAAATCCATAGGGATTTTTTTTAAAGGTGGTTTAAAGAAATGTTCCCAAAGAAGTCATCTAGCTTAATCCATTCACTCACCATGTCAAAATCGGTTTGCATACTCATAAAATAATACGACCAACCGCTCATGAGGTGACAAATTGTGTATATACAGACTCGATTATGTGACATGCCGAAACAATTTCTCTGCGATGACAAATCATCCCTGTGTGACAGATCGTTCCGCAACAGGCTTTCATTTCGTTTCTCGAGCAGTTGCTTTTTTTCATTGTCTTTCTTTATTAAGAGCTGGAACGGATTGTAGAGTCACATTCTCCAGCTCTACCCAGAAGGGATACAGCTCATGCAAGTGTTATTTTATTTCTTTTTGTTATTTTCTTTTTCCTCCACAATTTTATTCATTGCATGTTCACTTCATTTTCTTTAGCTTTGTTTGAAATGTTTGCAATTTTGCTGGCGGCGCAACAAGCTCACTTTGTCAGCGAGGAACAGAATATTAAAAAGGTCATTGTTGTCTCTGTCTGTCTGTCTGTCTGTCTGACTGTCTGTCTAGCTGTTTGACTGTCTGTCTGTCCCTTTCTCTGTTCATCTGCCAGTCTGCCAGTCTATATGTCTCTGTCTTTATCTCTGTCAGTCTCTGTCAATGTGCGTGTGTGTGTTTGGTGTGTGTGTGTGTGTGTGTGTGTGTGTGTGTGTGTGTGTGTGTGTGTGTGTGTGTGTGTGTGTGTGTGTGTGTGTGTGGTCTCGGTCTGTCTGTTTGTATTGTCTCTCTCTCTCTCTCTCTCTCTCTCTCTCTCTCTCTCTCTCTCTTCTCTCTCTCTCTCTCTCTCTCTCTCTCTCTCTCTCTCTCTCTCTCTCTCAAGCCATCCAGTGGAATGCAGATTAGAAAATGGGAAGAAAGTGACATATCTGAAAATGTAGGAAAATTACAAAAGGAAAATTATTATAAAGTGGAATCTTTTAGTTCATGGATAAGAATTGAAAGGATGATATGCAAGAAGGGTCAAAATGTATCAACAAGCAGAGTGGTCAGTTTCATTGTTGAACAGTGCGGGGGGGGGGGGGGGGGCAGGGGGGGGAGAGAAGGGATGGTGAGATGTGTGTGTGTGTGTCTGTGTGTGTGTGTGTTAGTTAGTTCTTTAGTTTAACGTCTATTCACTATAAGTGTTATTAGACGGGGGGTGGGGGGAGGGTGGGGGGTGGGGGGGATTGTGTGTGTGCGTGTTCGTGTCGTGTGTGTGTGTGTGTGTGTGTGTGTGTGTGTGTGTGTGTGTGTGTGTGTGTGTGTGTTTGTGTGTGTGTGTGTGTGTGTGTGTGTGTGTGTGTGTGTGTGTGTGAAGGGAAAGTGGAGACTTGCTTGTGTGCATTCATGCACATATAGTGTGTTTATGTATGTACATATGTATGTATGAATGTATATATATATATATATATATATATATATATATATATATATATATATATATATATATATATTATATATATATATATATATATATGTGTGTGTGTGTGTGTGTGTGTGTGTGTGTGTGTGTGGTGTGTGTGTGTGTGTGTGTGTGTGTGTGAGTTAAAACAAGTATTAAAAAGGAATATTAAAATTCTCTACAAATTTGTTTTGAGCTTTCTGGCTCCCTTCAGGATGATCATCCTGAAGAGAACCAGAAAGCTCGAAACAAATTTGTAGAGAATTTTAATATTCCTTTTTAATACTTGTTTTAACAGCTGTTGCTCCCCAAGGGGTCGAGCGCTTTTAGAATCGTTTTAGGCTGTTCAACCTATATATACAGGATTAATGTAGTTAAAATACCCAAAATGATTTTGATAGTGCTCGACCCCTTGGGGAGCAACATTTGTTAAAATAGGTTTTTTTAAAACAGAATCAACAAATTTGTTTCGAGCGCGTTGCGCTGTCATCAGGATGGTTTATGGTTTGCCCACCGCCGATGTTATATAGCGTGTGGGCTCCCGTTTGCGGTTGTTTGCACGTGCGGGTTGGCTGCACGTGTTTTTTGGGGGCTTTCAGGTTTTTGTTTTGGGTGTATTCACTAACAACGATTTCCATTTATGCCTGCAGTTGTTTACTATTTCTGTTTTGTTGTTTAAAGTTGCTAAGTGTGGTTTGCATAGTATTAACCATTTTTCAGTTAAACATAGGTTGCACCTTTTGGAAACATTGCTGTATGGTGATGCTCTTTTTATGATTTTCCAGGATATATTGTAGCTTATTTTTGCGTCTTTAAGTTTCCAGATATATTTGCTCAGTTCTGTTTGGTTTTTATATTTTCTTTATTAAATGACTGTTTGTGGTTTGCATATCTGGTTTTGAAGTGGTTTCAGTGATCCCTATATATGTTTGTTTTTCATTTTCTGATGTCACAGTGGCTTGGTATACAATGTTGTTGTGAAGGCATTTATTGCTCAGGGGGCACTGCTCGTTTTTGATGCAATTGCAAGATTTCCTTTCTTCACCCTTCTTTGCTCTGTTGGTTTTCATTTTATTAGATGCGTCAATTAAATGTTTGAGGTTGGGCATGCATGAATACGATAGTTTGACGGTGTTTTTGTTGAATATTTTATATAGTTTGTGTTCTTTTGGGAACGAGGTTGTTAAAATTTTAAAGAATTCTTTTCCTATGTTTGTTTTGAGTTTTCCGTCGTATGGTGGGTTGTACCATGTGATTTGTCTTTTCCTGTTTTTCTTATTTCTATTTGTGTTATTGTCTGGATTGTATTGTAGTTTGTAGTTGTACCCACTTTTTTGCAGTGCTTCTTGATATTCTACTGCTGCTTTGTTGAATACTCTTTCATTGCATGACAGGTTTGATAGTCTCTGATTTATGCCATCGGGTATGGCTTTTGATACAGATGGTGGGTGGTTGCTTTGATGTTTACATAGATAGGTGTGTCATTGGGCTTCTTGTATGGTTTATATATGTAGTTGATGAGATCAACCGTTATGTCTAAGTAGTTTACTACCTTTTTTTGTTTGCATATATATATATATATATTTATATATATATATATATATATATATATATATATATATAATATATATATATATATATATATAGTGATGAAAAATAAGTAGTCAGCACCGCCCACGGAGTTCATTTTCAAGCTTTCGCCAAAAGGCTTCTTCAGGAACCGATGCAAGTACATCTCCTTAGCAGCGATGACATCAATACTATTGACGTCATAGTAGACTACATCAATTTAAAAACGACGTCACATTTTTTTTTTACTGTAGTTTCACCTTTCACCCCCCCCCTGTACCCATCCCTCACTACATCTTGCAGAGTCCACCTTCCACAGCACCCTGCAAAGTCCACCCTCCACTGTACCCTGCAGAGTCCACCATTCATGGAACCCTGCAGAGTCCACCTTCCACTGCACATTGTAGAGTCCACCCTTCACTGCATACTGCAGAGTCCACCTTTTCACTGCACCCCGAAAAGTCCACCTTCCACTGCACCCTGAATAACTTATCTTCCACTGCACTCTATAGAGTCCACCTATCACTGTACCATTCTAATACAGTATCCTGTTTCTCATTCTGTGCATGCTGTTGAGTTCTGTACGGGAGTTGAGACCCTTAAAGACAGTCCCCAAATTGGCCTGCCAGTAAGTCTCTCTGTCTAGGGTTTGTCTTCTGATGCAACTTGTTCGATGGGATGGATGGAAAGAAAGGCCCCCAAGAGCCTTTATCTCAGGTTGCTCAGTCCTGGCGAGGTGTCTGGCAATCCCACATCGCGGGGCCTTTTCTTGTTGCGTCTGATTTATGATTGGCCCACCTCTTCTTTGAGGTCCTTGGTGGACCCACATACCATGAGTCTGGGTGGTTCTGACATCTGATGACGTAGATGGTATTTTTTGTTCGAACAGGTGAGGTGCTGTCTGATGGGCCAGTAGCGCCCATCCCATGGCTTCTTAGTCCAATCAGGTCACTGAATGTGCACAACGGTCACATCGGCGGGCACAGCATACAAAAAATCCAGGTCTGTTCATGGGTCCATGGAGGATGGCGACGTGTACTGTAGGTTTGTACATTTCTGCCAAGTTGGTCTTCTCCTATCAGCACCAGTGCATTTCTTCAGGGAAAATGGTCCTGTTTTTTGGATTGGAATACAGGATGTGTAAATTTTGTTTAATAATTTCTCTTTTAGATGGTAACCTTGGGTCATACTGAGTGACCCAATTTCTTGGGTTTGGGTTGCCTCTCTTGCTTGATGAGAATTCCTCGGTCTCTGTTAGCTCCCTTTTGAGTTGTTCAAGTGCTGCCTCAAATATCCAACCAGCGATCGTAAAATACTTGGCATACTCTCTGAGTCTCTCTGGCAGTCTGTCATCTTCGCTGCATAACATTCTCGCTGGCACCAACACCTGTTAGAAGACCCTTGAACACTGAAGGAGGGGACAACTGTTCTTTGGAAGGTAACTATGGCAATGTTTGGAAAAGACATCTGTCTTTATGACACCATCAACTATTGAAATTTCATATCCAGATATTCTACCTGTCTGTCAAATTTTACTGTCCACTTAATGTTTGGCGGATTCAGTTCATCCAGATGTTTGCAGAATGATTCATGGTCCTCGCTGTTGGGAAGAATGGTGATACCATCATCTCGATACCTGCTCCAGTCTAGGCATTTAAGGTCTTTGCGCCGTTCGGGTTCAGCCAGAGAGGAAAGCAAAGGGACTGAGCAATCCTGCATCAGTTTATTGTCTAAGCTGCCCATGAAGACATCAACAAAGTCACAAGCATGGCAGGGTCCCATTGCAGTACCATGGTTTGGCTTGGCGAAGACAGTCTTTCCCTCTCCATCTGTGTAGGCTGAGCAATTGTTATCGAGGGCAATTTTTTAAACCCTCAACAATGCAACTTTCAGGTACCTGCAAAGGTGAGGGATTCTCTCTCAGAGCTTCTTTAAACAGCGGGAATACCCATGTTGTTGTCCACATTGGGAAAAGGGCTACCACGTCACAGACAGCAAATGTGGCTGTCGGGGGCAGGGGGCTGTAGTGCTCGTTGATCAGATCCACCTTCTGCAGAAATTCCTTCGCATCATGATTGATACGGTAGAAAATGGGTGAGATGAGCAATAGCTTGTTGTACAAACTTAGACAGTGGTTGAGAGGTGTGCCTGACCCAGACAGCAAAAATCTATAAGGGAAAGGTTTGGGTTTGTGGGTTTTTACGACGAGGGTTTGATGTGACCCGGACGGACGTGTGAATTTGGAGTTATAAAGTCTGCTATATCGTCGGTCAGTGCCCCTTCTCTTCCACTTTGTTACCCAGGAGTTCACTTTGCTGACAGTTTCCTTGGTGGGGTTAGTTTCAACTACGTCATAGTAGTCACTGTTATTCACTTCATTCAGGATAATTTGATCATCAGCGTCTAGGGGAGTGATCACTGTAACTCCTGCTTTGTCAGCATATCTGCATGCCGCATATTTGGTCATAGGCAAATTACGGAGCTCTGAGATGGTTTCCGTTGGCCATGGTGAGATTGTCCTAATTCTTCGTCTGTTGCAAGGGGCAAGAAAATGTTGTGAACAGGCTTCAATGAAGTCTTCCCAAAGCTGCGCCCTTCTTAGGAGCTGTTTGTGGTTAACTTGTACCAAGGTCTCTTTACAAAGGTTTCCTCATCATCAAGGTTTTCTTGCGTTCCACCTTCTTTCACCTTTCTTTCTTTTCCTGTAACGTATGGTAACGTATATATATTATATATATATATATATATATATATATATATATATATATATATATATTATATATATATATTATATATATTATTTATATATATATTATATATATATATATATAATATATATATATATATATATATATTTTATATATATATATATATATATATATATATATATATTATATATATATATATATATATATTATATATATATATATATATATATTATATATATTATATATATATATATTATATATATTATATATATATTATATTATATATTATATATATATAATATATATATATATATAATATTTATATATATATATATATATATATATATATTATATATATATATAACAAGTTAAAAGAGGAATCTTAAAACTATCTACAAATTTGTTTCAAGCGTGTTGCGCTGTCATCAGGATGTTCTCTGCCCGCCCACCGCCGATTGTTATATAGCGTGTGGGCTCCCGTTTGCGGTTGTTTGCACGTGCGGGTTGGCTGCACGTGTTTTTGGGGGGGCTTTCAGGTTTTTGTTTTGAGTGTGTTCACTAACAACGATTTCCATTTATGCCTGCAGTTGTTTACTATTTCTGTTTTGGTGTTTAAAGTTGCTAAGTGTGGTTTGCATAGTGTTAACCATTTTTCAGTTAAACATAGGTTGCATCTTTTTGAAACATTGCTGTATGGTGATGCTCTTTTTATGATTTTCCAGGATATATTGTAGCTTGTTTTTGCGTCTTTAAGTTTCCAGATATATTTGCTCAGTTCTGTTTGGTTTTATATTTTTCTTATTAAATGACTGTTTGGTTTGCATATCTGGTTTTGAAGTGGTTTTCAGTGATCCCTATGTATGTTTCTTTTTCATTTTCTGATGTCACAGTAGCCTGGTATACAATGTTGTTGTGAAGACATTTATTGTTTAGTGGGCACTGTTCCTTTCTGGTGCAATTGCAAGATTTCCTTTCTTCACCCTTCTTTGCTGTGTTGATGTTCATTTTGTTCGATGCGTCAATTAGGTTTTTGAGGTTGGGCATACATGAGTACGATAGTTTGACAGTGTTTTTGTTAAATATTTTGGACAGTTTGTGTTCTTTTGGAAATGAAGTTGTTAGGATTTTTAAGAATTCTTTCCCTATGTTTGTTTTGAGAATCCGTCGTATGGGGGGTTATACCATATGATTTTTCTTTTCCTATTTTTCTTGCTTTTATTTGCGTTGGTGTCTGGGTTGTATTGTAATTTGTAATTGTATCCACTTGTTTGTGGTGCCCCTGGTATTTACTGCGCATTGTTTGAACACCCCAGAAAACAAAAATGGGGGGGCTGCTAAAACCGCCTAACCCATTTTTCGGCTTTTGAACTAGACCCGCATTTTACTGTTTTGCAAGTAAGACTTCAAAAACCCCAAAAAATAACGATTATTAAAAACATGCATATTGTAGGATTATCCTTTTTTAATACAAATTTTTAAAAATTTTCAGATTTTATTTTTTGTTAATCCGCGTTTTTCCCTAAATTTTTAATTAACTCATTTCCGCATACGTCATCAAATGCGTCTCTGTTTTTCAGGGGAAATAAAATCAGTTTTTAAACTGTTCTCTAAAGTCTTTTAAAACTGGTTTTTTTTTTGACTAAAATCCACACACTTATCCAGCGTCTTCCGCTGAAAGCAGTTTTGATAAAGGTTTCTTTTTTTTAAACTATGTCTCTTTCTCCCGAACAGTTCATAATAAATATGTCTGCGTTCCCTCAAACAAAAATTAAAAAAGGGTTTTTAAAAACACCACTAGCTTATTGCTGGGAAATCAAATATATGTCATCATCCGTCCATTAACCTTCTATCATGATAGCTTTTTTCCCTTTTAAAGGGCTTGGCAGAAAATCACAATATGTTTTAAAATTTTTTAACGAAAAAAGTTTGTAATAGGTTGAGGAAAAAATATTGTTTTTCCGCAACCGGGCCCCCCACAAACGTGAACAAGAGGGGTTTTTATCATAAAGTTTAACTCGGCTTGACAAAAAAGTGTTGTCCATTTTTTTTATAAAATTTAATTAACCCATTATTATTTTTTTAATACCTCCCAAAACTTGTTCGTATAAAAAAACCCTATGAGGTTAAATTGAAAGTTTAAAACCAATTCAGTTCTGTAAGATTGTTTCTTTTTTTAGTAAAACATTGTTTTGTTGCTTGTTGTTATCCCTTTAAATCCTCACCATTTGAAAAAACGACATGGAAAAACTTAAGTTTTTAAAAGTTAAGTTTTCCCAGCAAATAAAATTTCCTTTATAAGGCGTCATACGCCACAACCCCATCCCTCTCCACACTTAAAGACGAAATTTAAAATATCTTGTGAACGTGTCTCCAAATTTTCCTGTGTGGGAAATAAACGTAATTTTTGTGAAGCTTCCTTAAAACCGTTTTTTCTGGGGGATGTCTGTTTTTTTACGGCGTTATTTCAATTCTTTCCGACTATTGTCCCGGGCATAAGATTTACATGTAAAGGGCCCAAGTTGAATGCTTTTCTGAAATTTTTTTGACGGCTAAAAAAATGAAAAGGGCTTATGAATTCAAATTTTATTCCCATTTAAATAGGTTTAAGTGCCATTTGGTCGGTTTTTCGAACATTTTTATTCTACTGGCCAGCATTATTGCTTCTACATGCGTGTTTTTTTGTTTGGGAAACCCTTTTGCTGTCGCCAACCTCTTGCTTTTATAATCCCCATTTTTAGTTACTCAAAAAATACAAAGTGCCATTCCCGTTCTGTAAAAGTCCGCAACGTCGAAAGGTCTTTAAAATTCAAAGGGTTATAACCTTACGGGCGCTAAGTAACTCCTGTTTTTCTGGCCCCCCGATTTTTTTTAGTACAACTTTTTATTTTTTTTTCCCAAAAAAATGTCAGGTTGTCACTTTTTTGACTTTCCCTGTTTTGCGCAATTTTTATTTTAAATTGTCCGACCCCCCCACAAAAAAATTTTTTAAACTGTAAATTAGGAATTGTATAATTTCATAATCGAAATATGCAGTTTTCCCTGATGGAAGACCCTTTTAAAAACTTGGGGCCTTCCTATTAATTTTTCATCAGTGCTAGTCGTCAAAAAACATAGGTAATGAAGTAATCAAGACGAGCGGATTTTCTCCCTATAGTAGTTTTGTTTGGGGTAACTCAAAAACAAAAAGGGGTCATTGGCAGTTTAAAGCCAAACATTTTGCTAGCTCTTATCAAAAAAGTAACTACTTCTTCTTCAGGCTTGAATGTTAAATTTTTTTCAGTTTGCATTTTAAAGTTTGAGAGTAATGCAAAGTTACTAAATTGCTTTTTTAGTGGCAAAACACGTTTAACATCAGGTAGGGTTTTAATGGTCCCTAATTTTCCCTTTATAACTTTTTTAATCTTATTATTCTTCTTGATTCCTTATATTAAACCATCGACTTGTAAATTTTCATGAAGGCCCCCATTTGCTTCCCCGCAATTTTTATCATAGAGTAAAAAACGGGGGACGGTCTTGAGTTTTATTGTTAAAAAACTTTTTTAAACAAAAAAAAAATGAGTGTTTTAATATATGATAAAAAATATTTTTTGGGCCCACTAAATTTAAAAATATAACAATGATACTTTTAAATTTTTCTGTGCCCCAGATGACCTTTTCTTAAAAAAGGGAGTACTCCATTAAACAGATATTTAACCCCCTATTAAAAGGTACTCGCGAAAGGGGTCAGTCATCCGATGCATTTTATCGAACCGTTAAAACTTTGCTGTGTTTTGTGCATAAGGGTGTGGAGTGTCGTATGTGATCACTTAAATCTCCTGCCCTTTTGGGAGGTGTTAAGATTTATTTTTTTACCCTTCGCGTATTTTGACGAACTGCAAGCGCCATTACCTAATGACAAACCGTTTAACCCATTCAGCAACAAAATAGCATAGGCTTTTGAAAGGATCTGTACGAATTAAATTTAAGGGGCTAAGACAGATTTTAGAAAAAAGTCGGTTTAAATTCGGGGCTAGGCCCCCCTTTTTTTTGGGGCGTGCGGAAAGTATAACATGACTGGAATCCCCTTACACCTCTTCTTTTCAGGCCAGCTGTTCATCTTGGGCCAAGGCAAGAGAAAAACGGGGGAAAAACATTTTTTTAGCATTCTAAGGGCCTAACTAGAGCGGGAATGAACGAATAAACGACTCTATTGTACTTATTTTTGGTGTTTGCATTTTGAAAAGCACAACGAGATCGGAAAATATCTTTTTTGGCTTTGACGCCAAAAACAATACTTTAGCAAATTTGGGGGACGCCATTAATTCAACATTGTTTTTCCCTTCAAGTTTTTAAAAGGTACCAAAAGTTTTAAAAAACGCAAGACCCCCGAAAGTGACTTTGCTTTTGGGCACGGGTTTATACATGCTGCCTTCGACCTCGGGCCCCGATAGGTACAATAGTAAACTAAAATAAGAAACCCTTGTGCAGGCAAAGAACAGAAGTCGGGAAAAAACGAAAATTTCTGAGCAGTAATATTGCAAGCAGTAAAAAACAAGTGACCCCCCCAAGAATAAGTTATCCAATCCCCGGCCCCCAAACAAAGACCTTAAGACCACGAAGTACACGAAGTCCCGAAGCCAAAAAAAATTTTAAAGACCCGAATAGAAAAAGACAGCATTGTTGTTGTTAACTGGCTAGGATTACTTGGTCTTTATCTTTCTAAATATTAACCCAAATATTAAGAAACTAAAAGTCCCCAAGTGCTCGGGCCCTAAAGCCCAAATACTTTGCCCGCCCGTAGACAAAACCCGCTAAACAATACCCCCAATAACTGGGAAGGCCCCTGGCTTTACTGGCTAATTTTTTAAAAAGCCCCCAAAATGCAAGCTGTTTTTTTACCATGATTTTTCTGATGGAGGCGTGGGGTGGAGGGGATGGGGTTTGACCCCGTACCCGTATCCACACCCGGGGGCTTATTGCAAATCCCAAAAGGGTTATAACGCTTGTATGGACCCTTGCTCTCTAAAAAGTGTTCGATTCGTTTGTGCGTTGTGTCTTTAAAAAAATTCTTTGTAGTTTCTCTTATTTGCTCCTTTAGTTCGATTGTTCTCGGTTAGAGACGCCCTTCTATTCTTAATAAATTTTGTTCTTTAAGCTCTTTTTTTCTTTGGGGTTTTTCTTTCTTTAACTCCGGGCCCCCAAATTGCGTTCACCCCAACGAGTTTTTCTTTTTTCTTTTTATAGCTTTCTATTTTACCCAGTTTTGCTAAAATTTTTTGTTTTTTTGCCCCTGTGGTTCTCAAAGCACGATCAAGGCCCCTAATTTTTCGCTGGGTATCGGGGGGGCGTGAAAATTTTTTTTGTTGTTTCTTCTGAAAGATGGGTTTTGCTTTATTTCATTTTTTATTTTAAACTGCTGTTTGACTTTAAAACTTTAAGTTCTATGTTTTGATTTGGGGTTATCTGTTGGGAGTTCTTTTTGTGGTTTTTAAGTTTACAACGGTCCCTATCTAATTTTGGGTTTTGTAAGGCCAAGGCGATTTGATAGCGCACCTTTGTCGCCTCTAATTGATTCACTAAAACTGTTTGAGTTTTGGGAAGTTTTAAAACCGAAAAAGGGGGCTCTTGGTCGCGCCTAAAAACAAAGGTCTTCTTTTTTTTCAAAATCATTAGGGTCTATAACTTCGGGGGTTTTTTCCCCAAAAAAATTTCGAATAATGCTCAACCTTTTTTACTATTGTTTATTCCGTTTTTTTTTGTAATTCACTCAGGGTTTCTGCTAAACATCCTGCAAAGGTGCTCCCCCGATGCGTATCAAAAGGGGGCATTTCATCATGCTCTCCGGATCAAAAACATCATAATTTTTTCTTCAATGCCCGCCATGTTTCTTTAAATAAATAAATTTTTTATTTTGTTTTATAAAAATGTCAAAGCATATGGTTTTAAATTTTGACCCCTGAAAACTGAAAGAGCCCCCTTGGGGTGAAGGGAAAAAAACGGAAAATTATGTTTTCCCAAAAATCCCTTACTATTGATGCAGATCAAATTCTTACTGTCAAATTTCCAGACCTAGGGCAGATGAAAGGGTTGTACCAGGCTTGGCGCAAATTACTTTCAAATAGCTCGAAGGAAAAAGACCCAAAAAGGACAGTTGTCCAGAAAATTTTGGGGGGGCAATCGTTTAAAAAAATTTTTATAAAATTGAGGGGAAGAAATATTTTTTTTACACAAGCAACATATTTTTAACTATTCTGATCATGGCTAACCGGGGAATGAAAGGGTATTTTTTCGGAAATTGAAAATGAAGAACACTAAAAAACAGAAAGGCGCCGCAGAGCTAAAAACCCCGGAAAAAGTAGTGGTGTAAAAATTTTGCGTTTTGGAAATCGCTTTTTCCCTTCCCCTTTGATTTTGGTTGTTAAAAGCGGGTGCGCCATACTTTCAAGGGGCATTAAAAAGAAGTTGTATATGAAATAAATTTTAAGAATACAAACGTTTATAAATTTAAAAGACCCGAAACAAAGTACGCATTTCTGACATCCGTTAAGTTTTTCGTGTTAGCACCCCAATTTACAAAGGTGATTGGCAACAATATATCAAAATTAGCAAATTTTAAAAGAGGAAAACATATACAAAATACCCCAAGAAGGCGACACAAAATTTGGGAAATTTTTGTTTTTTTGTTCAGCAAGATCGCTTAAAGGGATTTTATTCTTGCGAAGATGATAGAACATTGAAAAAGGAATGAAAAGTTTATTCATCCTAAAATAAAGAAAAGACAATGTTCGTTGAGGGGAGTCCTAACCAAACTACGCTAGGGGCTTGCCTTTGCTTTTTCCCAAATAAGAAAATTTTTGGGGGGGGGTGAAAGTCCAAAATAACCTTTTTGTCAAAGATCTACACCTTCAAAAAGTTAGACTCGTGTTATTTAACAACAAATACGGTTTAGGATTGACCTAAAGGGCGACAAGGGATAAACGTTGCATGGAAATGGGAGAACGGGGGAAAGAGTAATAAACATTCAAATTTATAAAGAAAAAGATGGGATAAACCCCTTTAAAGCACATTTGTTTTTAATATATGATGCGCAGCTTAAAATTCAAGATAACAGATTTAAAAAATATCGTACAAAATTTTTTTTTTTTTTTTAAAAAAAAAAGTGGTTCAGGTTTAACAAAGTGCTACAGCACCGGGGCGCCAAGGAGGGGTAGGGGGCGTCTCTGTGCTAAGAAACCCCGAAATAAAAAACCTTTAGTTCAAACATTCACAAAGCAGCAAGTCTAGAGCAAGCCCTTTTTAAAAACAGCAAAAACCCAAACGAAGGGTTTTTGCTGCCTTTTAAGCTGTTCATTGTTAAATGGGGCATCACTTTATGCTCATCGCAGAACAAGGAGGTTTTCAACAGGCGTGGGGCACCCGCACTTTACCTCTAGGCGGTTTTTTCTTTTTAATCTTGGCCTGTTTCATTAGCTTTAATGCTGTGGCAAAAAATTAAAAATAAACTCCCAAAAGCCCCCGCTATGGTTTAAAATAAAAGCAAACTTTGTTCGTTCAAAAAGACAATAAATAAAGCGCTAGTTGACTCAAACATCACGGATGAAGAATTTAATCGTTTACAGGCCGATTTTGATGACTATAAAAGACAAAGTTTGATCTTCAAAAAAAGGCGAGGGCAAGTTTTTCTCAACAGCCAGACACGAGCAGATAAAAAAGGAATGTTTAAAAAAAGTAAACGAGACATTAAACTCTGTTCTAAACAGCTCACAGTAACAACATCAAACGGCGTTTATACTTTAGTTTATGAGTCCAAGCACAAAAAGACCGTTGATATTGATTCTGATTAAGACGACCTGGAGACGACCTGGAGTCGATGTCGTTGTATTTTTTTTTATTTAAATAAATAGAGTTATGTTAAAAACTCAACATGGCTAAGATATATGAAGGTCCAGATGAATTGTTTGAAGGAATGCTCGAGGGAGAGCGTTTGTCAAAAGCTTTAAATGATATTAATCTAGAAGTCATTGATCCAACAAACGTACAGGCAAGTGATGTTCATGCTATTTCTCAAGTTCCAGGTAAACTAACAATAGACCCGCCAGTTAAAGTAATGTTAGCTGTTTTAATCGACTATATAACAATAAATGAAGAAAATCTAGAAGTCTGGGTCTCGACTAAACAACAGACTATTCTTTCTCATAATGACTTAACACCTGGTTGGGCAGACCAACTGCTTACACAGTTTGATGAAGCCGCTGAAGAAGCTAAAATGAGAGGCTCTGGCTGGTCAGAGGGCAAAGTCTTAGAGATCAGATTAAAACAGTCTAAGTATGCGCCGATTGTAGGCAAGGCTTACATTCCGCTGCCCCAGCATTGGTAGCGAAAAGAGCAGTTATAAACATAAAGAATTCGGACAACAAATGTTTTATGTGGTGTGTTCTTGCAAGGCTGCATTATGTCGGCAAAAACGCAGAGAGAGTGGCTAACTATGAACCTTACATCAATGATCTTAACTTTAGTGGAATATCCTTTCCTGTTAGCGTGGACAAAATCGATCAGTTTGAAGAACAAAACAAACCAATAACTGTTAATATCTACACATGGGATGAGGAAACAAATCTGCAACCATCAGAGTATCCAAAAAACGCCCAACAATTGGCGCACCAGACAAAAATCATGTTGACTTACTGCTGATGTTTTCATCAACAGGGCTACCACATTACACATTGATACGAACAATGAGTAGATTATTGGCGCATACTTCAAAGCATAAAAATAAACAAGAATTCTGTAGAAAATGTTTAACAAGAATTCCATCCGTTCAAGCCTCAAGCGAACATATAAAACATTGTATCAGCCCAGTTGACTGTAATACAGAACTAATTACGCTGAAAGAAGGCAGTAAAGTTAGTTTTAAGAACTGGAAACGGATGCAAACGAGTCCATATGTTGTTTACGCAGACTTCGAGTCGCTTATTGTTCCCTATGAAGGACCAACCCCACAGAGACTTCCAAAAACAGCCTTAGTGAGTAATCATCAGATTTGTTCCTATGCTTTCATCATTGTTAGGTCGGATGGTGCCCATTCAAACCAGAATTGTATAGAGGACCTAATGCTGCAGAAACATTCTTAGAACGCATGCAGCAAGTGCGTAATGACTGTTCTAATAATCTAAACTTATCTGAAATCAAGATGACGCCTGAAGACCAACAGCAGTATAAATCAGCCACTCACTGTTGGATTTGCGGTTTAGACCTCTCATCAGACGCAGCGAATCCGACAGGTGGCCTTGGTGGCCAGCGGGTAAGAGACCATGATCACATTAGCGGAAAGTTCAGAGGAGCAGCGCACAACTGCAATCTTCAACTAAAGTTTGATCCAAAAACATGGAAGCTGCCTATATTCTTTCACAACTTGCGAGGTTACGACTCTCATCTTATAATGCAAGCAGTAACCGACGCCTTTAGGGTGTCATGCATTGCACAGTCATCAGAAAAGTACATGTGTTTCACTTTAAATAACATGTCTTTTTATGACTCTATGCTGCTGCATGGGTTCATTAGAGTCACTGGCTATGTCCTTAAAGTCCTGCCCAATAACGGAAGAATATTTTGACCCAACACTTGTTAGAAAGGGCGTTTACCCTTATGAGTACATGAACAGTTGGGAAAGGTTTGACGAAGACACACTTCCTCCTAAAGACGTGTTCTTTTCTAGTCTTAGAGGAAAGGGCATTAGTGATTCTGATTACCAGCATGCTCAAGATGCGTGGCAGAAGTTAGAGTGTAAAACGATGGGAGACTATCATGATGAACACTTGATGGCTGATACATGTTTGTTAGTGGACGTCTTTGAAAATTATAGGAAGACCTGCATGAAACATTATAGCCTGGATCCCGCGCATTACATTTCTGCGCCCGGGATGAGTTGGGATGCTTTCTTAAAGTTTACTGGAGTAAAGATTGATTTATTGTCTGACCTACCAATGATTCAGATGATTGAAAACGGATTGCGTGGTGGAATTAGTATGGCGTCGCACCATTACTGTAAAGCAAACAACAAATACTTGGACGACTATGATCCAAGTAAAAGGTCTAACTATCTCATGTATTTAGATGCAAACAATCTGTATGGTTGGGCTATGGCGCAATCACTTCCATTACGCAACTTTAAAATGTACACAGGCGATAATTTAAAAGATATTCAAAGAGCATTAAAGTGGTTGAGCAGTTTGACGCCTGATCAACAGCGTGGTTTCATTCTAGAAGTTGACTTAGAATATCCTCAGGAACTCCATGACCTGCATAATGACTATCCATTAGCAGCAGAAAGTCTGAAGATGGCAAAAACAGAGCCGCCTAAACTTGTGCCTAATCTTCGAGCAAAAAAAATTATGTTGTCATTACAGACTTCTACAATTTTATTTAAGACATGGTTTGAAGTTGACAGCTGTTCATCGTGTAATTGCTTTTGATCAAGAACAGTTCATGAAACCATACATCATGAAGAACACTCATCTTAGAACTAAAACCACAGATGCTTCAGAAAAAGACTTTTTCAAGCTGATGAACAACAGCTGGTTTGGAAAGACGATGGAAAATCCACACAAACGCAAAGATGTTAGATGGTCACCAGAGAGAACGAAGCAATTAAGCTGACTTCTAAACCTAATTATCAGGACTTTAGAAGATTTCATGATCAGCTTTTGGTATAATGATGAAAAAAAGAAAGTCAAATTGGACAAGCCCGTTTTTATTGGGTTTACTGTTTTAGAATTATCAAAGCTTTTGATGTTAGAATTTCTTTATGACTACTTTAAGCCCTTGTATCCTGAGTCCAGAGTACTTTACACAGATACAGATAGTTTTGTTATAAATATCCCTACTGAAGATATTTATAAAGACATGGAATTAGAAGTAACTAAAGGGCATGCGGGATGGTACGACACATCTGATTATCCTAAAGATTCGCCTTTGCATTCAACCGTTAACAAGAAGGTTTTAGGAAAGATGAAGGATGAATTATCTGGAAGGGTGATCAAGGAGTTTGTTGGGTTAAGGTAAAAAATGTACAGTATTTCGAGCCAGGAGAAACCCATCAAAAAAAGCAAAGGGGATATCTCGCAGTGTTGTGCAGTCAAGCATATTCCCATGACAACTACAAAGAAGCATTGTTTGACAATAAGACTTTTCATCATGACAACGTAAAACTACGATCTAATCTACATGAGATCAACACAAACTGTTGTAACAAAGAAGTCATTAGATAGAACAAACACAAAACGAGTGTTTGTTAATCCAGAGTTTTCATATGCAATTGGGCACTGGAGAACAGCATAATTATATATCTTCTTCGCCCTCGGGTATATATTTTTCCTTAAATTTATCTAGAAAATCAATCATATCATCTTCCAATTCATCCAAATTTTTTCTCATGTTTGCTTGACGTGCTCGAATTTTTTTTATTATTTCAAGATATTCTTTATCCCATATTTGATAGTCAAAATTTGGGATTTTGGGCTGTAGGTGATCTGGATGCAGTGCCATGTGCCGATGAATCCTCGTAATTGTTTCTTTAACAGCAGAATACGTATCATATGATTCTCGTATTAATTCCTTAATAGCAGAACACGCATCATATGATTCTCGTATTAATTCCAAGTTCTCTTCATTTATCATTCTTGCTTCCGTTCCATGTTCTTTCTTTTGGGCTTCCATTTTAACTTAAATATATTTACGTAAATCAGTTAAAGCGGAACTGTGTCTGGCGGGATTATCTGCAGTTCTTCCTTCACAAAAGATCTTTGTGGAGCTGGTTGTTTTGTTGTGTCAGTTTCTCGTAAATAATACACGGGCGGATTCATCTTTACAATTCTTTTTATTTCATATGGATCAACACTCCAAACTGGATCTGTTGCCCTGATGCGAGTGTCCCCTTCTGCTTCTCCCGGTAAATAAAGGTACCTTACTTTCAAACCAAACGGTAATAGTTTGCTGGTTGTACTGGAGTCTTCAGCAACATTTATTGTTTGTTTTTTGATTGCTCGTACTGGTTTTAGACCTTTAAATTCTTCATTATTCATTGCGCGCAAAACTGAGGGCAGTCTTCTAACCCATTCTGTGTTGCGAGAATTGTCAATAAGCTCTCTGTGATACTGGTAGGAGAAAAGTCTTTCAGATAACTGTTTGTTAAAGTTTTCAACTAAAGCCTGTGATCTGTGAACTCCCGGAATGCCTCTTTTAATGGTAACTCTATGTTTTAACAATAATTGATTCACTTGACCTTTAAATTCTTTTCCATCATCGACTTGAATCATGCGAGGATAAGTTAGTGGGCCTCGTTGGTATATCAGTTGTATGGCAACAGCAACAGCAGAAGCACTCTTTTGTGTTAATGGTTCTGCATCTTTGTATCTTGAAGCTATGTCAATGACTGTGAGTGCGTACTAAATCTTTTTCGTCTAATCGTATCATGGGGTAAATATAGAAGGTCCATTTGATGGGTGTCGTTCGGTATTGTATTCACAAAGTGTGGTCTTTGTATTCGTCTAGGCGCTGGTAAATAAATTTGCCAAATCGCTTGTTTTGATAACCATTTCTTTGCTGTTTGTTCACTGACTCCCGCTGCTTGGCTTTGCTTTTTTATTGCCGTGATTCCCTTCCAATATCCTTTGGGCAAATAATAGATTTTGTTCATTTTTTATTCAGCCAATATTATGCGCAACAAAATACACGACGGTCATACCAAAGACAATAAACACGATTTATTGCATCTTTTGTTTTTCTGATGGATGATAAAAGTCGCTGAATTTTGGTGGGGGCAATGTCTCGATTGGCTCGCCTGTTACAAGATAATATTCTTTTATTGCTTGATCAACGTCTTTAAATGTGTAAGCTGCATGTCCCTGTTTTTTTCAGTTTGTTATTAATAAAATCTAACTGTTCAATTCTCTGCTTTTCATAGGTGTCTTGTGCTGCGGCTAGTTGCTCCATAGCTTTGTTATGTCTTTTTCTCTCGCCGTCATCCCGCAGTTTACTAAACGGGTAATTACTTCTGCTAAAAGCAAGCGCATTAACCACAGCGCCGCCTATCATCATTACGAGTGAAGCCATTTTATAAATGTATTTTTTTTTAATTTTACATATTGATACTGTCAGGAATTATTCCTTGCTTAACTAGAAACTCTTTCGTAGCAAATGAAGCTGTAATAACAGCGATTAGCTTTGCTGAATCCTCAAAGCCTAGTTTGCCAAGATCTGCTGGTTTTATTTTTAACAAGCTTTTACCAAGCATTGTGTATCCTACACTTAGGCCTCCAATAACAGCAGAATGGTATACAAGGTTGGTAACAGTTTTTTCGATGCTCATTTTTAAAAAATAAAATAATTATAATTAATAAAAAACATGAACAGCGATGATCTACTACAGCTACAGGGCAGCCTAAACCTTCCTGAACTTATGATTACAAATGATCAAGTTGATGACCAAGCTATTATGCCCAAAAAAAAAAGACTGTATTCTTTGGCAGCATGTGGGAAAACAAAACAGTTCCTCGGAAATGAATTCAGCATAGAACAAATTCAACAAATGTCGCCACAAGATATTGTAAAGTATCACAACAGGTACGAAGCGCAACTGGGATCAAGAATGGTAAAAAGTGTAGGGCAAACGGTTCTTAGTTTGTACACTAAACTAGTAAGTAAATTTGCGCCTATTGATTCTGAACAAGACTTTATGTATGATTTAACGCAGGATCCAGTTTTAACAAAGTCATTAGAGTCTCTAGGGTGTGATCTGTATTACAGATTTGGAACATTATTATCACCGTTAATCATGGGATTAATAACTTTTAATCATATAGATTTTGTTTCCCTAAAAAATGACCGAGCCAGAAAATCAGCAGAATCAGAAAACATTGAATCAGGTGGAGAAAGTGACCAGTAAAAAGCCTCCTAATCCTGGGCGCGTTGCAGCAGGAAAAAAATTAGCAGAGTGGAACAAACAAAGAAAATTACAGTTACAATCACAGATTATAGCCCATAATGAAAAAGTGCTAGAGCCGCAGCCAGTTGTTTCAACGCCAGCTATAAAAACACCAGAACAAGATGATTCAAGGCCTACAACACCAAAGTCTTCATGGAATATTGAACTTAAAACAGTTGTCGCTTTGAGCGCCATTGCTGCTGGGGGTGGTTATTACAGTTATAAAATATATAAACAGCGACAGCAAAAACCAAAGCAGTCCAAAAAATCTCAACCACTAAATACAGAAGATGAACAAAAAAGCATGCCAGAACCGCCAACAACAAAAGAACATTTTGATCCATTTCAGATGCAATAATACTTTAAGAACTTAATAAATAATTATAAGTTGACTTGAATAAAAACTTAGTTGTACTTAGAGGATGACTTAAGTTAAGAACTTAGGGTGACTTAAGGTGACTTGATCAAGAACTTATTAAGAACTTGAGGTGACTTGATTAAGAACTTAATTAAAGAACTTGTGGTGACTTAATTAAAAACTTAACTAAGAACTTGAGGTGACTTAAGGTGACGTGATCAAGAACTTATTAAGAACTTGAGGAGACTTGATTAAGAACTTAATTAAAGAACACTCCCTCAAGAGCAGCTTAAAAAATTCTCACTTCCTATTTCTAGACTATTCTAGAAAAGTGCAGGAAAAGAACACTTACTTAAACTTTGGTCCACTTGTAGGCGTCTGTTGGAAAAACTTGCAGAGCTGATTGTAGATTTGATATAATTTTAACAGCTGTTGTTATTGTAATAGATTTTACGATTTTAGGATCTTTTCTAAACAGTTCTTCTTCTTCAAAAGACATACATTCTTCATCATCAATATGTAGTTCTTTTTTTAGCTGCAATAATGCTTTGTCTACATCATCATCATACTTAGCCATAGATCACAACAACGTTCAGCTCAAGCTTTGCTAAACAAGACTGTTACAAACTGTGTAATGCAGGTTGGTTTTACCTCGCTAATGCATTAATGCGCATGCCCAGTGGAATTAAGTCTACTGAGTATGTGTTAGAGGGCTAAGGCCTAAGCAAATAAGCACTGTGACTTGGTAATTAGCGAACAGGGTTGGGCCCAGAGAAGTACTGCCTTCAACTACCAAACAAACCAGCTAATTACAGGTATCACAGGAGCCACACGGACCACTCACGCCCTGCCACAATCCACGAACCCTGTAATTAGGTCTGCGCGCACAGACATGGTGTGATCCGGCCAGCCTTACCCACCCCACCATTGCATAGTGTTTGTCTGTCTGTCTGTCTGTCTGTCTATCTACTTCGTTTTATAAGATTTATCATGTTAGGATAAGTGTGTGGATTTTAAAAGACTTTAGAGAACAATTAAAGACAGAGACCCATTTGATGAATGTATGCGCGAAAATGATGTTATTGAAAATAATCAGGAAAAATGCAGGATTAAGCAAAAACTAAAATCTGAAAAGTTTAGTAAATTAGTATTGAAAACGGACAATCCTACACAGTATGTTTGTTTGTAGTTAATCGTTATTTTTTGGTTATTGAAGTCTTACTTGTCAGAGAACAGTAAAATGCGGGGTCTAGGTTCAACTGCCCGAAACTGGTTGAGGGCGGTTGAGCTAGACCCCGGATTTTACTGTTCTCTCTCTCTCACTGCATGACAGGTTTGATAGTCTCTTGTTTATGCCATGGGGTATGGTCTTTAATATAGATGGTGGATGGTTACTTTTGGTGTGTACATAAAGAGGTGTATCGTTGGGTTTCTTGTATGGTTTATATATGTGATTGTTGAGATCCAGTTATATGTCTAAGTAGTTCACTACCTTTTTGTTTGCTTCAATGGTAATCTTTAAGTTGTGGTTTTGGAAGATTTTGCATAGTTCTTTCTTCTTGTTTTCGATGGTTCTTGGATTGTTGGTTAGTGCAGCAAGGCCATCGTCTCTATATAGTCCGACTTGTTTTCCGAGTTTTTTCGTGATGTCGGACAGCATGAATAGTCCGACCAGTTCACATGTTTCTGCACCATCATATGATCCCATGGTTACGTCGAATGTTGAGTTTCTGTTGGTTTTCCTGATCCAGGTTTCATTTTTGCTGTGTAGTAATGTTTTCTTGGTGTGGAGAATGATTTCCATTTCTGACCCTGTTATGTCTGTGTGGTTACTGGGAAACTTCAGGGCTTTGGTGAGTAGTTCTTCATCTATAGATGGGTAAAAGTCTACTATGTCAAATGTGATGAATACTGTATTACTTTGTTTATTGAGTTTTTTGAACCATTGGATAACTTCGTATGTGTTCTTCCAGAGGTTGTATTCAGAGTTTGATTTTACGTTCTTTATTTTTTTTCCAGAATTTTCTTGCTTATTTTGCCTAATTCAGATTTGGATGGGTTTATTAGTCTACATGTTGGATTGTTATGAAAATTGGGCTTGTGGTCTTTGAGTGTTATGAAAGCTTCTTTTGTTGCTGTCGCTTCTATCCTGTCACTTAGGTCTATGCGCTCTGCAAGTTCTTTTTCTTTAGTGCGGATACTGTCATGTATATTTTTGTCGGCTTTTTTGTAGTTTTTCTGGATGTTTTTGTCAAGGAGTTGAGAGTATTCTATTGGTTCCATTTTGTAGTAATTGCTAGTTTTATCAGCCTTCACAAATATTTTTTTGTCATTTTGTACTTGTTTTATTTGTTTTTTTAGTGTTGTTTGGAAATCGTTGTTGGATTTTTTGAATTCAATATTGGTTATCATTCTTTTCATTTGATCTTCAAAGGGTTTCATTTCGTCTATGGCTGGTGGTGATCGCCATGATTTGAAATCGTAGGTGTTTTTGTCCTCTTTTTTTGCATTTGGGTTCAGAAAAAAGAATGCCTTCCATCTCATATTATGTACAAACTTTTCTGTTTGTTCTATTAATCTTTTTATATATGATTGCGGATTTGAAAACGGTATATTTTTTGTTGATTGCCTAAAATTGGTTTCCTCCATTTTAAAAATCCTTCAGGCCACAGTGCTCAACGTGAGGAGCAATATATATATATATATATATATATATATATATTCAGTTATAAACAAAGCTTGCTCTTATGTCTTAGATTGAAGAAATACGGGGAGATAAGCATTCATATCTGCAGTGGTGCGCGTGCGTGCATGCGTGCGTGCGTGCGCGCGCGCGCGCGCGTGTGTGTGTGTGTGTGTGTGTGTGTGTGTGTGTGTGTGTGTGTGTGGTGTGTTGTCATGAAGAGAACTGGACAGAAAAGAGGAAGACGACTGCTGTGTGATTTTAACAAGCCATTGAACTTTGGAGGTTTCAGAACAGTGACCGGTCACTGGGGGACCAATAAGACTGCACAGACAGTGATACCAGATGACGTTAGCAACCTTTCTCATAAACACGTCCACCCCTGCTCCCCCTCCCCCTTTCTACTCGCCACCGTCTGGCGTCATTCCCACCCTACCCCCCAAACCTCCACCCCATGTTCTCCAACCCACCTCCTCCTGGCCCTCATCAAGAGAGAGACGAGTCCACAAAGAAGACAAAGCAGGTTTTCCATGGCGACACACAACAAAGGACTCGTGATTCTTCGACTCCATTTGCAATGTGCGCTAATTCCGTTCACCCACTATCTTTTTTCTTCTTTTGCTCAACGCGCTAAGCTTCTGAAAGGCGTCTAAAGAGAAGCAAAACCCAGTCGGAGGGCTGAGAGGGTCCTTTTGGAAATGTGCTGAATAACAGAACGTTTCGAGCCTGCTTTCGTTCGTACGCAAATCCCTCCTGATTTTTTATTTTTTTTATTTTTTTTAAAAATAGAATTTCAACAAAGATCTGACTGCGGGCATTGACATGTTGGTCGTCGTTGAGCAGGTTGTTGTTGTTGTTGTTGTTTTTTGGTCTTCCCAGTCTCTCCTGCTCTCAGCTCTTCTGTACTTTCGCTTTCGTTTGCAGAAGAGAGGGAGATATGCGGGGCAGATATCACTGGAAAGAATTCAAACTCTATACCTGACTGTCTTTCAGTCTCTGTCTGTCCTCTTATCTGTCGGTCCTTTTTCTCGCTCTCTCTTATCCTTTATCCAACTTTTTTTTTTTTTAGATATATAGTTTTGAGTGGATGCAAGTATAAGAACCTGCTGAAGAAACTCTGCGAAATAATGAGGATGGAACATGTCAAGGTAATCAAACTTTCTCTGCATCCCCAGGAAGTAATATCAGAAGAGTGTAATGAATGTGCAGCCGCAGACAGAGCCGATGGAGATCTCGTGCCATAGCCTCAAACGCCAGCAGGCACGGAGAGGATGATGATGATGATGATGTAATGAGGTGTGGTGTGTGTGGGGGGGGGGGGGGGGGGGGGGGGGGGGGGGAGAGTATATATGTCATGTGTATTTCATGTATGTGCAAGATACCATGTGTCAGGGGGGAGGCAAGAAAAGGGGAAAAGGAAAAAAAAGAGAGAAATAAAAAAAAAGAAGTTAAAAAAGAAAAAAACCCACTTGGAAAATACTGCCGTGATTTGAATCAAATGAATTCTGTTTATGCCATCTGTGTTTCCTACAGTATGAAACCCTCCTTCTCCTCTTCATATTATTCGAACGTTCATGCGTACAAAACAACGTTTTTGTACAAATTAACATATTCCCGAGACAAATGTTTCATGTTGATTCTTATCGGCAATAAACGGTGATACTTATTGATTTGTTCATAGGCATTATCTGCAACTAATTTGCTATTCTTATATAACATAAAGAGCTAAAATTTCGTCCGTATAGTTTCAAGATAACACGATCTGAGCGTTTTACCTTATTTTCCAGCATATACGCCCACAACTCCCTGTCTTTCTTGAGTGTTAATAGCATGTCAATCTGATATTCAGCGCTTTTCTTCTAATGGAAGGACGTCGGATAAAGACGCAACACGTTAATTACACTCTAGGAGAATGAATTAGCTGAGTTAATTAAAATTTTTCCTTTCTTCTTTGAAGGGCGAATTATACCTTGATGCGAAATTTAACCATCTTCTTCCTCTCAACTGTCTTTCAATTGTCGCACTCTGTCTGATCCGCCTTTGCCTTTATGCGTGATTGCGCGCGCGCGCGCGCGCGCGCGTGCGTGCGTGCGTGCGTGCGTGCGTGCGTGTGTGTGTGTGCGTGCGTGCGTGCGTGCGTGCGTGCGTGCGTGCGTGCGTGCGTGCGTGCGTGCGTGCGTGCGTGCGTGCGTGCGTGCGTGTGTGTGTGTGCGTGCGTGCGCGCGCGTGTGCGCGTGTGTGTGTCTGTGTGTGTATGTGTGTGTTTCTGAGAGAGAGAGAGAGAGGAGAGAGAGAGAGAGAGAGAGAGAGAGAGAGAGAGAGAGAGAGAGAGAGAGAGAGATGGCTAATATCAAAGTCTGGCCAAACCATGTAAGCCAGGTTCAAACGACTTTGATTATATTCCTGTCAATGATTGTAACTCTTCAAACAAACTAACATTTGATAAAAGCGACCGTGGTCAAACCACGTTGTAAACATTAATATCAAAGCTTAAACGTTGGCAGTAACAGGACAGTTAGAAACCTAAACACTAAGAACGCTAAAGTAATCATTAAGAAATAAAACGTAAAAAACAACACCGCTACAGCTACCACCACCCCCATCACCACCTCGAAAAATCGAAAGAAGCAAATAAACTGTCGACCACACAAAACGTAACTAGAAGCAGTTATACAATACATGGAACCAAAAACCTGCAAAACACATGTAAACACAAACAGAAAATGTAAGCACTATCACGGAAAGGTAACACAGATTTGAAAACATAACGTGCTGACAAAATAACGTAAATTCACTTACATAAATAGTGCATGAAGGAAAACCAAAATAGAATGTGTTAACGTCAAGACAAACAGCACAAGGTACAGCTGAAGATCAACTTGAAAATGCCAGTGTAAACACCGACCGGGCAACGCAAACGAAATCACAAACAAGGCATTGTAAGTGAAATTAGTAACCGTAAAGTGTAAACATAAAGTCAAACATGAGAACTTTAACGTAATCATTAACGTTAAAAAATGTCTACCCAAGCACGAACAGAAATAAACAAACAAGCAGAAAACGGTAGAATGCTTTTTGTCTAGTATGTCTTTATGTGTGTATGTCATTATTTCTCTACCCCTACCCTCGCCCTTTTTGATTTTGCATATTCATTCACATGCGTGTTGTTAATATTTGTTCGCTGTTATTATAGTAAAAACAATTTTAATATAAACAGTAAACAAGTGGGGTATGTTTTGCTCCCATAAGGAAACCTAACACAGAGTAACTTTTATTCAAGACTGGCACAGCCTTTTTAACTTGAATAAAGTCAGACAAATACATAAACGAACAATCTAATAGTGGGGGGAAAAAACAAGCGCAGGCCAAGAACTGAACTGTCTGGCAAAGATTTGGACTTGAGGGGAGGGGAGAGGGGAGTTGGAAGATGGAGAAACTGGGAAAATGAAATTAATAAAAAAAAAAAAAAAAAAAAAAAAAAATTACAGATATGAAAACTCTTCTCTAGCTGCATAAGGGAACCATCGCAATCCCTTTTGAAGGCAGATATATTTGTATTGCCTGCTCCGAGGCCTTTCGCCCGCTGGATCGGGACTCATCAGGGAGACACGGCTGGTTGTGTCTGCGCTCCCGGCGTCAAATAGAGACACACCACAGTCCATAATACTGTGCTGTTCTCACCACCATGGGTGCAAAAAAGAATCCAATAGCACCCCCAGAGCAGCCAGTGAAGAGTAGTAAATGGAACCAAACGAAAGTGTGGGGAGGAAAAAAAGTTGCTGTAAAACTAAAGACATTATGCAAATAATATAAAATGTAGGGGACAGTCTTTGAGCCATTTACTACTCTTCACTGGCTGCTCTGGGGGTGCTATTGGATTCTTTTTTGCACCATGGTGGTGAGAACAGCACAGTATTATGGACTGTGGTGTGTCTCTATTTGACGCCGGGAGCGCAGACACAACCAGCGTGTCTCCCTGATGAGTCCCGATCCAGCGGGCGAAAGGCCTCGGAGCAGGCAATACAAATATATCTGCCTTCAAAAGGGATTGCGATGGTTCCCTTATGCAGCTAGAGAAGAGTTTTCATATCTGTAATTTTTTTTTTTTTTTTTTTTTTTTTTTTTTTTTATTAATTTCATTTTCCAGTTTCTCCATCTTCCAACTCCCCTCTCCCCTCCCCTCAAGTCCAAATCTTTGCCAGACAGTTCAGTTCTTGGCCTGCGCTTGTTTTTTCCCCCCACTATTAGATTGTTCGTTTATGTATTTGTCTGACTTTATTCAAGTTAAAAAGGCTGTGCCAGTCTTGAATAAAAGTTACTCTGTGTTAGGTTTCCTTATGGGAGCAAAACATACCCCACTTGTTTACTGTTTATCGTTTACTGTTCCCTACCTCATTTCATTTCCGATTTTGCTTTGATTAAATTGAGGTTATTTGTATTTGTTTCTGTCCGTCTGTGTGTTTGTCTTTTGATCTCCTTGCCTCTTTGGGTGGATCCTCAGGCGTAGGCTCAAAGACTGTCCCCTACATTTTATATTATTTGCATAATGTCTTTAGTTTTACAGCAACTTTTTTTCCTCCCCACACTTTCGTTTGGTTCCATTTACTACTCTTCACTGGCTGCTCTGGGGGTGCTATTGGATTCTTTTTTGCACCCATGGTGGTGAGAACAGCACAGTATTATGGACTGTGGTGTGTCTCTATTTGACGCCGGGAGCGCAGACACAACCAGCCGTGTCTCCCTGATGAGTCCCGATCCAGCGGGCGAAAGGCCTCGGAGCAGGCAATACAAATATATCTGCCTTCAAAAGGGATTGCGATGGTTCCTTATGCAGCTAGAGAAGAGTTTTCATATCTGTAATTTTTTTTTTTTTTTTTTTTTTTTTTTTTTTTTTTTTTATTAATTTCATTTTCCAGTTTCTCCATCTTCCAACTCCCCTCTCCCCTCCCCTCAAGTCCAAATCTTTGCCAGACAGTTCAGTTCTTGGCCTGCGCTTGTTTTTCCCCCCACTATTAGATTGTTCGTTTATGTATTTGTCTGACTTTATTCAAGTTAAAAAGGCTGTGCCAGTCTTGAATAAAGTTACTCTGTGTTAGGTTTCCTTATGGGAGCAAAACATACCCCACTTGTTTACTGTTTATCGTTTACTGTTCCCTACCTCATTTCATTTCCAATTTTAATATAATTAAAAAATAGAAACAAAAAAGACACTTAGCGTAAACACTGACAAAGTAGAAAGAAAAGAACAAAAGCAAAACGTAAATCTGGCCTCTTAGAAGAACACAAAAACGGAAACTTCAACTGGGAAACAACAGTGATACTGGGAGGAAAAATGTACCGTCAGTATGATGAGACAGGAAATCTGGCACTTTCTTGGCAAACAGAAAGTAAGCTACGTTGATTACGAATAAGGAGACGAAACAAAAAAGAGAAATGATAGACACAGAGAAGAAAGTTGGAATAAGAAATGAATCTTTAAGATCACAAAAGAAATGAATCTTTGAGATCACAAAAGAAATGAATCTTTGAGATCCCATAAGAAATGAATCTTTGAGATCACAAAAGAAATGAATCTTTGAGATCCCATAAGAAATGAATCTTTGAGACCACAAAAGAAATGAATCTTTGAGATCACAAAAGAAATGAATCTTTGAGACCACAAAAGAAATGAATCTCTGAGATCCCAAAAGAAATGAATCTTTGAGACCACAAAAGAAATGAATCTCTGAGATCCCATATCCACCCATCTGACGTTACAGAGTACCCGTACACTCCTGCATGGCTCACACACGTCTGTGACACACCTCTCCTGTGTCATCTGAACGCATATGCCCGGAGATACATGATTCGAATAAAATTGATGTGAAAAGGGTGAACCATCCTAGTATGTCGTTTTCTCATGCACACACACACACACACACACACACACACACACGCACGCACGCACGCACGCACGCACGCACGCACGCACGCACGCACGCACGCACGCACGCACGCACGCACGCACGCACGCACGCACGCGCACACACACACACACACACACACACACACTACATAAACATGCTCATGCATTCATGCTCTCGCATAAGTACACATATACAGAGAGAGAGAGAGAGAGAGAGAGAGAGAGAGAGAGAGAGAGAGAGAGAGGAGAGAGAGAGAGAGAGAGAGAGAGAGAATGACAATGACAATGACAATGACAACGACGATGCTTTATTGACAATAGTTAAACAACCCTTATGCCAAAGGAGCGCATGCGCAACTTCCACTTAGTGTTGCCAAACTCTGCCAACGAGAGAGAGAGAGAGAAGAGAGAGAGAGAGAGAGAGAGAGAGAGAGAGAGAGAGAGAGAGAGAGAACACTGACCATTTGAAATGTCACTTGCTACACAGCCTTGATGACATGGGGGGCAGAGCAAAGGGCAAACAGTAAATCCACCGCAAACATGAATTCAAACATCACTACTATTCCAAGCACCAAAAGCCTGAATACCGACCATCCAGAACAATGCACCTTCGAGAATTCGCAACACAGTAACAATCAAAGTGTAAATCTCTTACCGTCTCATATGGGTGGCTCAGTATGGGACCATTCTTTTCATGAGCTTTGAAGCCAAGAGTTCTTCATCTCAATCCGGCCATACAAATTCTGTGCGTGCCACCTGCTCGGTATTGTCAAAACATAGCTCTCTGTTTCCAATACGCATTTACAGCTGTAGAACCAATCATATCTTTATATACTTTCCATTTCAGACTGCCAGTTTTGTTTTATTTGAAGCTAGTATCCTGTCTTTAAATTCACACGCAACTCAATGGCACCTCCACACAATCCCAAATCCGTGTATGGCTAAGAGAGAGAGAGAGAGAGAGAGAGAGAGAGAGAGAGAGAGAGAGAGAGAGAGAGAGAGAGAGAGAGAGAGAGAGAGAGAGAGAGAGAGTATATAAACATAGTGAAATAGCTAATATTTCTTTTGTAACAGGATGAAGCTTTCGCGGGAAAACTGAAATACAGACAGACAGATGGACAAACGGATGGTCTCAAAGCTGAATGTGTCCCTGTTTACCGAGTCTGACTTCAAACAGCACACAGACTGACGAAGGAGTCTGAGACTTTCTTATGCAGACCAGGTCCCCCTCTCCATTTCTCTCTCAGCCTACTAAACAACCTCGCCTCACCGTTAGGGCGTCTTCTGTCTTCTGGCAGCGACAGTGTTTGGGATAAAGGACTGGGATGATTCAGGTCGATAAGCCTCTCAAGAAAATGGTCTCCAGTCCGAGACGGGAGCGTTACGTATGCGGCACAATGCCATGTTTACATTATGGACGTGGCACCAAAAACACGGTCGCACGTTTGCGGCAAATAGACACTGCGTTTGAACGAGTATGTTTGATATTCCTTGTTAGTTTGCCATTTCAGTCCATTTCCTTCTACAACCAACGGAACATGAACAGAATTAATGCTCCCTTTTAACCTCAGTTGTAATAATTTTGCTTGTTATCGGCAGCTCATTAACATGCCTTTCCCATTAGAAAATATGCTGTCTGAGATCACAGAACAAAATAGTTTAGAACAAGATCATTAATCTCTGTTCAGCGAACATTTGCGGTGATTGTTGATATCTTACTGGAGTCGGTATAAATGACTAGATAAATAGTTAAAGAAATAAGTATGTATACAAATAAATAAGTACACAAAGAAATAAATAAACAAAGAAATAAATAAATGATAAGTTAAGAACGAATGAGTACACTTGCCCAAGTTGAGTCCAGCTCAGATCATGGTTGTCCCAAATGAACTTGATCTTGCTTACTTACTGACAATAAAAAACATGCCACAAGCATGATGGAAGTCTCAGGCGTAACAGATGCCACAATCGTTACAGATGTCGCAAACGTTGCAGATGCTGCAAGTATAACATGTTGTAAGTGTAACAGGCGCTACAAGCGTAAGAGATGCTGCGAATGTAACAGATACTGCCATCGTAACAGAAGTGGCAAGCATATCAGATGCCGTGAGAATGACAAATGACGCGAAAGGTATAAGAACCGTGATCGTGCAACTTCTCTGAGTCTAACACACATTTCTAACTAGTTGTCAACTGCGTCTAGGAGTTGTGCTGTGCAAACACACACATAAATACACACACGAACATACGCTCGCGAACACACACATGTGTGCATCTCTCTCTCTCTCTCTCTCTCTCTCTCTCTCTCTCTCTCTCTCTCTCTCTCTCTCTCTCTCTTCTCTCTCTCTCTCTCTCTCTCTCTCTCTCTCTTTTCAAATTTCGACACGAAACTTATGTTAGCTCAAAATTCAAAACCACGGTCATTTGACCAAACCTGAACAAAATCTTTGCCTGCAGGGCCGGATCAATTACCTGAGCGGAGAGGGGAGGGGCTCCAAAAAGATGTATGGGGGGGGGGGGGGGGGTCCTCGCCCCAGAAGGGATAGGTGGTAAACGGGCTAGAAAAATAACATTTTTGCCAAGTTCGGGGCAGGGGTAGGTTCGAGAAATCCCCGGACCCCCTCCCCCACTTTCTTGGTTTGTCCCCTCTCAACCTGCCCGTCTCCCTCATCCGTTCTCCAGCCTCCCACACACACCCAGTCTGTCTATGTGTTTGTTACTCAAGTTTTCATCAATTTGGGAGGCTGGCCCAGACTTTACCAAACAGCTGGCATCACGATCTCTTCATCGGAGATGAAGGAGTGGTGAACATTCGTAAACATCTTCGTCCGCCTGGTATGTCTACTTTCCACCTTCCCCTCACACCTCCCCTCGTCTGTTTGTCTGTCAGTCTGTCTGCCTACCTGTCCGACTGTCAGTCCCCACACACTCTCTCTCTCTCTCTCTCTCTCTCTCTCTCTCTCTCTCTCTCTCTCTCTCTCTCTCTCTCTCTCTCTCTCTCTCTTTCGTTCTCCCCCTCTTCTCCCTCTCTTTTCTTACCGAATGTGTGTGCGTGCGTGCGTGCGTGCGTGCGTGCGTGCGTGCGTGCGTGCGTGTGTGTGTGTGTGTGTGTGTGTGTGTGTGTGTGTGTGTGTGTGTGTGTGTGTGTGTGTGTGTGTGTGTGTGTGTGTGTGTGTGTGTGCACTACCAAGAAAGGAGGCGTGTGGATTAGGGAATAGGCCGAGAAGGTAAAGAAACACCAGCAATTTTTTTTTCTGCGTGCGCCTGCTGCCTCTGTCGGTGTTGGTGTGCTCACGCACACATATGTGTTTATTTGTTCGAGGAGATAAAAGACCTGATCTCCCATTGTATGTAATATGGGTGTATTAACCAAATACTGAGACTTA
>CM031595.1:17585217-17587717 GCA_018398815.1 Conus ventricosus | reverse complement strand
ATGTCAAAATACCACTTTGCTTGAATATAATGCATAAAGCAAAACAATCAGTGCATCTGTTCATTGCGAAAAAGAATTAACATAGAACATTTGTCTTCAAAACCTTTTTTCCTGTAGGCATAAACGTACGAATATCATGAAACGGAGAAGGAGGATTTTGTACTATAAGCAAGGTAGATGCATAAACAGAATTCATTGCATCCAATTTATGGCAGTCCTTTCAAATGTGTAATCACAGCTTTTGGGATGTTGAATGACCGCGTGGGCCATACAAGGTTGCTCTCTCTCTCTCTCTCTCTCTCTCTCTCTCTCTCTCTCTCTCTCTCTCTCTCTCTCTCTCTCTCTCTCTCTCTCTTCTCTCTCTCTCTCTCTCCGAACACACACACGCACGCACGCACGCACCCACGCACGCACACACGCAGTCACATACACACATACACACACACACACACACACACACACACACACACACACACACACACACACACACACACACACACACACACACACATACACACACACACACACACGTTCTCTCTCTCTCTGTCCCTCTTTGTCTCTGTCTCTCTCTCTCTCTGTCTCCCTCTGTCTCTGTCTGTCTGTCTGTCTGTCTGTCTGTCTCTCTCTCTCTCTCTCTCTCTCTCTCTCTCTCTCTCTCTCTCTCTCTTTATTTTTTTTTCTCTCCCTCTCTCTTCTTTCCCCTTCAAGGAAGAGATCAGAGAAGACTCTCCTCTGCATGCCATGGTCAGTTGTGGAGATTCAAACGTTTTCCCAGACTTCTTTCATGTGACTTTGTAGGATTCGGAACATTAGAGTAAGAAAAACATATACACGACAACCTGAGTGCCAGTGTGTACGTGTGCGCGCAAACTCACTCATTCAAACATTCATGTGGCTGCACACACCCACACCCACCCACCCACCCACACACACACACACACACACACACACACACACACACACACACACACACACACACACACACACACACGCACATGCGCACACACACACACACACACACACACACACACACACACACACACACACACACACACACACACACACGCACACACACACACACACACACACACACACACACACACACACACACACACACACACACACACGCCTGCGGACACTCACATACTTACACAACGGTACGCAAATCACCCACAATTTAGAGTGTGCACTTACACACATAGAGAAAGAGATTGACAAATAGACAGACAGACGAAGAGACAGTACAAGATGGAGATATAGACCATTGGACAGAGGAATAAAGGCACGGGTAGGTGACGATATAAACTGAGAATCCGGCGAGGGGGCGAGGGGGGGGGGGGGTGGGATCGAAGGGGAAGCAGGGGCAACAGAGCTAATTCCCACGATCCTTTATTACACAGACAGACCTATGGACACAAACAAAATGATAGCGAGATGCCACGATCCTTTATTACACAGACAGACCTATGGACACAAACAAAATGATAGCGAGATGGATAAAGCAAATACTATTTGTCTCTTAAGCCTAAAACAACCATCACATTTTTTCTTTCACTTTGTTCTCTGATCAGAACCTCTTTGTTTTCATTTCTGGACGGGAACTGCCAACCTCCATATGAAATGAGTGTTGAATCGGATCTGTCTCCTGTTAGGCCTGTTTGATGTCTTTTTTTTGTGAATTTGAAAGTGTCTCTGGATTAGTATCAATGTGGCCACCATTACTCTCTTGAAATGACCTGGCGTCTGTCTGTCTGTCTGTCTGTATTTCATTCATTGGCAGTCTGGAGACAAACACTATCCGAACATGCTAGCTGTTTTGTTGTTGTTGTTTTTTTCTTCTCGATAATGCCTGTTCGTGTGTACGACGAGAAGACAGATATGTCAAAACAAAGCCCGCCAGCCTCGCTTCGTTTGGACGATGCCACTAGGACCAAAAACAAGTTTACATGCCCTTGTTATCAGGCGGCAAGCTGAAAATCACTCGCAGACAGCCTTTCCCGCCCACGGTCAATTCCCTCCCCTTTCCGCGTCATGCCCCCCCCCTCCTACTCCCCCCTCCTCCCTCTCCCCCCCCCCCCCCCCCCCCCCCACCTGTCGCCGCCTATCGCAATGCCTCTACCCGATCATTCATTTCCCAACTCCGTCCTTGTTTAAAATAGGCAAATTGCCTCCCTTGTTTTCCATGATAGCGCAGTAATTCGGGTTTTAATGAAACAAAGGCGATCAATCAGCGAGTCTCCCCCCCTTTTTTTCACACCTCTGTCTTTTTCTCTGTCGTCTCATACATCCCTGCACAGTTTGCTTAAACTAATCACGATGTAAATTGTAAGTAAATATTGTCATGAAAGCGAAGCTCAGACAAAGCCATCAACCAACCGACCAACCGATCAATCAGTTTAAACAACCAAGGCATCAGCCAGCCGTCTTGGCCCTCGGAGCACTTGGCGAGGGTCGAAACACGTTACTCACACTTTCCCAAACATCTCCTAATTTGCTTTGC
>CM031595.1:17562717-17567717 GCA_018398815.1 Conus ventricosus | reverse complement strand
AATACTACGTCAATGCCGGCAGTCAGATCTTTCTTTGAAATAGAATAAGAAAGAAAAAAATCAGAAGATTTCTTCTCGGGAGGATTTCCGTACAAACAAAAGCAGGCTCGAAACGTTATGTACTTCAGCACATTTTCAAAAGGACCCTCTCAGCCCTCCGACTGGGTTTTGCTTCTCTTTAGACGCCTTTCAGAAGCTTAGCGCGTTGAGCAAAAGAAGAAAAAAGATAGTGGGTGAACGGAATCAGCGCACGTTGCAAATGGAGTCGAAGAATCACGAGTCCTTTGTTGTGTGTCGCCATGGAAAACCTGTTTTATCTTCTTTGTGGACTCGTCTCTCTCTTGATGAGGGCAAGGAAGGGGGGTGGGGGGGGGGGGGGGCGGAACAACATGGGGTGGAGGTTGGAGGTAGGGTGGGAATGACGCCAGACAGTGGCGGGTGGAGAGGGAAGGGGGTGCAGGTGATGATGGTGTGGACGTGTTTATGAGGAATGTTGCTAACGTCATGTGTTATCGCTGTCTGTGTAGTCTTATTGGTCCCCAGTGGCCGGTCATTGTTCTGAAACCCGCAAAGTCCAATGGCTTCTTATACAATACAGCTTTGTCTTCCACTTTTCTATCTCTCTCTCTCTCTCTCTCTCTCTCTCTCTCACACACACACACACACACACACACACACACACACACACACACACACACACACACACACACACACACACACACACGCGCGCGCGCGCGCGCGCACACGCACACACCACAGAGAGAGAGAGAGAGAGAGAGAGAGAGAGAGAGAGAGAGAGAGAGAGAGGAGAGAGAGAAGAGAGAGAGAGAGAGAGAGAGAACAACTGTGCACGTGCCCGCACATACAAACTGACTGACTGAAACCAATTTATTGTCAGATTAACTCAAGGTTGCACATATAAACATGCACACACACACACACACACACACACACACACACACACACACACACACACACACACACACATACGCACGCACGCACATTATAACTGCGCGCGTGCACACAGATACAAACGCACGCACGCGCGCGCACACACCATACATACCCACGCACACACACAAATACACACACACACACACACACACCACACACACACACACACACACACACACACACACACACACACAACACAACACACACGCACGAACACACACACACACACACACACACACACACACACACACACACACACACACACACACACACACACACACACACACGCTCGCACACACACACGTGCATGCACATACTCTCATATGCACACAAGCCCACACGCAAACACAGGAAGATAGATAGAAGAGAGAGAGAGAGAGAGAGAGAGAGAGGAGAGAGAGAGGAGAGAGAGAGAGAGAGAGAGAGAGAGAGAGAGAGAGAGAAATACAGAGAAGAGAGAATGAGACAGAGACAGACGGAGAGACAGACAGAGAGAGACAGAGACAGAGATAGATGGGCAGAGAGAGACAGAGGTAAGACACAGACAGAGAGACAGACAGGCAGACAGTTAGATCGACAGACACAGACAGACAGAGGCAGAGACAGACACAGGCAACAATGAGGTTTGTAATATTCTGCTCCTCGCTGACAAAGTGAACTTGTTCCGCTGCCAGCAAAATTGCAACCATTTCAAGCAAAGCAAAAGAAAAGAAAATGAACATGCAATAAATAGACTCATGAACAAAATAAAAAGGAAAAAACAAAAAGGAATACAATAACACTTGCATGAGCTGTATCCCTTCTGGGTAGAGCTGGAGAATGTGACTCTACAATTATTTTCCGCTAGGTGATGAAAGACAATGGAAAAATTGACCGGTCGAGAAACGAAATGAAAGCCTGTTGCGGAACGATCTGTCACACAGGAATGATTTGTCATCGTCGACAAACTGTGTCGGCATGTCACATTCTCGAGTCTGTTGATACACATTTTATCACCACATTGTCTGGGTTGGGATGAGTGGTTTCTCGTATTGCTTTATTGGTATGCAGACTAATACTGACACAGTGAATAAATCAACAAAGTGAAAGGAATATTTCTGTATTGCAACTGTTTTTAAAATTAATTCTATGTGAATGACTAAGTGTTAGCGTTTGAATCCTTTATTCTCATGTCATGAATCATTAATAATAATAATAATAATAATAATAATAATAATAATAATAATAAAAATAATAATGTATGGATTGTATATCGCGCAATTCTTGGGAACAACTCACTGCGCTCAACACACACTCAGACACTCGCTGTCACGACCGACCCCTGGAGGTCTGCCCTGACAGGATCGGTCTAGGTGGGAGTGAAGGGAATGGCTGACCTCGCACGCCTCGCAAGAGCCCACACCTCGCAAGAGCCCACACGAGAACGATTACGATACAACACCCCATTTATTCACAACACACACAATCGCAAATAAATATTTCAACACACGCACCATGCACAATCACAATCAAGCATTCCAACGCACACAACATGCACAATCACGATCAAGCATTCCAACACACACAACATGCACGATTATAAATAAACATTTCGCCATACGACGTACACAATCACAATTACAGCATTCCAGCACACATGACATATACACAATTATAAAGAAACATTTCTAGCATCCATCCCTTCCCACACCCTGGAGTGCCTCCACACCCCTGCCTCTGTCAAGTCTACTGGGAGCACCCTATCGCACTAGGTGCTCCGAACCGGGTCGGTTCTCGCAGGGAGTCGCTCAAAGCCGACACCCTCGACACACAAGCAGGCAGTGAAGAGCGCGTCCCGGAGGGGGGGGGGGGGAACGTGGCGCTGTTACTGGAGGTCCTGGACGGGGGTCAGGGCCGGCCAGTCAAGACGGCGGGCTCCTCTACCAGTCCGCGGTCCCGACCAGAGCGTGGCCTCGACCAGCGCGTGGCACCATCCAGTCCGCGGTCCCAGCCAGAGCGTGGCCTCAACCAGCACGTGGCACCATCCAGTCCGTGGTCCCAGCCAGAGCGTGGCCTCAACCAGCACGTGGCACCATCCAGTCCGTGGTCCCAGCCAGAGCGTGGCCTCAACCAGCACGTGGCACCATCCAGTCCAGACTCCGGGTGAAGCCCCCGGGGAGGGGGGGGGGGAAACGTATCTGGGAGGAGAGAAGAAAGGGAGGGAAGGAAGAAGGAAGGAGGAAGGAAGAAAGAAGGAAGGGTACTGGAACCCCGCCGTCAGTACAGTCTGACCATGCTGCTAAATCTTAACAGCCACTCGCGTGATGGGCGAGGGGAAGTCTACTAAATGCACCAATAATCCCAGCTCAACACAAACCTGGGCATAACACAGTAAACCGATCAAATCGTTAAAGTCTTCTCACATGAAGCAGGTAAGGGACTGCATTAAATCAACAGGCTATAAAACAAATATGAATTATCTTCACCCTTCTCTCACTCACGTTTAACAATTTCCTTTCTTATGAAATAAACCAACACAGCGACCATCGCTTAATAACTGCCGCCACATTTGCAAATAATAATTCAATGGCATAATTGTCACATTTTATAGCCACATTTCAAAATAACACAAATCTCCAACCACGCATCCGAACGACAAATCATGCGTACGCACACTCGCGAACATAAAACTCGTTCTCCTTGCACACACAAACAGACGGTGGCCGAAGAATAAGAGTCCGGCGAATGTGACAGGGGCGGGCGAGCGAGACCAAGCAAGTTCCAACCCTGAATCACCAGGTTCTCTCCCATCCCCACCGACTACCGCATCACCAGATGCATAAACAGGAGAAAGAATTTTGGATATAATTTAGAATGGCCAGGTTAAAGATTGAATTAACCAGAGAAAAGGTCTCAAACAATATTTCTTTTACAATTTTGAAAACAAAAGAAAATTGCGCAAAAGAGAAGAATAAGCCGGCTAACAACAACAAACCAAAACAAACAAACCACGAAACTGATGCTTACCAGCTACCCGTGGGTGACCCAGAAGAGGCGGGTCAAACGACTCTCTCTGCCCTCTGTCCAGTCGAGAGGACAGAGGCACAGGTGCGGAAAAAGAAGAAGTGATGTCCCTCTCCTACAGGCCGACTGTAGGAATTGAAGATACCGACTGTACCCTCGATGATACGGTGAAGAACCAAGACCGGAGCAGGCGCTCCCAGAGACATCTTCCGCTCGAGTGAAGAGCTAACCTCCCTCAGCGATGGCGGCCAACATGCCATGCTGCGTCACAGAGTGAGCATACTTCAAACTAAAAGAAATGAAGCACGTGCGACAGGTAAAAAGACAGGCGAGAGGCCGATAGACAGCAAGTTCGAGAGAAAGGTACCAGCCACCCGTGAACCTACAGGATGAATAGCACGGGCAGTGGAATTAGAGAGAGAGAGAGAGAAAGCAAACCGAAGTTGAGCTGAACTACACCAAGGTGCAACCGCACCACAAGCCACATTAAGGGACGGATACACGACAACAGCAACGACAATAAACAAATGAATAATTCCGCCACCCTAGATGGGTCAAACGTCGTAGGCCTCGTGACAAACTCGTGACAAACCCCCCTTCTAAAAGCATCTGTTTCTCTGAGATACAGTGCTCCTTTGAACCTTGACGCATGTGCAAATTCACAACAATGGGACCGAACCCAACTCTCTGTGCTCGACAGAGTACGAGGAATCCAATACAAACATTCTACGATAGAATCACACCGAGAAATACATAATACTACATTTATCAAACAACTAAGCAAACCTTCCAACCATGAAAATAACAATCCGAACCATTGGTGATTCACTACCGTTAACATCACTGAAGTGAAAACTGTCAGTACACCTGATACGAAGACCAAAAGGGGATATAACCCTGGTTGAGGGGAAGTGTCCCTCTGACTGATTTTCCAATGTGCTGACTACGGAGCTCGGCTAAGATAGTCAGCATCCGTATTACAGGAACCCTTGATATGACGGAAAGTGAACGCATGACTCTGCAGTTCCACTGCCTAACTCATG
>CM031595.1:17542717-17545217 GCA_018398815.1 Conus ventricosus | reverse complement strand
CAGGCCAGTTTGATTAATTAAAGAGGATTAAAACGTTGACTGTGATGCAGACAAAACTCTTAGCCACCCAGAAACACGATAGCAGACACCAGCGACTGATTTCTGTACTGACGGACATCAGCTACAGCTGTGCACAGCTGTCCTGACGCCCATCAAATTGTACGACAGAATTGATCAACTGTGCACAGCTGTCCTGACGCCCATCAAATTGCATGACAGAATTGATCAACTGTGCGCAGCTGTCCTGACGCCCATCAAATTGCATGACAGAATTGATCAACTGTGCGCAGCTTCCTGACGCCCATCAAATTGCATGACAGAATTGATCAACTGTGGGCAGCTGCCCCGACGCCCATCAAATTGTACGACAGAATTGATCAACTGTGCGCAGCTGTCCTGACGCCCATCAAATTGCATGACAGAATTGATCAACTGTGTGGAGCTGTCCTGACGCCCATCAAATTGCATGACAGAATTGATCAACTGTGTGCAGCTGTTCTGACGCCCATCAAATTGCATGACAGAATTGATCAACTGTGCACAGCTGCCCTGACGCCCATCAAATTGCATGACAGAATTGATCAACTGTGGCACAGCTGCCCTGACGCCCATCAAATTGTACGACAGAATTGATCAACTGTGCGCAGCTGTCCTGACGCCCATCAAATTGCATGACAGAATTGATCAACTGTGTGCGGCTGTCCTGACGCCCATCAAACTGCATGACAGAATTGATCGGCTGTGTGCAGTTGCCCTGACGCCCATCAAATTGCATGACAGAATTGATCAACTGTGGCGCAGCTGTTCTGACGCCCATCAAATTGCATGACAGAATTGATCGGCTGTGTGCAGCTGTTCTGACGCCCATCAAATTGCATGACAGAACTGAGCAATTGTGTGCAGCTGTCCTGACGCCCATCAAATTGCATGACAGAACTGATCAATTGTGTGCAGCTGTCCTGACGCGCATCAAATTGCATGACAGAATTGATCAAGTGTTCAGTGATATTCACGTGAATGTGAGGTTCCCTTTCTCAAACTCGGTCTCTCTGTCTGCGTGTTTTTTTTTCTGTCTGTCTCTCTGTCTGTCTGTTTGTTTGTGTGCCTGTCTGTCTGTCTGTTTGACTGTCTCTCTCTCTCTCTCTCTCTCTCTCTCTCTCTCTCTCTCTCTCTCTCTCTCTCTCTCTCTCTCTCTCTCTCTCTCTCTCTCTCTCTCTCTCTCTCTCTCTCTCTCTCTCCTGTTTCACACACACACACACACACACACACACACACATACACACACACGCGCGTGCGCGCGCGCGCGTGCGTACGCACACACACAAACTAACTAACACACACACACACACACACACACACAACACACACACACACACGTGCGCGTGCGCGCGCAGAGAGAGAGAGAGAGAGAGAGAGAGAGAGAGAGAGAGAGAGAGAGAGAGAGAGAGAGAGAGAGAGAGAGAGAGAGAGAGAGTGCTGTTCACAACTCACAGGTAAAACGTGGTGTGATGAACGATACAAAACAGTTCAGTCCTGTCGCCCTTCACTCTGCCACTGACTTAGTTAACATGGTTACTGAAAGACACATTGTTGACACGGTTTTCTGTGCCTGTGTTGTATTTTTTTCATTTTGTTGTAATGAAAGCAACAACACTTTGTAACAGAAATCAGTTAATCGATTACAGATCAGAGGGATGACAATCCTTTCTCCCCCTTTAAAAAAATGCGGCCCCATAGGAAAACATTTAATATAGTTGGCTGCATCAAATAGTGTATCTTTGGAACTTGGCGCTACATGAACATTCTGGCCGGAACCATGTGAGGGATTTCTCTGGAATTTATGGACAATAAAGAAGGATTTTAACCTTCAGCGTATTTTGTGGATATTCAGTGTCCCACTCTAGGGATTTTCACTTGAGAACAAGGTCAGATTTTGAACTATAACTACAAATCTATATGACTTTGTCAGTAAAGCAGGGACCCGCATTTGTACCAAACATTGTCTGTCTTTTTCAACAATTATGACGAAAAAGGCACACACACACATACACACACACGCGCGCACGCGCGCACGCACGCGCGCACGCACGCACACACACACACACACACACACACACACACACACACACACACACACACACACACACACACACACACACACACACCACACACACACACACACATACACAAACAACGAACAGCAGGGATTATCCTTCTGAAAAAGTGTGGGTCCAAGAAACCCCATGGCGGTGGGGAAGGTTTTGGTCCTTCAGAAACATCATGGGTCTGTGGAGACCCATAATGTACTACAAGGCTTTAGTCTTCGCAAAACAGGTGAGTCCCTGGAAACGCATTTCGCATGATGCGCAAAACTTTAGGAGACATACGGCGAATGTTAGTGTATTCGTTGTTTTTGTTATTGTTGTTATTGTTGTGGTGATGGTAGTTGTGGTTATGGTTGTTGTTGTTGTTGCTGTTGTTGTTGTTATCGTCGTCGTTG
>CM031595.1:17510217-17532717 GCA_018398815.1 Conus ventricosus | reverse complement strand
CCCTTATTCTCTTCTTCTTTACCTCTCTTCATTCTTCTCCTTCTCATCCTTCTCCTTCTTTTCCTCTTCATGTTTATTTTTGTCGTCTTTTTGTTGTTGTTGTTTAATCATGAATTGCTTTCCTTCGTCCAATCGCTCGCTCGTCGTCCCTTTTTCCCCACTCATATCTGTCCGATCGCAACGTTCCTTTCTCTCCTTTGTTTCTCAGTCTTTTCTTTTTCTTTCTTTTTTCTTTTCTTTTTCTTTTTCTTTTCTTTTCCTTTCTTTACCTTTTGGTTTCTTTTTTCCCTTCAACTCGGGTTGTTTTCCATATTTTGATTTGCTTGTATATGTCATAACGTTTTTGTCCCGTTTTTTCGTTAATTGAAATTTCAACTGCCTCTCATAAGTACTTTTTGATGGAAACATACAGAAGAGAAAAAGACAGAGAGACAGATAGACAGAGAGAGAGAGAGAGAGAGAGAGAGAGAAGAGAGAAGAGAGAGAGAGAGAGAGAGACGACAGACAGACAGACAAGTGACAGGAGACAGAGACAGAGAGACAGAGACAGCAGGCAGTCAGGCAGCAGCAAACACACAGCCGCAGAGAGAGAGAGAAGAGAGAGAGAAGAGAGAGAGAGAGGAGAGAGAGAGAGAGAGAGGGGGGGGGGGTTCATAACGTTGTGAATACCCCCTCACCAGATGCAAATGTGATGTGCAGCATTAAACTCTGGATACCAAAGTTATTGCCATATGGTCTTTCATTGAGCCTGTCTGTCTTTCTGTCTGTCTGTCTGTCTGTCTGTCTGTCTGTCTGTCTGTCTGTCTGTCTTGTCTTCTCTCTCTCTCTCTCTCTCTCTCTCTCCTCTCTCTCTCTCTCTCTCTCTCTCTCTCCCTCTCTCTCTCCTCTCCTCCTCCTCCTCTTTCCTTTTTCCTCCTTCTTCTCCCTCTTCTTTTCACCTGTTTTTACATTTTCTCCTTTGCTCCCTTCTTCTCCTCTACTTCTTCACTCCACTCCCTCCTCCTCCTACTCCTCCTCTTTCTCTTTGTCACCCTTCTCATTTTTTGTCGTCTTCAATTTCAATGGTTAATTGCGTTTCCTTCATCTATTGAACGGCTCGCCATCCCTTTTTTCTCCAGAGATGTCGGTGTGATCAAAGCATTCCTTTCGTCTCGTCTGATATGTCACTATTTTATTCCTTTCTTTATCCCCATCCTAAGTCCTTTTGTTTAGCTTGTATTTTTTATAGGCTCAGGATTAGAGACGCCGGACTCGTAACTGGTCATCCTGGGGTGCCGGGTTCGATCTCCGTGGGGGCCGTTTCGGACAGGGGGATTTTTTTCCCTTGAGTTAACATTGGTTCTGACTCCCATTTCCCATACAGTCCTTCGAATGAGACTATAAATCGAGATTTCCGTGTGTGAACGCACGTCTAACATCTTGCACACACGTAAAATCCCCATCACCAACTTTCCGGAAGAGTAGGCCAGTTTGCCGTTGGTATGGATGACAATTAGCACATCGTTTAATTAATTTTATTATTATTATTATAATTATTAATTTTTATATTATTATTATTATATTATTTAACATAAAAAATTATTATTATTCAGTTTTTGTCCTTGTACTCTTAAACGTTTTTGTCCTGTCATTTGTATATCTAGTGTTCAGCTGCCTTATAGTATTTTTTTCATTAAAGAGAGAGAGAAGAAGAGAGAGAGAGAGAGAGAGAGAGAGAGAGAGAGAGAGAGAGTGAGGGATAGAGAGGAGATGAGAGAGAGAGAGAGAGGACAGGGAGAGAGAGATAGAGAGAGAGATAAGAGAGAGAGAGAGAGAGAGAGAGAGACCAGGAGAGAGAGATAGAGAGAGAAGAGAGAACAGAGAGAGGACGAGAGAGAGAGAGAGAGAGATAGATATAGAGAGAGAGAGAGAGAGGGAGAGAGAGATTGTTGGGTAAAAACAGGAGATGAGAAAACAGGTAGGGAATGGGGGTGATGACGGGAGTGGGGGGTGTGGGTTGGGGGGCAAGGGGCAGCGAACGGGAACATGTGTACATCCCGCACCGACATAATGATGGTGAAGAATGAACATAAGTGGCATCCACAGTACGAAACATAAGCAAAACAGAAGGAAAATGGACATCATATACAATACTGCCAACGCCCACACCATTAGGTGCTATATAAGCTTCTTCGAGTAAGAAAACGACCCACTAATGTAATACAGTACCACGCTTTTTTGCCCTGTCGATTGCTGATCAACAAAAATAAAGAGCCTCCCTTGTTGTACATCATGCTTTCAACTGGCGAAATTTTTTTGCAGAGACCAAACACAGTGCTCTCGCTCTCCTCTCTCGGTCTCTCTCCAGTCTCTCTCTCTCTCTCTCTCTCACTCTCTCACTCTCACTCCTCTCTCTGCCATCTCGAATCTATCTCTCTCTCTCTCTCTCTCTCACACTGAAGTTTCTTTTTCTTTTTGTCTTCACAATCCTCCCCTTTTCCATTTTTAACTTTATCTATAACCGTTTTATCCTCTTCTTTTTTACTTTCCCTCCATTTTTCTCCTTTTGGTCCCCTCTTTTCCTCTTTTTATTAACCCTCCTCTTTCTTTTCCCCCACATCCTTTACCATCTTTACGACCCCTCACTTTTTGTCGTGTTTTTTTTTTCTTTCTTTTAAAAAAAACGCTAATTACTTTCCTTCATCATGTTTTTAGCTGAATGTGCATCCTATTCATCCTTCGGTCATATCAGACTGATCATAAACATTTCTTATTATTCCATAATTTTATCGGTCTTTTTTTAATTACATTTATTCCCGTCCCATCTTAAGTATTATTATTCGTTGTTTTTTGATTGGCTGTACTTTTCACTATATGTTATTTGTCCCGTCCTGATCGATCAAAAAGCACTCAAATATATGCTAGTTAAAAAGCGAAACATGAGAGAGAGAGAGAGAGAGAGAAGAGAGGAGAGAGAGAGAGAGAGAGAGAGAGAGAGAGAATGTTAAAGAAAGGAACAGTAAAATTAAAGATGGAAACCATCCCCCTCTTCCCCAAGGGAATCCGACAATAACCGGAAAAAGAGAGGAGTAAAACTTGTCAATGATTACACCCCTCCTCCCCCCCCACACACATTGTCCTTGAATAATGCCATAAAAGGGATAGACAGCACAGAACAAACTACAGCGTGGGACAAATGAACATCATACTTAATGCAACGAACCACACCATTAGTTACAGCACAAAGCTTCTTTGGATAAAACACCACGCCCCAGTTATCATTCAGCAGGACTTGTTTTGCCTGTTTATTGGCTGAAAAATAAATACAGACCTCCCTTTGCTTTGTGGCAGCTTACAACATGGAGAAAATGTTGTTCCTTGTAAGATAAAATAACAGTGTCTCATCTCTCTCTCACTCTCACTCCTCATCACTCTCTCACCCCTCTCTCCTCTTTCATCCTCTCTCCTCTCTCACTCACACTCTCTTCTCTCTCTCTCGGAACCCTCAGCAAAAGATACATCTGGCACTGATAAATTAGTTACTATGATGGACGCAGATTTCCTTAGAATGTAAAGAGATGTTTTAACTGCGTGACCTTTCAATGTAGATCTTTTAAAATCAAACAGTCCAATTGAGCCAAACGAAAGTGTGTTGAAATTACATCAGATTTATCAAAACCCCCACATAGAGACACCAACTTCAAAGACACAATCATTGACCATATCAATAAACACAAATGAAAATAACATACTAGAAGCTGTGTACCATTCATCTCTTCTAGTGATCATACCCTGTGTGAGTTACATGGTCTAAACAAGGAGTGAAAATCCCAAAACCAGCCACAAAACCAGAACCTATCGTTTCTTCACAAAATTTAACGTAACCAAACTTTTTAGCTTGATTTTATGAACTCGAACATAATACAGTATACACTCTATGCTGATCCAGATACAGCGATTGAACTTTTGGATCGAAATTATTACAGAAGTCATAACAGAACATGCTCCGTAAAAACAATCAGAGTAAATCAAAATCCCAAAACCACCGTGTACACGAAAAAATTACAGGAAGGCGAATCTACCTAAGAGACCTTTTGAAAGAACATGTGCAAATGAAGACAATCAGATCACAAAGACATGCAATAAACTCTATAAGCGCAGGAAAAAACAAAAACTATCGCGATTATTAACTTTTTTTCCAAACAAAAACCAAAACTGGTTTGGCAAGCCAAAAACCTATCCTTAACGAACAAACAGTTCTTCTTCAAAATCACTGTTATCAAAGGTATATTCTGCTAAACAACTTAACACTCACTTCACTACCATTCCCAGATACAGTGTTACTACTGAACATTCAATCTCTAAAATGAACTTAAAGAACCATCAATTTTTGTACACGACAAAAAAAAAATCACGTCTTAACTACACATCCCCACTCATAACTGTGCACAGGGTGTATCAGTACCTACTTATCATCTCAAACATTCAGGAACACGAGTACTAGATGGCAAATATAGTCAAAATACTGAAACTCTCGCTCCAGTTAAAACTGACAATGTTGGATACGTTCACGTCAATCTTTAATCGTGCATAGATTAAAAGTTAATTTCCTAATGGTTTCAAAAAAAGCAAAAGTAAAACCCATTCATAAATCTGGTGGATAATACTGATCCTTCAAACTACAGACCAATATCAATCTTTATCTAAATCCTTTCCCAAACCACAAGAAAAGCATATAAATAAACTCATCCTTCATCACTACAACAAGTTACGATTTGCTCCATCCCGGACAGACTGGTTTTCAGACAGAAACATTCCTTCCATCTGCATTAATCAATCTTGTAGATGTGTGGCTTAAAAATAATAATAACACAGAAATTGTTGTGTCTTATATCGATGATTTTAAAAAAGCATTCGACTTTCATTGACCACATCTCATATTCGAAAACTGGAGATATACTGTCTTACAAAATCCGCCCTAATCCTTCTAAAAACATACATCACAACGACATCAATGCGTCTTATCGGGACGTCTGATCTCTAGTCTATAACCACTCTTAAGTATGGCTGTTTCCCAAGCTCCATTAAAGCCCGCTACACTTCACAATCGTACATTAAGACCTACCCCTACATGTGAGATCTACATGCGACCCTCTTTGCAAATGAACACTCACATTTCACGAACCAGCCATAATGATCCTTCAGTCTTCAAAACATATTGCAAGAGAGTAGCCAACACCTTGTAAAAGGACCGAACTAAACAAATATTTCACATCACCCTCAAAAAACAAAACCAAGAAAAAATACAACTATGCAACAAAGACAAAGCTCACCAATGATTTCCCTCCTATAACTACCTCCAAATGTACTTGTGGAACAAGTCACTCATCTAAAGGAAAAGACTAATAATTGACCAAAATCAATATGTCTTACAGCTGGAATCCCACATAACGCTTACTAAGCAAAAAGCATCTCCCAGAAAGTCTATCAGCTCACCAAATCAAACACTTTCCTTGACCTTCATTCACGAAAACTTTTTTTCCCATAGCACATATTCAGTCTCAGTTTGAATATGAAAAGCGACTTATGGGATTCTGCAAAGAGCAAACTACACTAAAACCATGTTCAGCCAACCAAACACGAGCGCTCAAACTAATCCTTCTGAAGAAAACTAGCCTCGAAAGTTCTGATTAAAAACAACTTCACATTCTTATTTCTTCCCATTCAGCCAGAGACACAAATACACAAAGGGCTAAAGATGCACAAAATTTCTGACCGGGAAAGCTCCAACAACTTTAATGTAGACGATTCTCAAAAGTCTCGTCGATAAACTCCTCACAAACTCCATATCCCAACCCCATAATTGACCAATTTAAATCAAGTCTAACGTCCCTACTCGGGAACCTCATTGTGGAACACCCTGCCAGAAATAGCCTCAAACAAATCCATTGTACCACAACTTTTAAAAAACACTTACCCTATTACCCATCTCTGCGGTAAAAAATAATAAAAAAAAGAAACATAATAAAATAAAATAAAAAAACCATAATAAAACCAAGTAATCACAAAATCATATAATCAAGCCCCCTTGTACATGTACTTAACCAATTTGTCTTTTCTAAAAAGAAAATTCTTCTTTTTTTCATTGTAACAAGTATCATGAAAGATATAAATATAGTATATAAATATTGTAATAAATATATATTAATATATATATATATATATATATAATATCCACCATTGTGGTGGTAAGTATGAAGTATGTTTGTATGTATGTGTGAATGTGTGTATATAATATGAACGTGTCGCATGTATGTGTATGTGTGTGCGTGTATGTATGTATGTACCTAATATGTGTATATGTAATATGAAAATGTGAGGTAAGTGTGATATATATAAAAAATATATATAAAAATATATAAATATATAAAAATATAAATATATATACATAAATAAGTATATATATATGTAAAAAATATATACATATATATATAATATATATATTTGTGTGTGTGTGTGGTGTGTGAGTGTGTGTGATGAGTGTGTGTGTGTGTGTGTGTGTGTGTGTATGCAATGTGATGTATTGGTATATATATATGTGCAATATGGATAAAATCTTATGAAAAATGATTATAAGTTGTCCCCTTTTTTTTCACTCTCTCTCTCTCTCGCTCTCTCTCTCTCTACTCTCTCTCTTCTCTCAATCTACCCCCCCCTCCTCTCTCTCGTCTCTCTCTCAACTCTCATCTCTCTCCTCTCCCTCTCACCTCTCTCTCTCTCTCTCTCACTCCTCTCTCACTTGCCCGTTGTTCTTGCTGCAGTGCATGGACTAGGAAGCAAACCCAGGACCTACACATTCGGATCTCCTCACACCAATGGAAGAACAAATAACTCGATTAAATGACGCGCCGTGAATGACATGACAAAGAAATGTGCTTTCCTAGAAAGCAGAATATGAACAAGTCTAGACTGGAAGGATAAACTTCGATGAATTACGTCCATAATGTGGACGATTACATGAAAATCTCGCAGCAATTTCCAGAACAAAACAAAGTGAAATTTATCAACGTCTATACGAGACGAAAAATGAAACCATATTCTGATAGCGCATGAAGGTTGTTTCAGCTCTGAACAGGTTTTACCGCCTGCAAAACTTTGTCCCTGGATGAAGTTTGAACGGGCCCATCGTGTGGGACGTAAAAGAGAACAATCTGCCTACCCCAGACCCCTCAATGCGAAACTACACAGGTGAGTTATAAACTGTCAGATCAAATTTAAAAGGACGCAGAAAGGTCATGGCAGATACCAGAACATTCGTTGTGGGTGGCGATCTCACCGAATAGACAGCAGAATGTCATCAAGACGTGAGAAGGAAGAAGGACGACGTGCTTCTTTTCCGCAACGGACGCCTGCAAGATGACGTCAACAGAAGAGATCAGCGCCATTGATAACCTACGGCCGACGAAACGTTCTCCGCAAAGCCATCACGCAGAATGAAAAACCACCGCGGCAAATCTGTCAGCCCCACCTCCTCCCCTGAAATGGGAATCCTTTCCGCCCTCAGACGGCCACATGCCTCACTCAGCAAACGACGGATCCTCTTGCGCTGCGCTTTGCCCGACATCCCGCACCGCGTCCTGCCCTCCCACTCAGCCCCAAACGCCACGTCCCTCAGAGAGCGCCGCGAACCAATTGCCAGTGTTCGCCAGACAGCTTCACCAAGTCCAGCTCCTTCCGCTCTGGTGACGTGCTGCTGTTCCACAGGACCTGGACCTTGCCACCAATGGGAGGAGACCCACCTCAGCTGATCAGTGGACAGTGTGAGTGATAAACTCGCTGCAACACCTTCCGTCTGACCAGAGAAGTGTCTCCCATCATTCACCCGCACCACCACGGTATCCAGTGTATCACTCTCCACCACCCTCAGTGCATGTACCGCCAAACAGGTGTAATCAACACATTGGACTGTCCACCTGCCCATACATGCCAGTGACAACGGACAAATTGAATGGTAACATCGTCCAGTGGTAATTTGTTTCGCCAGACCATTCCTCCGTCTCAAGAACCCTGCGGATACCAGGAACTCCTAGACGAAGATGAAAGTTCAGTCCTTTTCATCAGCCCTTGTTTCGTCCCAGCGTCTCCTTTAGATAGTATCCAGTCCCCTGCCTAGTATCGAACTTCATTCCTTCAATTTTTCATTTGACAACGAAACCCCAGTCAATCACCATGCCACCCACCCCAAACCGAAGCAAGCCAAAAGTCGCCAAACAACACACCTGGACAGACACAAATCGACTACCACATCCTCGTACAGCCCCTGCCCTCCACAAGTAGCTAGGAATTCGCCTCTGCCTTTGTTTCAAAATCACCCCACGGCTCCAACAATCTGGTTTTTTAAAAGATCCAAAACATTACTGTCTAAACATACAACTTGGGAAGTGTAAAGTCATCAATAATGAGAACATAGGATCGCCACTTTTGTTCCTGTTAATGAATTTCATTCTTTTCGTATGAAACTTTTTCAGTTTCTTCCCATGTCACTTGATACCATTATCATGATGAAATTATATTTCTCCTGGTAATCAAGTTTCTGATTCCGTTACCGCTAGACTGTCCGGTGGAATTTCACTTCTGTAAAGAAAAAGCGACTATATTTATAACACATTTCACAATTTTGACTATGACACCTCTTGGTATTCTCAAGATATCGAAACTACTACGGGTTTTTATTCTGACTGTTTTCTTAATGGTTTGTAAATCCACCACCTACAAAAAAAAATTTAAAAAGTGGTTTATTATGCTGAAACGAAATTGATAATGGTTATTTTTTTTTGGATAACTGTATCGCTGATTTATTTGGAAGAATATTGTGAACTACCTCTCATTGTTTTTGGAGATTTGAATGCCAGAAAAGGCTATGGTAGTGTTTTTCTGAATTTTCCATAGACGACTTTATTGGTGAATATTCAGAGGAATTTCAAAGCTGAGTACAAGATTTCGTAGGGAGTTCAAAGGATGGTGTTTACAAAAGAATTAGGTAACTATTTATTACAAATAAGTGATCAATATAACCCATTATTATCAATAACGACATGTTTTGGGTGATGTAGTGGTCAACTCACTAACAATTCCTATAATGGGATGTAGATGTATATTGATTACTTTATTTGAACTGAATGTTTTCAAGCGGGTTCATATTAAAACTTTATTCCCAGAACAGACCAAAACAAATGCCTGTATAGATGTTTCGTTGAAGAAAACCTAAGGCCATTGAACTGAAAACCCACCTCGACCCCATTCTAACGCACAAAAAAAGTAAAAGTAATTAATTATGTGTGGAATAATGAAAAGAAAAAAGAAATTGTGCAATGTTTTAATAAAATAAGTTACGAAACTAATTCAAGATGCTAGTAAATTACAAGAACTTGATTATTGATGCATCATTAGCTTCATCAATGTGGACTCAGATGGCTGTAAAAAGAAAGTTAAAGACATTTAGGGTAGATATTTTTCAGACAAAAGCCATTGTTTGTACAGTGTATGAGCAGAAAAAAGACGTGAAGTAAACGTAAAGCATAACGAACCATCACAGAGTTATGCAACAGCATTGTAAAAAATGAGTTGACAAGATAGTAAAAACACAAATGAAAAAAACATATAATGTTATGTGATTTCAAGGATGACAGTATAAAAATCTGCTTAGCGATAAGATATCCGAACAAAAACACTCATTACTTAGATACCCTAGATAATATAGTGGCGATCCAAAACGTTTTTGGGAACTGATAAAATCTGTTCTTATAACAAAAGAATTAAAGCACAATTCATCACATCAAGTGAATGGTTTGATCAATTCAAGATGGTTTTTACTAGTGATCTAACTAACGATACTGATTTACCAGATTTTGAAGAAACGTTACAAACAAACTTGCATGTAGACAGACAAACTTGGACTGAGCTCCACTAGAACAGAGCGATAGAGCAATGTAAATTGAGGAATCTCTAAAAAGCTTTGAAATAATGGAAAACATCAGGACCCATGGATTAAGTGGTTAAATTTATAAAACTCATCTCAATAAGTCAATCCAATTTTAATACAATACATCAAATAAACTGTTTGATTCTGGTAGTTTTCCTAAAAGTTTGGTTTCATTCTATCATTCTGCCTGAGTATAAAAAGGGAGGATCCTGATTGTCCTGACAATTTACAGGGGTATTTCCTTGCTCGATATTGGAGTGTAGGTTTGTACCAGTTTATATCCTTAAAAAAAGACTATACTGACTGGTCTAAGATAAAGATTTAATTTGATTCATCTCAAGCAGGTATTAAGACGAAATCAATAGTGCAATTTTATCACATGTTTATCCCTATTCTGTCTGGCACTAATACAAAAGCAGTTACTCAATCGAGCAAGCTATACGTTGCCTTAATTGATTTCAAAATGCCTTTTACTTAGTTTTAACAGACAGAACGCTTTGGATTAAATTAAAGAAGAAAGGACTCAAGGTAAAATGTAACAAAGCTGACAAAGCCATTATGAAACTGACCAAACTAGTGTAAAAAGAGAAACAACCAGAGCACTGAACCATTCTTCCCAGACCTCGTGGCCTGAGACAAGGAGAACAACTGCAGATCCAGTTTAATCACGCTATTTATTAATGAACTTGCAATTGATGTAACCCGTAACTGTAGATCACGGTGTAGAAGCAATCCCCAGATTTAAATGAACTTTTGATACTACTTTGCTGAAGAAGTTTCTGTACAAACTATCTATCTTACTCGGTTATTGGTCTGCAACTGACAGCTGAATATTTTGAGGGATGCCTCGCATAGAATGAATTTAACAGATACTTAAGATTAAAACTAAAGTGGTGCGTACTATCGCAAAGCTGTTACATATTGCTGCGAGAGAAATAATGGTTTCATTGGTATCAAAAGCTAGAAGTGTCATCAGTAAAAATACCTAGGTATCATTTTCTCCTTCCCTCTCTTTCCTCCTACGCTAGGAAGATAGAGCAGCGAAAGCAAAGCGAGGCTTTGTAAGTATCTTAAAACTGTGTGGTCCCTCGAGTTAAAAGCATCCAAAAGAGTTCGTAAAAATTATTGATTGTCAAATCCTACCAAACTAACATACGCTCAGAAGTTTGGTGATTGATTGCAAATCAAATTTGAATGAAAAAGTACACCTTCTTTGCGTTAGAAAAGATGTTCAAATGTTAGCTGATAAGACACCTATTGTCCTGGTCTCTTGGAGAATGTGGTAGAAATCCTCTTAATGTTCAAGACTTATACAAGAAGTGTTAATATTGGTTGAAACTTTGAGAATGTCTGATGAGCGTCAGCCTTAAAAATCTTATAAAATGCTAATAGCTTCCCTCACTATAACAATCATAACAATATGGGTTTCCTACCTTATATGCTTTACTTTAACAAAAAAGGATCTCGTACATGAATGTGAAACACCAAGGTGTTCAAAATATTCAACTTTTCTCAGAGAATTCAAGCAAAAGACTAATCGAATGTTTCAATCAAGGATGGGAGGCTTCGTTGAGAGATAAAAGTCTGTATACATTTTATGCATCTTTACAAACTATCGTTTTGTACATCTCACTACTAAATCGACCTAAAAACAGTGTGTACTGAAAAACCTTAATCAGATATAGATTAGGTGTTTCAGCATTACGAAACGCAACGAACGATACTACTAATAAAGTCTCCACTAACAGTCCAATTTACTGTAGAGGTCCCAGAAAGTGAACTTCATTTATATATCGTCGTCCCAAATACACAAATGTAAGAGAAAAATACATTCCCTGTAAGTATAACAATTACCCTTCTCTTTTCCAGGTTCTCGTTACTGATGTGTTACACAACAAATGATGTGCAGACGCTGCAAAACCTAACATGCATTTAAAATCCCGAATCTTTGCTATTTCGTCTGCAGGTTAGTATGGATGTGTTAATCAATTTATTTGCAAAATATGTAAACTGTACATTATTTTCCCTATGAACCCCCTCCCCTGTGACATGGCATTAAGGCGCAGTCTCATACACTTTTAACTTTTGTCATTGTCATTGTCCATTGTCCTGTCTCTGTCTGTGCATGTGTGCGTGTTTATGACCGAATTCCGTACAATATTTTGACATGTTCATTTAACTGTCTGATTATAATACATTCTAAATATTGTACGATTTTAGTACAGTTCCAATCAAATCAAAACATCTCATGTCTGTACCCCCTCTCCCTTCCATCCTCACACTCTCTCCCTCTCTCGCTCTCCTCTCCTCATCCTCTCTCTCTCTCACTCTTTTTTTTTCTCCCCCCCCCCCCCCCTCTCCCCAAGTAATTCTCACTTTGTTTAATACGTTCTACTTATTTCATGGCCTTGCGAAAAATGAATGCATGTGGTGCCTTGCTCTCATCACTCTCATCACACATTCTCTCTCTCTCTCTCTCTCTCTCTCTCCTCTCAGCATCGATCCATCTCTCTCCTTCTCTCTCTCGTCACTCCTCCCTTCTCCCCTCCTCCCTCCTCACTGTGCGTGCAAACGTGTCTGTATTTGTTTAGTATCAAAAATAAGAACTCACTTAGACAAAAACACTACACAGTCTGTTTTCATACTGCCAATCAAGTACGAAGTAGAACACTTACAATGTTTCCCCAGCCCACCTCACTCCCATACCCTCCGCCGCACACATCCTTCCTCTTCATATAATAAAATTCTCATTTATATTCTTTTAAATTTTTTTTTGTTATTATAATATTTTGTTGATGATTGTTTATTATTATTCTTGATTTATTGTTTTGTTTTTCATTTATCAACTATTTCATTTGATGTTCCTCTATGATAACATTACCGCTTTGCTTGCATCTTTGATTTCTTACAATAATTGATTTCACTGCAGTTTGTAGTCCCTACTCAGGGCGAGGACTGGATGTAAAAAAGCACGTTAGTGCTTATCTATTATCCTCGTAAATAAAGAATTTTGTCTTGTCTTGTCTTGTCTTGTCTCTCTCTCTCCTCCTCCCTCCTCCGTGTCCTCTTTCCCGTTCTCCTTCTTCTCCCTCTTCTTTTCACCTATTTTTACTTTTCTCCTTTGCTCCCTTCTTCTCCTCTACTTCTCCATCCACTCCCTTCTCGTCCTTCTACTCCCTTCTCTTTGTCACCCTTCTCATTTTTTGTCGTCTTCGGTTTCAATGGTTTAATTGCGTTCCTTCATCTATTGAACGGCTCGCCATCCCTTTTTTTCTTCAGGGATGTCGGTGTGATCAAAGCATTCCTTTCGTCTCGCCAGTCTTATATATATTAAAATTTGATTTTTTTCCCCCCCCATACTCAAGTCGTTTTGCTGCTTTTGCTTAGCTTGTATTTTTCATATCAGGTTTGTCCCATCTTTGTACTTTTCATATTGGTTGTCCTGTCCTTTGCTAACTTAGTTTCAGCCAGCTCTTATAGTATTTTCATTAGAGAGAGAGAGAGAGAGTGAGAGAGAGAGAGAGAGAGAGAGAGAGAGAGAGAGTGAGAGAGAGAAAGAGAGAGATGATGATGATGATGATGATGATGATGATGATGATGATGATGATGATGAATGATGATGATGATGATCGGGTAAAAACAGGAGAGGAGAAATTGGGGATGGGGGATGGGGGGATGTTGGGAGTGGGGGTGGTGGGGTGGGGGAAAAAGGGGCCGAAAAACGGGATAGGTTACCTCCCACACGACATATTGTTGGTGAAGAATTACGTAAGTGGCATCCACAGTATGAAACATAAGCATAACAGAAGGAAAATGGACATCTTACAATACTGCCAACGCCCACACCATTAGGTGCTATAAAAAGCTTCTTCGAGGAAGAAAACGACCCACTTATGTATTCAGTTCCACGCTTTTTGCCTGTCGATTTGCTGATCAACAAAATAAAGAGCCTCCCTTGGTGTACAGCATGCTTTCACTGGGGCGAAAATGTTTTGCTGAGACCAAACACAGTGCTCTCTCTCTCCCTCTCTCTCTCTTCTCTCTCTCCTCTCTTCTCTCTCATCACTCTCTCTCTCTCCTCTCTCTCTCTCTCTCTCTCTCTCTCTCTCTTGCTGAAGTTCTTTTTCTTTTTGTCTTCACTTCCTCCTCTTACTCTTTTTACTTTTCTTGCTTTTTTATCCTCTTCTTTTTTTTTACTTTTCATCCATTTTCCTCCTTTTGGTCCTCTCTGTTCCTCTTTATAACCCCTCCTCTTTCTTTTCCTCCCCCATCCTTCTCCTTCTTTACAACCTCACTTTTTTTTTCTTTCACAATATCCTTTATTTCTGGGTCTTTTTTTAATACATTCTTTCCCTCCATCTTAAATTATTTTCGTTGTTTCTGATTGGCTTATACTTTTCACATTTGTTTTTGTCCTGTCCTTTCTTTCAAATAGCACTCAATAATATGTTAGTTAAAAGCGTACAGAGACAGACAGACAGACAGACAGGAAGAAAGATGGGAAAAGACAAGAACTGAGAATTAAAGATGAAACCAAATGATAGGGTAACACCCCCTGCAGCCCCCTCTTCCCCAAAGAAATCCGACAAAAACTGGACAAAGAGAGGAGTAAAATTTGTCAATGACTGGGGTTGGGAGGAGTCCCACCCCTCCTCCCCCACCACACATTCTCATTGAATAATGCCATATAAGGGATCGCCAGCACAGAACAAAACTACAGCGGGGAATAATGAACATCTTTCGGTAATGCCTACGCCCACACCATTAGTTTCTGCACAAAGCTTCTTTGGAGAAAAACACGCCCCAGTTATCATTCAGCATGGACGTGTTTTGCCTGTCGATTTGTTGATAAAGAAATAAAGAGCCTCCCTTGCTTTGTGGCATGCTTTCAACTTGGGTGAAAATGTTGTTCTTGTTAAGAATATAAAACAGTGGTTCTCTCTCTGTCTCTGTCTGCGTCTGTCTGTCTGTCTGTCTGTCTGTCTGTCGCCTGTCTGTCTGTCTGTCTCTCTCCCTCTCTCTCTCTCTCTCCTCTCTCTCCTCTCTCCTCTCTCTCTCTCTCTCACTCCTCCTCTCTCTCTCTCTCTTCTCTCTCTTCTCCTCTATCCCCGTTCCCTTCTTCTCCCTCTTCTTTTCACCTATTTTTTACTTTTTCTCCTTTGCTCCCTTCTTCTCCTCTACTTCTCCACTCCACTCCCTTCTCGTCCTTCTACTCCTCCTCTTTCTCTTTGTCACCCTCTCATTTTTTGTCGTCTTCGGTTTCAATGGTTAATTGCGTTCCTTCATCTATTGAACGGCTCGCCATCCCTTGTTTTCTTCAGGATTCGGTGTGATCAAAGCATTCCTTTCGTCTCGTCTAGTTCTCAGTCTTATAATATTAAAATCTGATTCCTTTTCCCCCATCTCAAGTCGTTTTGGTTCTTTTGCTTAGCTTGTATTTTTCATATCAGGTTTGTCCCATCTTTGTTCTTTCGTATCGGTTTTTGTCCTGTCTTTTGCTAACTTATATTTCAGCTAGCTCTTATAGTATTTTTCCTTAGAGAGAGAGAGAGAGAGAGAGAGAGAGAGAGAGAGAGAGAGAGAGAAGAGAGAGAGAGATGAGGATGAGGATGATGATGATGATGATGATGATGATCGGGTAAAAACATCAGAGGAGAAACTGGGAGGGGGGAAAGGGGTGATGACGGGAGCGGGGGTGGGTGGGGTGTGGGGAAAAAGGGCCAAAGAACGGGATATGTTTACCTCCCACATGACACATTGTTGGTGAAGCATGACGTAAGTGGCATCCACAGTATGAAGCAAAAACAAAAACAAAGGAAAAATGGACACCTTACAATACTGCCCAAAGCCCACACCATTAAACGCCTATAGAAAGCTTCTTCGAGGAAGAAAACGACCCACTAATGTATTCAGTTCCAAGCTTTTTTGCCTGTCGATTTGCTGATCAACAAATAAAGAGCCTCCCTTGGTGTACAGCATGCTTTTCAACTTGGGCGAAAATGTTTTGCTGAGACCAAACACAGTGCTCTCTCTCTCTCTCTCCTCTCTCCCTCTCTCTCTCGCTCTCTCTCTCTCTCCTCTTCTCTCTCTCTCTCGTCTCTCTCTCTCCTCTCTCTCCTCTCTCTCTCTCATCTTAAGAGCTTTGCGCAAACTTAACTCAATTGATCCAAGAATATTCTGGAAACTCTTGATGCCAAAATTGAGCCAGTTTCTTACATATGGTGCTGAAATATGGGGACTTTACAACAACAAAGATTTAGAAAAAGTACATACGTTTGCAATTAAGCGCTTTTTAAATGTCCCTTTACATTCTTCGAATACTGTAATCTATGGCGAAACCGGCAGATACCCATTGTATATTAGGTCAAACATTAAATGTATAAAATACTGGCTAAAACTGTTGAGGCTTCCTGCCTCAAGACTTTGTAAACAGGCTTATGAAATGTTGCTAATGAGCATGAACGGGGAAAGAAAATTGGTATATTCTGTTAAGAAGATTTTGACAACTCACGGATTTGGGATTGTATGGATGTGCCAGGGAGTAGGTTATGAGGATGGTTTTATTCGGAATTCAAAGACAGAATGATTGCTTCATATAAACAAAACTGGCATTCTAAAATGGAAAACACGGATAAATATAACTGGTTCTAGATCTATGGCTTTAAAAGTATATTCGAAACAGAAAAGTATATTTCAGTAGTAACGAACAGATGGCATAAAATTTGTCTCTCCAGACTTAGAACAAGGACTCTTGGTCAAAAACGCCCACATAAAATGTTCTATATTGAGTCATCTACAGCGTCACCATGTCCATTGTGTGGCTTGCTTAGGGAGGATGAGTCGCATTTTTTGTTTCATTGTAAAAAAAATACAGTGCCGTACGTGATAAGTGTGTAATTTTTGAAAAGAATGTTGCCATAAATCAGGACACTTTGGAGTTTTAAAATTGAATTATGATGATAATGCAGTGATATCACTTGCTAAATATGTTGCAGAGGCATTGAAAGTACGATCAGAGGCTATCGTCATCTAGAATTAACGACGTTCGAATGAAAATGAATGCTACAGGAAGTAGTAAAATATTTTTGGGTATGGTATTTACATATTTTCTTTTATGAATATATCAAACTGATGGTCGAGATACTGGCCTATTTTGCTTGTATTTCAGGCTTTCGATTGATTGATGTGTATTTTATGCTTGTTACTTTCGTTTTTTGATATGATGATTTTGTGTTGCACCCCCATGTCACAAAGGCTGTTTAGCTAATGACATTAAACATGTTCAGTGTTCAGTGTTCTCTCTCTCTCTCTCTCTCTCTCCTCTCTCACTCCTCTCTCCTCTCTCTTCTCTTCTCTCTCTCTCTCTCTCTCTCTCTCTTGTGAAGTTCTTTTTTTTTTTCTTTTCGTCTTCACTAAGTCTTCCTCCTCTTACTTTTTAAACTTTTTGTTACTTGTTTATCCCTTCTCTTTTTTCTTTTTGTTACTTTTCCTCCATTTTTCTCCTTTTGGTCCCCTCTGTTCCTCTTTATAACCCTCCTCTTTCTTTTCCTCCCCATCCTTCTCCTTCTTTACAACCTTGCTTTTTTCGTGTATATTTTTCCCTTTTAAATGGCTAATTGCTTTCCTTCGTCAATTTGGCCAATCGTCCTCCGTTTCTTCTTCGGTCATATCTGACTGATCATAACATTTCTTGTTATCCTTTATTTTTCGGTCTTTTTTTTAATACATTCTTTACGTCCCATCTTAAGTTATTTTCGTTGGGTTTGATTTTTATTGGCTTGTACTTTTCATATTTGTTTTTGTCCTGTCTTTCGTTTCAAATAGCACTCAATTATATGTTTGTTAAAAGCGCACAGAGACAGACAGACAGACAGACAGACAGTCAGACAGGCAGACAGACACAGACAGACTGATGGACAGACAGCAGACAGACCGACAGGAAGAAAAATGGGAAATGACAAGAACAAAGAATTAAAGATAAAACCGAATGATAGGGTCACCCCACCCCCATCCCACCCCCCTCCATCCCGCTCTTTCCCCAAAGAAATCCCACAATAACCGGGAAAATGGAGGTGGAAAACTTGGCAATGAGTTGGGTTGGAAGAGTCCACCCCTCTCCTTCTTTCGTAATGCCAACACACACACCATTAGTTTCTGCACAAAGCTTCTTTAGAGAAAAACACGCCCCAGTTATCATTCAGTTGGACGTCTTTTGCCTGTCGATTTGTTGATAAAGAAATAAAGAGCCTCCCTTGCTTTGTGGCATGCTTTAAAAACTTGGGAGAAAATGTTGTTATTGCTAAGATTTTAAAAAAAAAAACCAGTGGTCTTCTCTCTCTCTCTCTCTCTCTCTCTCACTCTCTCTCTCTCTCTCTCTCCTCTCTTCTCTCTCTCACTCTCTCTCTCTCTCTCTCTCATTTGCTTCAATATAAAAGTGTATAGATACGGGTAGGGAATTGTTTAACAGATCAGTGAATTGATCCGTTATTAAATAAATACAAACGGATATTGTGATCGAACTTTTCATAAAGGATACAACTGAAAGTTCACTGTGAAAATAACTGTACCGCCATATATGCAAACTTTTAAACCGCCATCAAATCTTGTGATTAGATTAAGTGCACATGTCTGGCCCATCTTACAAGTGTTCCACACATAATATTTCACGTGGACCTCACGAAGGATATTACCAGTAGTGAATATTTATAAAGAATAGTAACAGTATGCGAATATAGGTGTCTTTAAAAGTGCTCCTTGCTATGAAATTCTACAAAGCAAGCATGATAAGAGAAAAAAGATAGTAACATAAACAGAAAGCATGAATGAAGGAGAGGGAGAAACCATCAACAAAAAGTACAGGTAGGCAAGAAGATTGCCTAGGAGAACAGCAAAAACTAAGAGAGAGAGAGAGATAGAGAGAGAGAGAGAGAGAGAGAGAGAGAGAGAGAGAGAGAGAGAGAGAGAGAGAGAGAGAGAGAAGGAACAAAAGATGAAAACGAATGCAAGAATACAGAAGAAAAGAAGAAATAAATCAGGTAAAAACAGGAAAGGAGAAATCGGAAGTGGATGTGTGTGTGTGTGGGGGGGGGGGGGGGGGGGTAGGGGGAACGAGGGAGGAGGGAGCGAGGATACGTTTACCTCCCACACAACACATTGTTGGTGAAGAACGACATAAGTGGAATCCGGAGGAAAACTGGACACCTTACAATACTGCCAACGCTCACACTATTAGTTCCAATAGAAAGCTTCTTTAGAGCACAAAACGACCCAATAATCTATTCAGCTACACGCGTTTCGCCTGTCGGTTAACAACATCGACAAAATAAAGAGCCTCCCTTGGTTTGCCGAATGCTCTCAACCAGGACGAAAATGTTGTTCCCCGCCGAGACCAAAACCAGTGCGCTCTCTCTCTCTCTCTCTCTCCTCTCTCTCTCTATCTCTCTCTCTCTCTCCCTCCTCTCTCTCTCTCTCTCACTCTCTCTCTCTCTCTCCAGATTATTCGTCCTTTTTTTTCCTTCCATCTTCGCTTCCTCCTTTTCCTCTTTGTACTTGTCCTCATTTGTTTATCCTGTTGCTTTTACTTTTCCTCCTTTTCTTCTTTTGATCCCTTCGTCTTCTCTTCTTTACTCCTTCCATTTCTTCCTTCTCTCTTCATCCTTCTCCTTCTTTCCTTCCACACTTTTTTCGTCAGCTTTTTCTCTTAATCGTTAATTGCTTTCCTTCATCCATTTAACCGCTCGTCATCCTTTTCTTTCTCAGTCATATCTGAATGATCACACCATTCTTTTTCTGTCCTTTATTTCTCGGTCTCTTTTTATAACATTCGTTCCCTCCATCTTAAGCTGTTTTCGTTGTTTTAATTGGCTTGTATCTTTCATACTGTTTTCCTCATGACCTTTGTTTCAAATGGCACTCAATTATATGTTTGTTGAAAACATACAGAGAGAGACAGAGAGAAAGAGTGCGGGAGGAGGGAGGGAGGGAGAGAGAGAGAGAGAGAGAGAGAGAGAGAGAGAGAGAGAGAGAGAGAGAAGAGACAGAGACAGACGGGAGGAAAAGTGGGAAAAGGCAAGAAGTGAGAATTATAGGAAAAGCAAACGATTGGAGACCCCCCCCCCCCCCCCCTCGAAGAAATCCCACAATAACCGAAAAAGAAAGAGGGGGGGAAACTGATGATGAGGGGGGTTGGGAGGAGTCCACATCATTCTCACACATCACGCAGTCTCAGCGAATAATGATGTATATGGAATCGACAGCATAAAGCAAAAATATGACGGGAGAAAATGAACATCTTTCGGTAATGCCAACGCCCACACCATTAGTTTCTACACAAAGCTTCTTAGGAGGAATACAAAAAAAAAAAACGTCCCAGTTATCATTCAGTTGAACGCGTTTTGCCCGCCGATTCGCTGAGAAATGAATAAAGAGCGTCCCTTGCTTTGCCGCTCGCTTCTTGTGAGGAAATGTTGTTGTTGCCGAGATCAAAACCCAGTGCGCTCTCTCTCTCTCCTCTCTCTCTCTCTCTCTCTCTCTCTCCTCTTGTGTTCCTTCAGGGCTCAGATCGCCATCAATGCAACAGCATGCTCTACTTTTCGTAACTTTCCTATTGTCCTGTCATAGTACTGAAAACCCCTTTTGAACATTTTCAGTAATCTGCTCTTTACCTTTGACAATCCCTGTAATACCCTTCTCTCTTTTTTGGACTTATGGGCTGCACTTCGTACCATGAATCATGCTATTCTTCTTTTCCGTCTCGACCCTACATTTTTTTTTTCTGGTATTGAAGTCTTCTGATTTCAGTCATATCTCTTTGATGGCAGTAAGATTGTTTCCATTTATCGACTCAGCTCTTCTTCACATATACAGTTTAGAGTTCGACAAGGATCTGTTCCTCCCACCATTCTTTAGATCTCCTACGTTCAACCTATCTCTGACATTGTCTCGCCGTCTCTGTCTAACCATACTTTATCCGATGGTTGCCAACTCCGAAAGTTCTGGAAAGTTCTGAGTACTTTCAGCTACCATTTGTCATTCAGAGTGATGCATTTCTGCTATTGAAGCTTAAATGACAAAGAATATGTTTCAGCTTGATAATGACAAGACAGAGATGCTTTTCATTTGAAGGTTTTCTTCTTTTTCTGAGTTGATCCCAAGGTATATGTTACATTAGTCAACTACTCCATTTGTCCATTTAGTTTGGTCATGGTGTTGGTGTTTTAGTGAATGAGACATTGTCATTCCAACGGCCTGTCTCCTCTGTCTTTCGTGTGTGTTACTGGGAATTGCATGGGATTCGGTTCTGTTCGGCACTTTCTTTCAAAGGATGCAACCGAAACATTAATCTGTGATTGGTCTTTCGGGGCTGGATTACTGTAACTGTCTTCTCGTTGGTTGTCCAAGACCTCTTAATCAGCGCTATGGAAGGGTCAGAACAATGGTGACAATATCTGAATTCATTCATGCTGCTTTCTCGTCGTTATTGTTAAAGATTTTTTTAACTGTCTTCGCTCAGCGTTAAGTCTGTGAACGGTATCTTAAATGTGTTTAGGGGATAGCTGTTGGAGTTTTGGTGCTAGTTTGTTAATTTTATGTGCTTGTTTGTATGTTTTGGGGGATGGAGGTAGGAAATATTATACAAAAATATGATAAATTGAAAACACGTTGGATAAAAGAGAAACTGATCCACTTAGCTACATTCCACTAACTCCCCACGATTTATTTCTCTCTTACGCCTATATCTGACAGGTCACTTTCTGTGTGAATGCCAATGACAATCAAGGGACTGGGTGTACAACAGACAGATTTATGAGACAAATTCATCCTGCACTATGGTACAGGCTGCTTCCGCTGTTCCTTCTCTCGACTTGTTCCACCTCAACGATGGCTGTGTCCTCGTCCACTGCCAGTCGTCAATATTTACTGTCTTAATCAAAGGGCTGTGAGTTTAGATAGCACCTTTTCCTTGTTCTCCAAGGCTGGAACCCTTTAACAAAGCCATGTTCTGGAATGGAATCTACCCCCTCTCCACGCTCACATACGCACACATCCTTAGTCCGGACACCAAACACCCATTTCTTTCATCGCCGACTCGGCCCACGTGATGCCACAAACACCAGACCTCCTCAATACAATCATAAAATCAATACCCTGATTAATTTAGGCCTCATCGATTTCGTCAGCATCGGAAGTATTCGTGTTGAAGGACTGCCCTTCAAATCCTCTTTAATTAAACACTCCAACCACACAGCAGCAACAAAAGTGAGTTTCAGTCTAAGGGGCCATGGTCCCCAGGTCTGACAATCACAGACACTTCCCCCAGAGAACCTGGAACCCTGTGGTGTATTTCAGATGTATTTCATGTGTTTGGACAATACCAGACTCTCTCCAGTCACTGTCTCCTTTCATCCCCTTCCTATGGTTTGGTCTGTCTCCTGTTCTGTCCAAACTGACGCAGGAGCCTGACTTGGTACTGGCCCTCCTAATTTTAGGTTTTAGAACTGATGGTTGGAAGCTGATTTCACGACGCTCGACGTTCATGA
>CM031595.1:17495217-17505217 GCA_018398815.1 Conus ventricosus | reverse complement strand
TGCCTCACCGAACTAGTTGTGGAGGAATTTAGGAGAGATCTAGTCATCTACAGAAGAGAATAGGCTTTTTTGAAGAGGTATGTTTTGAGCTGAGATTTAAAAGAAGAAAGAGTAGGCTGATTACGAAGGTCTTCAGGAGGGATTTCCAAATAGAAGGTGCTCTAAAACTGAAGGCTCTTTCGCCAACAGATTTCAGAGAACGCTCACAACTATGCGCAAAGACGGAGGAGTGGCAATATGTTCTTTATTTGCAACGTGTTTCAATGGAGGCGTAGGGATGTGTTCTGTATTCTTTACTATGCACAAAGAAGCAGGAATGGTAATTTGTACGACTAGGCAAAATGAAAGGCGAGTGACAGTCTGTTTTCCATCAGTTTACAACTCGTCAAAAAGAGGAGTAAATAACAGTCTGTTCCTTGTCTGTTTACAGCCTGTAATAAAGAGGGGAAGGTAACCGTCTGTTTCTGTTTACAACTAGTCACAATGAACATGGAGAAGCCGTCTGATTTCAAATCTACTTACAACTACTCACAGTGAAGAGGGAACAGTAGTTTGTTCTTTTTCTGTTTATAACTAGTCACAATGAAGAGAGAGAAGCAGTCTATTTTTGTTTGAAAGGAAATCTAAAATGAAGCAGGGAACAGTAATCAACAGTAAATAACAAACAAGTTGGGTAACTCTTGCTCCCATGATGAAATGATGACACACCCAAAACTCCAAACGACTGCTGCTTATGACAACGAATCTCCCAGCAGAAATGACAACACAGAGGATGTTGCTGCCTTTTACACACAATCACCTAGGACAAAACACAACACATCGCCATGAAGATGTCACCATGTTTGCTCTGTGTGCCTTGTGCATTTCTCCTAGGTTATTCAGTGTCGTAAGCAGCATTCCATTGGAGGTATGGGCATGTATTCCTTCATCATGGGAGCATGAGTTACCCTACTAGTTTGGCATTGACTGTAGTTTGTTTGTTTACAACTGGGCACAATTAAAGGGAAGCTGCAGCCTGTTATCTGTTTCAAACTAGACCCAATGAAGAGCGAGTAGCAGTCTGCTTTCTATTACAACTAGGAACAATGAAGGGAGAGTAGCAGCCTTTTTCTCCGTTTAAGACCAGAAACTCTAAAGGGGTAGTAGCAGTCTATTTCTGTCACAGCTAAGCACCAGGAAGAGCGAATAGCAGACCGTTCTTGTTTGCAACTCGGCACCATGAAGATGGAGAAGCAGTTTGATTTCTGTTTACGATTAGGCGCGAGGACAAGGGAATAGCAGTCTGGGTGTTTTGTCTGTTTACAGCTTGATACAATGATGAAGAAATAGCAGTCTGTTCTCTGTCTCTTTACGATGAATGAGCAGCATTCTGTTTTCTGCTTACAACTGGGAACAGTGAAGCAGTCTGTTCTCTGATTATGAGCCATAAGGAAGATGGAGCAGTAGTCTATTTTCCGTTCAGAACAATCAACACAGAGCAACAGTCTGTTCTTTGTTTAAACCTAGGCCAAAACGAAGAGATAGTAGTATTCTGTCCTCTGTCTGTTCACAACTAGGCACAAAGAAGAGGTAGTGGCAGTCTGGTCTTTGTATATAACTAAGCTTGTTTTGCTTGTCCCTTTAGGGTGGATTCATGTGACGCTTCTTGCTGGTTGTTTTAAACATTTTATTCATCATTACAGAAGGTACCCAATTTAATTTTTAGATGCTCTAAGTGATTTAAGTTGCTCCACTAATGTTTAAAAAACAGTAAACTGTCTTTGATCTGTTTTGAGTCTAAAGGTACTTTAAATGCACTTTGAATGTAGCCGTTACCCTTCATTTGCTTGCTTGTGTTGCTTATTTGATTGTTTATTTGCTTAATTTGTGGAGGCTTTTCAGAGGAGGGAAGGGAGGGTGTCATGTAAAACTATGATGCAATGACAACTCGTTAAATGGCAGATGAATTCATCCATCTGGCTTTCATTCCACCAACTCTTACTCACTCTTCAACCTACATCTGACCGTTCATCTTCCATGTTGATGCCAATGACAATAAAGAGACTCTGTACACAACAGACAGACCTGTGAGACATCTGTGTCCCGCGCCTTTGTATAGGCTTCTTCCTCTGTTCCTCCTCATGACTAATTCCACCTCCACGCCAGTGCTCAATGTTTACTGTTTCAATCAATTGACCGAAATGGATCTCACCCCTTCCCCACACGCACACATAAGCACCCTGCCCGAAGCTTTGAGAATAAATTCTGGACACCAAACACCTTTTTCTTTCATCACCGCCTTCACCTGATTAAAGCCACAAACATCGTACCTCCTCAATGAATTCATTTAATCAATACCCTGATTAATTTAGGCCTCATCGATTCCGTCAGCGTCGGAAGTATTCATGTTGAAGGATTACCCTTCAAATCCTCTTCAAACACTCCATCCCCAGGGCAGCAACAGAAGTGAGTTTCAGCTTAAGGTGCCCTACCTCCACCCCCCCTCCCTCCCAGGTCTGACAATGACAGACACTTACTGGAGAACCTGGAACCCTGTGATGTATTTCGTGTGTTTGGACAATGCCAGACTCTCCTCAAACACTGTCTCCTTTCATCCCCTTCCTTTGTCTTGGACTGTCTCCTGTTCCGTCCAAAATGACACTGGAGCCTGACCTTGAGCAGACTCTCGCAATTTAAGGTTTTGAATCAGATGTTTGGAAGCTGATTTCACGAAGCACGACGTTCATGACATGTTTGACCTTTTGTATAATTTTGGTTGTTTACTTGTGTGTTTGTTTATCATAATCATTGTTCTCATTATCATTATTATTATTATATCATTACTAATTATTATTGTCATAATATTATCATTATTGTTATTATTGATATCATTGTTATCAACATAATGATGATTATTATTGTTATCATTATTATTGTTATCATGATCGTTATTATCTTCATCATTATTATTTTCATCACCATTATTATCATTAGCATTACTATACCATCAAAATCAATTCCAGATCGCTAATTTCACATTATGTGTGTGTGTGTGTGTGTGGTGTGTGTGTGTGTGTGTGTGTGTGTGTGTGTGTGTGTGTGTGTGTGTGTGTGTGTGTGTAGATGGGCAAATTTATTCATCCACTAGAGAGGGGAATGGGGTAGGTGGGAGACAAGGAGGTGGGATTCAATTTCTTCGCATACATCTTTCCCCTAAAACAAGTTGAGTGCAGAAAAGTAGCTGTGAAAAATGAAAGTTGGCAGAGGGGTTGGGGTGAAGAGCATGGGCACTTCATGGAATACTTTCTTGTTAGCGACTGAAATACAGCCATCGAAAAGTTGTTGAAGACAGGAAGCAGGTGAAGGAGACGAAAGAATTGGAGGGGGGGAGCTACTAGTCTTCTTAAGCACACAAAGAACTTTTTCTTTTGTTTTCTTCTGTTCTTTTTACCCCGAATGTGCTCATTGAGCTGCTTTCAAGTTTAAAAGAAAATAAAAATTCAAAATGTGGTTAGGAGAGAGATGGAGGATACGTGTTCAAATACCCTGGACTCTTACTATTCTCATCTCCTTACTTCCTCCTGCAGCTCACCCATTTGTCAAACCTCCACCTCCCCCTACTGTCTCCCCCTTCAACTCTGCTTTCCTCCATATTCACAATTTGTGTCAATATGATGGACAGGTACACACACACACACACACACACACACACACACACAACACACACACACACACACACACACACACACACACACACACACACACACACACACACACACACACACACTAGGAAAAAGAAAGGACGATGATGACGACGACGACGACGGCGACGACGACGACGACGATGAAGAAGAAGAAGAAGAAGAAGAAGAAGAAGAAGAAGAAGAAGAAGAAGAAGAAGAAGATGATGATGATGATGATGATGATGATGATGATGATGATGATGATGATGATGATGATGATGATGATGATGATGATCATGATGATGATGATGATGATGATGATCATGATGATCATGATGATGATGATGATCATGATGATGATCATGATGGTCATGATGATCATGATGATGATGATGATGATGACGACGACGACGGAAAACAAGAACAAGAAAAACCAGAGGAAGACAAGGACAGGACAGAACAGGACGAGGAGGAAGAGAAGAAGAAAAAGAAGAGCAAGATGGGAAAGCAGGAAGAGAAGACGAGAAAGTGAAAAGCTTTTGTTGACTAACGATTGATAAGTGACATGGCAGAGTAAAGATAGCTTTGGGAGTAAAACAAACGATCCTCGAATAGTCATCCAGTCTGGCAACACACATAATTATGCTCCTGATCTTTGGCATGCTTTAGTTTCAGCACAGTGCCTACATATCCCTGCTCGACATCTTCTTCGCCGCTTGCCTCCCCCCTCCTCTTCCCCTGCCAGTCTCCCCCACACCTCCAAGCGTTTTCCTGTTCTAATCGTAGTGGGTGAGCAGCATTCTTTCTGGTTGTTGTCGCTAGCTGTCTAGGAAGGGGGGGGGGGGGGGGGGGGGGGGGGGGGGGGGGGGGGGGGGGGGGGGGGGGGGGGGAACAGGTACAGGACTGACATGCCGTTGTGTTATTTTCTTAGTTTGTTTTCAGCTATTTGCTATACAACCAGAGTGTCAGATTGTTTTTGTCTGTTTAAAACATAGCATGGCAAAAGAGGAGCAGTAGCCTGTTCTTTGTTTTTAAGCAGATTTCATAAATGAGGATTGAAAGTTAGTTGTTTACAGCTAGGCATCGTGAAGGTAGAGTGGAAGTTTGGTCTCTATTTCTAATCAAACGCAATAAAGGGGTAGTGGCTCTCTATTCTTTGTCCATCTAAAACTAATCACAGTGAAAGAGGAGAAGGGTAGAGACATGTTTCTTGATTTACAACTATGAGCAAAGAAAGGGGGGAAAGGTAGCAACCTGTTCTTCATGTTCTTTACTTTTAACTATACACAAAGAAGGGGAATGGCAATTTGTTTTCTTTTTACCATTAGGCAAAATGAAGGGGAGGGGATGGAGGGGGCAGGGACAGTCTGATCTTCGACTGTTTACAATTCGTCATAAAGAGGAGAAAGTAAGTCTTTTCTTCATTTACAATTAGTCACAACGACAGTGAGAAGCAGTCTGCTTTTTGTCTATTTATAACTACTCACAATGCAGAGGGAGCAGTAAGTTTGGGTATTTTGTGTGTTTTTTTTTTTGTCTGGCAGTGAATAGTAAACAATAAAGAACAAACATGTTAGGTAACTCCTGCTCACATGATGACATAAATACACGCCCATAACTCCAAACGCATGGGGCTTCTGACACCAAATCGCTTAGAAGAAATGACCACGCAGAGGATGCTGCTGCTCATGACACTGATGTTGCTGGTTATGGCATCAAATCACCCAGCAGAAAAGGAAACACATCCCCATGGGGATGTCACCGTGTTTGTTCCATGGGCTCTGTATTGTCATTTCTGCTGGGCGATTAGGTGTAAGTAGCATCGTTTGGTGTTATGGGGGTGTATTTCTTTCCTCGGGGGGAACAAGAGCTACCCTTCGTATTCATTATTTACTTTGTTGTGTTTGTTTACAACTATGCACCATTAAGGGGAAGCTGCAGCCTGCTCTTTATCTAAACCTAGGCCCAATGAAGAGCGGGAAGCATTCTGTTTTTTTCGTTTACCAACTAGGAACAATGAAGGGAGAGTAGCAGCCTTTTTTTTCGTTTACAATTGGGAACTATGAAGGGGGAGGAGCAGTGTATTTTCTGTTGCAGCTAAGCATAAGGAAGAGCAAATAACAGTCTGTTCCTTGTTTACAACTCGGCACAGTGAGGAGGATGTAGCACTGTGTTTTCGGTTTACGGCTGAGCACGATGAAAAAGGAATATCAATCTGTTCTTTGTCTGTTTACAGCCAGTTACAATGATGAAAGGAGTAGCGATCTGTTCTCTGTCTCTTTACAAAAAGGTACAATGAATGAGTAGCATTCTAGTTTCTGTCTAAATACAACTGGGTACAGCGAAGGGCGAGTAGTAGTCTGTTCTCTGTTTACAGCGAGTCATAAGGAAGAGGGAATAGTAGACAGTTTTCTGTTTCGAACTAGAATAATCAACATGAAGTAGCTGTCGTTTCTCTGTTCGTTCACAACTAGGCACAAAGAAGCAGTAGTGGCAATCTGCTCTTTGTTTATAACTAAGCTTGTATTGCCTGTCCTTTTATGGATGGATTAATGTGACTCTCTTCTCGTGGTTGTCCTAAACATTTTATTCATCGTTACAGAAGGTGCTAATTTCTAGATACTCTAAATGCATTCAAGTTGCTCCACTAAGTATTGTTTTAAAAAACAGTAAACTGTCTTAGCTCAGTTTCAGGTCTCTGAATGGTACTTTGAATGTACCCGGGACGTATCTGTTGACTTTTGATTTTGTGTGTGTGTGTCGGGGGGGGGGGGGGGGGGGGGCATCAGCTATCGGATCAATGGAGCACGTAAGGCGGTGATTTTTCTTTTCCTTTTTTCTTCTTTCCCTTTTTCTTTTTTTTTCCCCTAAGGCCCAAATCCACCTCTTCATTTTTGGTGCTTCACACTGTCCTCTTCATTTGCCAAACAAAAGGCTGAAAAAAAAAGTCCACGACTAGGGTTTTTTTTCTTCTCCAACCAGTCTCTTACGCACCATGCATAGTCTGTATGTTCCCTTACAAATGGACATATTTTTGCTGATTTTAATATTTTCGCGTAAGATACACAATGTCTGGGTTTGTTAATCTTCTAATGTGTGGTGTACTGATACACTCACCCTGAAAATGTGTTGCTTGTACAACGTAAACAACATAGATCAAACATTGAACTTAATGATTTTCTTTCATTTCAGTTTTTCCCAAAGGGAGAGAGAGGAAGCGCCTGTTATCTACTAGCTTCATTTTGTGTTAATCACGCGCTCACACACACACACACACACACACACACACACAACACACACTCTCTCTCTCTCTCTCTCTCTCTCTCTCTCTCTCTCTCTCTCTCCAAAGCAAAATTTATGTATAACCAACCAATTCCGTGTGTACACACGCCTGAAAGGAAATCGTTGGTCCCAGTTGACCGTCTTCCTGTCCATCACTCTACCCAAGCGATTGAGCGCTCCTCGCTTTACACCACCACAAAAGAAGATCAGGAACAGATAGAAAGACAGACAGACATCAGGACCGACTGACCGACCGACAGAGAGAGAGAGAAGAGAGAGAGAGAGAGGAGAGAGAGAGAGAGAGAGAGAGAGCAGAGGCAAAGGAGGTGGTAGTCATTATTATGTCAACATAATGTGACTGTTTCTTTATACAGTCAGCAATTTTTGCAGGTTCGGGGGGGGGGGGGGGGGGGGGGTGTTAAGTGTAAGTTAGAGATCTCATGTTCAACTCATTTTCCTAAAATATGTTGTAAAGATAGAACAGAATCGGTTCTCTTAAAAATGCTTATACACATCTTAGCTAAGAGAATAATGAAGTTAATATATTTATAGTTTACTCGATTTTCACTGGATTTATTTACTCCAAACAAAATATCGGATAGAGACAGCTTTATTTTTCTGACTGATTTTTTAGATAAATAAAATCGTCCATAAAACACCAAAACGTGTGTACTACTGGGCATTCACAGAAAAAAAAATGTTCAATGTATAATCAACCGTGTCAGGACAGTAAGAGCATTGGTTGTTTTCTTTTACCTGCATTTTACGGAGAAGAATATTTGTTGGATAAATGTTATGTAAGATGTTCCAGTGAAGAACTTTTAACCTTGATTCTCTCGTAACTTCCTTGCTCTGGACCAAGTGGATGTTTCTAATCTGAAGCCGAATTTTGTACGCCAAAAATGACACCAGCAAGGAGTTACCGTTTCTTTACTATCAAGTAATAATTTCTTAACATCCCTTATTTTCATGTTGTGCCGACCTGTCTGGCCCATTTGTTTTCCTTTTTCTTGCTCACCTTCCTGTATCCATTGAATCCATGTCTTTGGGATAGAGCTGATTAAGATGTTGTACTCCAATACCGTTTTTTGCTCTGTTTTCTCCTATCAGGTCTTGCAATTCTTCCATGGTAAGTAATCGATTTTCTCGAGGATGAATAACCTGTTTAATAGTTTCAATTCCTTTCATATGCCAAGATAGAAAGAACAATGTTTTGTGTGTTGTAAGTGATTAATGAATTATTGAAGAGCAGCTGACCATGAACATTGTCACAAGCAATGTTTTCCAGCTTTCCGGCTTTTGTGTGTTGTTTGTGTTGTTTGTTTTTCTTTGTGTGTGGTTTTGGTGGGTTTTTTAATTGTTTTTAGGGGAGGGAGAGTGTCATATACAACTATGATTCAATGAAACATCATTAAATAAAAGATACATTTATCCATCTGGCTTACATTCCATCAACTATTCACATTTTTACTGCCTCCTCGACCTGCATCTGACCGTTCATCTTCCATGTTGATGCCGTGAGTCTGTGTGATATTCACACACCTCCTCCTCAGGCCAAGTTATACCGTGAGTCTGTATAATGTACACACACTCCTCCTTCAGGTCAAGTTATACCGTGAGTCTGTATAATGTACACACACTCCTCCTTCAGGTCAAGTTATATACCGTGAGATCTGTATAATGTACACACACTCCTCCTTCAGTCAAGTTATACCGTGAGTCTGTGTGATATTCACACATTCCTCCTTCAGGTCAAGTTATACCGTGAGTCTGTGTGATATTCACACATTCCTCCTTCAGGTCAAGTTATACCGCGAGTCTGTGTGATATTCACACATTCCTCCTTCAGGTCAAGTATACCGTGAGTCTGTGTGATATTCACACATTCCTCCTCAGGCCAAGTTATACCGTGAGTCTGTGTGATTTTCACACATTCCTCCTCAGCCCAAGTTATACTGTGAGTCTGTGTGATATTCACACTCCTCCTTCAGGCCAAGTTATACCGTGAGTCTGTGTGATATTCACACACTCCTCCTTCAGCCAAGTTATACCGTGAGTCTGTGTGACATTCACACATTCCTCCTTCAGCCAAGTTATACCGTGAGTCTGTGTGACATTCACACATTCCTCCTTCAGGCCAAGTTATACCGTGAGTCTGTGTGACATTCACACATTCCTCCTTCAGGCCAAGTATACCGTGAGTCTGTGTACATTCACACATTCCTCCTTCAGGCCAAGTTATACCGTGAGTCTGTGTGACATTCACACATTCCTCCTTCAGGCCAAGTTATACCGTGATCTGTGTGACATTCACACATTCCTCCTTCAGGCCAAGTTATACCGTGAGTCTGTGTGATATTCACACATTCCTCCTTCAGGCCAAGTTATACCGTGAGTCTGTGTGATATTCACACATTCCTCCTTCAGTCAAGTTATACCGTGATTCTGTATAATGTACACACACTCCTCCTTCAGGTCAAGTTATACCGTGATTCTGTATAATGTACACACACTCCTCCTTCAGGTCAAGTTATATCGTGAATCTGTGTGATGTACACATGTCCGTCCTGTTAGTCATGTTATATTCTAACTCCATTTTAAGCACTCGTACGTGCTATTTCTCTAAGTCATTTCATTCTGTTATTCCAGTTTGAGACAAGTGCGCCCCATCCTGAAAATACGCCATTCCGTGATTCTAGTCTGTCGCCAACTCAAGCTGCGTTACGCAGTGATTACAATATGAGGTATACATCCCTTTCCGTTATTTCATGATTCCAGTGTTGTGCAGACATGTCATTCTCTTAAGTCATAATGTGCTATGGTTCTATTTTAAATTACGTACATGCCCTTCCTTGCGTCACACTTTATTGTAATTCCAAGTAAAGGTGCGCATGTTCCTTCTTGCGATTCCAGTTTACCATACATAATGACACTCCTTGAGTGATGTCAAATCCTGATTCCAATTCAAGTTTCATGTGCCCCTCCTCTTGTACCGGTACAGTGTGATTCAAGTCTGATGTTTTCTCTACTCCCACCTTTCTCTTTATTTGCCCCCC
>CM031595.1:17482717-17487717 GCA_018398815.1 Conus ventricosus | reverse complement strand
CTCTCTCTCTCTCTCTCTCTCTCTCTCTCTCTCTCTCTCTCATATTAGTGGTGTCCATCAAAACCTTTCCTTTTTTCCGACAGCATGGAGATCAAGCACCACAGGCGCCATTGAATAGGGCTTCTCGGTGCCGTGACATCATTTCCTGTCAAGACGAGTCCAACCCCTGACGACCAGTGGCTAACGTCTTTAGTCAGTCGGCGATTTTTCCTCGTTCAAATGGAAATGTGCTTTTGTGTGCGATTTCTTTGTGTCCTTTTCTCTCTTACTCCGAAAACGTAAAAGTCTATGAGCAACAAAGTTTTACTGCGATTCATAAAGTCTGCCTGGGAAATTGAGACTGCATGGGCGAAATAAAAGGAAATTAATTGGAGCGCACGCAATACCGGGCAGAGAAAGGACAATTTTGCAATGGTGAAGAATATCAGACAGAAAAAGACAAATCTGCAATGGCACGGAGTATAAAAAGAGAAAAAGTAGAAAAACATCTTTAAAAAGTGGCATGTACGGCAGTCAAGGGCAAATGTGGAGGACAAAAAATTACATAAGCAAAGACTTGAAAAGTAGGGCAAAAAAGACAAATCTGTTTAGCCACACCATATATAGAACAGGAAAAGGACACATTCTGAGGAGGTGTGGAACATTGGACAAAAAAGCAGGCAAATCTGTAAGGGCATAGACGGTAAGGACGAGTTCTTAAGGTAATGGACACAGGACAAGAAGAGCATTTCTGTGATGGCATAGTGAAGGCATGGACAATAAGATCAATCTGTGAGGGCTCGGAAGATGTGGAAGAATATACGTTATAATCTGTGTCTGTATTCTAAAATGGTCTTCTTTCTACTGGGTATACGTTAGTTTGGGGAAAAGTGAAGATGGTAAATCTACATTTTGAGGTGGAGGAATTTAGAGTGAGATGAGCTGGTTTTGAAAAGTTTAGAAAAACCTTAAATGATTTCTGATGCCACTGCCTGTCATTGGACAGATAACGAAGGACAAATTGCAAGGAGACAGAATACGGGTGGGAAAAGGGACACATTTTCCAGGGCACGGAAGATAGGACAGAAGAGGACACATTTGAGAGGGCATAGAATGTGCCTAGCAAAGGACATAATTGAGATTGCACGAAAGATAGAAAAGAAAAAGGAGACAATTATAGTGGCACCTAACATGGACAGGACAGGAAAATTCTGTGAGGGCACAGCAAACACAACCTACAAAGGATTAATCTTTGAGGGCACGGATAATATGGGAGAAGGACAGTTCTTTGAGAGCAAAGAAGAGACAACATGAAAAGGTCAACTCTGTAGGGACATGAAAGACAGGGCAGAAAAAGAACTAAAATAGCAGCAAGATTTCTGCATGTGGGTGATCATATTTGTGCTGTTGTGGCTAATTTGATGAGAGAGCAAGAAATATCACTAACCAAACAAATGCTGGAACAATTTAGAGGCCAACATTACGAAGACTCCTTGAGAAGGATAGATTCAAACTGGAGTCCCAGTGGCAGATTAAAGGCATGTCAGCTGACTTTAAGGACTTTGAATCACTCAGGATTCCCTGCTTTCGCTGCAAACGTATGTACACTGGTTAGTGTGCACCAAAGAAGCACGCAATGTAGAGTGTCCATAGATGCACATGTACACACACACACACGTACACATACACATACACACACGCGCGCGCGCGCGCGCGCGCCCGTACACACAACACACACACACACACACACACACACACACACACACACACACACACACACACGGGTGTACGCCCCTATACACAAGCATACATACAAACACGTACATGTACGCCACACATGTTCACATGCATGCACGCAGGAGCATGCTCACACAAGGCCACAGATCACACACGCGAGACACATACGCGTGCACGAAGACACACACACACACACACACACACACACACACACACACGCACGCACGCACGCACGCACGCACGCACGCACGCACACACACACACACACACACACAACACACACACACACACACACACACACACACACACACACACACACACACACATACACGCGCACGCACACACAAGTGGAGTCTGCCTTACATCATGTCGTACCCTAGACACAAACCTACAATCGTTTACTATCCCTACAGCAGTTGGGCAATGGGACTTGAACCTTTTATCCAATCTCTTTCGCAGCACTCATAATACAGTTAGATCTGGAAAGTAATCAAAGTTGGTACGCTCCAATCAGGAAATAACGACTACGCACTCTGCCGTTCGACCTCCTGAAGTCCAACTTCAATGACCCTTTTTGTGCATGACAGACGGAACAATTACACAGCACAGACGGCATTGGCTTTGCCTGGCTTCCTTTGGATGAATGTTTAAAAGACATAGACTGAAGGTGCAGTACGTAGACAAAGATCAAGATGGGTTTACCGACCTAATGTCTGTCAGCTCCCCGTATGCAAACGCTTGATTCAGTTTCTTAGCATTAAAGCTAATGTCACTGTGGAAGCACCAGCCTGAATACACTGAGATGTGTACGCCCCCCCCCCCCCCCCCCCCCCCCCTCCCATTTCCTGTCAACGATCAAAAGGCACAAACGTACACGCACGCATGCACGCACGCACACACACACACACACACACACACACATGGCATGTTAGTGGAAAGACGTTAAATGAATGACACACACACAAAACACACACACACACACACACACACACCGCACGCACGCACGCACGCACGCACGCACGCACGCACGCACGCACACTCACACACACACACCCCACGCACGCACGCACGCACGTATGCACGCACGCACGCACGCACGCACGCACGCACGCACGCGCGCACACACACACACACACACACACACACACACACACACACACACACACACACACACACACACACACACAGAGGCATACTAAGATTTTGTCGACCCCATGCGATTTTGCAGTCCCTCTTTCCATTCCCTGAAGACGTGAACGACTTTCTCCATGTTCCATAAAGAAGCCCGCATGACGTTACATGGCACTTTAGCCGCGTGATACTTGATGGTGCTGTTCCCTATGTGAAATAGCTGTTTTGTTGTCATTTAAAAACTAAATGCGTATTTTTTCTTTAACAATGTCTATTGTTTAGTCAGATTATGGGTGGTCACAAGCGCGCGTACGAGCGTGCATCTGTGTGTGTGTGTGTGTGTGTGTGTGTGGTGTGTGTGTGTGTGTGTGTGTGTGTGTGTGTGTGTGTGTCTGTGTGTGTCTGTGTGTGTCTGTGTCTGTGTCTGTTTCTGGGCAACGAGTTTTGTTCACCATAAAACTATTGTTTTCCTTTTTAGTTTTTAAAAAATCCTATTTGCCATGTACAAGGGTCACATATTTATGAAATGACTAATTGTTATGCATATCTATTGGGATTAATGTGGAAAAAAGGAAAATAAATAACACTTCTTCCATATTCTCTCTCTCTCTCTCTCTCTCCTCTCTCTCTCTTTTCTCTCTCTCTCTCTCTCTCTCTCTCTCCTCTCTCTCTCTCTCGTCTGAGCGACTGCTACTGCCCCCAAACCACATTCCAATCTACTACTAGCTTATTTGGTTCTGTCGCATCGCCTGATAGAAAATATCACGCATAGAGAAGATACTCACATCGCATGAGCTTGGTACGGTTTGTTCACAGTCATAGACCCGTTGCTGTAACGAGTCGTGTGGACGGTGCCTTTAGATTTATGGCAAGTGTCTCTCTTCTTGATGAGGACATAGAAACCAAACACCTCAGTCCTCACAGCCGTCTAGACAGGCTTCTTTTAACAAAGCTCTCTCAATCTTCAGCATTTCCTCATGTGATATTCCTTCAAGCTGATCAGGAAATCTTCTGTGTCTTCAGTCTTTCCTGGGGCATGGGATTCCCTATCACTGTCCCGTGTACGATCCACGTACAGAGTTTTAATGGGTTTTGATTTACGGTGGAGATACAGACAAAAGAGATGATACAAATAAAAAGAAATATTTTTAAAAGAAAAAGAAAGAAAGTGATCAATGACTATGAGACCATCGTTCACTATTTAAGTCTGAATTCGCCGTATTGATGGCACAGTTCTCGTGTGACAGACAGACGATCACCTTTCATATCATTGTCGTGAATGGGGCAGTTTGCGAACGCCACAGGGACTACAGTAGAGCTGAATGTCGCAAAATCGAGTCAAATGAGGGATCAATTTTTTTTCGGTTAAGATACCCTCTCTTTGCACCCAGCAGTAAATGTGTGTGTGATTCGTTCGTGGAAGATAAAGGAAGTGGACGGGAAGGGATAGACCCACCCTCCATCATGCCATGCCCTAGACTGGGTGAACTTTTAAAAGATCAACCCTGTGGCCATAGGCTATGGAAACATTTTATTTGCTAAGACTCTCTCTCTCTCTCACTCTCTCTCTCTCTCTCTCTCTCTCTCTCTCTCTCTTTCCTCTCTCTCTCTCTCTCTCTCTCTCTCTCTCTCTCTCTCACTATTAGTGGTGTCCATCAAAACCTTTCCTTTTTTTCCGACAGCATGGAGATCAAGCACCACAGGCGCCATTGAATAGGGCTTCTCGGTGCCGTGACATCATTTCCTGTCAAGACGAGTCCAACCCCTGACGACCAGTGGCTAACGTCTTTAGTCAGTCGGCGATTTTTCCTCGTTCAAATGGAAATGTGCTTTTGTGTGCGATTTCTTTGTGTCCTTTTCTCTCCTTACTCCGAAAACGTAAAAGTCTATGAGCAACAAAGTTTTACTGCGATTCATAAAGTCTGCCTGGGAAATTGAGACTGCATGGGCGAAATAAAAGGAAATTAATTGGAGCGCACGCAATACCGGGCAGAGAAAGGACAATTTTGCAATGGTGAAGAATATCAGACAGAAAAAGACAAATCTGCAATGGCACGGAGTATAAAAAGAGAAAAAGTAGAAAAACATCTTTAAAAAGTGGCATGGTACGGCAGTCAAGGGCAAATGTGGAGGACAAAAATTACATAAGCAAA
>CM031595.1:17465217-17467717 GCA_018398815.1 Conus ventricosus | reverse complement strand
CATTTGGTAATAGTTTCTATTATTACCTCTGTTTCATAATAGAGATGTGCCCTCATCTGTCCATCACCTACTGTCTAATCACTACATGTAACTGTTTCTGAAATTATGTTTTTGTTTTCCTGTACATGCGTCTTGTTTATTGTCTTTTGTTTTTGGGAGAAACAAAAAAGACTGATACTAAAGTATCAGTCTGGGGTTGACAGAGGACATTTTTGTAGTTCAAGATGGTTCTGAGATGGATTTGTCTGAATTCTACTTATCTTCTGCACTGTGCATCAAACAAACATTGCTACGCACCTCGTTTTAGATGTTTTCTTACACTTTGCCTTCTTTACAGCGCCAAAATGACTATCTAATTGTTGTGCATATCTGTTTGGATTAATCAAGAAATGTAAAAACAAAACAAAAAGGAAAATGAATATAACTTCTCTCTCTCTCTCTCTCTCTCTCTCTCTCTCTCTCTCTCTCTCTTCTCTCTCTCTCTCTCTCTCTCCTCTCTCTCTCTCTCTCTCTCTCTCTCTCTTTAATCTGACCAACTGCTGCTGCCCAAACAATATTTCTAATCTACTATTACCACTGTTTCCGTTACATCGCCTGATAAAAAGTTTACGTGTATAGAGAGTCTCACATTGCATGAGCTTCTTACGGCCCGTTTACAGCCATTTACCCCTAGTCATAACGAATCGTGTGACGGTTGCCCTTAGATTCACGGTAAACGTCACACTTCGTGATGAATACATAGAAATAAAACGCCTCAGTCTTTACAGCTGCCTGGACAAGCTCATTGTACAAAGCCCTCTCCATCTTCAGCAGTTCATCATGTAACTGTCCTTTAAGCTGATTAAGAAAGATTTCTGCATCTTCACCTTTCCCAAGACATGGAATTACCTGTCATTTTTCCGTGTGCAATCCGTTACAGAATTTTAACTGGTTTTGATTTACGGATGAGACCCAGACAAAATCAATAACAAAGAGAAAAACAAATAAAGGATTAATGATTATGAGCCCATTGCTCACTCTTCACATCCAAATCTGCCATCTTGGTGGCATATTTCTTGGTGTGAAAGAGACAGATGTTCAAACTGCATGTCATTATCATCAAAAGGGGGCAGTTTGTGAATACTGCAGGGACCTGAGTAGAATGGTAAGAGCGTTAGCTGGCGGAGATGACAATCGCAAGATCGAGCCAAATGTGGGGTCATATTTTTTTCCGGATAAGAACCCCTCTCTTTCCACCCAGCAGTGAATGTGTGTGTGATTCAGTTCGTGGACAGATAAAGGAAGTGGACGGGAAGGGAGAGACGCCACCCTCAATCATGCTGTGCCCTAGACTGGGTGAACTTTTAAAAGATCAACCCCTGTGGCCATAGGCTATGGAAACATTTTAGTTTGCTAAGACTCTCTCTCTCTCTCTCTCTCTCTCTCTCTGTCTCTCTCTCTCTCTCTCTCTCTCTTCTCTCTCTCTCTCTCTCTCTCTCTCTAATATTAGCGGTGTTTATCAAAACCTTTCCTTTTTTGCGACAGCATGGAGATCAAGCACCACAGACGCCTTTGAATAGGGCTTCTCGGTGCCGTGACATCATTTGCTGTCAAGACGAGTCAAACCCCTGACGACCAGTGGCTAACGTCTTTAGTCAATCTGCGATTTTTCCTCGTTCGAACTGAAATGTGCTTTTGTGTTTGATTTCTCTGCGCCCTTCTCTCTCTTATGGCGAAAACTTAACAGTCTATGAGCAACAAAGTTTTGCCGCGATTCATAAAGTCTGCCTGGGTAATTGAGACTGCATGGGCAAAGCGAAGGAATTTTTTTCAAGCCCCGCAATACCAGGCAGAGAAAGACAATTTTGCAATGGTGGAGAATATCAGACAGAAAAAAAAGGTAAATCAACAAAGGCATGGAGTACAAAATGAGAAAAAGTTAGAAATATGTTTAAAAAGTGGTATGTACGACAGTCAAGGGCAAATCTGGAGGACAAAAAAATTCAATTTTCCAAGACTTGAAAAGGCAAATCTGTGAGGCCACACAGTATATAGAACAGAAAAAGGACACATTCTGAGGAGGTGCGGAACATAGGAACGAAAGTGGGGCAAAGATGTAAAGACATACACGGTAAGGACAAGTTCTTAAGGTAATGGAATACAGGACAAGAAGAGTACTTCTGTGATGGCATTGTATACACAACAGGAAAAAGAACACATCTGCAAAGGCATAGAAAATAAACTAAATCTTTGAGGCTCAGAAGATGTGTAAGAAAAAGGACGAAACTGTCGGATAAAGGAAAGCAGGACATAAAAAAAGAAGCACAGAAGATGGAACAGGAGAAGACGTATTAGTAAAGACAAGCAATGTAGACAGAAATGGACACAATTAGGAGGGGAAGGAACTGAACAACTAAAGAGACGAATCTGCTGGAACACTAAAGACAGTACAGAGGAAAATACATTTGGAAAGCACAGACAATAGAACAACAAAAGGCCAAAACCTGCCCTGTCAGGAAAC
>CM031595.1:17457717-17460217 GCA_018398815.1 Conus ventricosus | reverse complement strand
TTGCCTTTTGAACAATGGTTTTTCCCATATTGTGTGTGCACAACCATTTCTGCACATAGGTAGCTGTTACAGGTGAATGAAGGGAGGTCTGAATGGTGTGTGAGAGCGCAATGAGTAGTTTTAGGTAGAATTGCGTTTGTACATATACTATTTACGACGACGACGACGACCACTACCACAACCGCCGCCACCATCATCGCTGCTGCTACTACTACTACCACTGCTACTACTACTACCACTACTACTACTGCTGCTGCTGCTGCTGCTGCTGCTGCTGCTGCCGCTGCTGTTGCTGCTGCTGCTGCTGGTGCTAACGCTACTGCTATTACTACCACCACTACTACTACTGCTGCTACTACTACTACTATACTACTACTACTACTACTACTACTACTACTACTACTACTACTACTACTACTACTATCATTATCAAAACAGGATGGACTTGCAGGTTTACAATGTAAACGGATAGCACAGATTACTAAGACTGCTAGAGAGGCCCAGGGCAAAACACCTCGGAATTGCTTGATTGGTTGATTGATTTGTTATCACCTTTTTGTACGTATTTATGTATGTGTGTGTCCATGTGTGTATGGATGTGTATGTGTGTAAATGTGCATGTATGTATGTATGTATGTATGTATGTATGTATGTATGTATGTATGTATGTATGTATGTATGTATGTAATGTATGTATGTATGTATGTATACACGTACGTAATGGATAGTGTGTATATATGTTTGTATTTGTTTAATCTAGTTATGTCATTTTCAATCATTTCGTTGGTTATCTGTTTCCTTTACTCATGTATCTATCTACTTATCATGCATATATTTATCTTTTTGATTTGTTTATTTCTTGATAGTTTAATTCATGATTTATTTGTTAACAATATTGGTGTGAATGTTTGCGATTTAGTAGTTATCTGATGCCAAACTAAACATTATGGAACCAAGGTATTCCTTTTAAACTGTAGGACGGTGCACGTGCATCAAGCGCTACCCCCACCCCCCCCCCCCCCCTCTCCCCCCCCCCCCTCACTCCCTCTCTGTTTTTCCCTGAATGGCTTCTTTACAACCGATACAAAGGACAAAAAAGTATGGTGTACCGTCAGGCAGCCAGTCATTGCATGTGCTGATAGACTATCAGACAGGCGTCTATCCCACTGATGGTGCTATCATTGAGTAGATGCTTCTCTGATAGTCTGTCAGAACATGCAATGGCTTAATTACTGCTTGACACTGTACCGTACCTTTTGTCTGGCCCACATCCCACGAAGGGCTCTGCATTCCCTGTTCAAGACTTTCCTGCAGGGCAAAAAGAGGACGGATGATGCAGAAACGTACCCTATTCTTTCTGATTGCACACTCTTATAATTTTCATACCCCCCCCCCCCCCCCCCCCCCCCCCCATGATCTGTGACAATTACAATGTGTCTTTGATTAACGACCATCACAATACCATGTAATCTATGACTTTTTGAGACAACCTCAAAGGTGCAGGATTATCATGACACCCATACAATTTACATCTCATTAATACACCCCTGTGATGTACGACTATCTTGACACCATTTTCAACTATGATTTTTAAGACACTCCAGTGATCAACGATTTTAAAGACACTCCATTGACCTATGATTTTTAAGACACTCCAGTGACCTATGATTATTAAGACACTTCAGTGACCTATGATTATTAAGACACTTCACTGACCTATGATTTTAAGAACTCCAATGATCTATGACTATTAAGTCACTCCAATGACCTATGATTTTTAAGACACTTTCAGTGACCTATGATTATTAAGACACTCCAATGATCTGTGATTTTAAGAACTCCAATGATCTATGACTATTAAGTCACTCCAATGACCTATGATTTTTAAGACACTCCAATGATCTGTGATTTTTAAGATATCCCAATGACCTATGATTTTTAAGACACTCCAATGATCTGTGATTTTTAAGACACTCCATTGACCTATGATTTTTAAAACATCCCATTGATGTACGATTAATCACGACAGCTTATGATCAACGAGTTTTTAAGATATCCCTATGATTTAAGACTGGTTAAGACTCCCCTATGATGTACGAGTAATACAACACCATTATCATCTATGGCTTCTTAACACATCCCTGTGATGTGCGACAATCACGACATCCCTTCGATCGATCTATGACTTTTAAGACACCTCTTTGATCTACAACAGCTATGTACTCCCTGCGACCTACAACTATCGCAATAACTCTATGATGTGGAATTATGGCAACGCCACTTTAAACTATCACGATACCTTTATTCTATGACTTTCTAAGACATCCCTATGATGTTTGTCAGTCACGACACCCTTAGATCAACACTACGACACCCTTGTGATCTATAACAATTACGATATCCGTATGATCTACAACTATGAATACCCTGTAATCTACAGCCATGACGCAATGATGAGACGCATGATATGACGCATGACGCATGATCTATGATGCACGGT
>CM031595.1:17440217-17450217 GCA_018398815.1 Conus ventricosus | reverse complement strand
GTATATTTAACATCAAACTTTCATGGAACCAACATATTGATCTATTTTGAATAAAGCAAGAAAAAGTTTAAACTTTCTAAAGATCATAAGCAAACAAAAATGGGGACAAGATAAAGAGAGTTTAACACTCCTGTCTTCTGCTCTTGTGCGGTCTAGATTGATTTATGCTCAAGAAGTATTCTTCAGGCCCCACAGCATCTACTTAATAAGTTACAAAGTGTAGACTGCAAAGCATATAAACTTGCTCTTGGAGTTCCCACACATACCTGCAACATTGGGACATACTATGAAAATTGGAATTTTACCTTTGAACGAGTTTTCGAAAAGTGTCCTCCACCAAATTTGTTTTAAAGAACCTTTCACAAAAAAGTTTCTGTAAAAATGAAGTATCTCTAAATTCAGATACAGATTTTGCTAAAAGAGCAAAAAAACTAAAATCAGCAAAATCTATTCAGTCATAGACATCTACTCTTCTGAAAAAAACCAACATAAACCAAAGTAAATAACTGTCAATCCGTCCTTTCCACCCATTCCCAAATGGGAACAAACCAAAGCAAATTATGACACAAACTATACTGAACTGAACAAAAACGATCCACCATATCTTTTAAAAAAATTATGTAAATTCTTATTGGAAGATCAACATAAGGATCATCTGCAAATTTTTACAGATGGTTCAGTGTTAGATGACCATAGAGCAGGAGCAGCTTTTATAATACCAAATTAAAAGTGGAGGAATTTTATCATTTGGCAAACACTTGTCAATATTTACTGCAGAATTAGTTGCTGTTCTAATGTCCCTAAAGTATGTTTTAAAGTCTTCCATAGAAAATTGTCAACTTTTATTGTGCAGTGATTCAAAGTCAGCCCTTTCTGCCTTACAGTCTCTAAATCCAAAGATCCGCTGTGAGACTATTACAGAAATTAATTACGTGACACATCTCCTATCGATGAAAAGAATAAATGTGACTTTCTGTTGGGTGCCCTCACATTGTGGAATTTCAACAAATGAGAAAGTTGATCAAGCTGCTCGGAGAGCAGCTCGCAACATTGAAGGAACGACTACTCTGAACATTCCGCTAGACCTATCAGAATGTTATACTTTAATTACTAGGGGCATCCTTTAACAGTTTCAAGAGGTTATTGGAAGACACAGATAGCCAATATTATCACAACTGTATACAGCCAAATCCCGACATCCACCCCCAAACTCAATTAGACAAATTTGAAAATACGACATCTAGAGAGGTAGTAACTTAATTCATAGGATGCGCTTAAATTCACTTCGAACCAAATACAGTAAAAATGTTACATGCATGTGTGGGGAAACTCTCAGTGTACGTCACCTGCTACTAGATTGTCAAGAGTAAAGAATACAGTGCTCAAAGCTGGTTCTAATATTTCACATAATAGATCGACTCCACTGACTTTACCAAAAATTTTTAATAATTATGCTTTACTTTGTTCGATATGCCCACATCTATTACGTAGTCCAGTAGGAATTTGTCTTTAACTTTCAACAACCCCTCATACACAAAAAGAAATTACTTACTTACTTACTCACTTACACACACACACACACACACACACACACACACACACACACACACACACACACACACACACAAGCGCGCCACACACTCATGCATCTAAATACACAGGAGCGCGCGAATGTGCGCTCACACACACACACACACACACACACACACACACACACGCACACACGCACACACGCACGCACGCACGCACGCACAAAACACACACACACACACACACACACACACACACACACACACACACACACACACACAATCCGTCTGAAATCACTTTAAGTGGGAAGACGTTAAACTGAAGAAGAAGAACAACAACAACACACACACACACACACACACCACACACACACACACACACACACACACACACACACACACAGGCTCCAAAGCAGGACAAAGATACTCGCTCCACGGCTAAACCATTATTGTCGTTTGACAGAGGGAGGGAGGGAAAGGCTACAGGGCGGTGTCCCATGTATGATTAAACAGAACAGACACCTCTGAGCCCCCCAGAAACGACTAGGCAGCAGTACAGTGCTTCTATTGCCGAGTTGTCTTATGACGGATTCTGGAGGCCGGAATAGCCTAGTGGTAGACCGCCGGACTCGTAATCTTAGGGTTGCGGGTTCAAATCTCGGCCGGGCCGTTTCGGAACAGGGGGATTTCTGGCTCCATTTCCCATATAGTCCTTCGAATGAGACTATAAACCGAGGTTCCGTGTGTGAACGCAAGCATAACATCTTGCACACACGTAAAATCCCATCATCAACTTTCGGAAGAGAAGGCCAGTTTGGCTGTTGGTATGGATGACACGTTACACATAGCATGCACCTCCTCCGAAGATGGAGTATGGCTGCATTAATGGCGGGATTAAAAAAAAAAACGATCATACACACAAAACTCCAATCCCTTTGTTGGGTAGATGGGATTAATACTTGCCTGTCAATACAGGGAGTGTCCGCAGCAGTATCAGACTGTGTACGTGAAAAAGAAAAAGAAAAGAAAAAAAAAGACGAACTCCATTTATCTTATATCAATGCTCACCCCACGCGCACAATTTCTCGCAGGTCTGATATACAGACGGGGCGGGGTAGAAAGAGAGAGAGGGGGGGAGGGAGAGAGAGAGAGAGAGAGAGAAGAGAGAGAGAGAGAATATTGTTTTAATAGCATGAACACAAGCATGCAATAGAGTGCTGATTCGTGCACTTATGAGCGCCGCGCCGACGTGCGCCCTCCTCCACCACCACCCCCGCTCTCTCTCTCTCTCTGTTCTTATTTTTTAAACCTCATTTTGCATGCTTCTACATTCATTGCCGTGTCTTATTCTGCTTTGTTGACCCTTCTGAGGGTGAACACTGCACGTAAAAAAGCGTGTGCTTATCTATCATTCTCGTAAATGAAGTATTCTCTCTCTCTCTCTCTCTCTCTCTCTCTCTCTCTCTCTCTCTCTCTCTCTCTCTCTCTCTCTCACACACACACACACACACACACACATGCACGCACGCACGCACCCACGCGCATGCACGCACCCACGCGCACGCACGCAAGCACGCACGCACGCAGGCATGACGCACACACACACACAAACGCACACACACACACACACACACACACACACACACACACACACACACACACACACACATACATGCTCCGAAAAAGGTCGATAAATCACGATAGCTCCCGAGTACGCAGTTATTGTCGTCTGTAGGATGTTTTAGTATGTGTGTGCCACGTGCACTGGAACCGGACAGGCACTACTGGTCACCAGTGAAGCGACCCGAGTGCAGTGCAGGGTCTCCTACAGCAGGTTTCCTCACGACAACTCCACACTGCATGCTCTCTGTAGATTGCAGGGATAGAGCTGTCGTGGGACAAAGCCCTAATGGGTTGTATATGGAGGAGCCAAACTGCAGCAGGTCCCCCCCAAACCATAAATATATGTGTGTCTGCAAGGATCAATTTCAGGAAGCAAACAACACTGAGGCGCGCGCGTGCGCGCGCGCGCGCACGCGCACACACACACACACACACACACACACACACACACACACACACACACACACACACAGCGCGCGCACACACACACACACACACGCACGCACACACACATGCGCACACACACACACAAACACACACACATCCTACACACGGCTGTCAACATGTACGAAAAATTCCCGTAATAATAGTATCTTAAAACATTGCAAGATCTTAACAATCCTAATCCTTTTGCTTGAGCTACGGACATCGTAAATGGAGGTACATTTTGGCGACGCTGAGCCTGAGGGTCATAGCCACTCCCACAGTGTGGGTCGTAATGATTAATATTGCTGCTGTGTTAAGTTAAAAAAAAATTCTCTTGATCGGGCAAACGTACTGGATATACGTATACGATAATGAAGGAATCTTCCAGAAAGAGATCTAACCAGAGCTACTTTGTTTTAAAAAAAGGCTGTAATGCAAGTGGAAACTCGATGTTGATAGTGCTTAGCGCCTATCTTCATTTTGCTCATAGGAATATGGGAGTGTCTCACATGGCCGACAGTGATAAGCAGTGACTGCCGTGTCAGTAAGTTGTGTATTATCAAGGAACAATGGCCAGTCTCACCCTCTTTGGCGGGACTTTGTGATGACTATGAAGTTCAATGACTATTCAGTTGTGACTCTGAATGCATGGTCACACGCTGAACAATCGCGGCTGGTAGACATCGTGACTATTGGACAAACAGTTACTGAACTGACTCTTTGTTCATCTGGCCCTGGATTATTAACAAATTAATATCTTTGCTGGATGGACTCCAGTCGCTCGAGAAAAACATAATTCTTTGTCAAAAGTATGTTCAATAAATTACATTTTCGATCATTTGACTGTGGTCAATTGACCCAATGGATGGACTGTTCTATACCCTGTCCTTTACGATCAGTTGAAGAGCTATAGTAACTCGACCCAAACTCTAACAAAATGCGTGTTTGTGAAGTTCAGTTTTACCTAGCTCCGCACAACTCAGGCAGACCCACTCACGACCCACACATAGCTACCAACACGTAAAAGAAAGCATTGATTACAACAGACATGATCCATCTGCGAGAACACAGATGACACTGGGCAGAACTGAGCGTGCGCGTGCCAGCCAAACCGAGAATCCTGGCCTGTCTTGTTCAAGGAACACATGCTATGTTACTGCTACAGTGCTCAGAGAAAACGGACTTTCTGGGGAACCACCCGATTGAGATTTATGTACGGTAATAAAGAACAACATTAGCAGGTCTATCTATCTTCGATAAACACACAGAATTACAGTTTACTTGTCTTAAGATAGTTTTAATGTGAACATTTCAACTGAATTCAGAAAGCGCACTGTGCCTACCTTCATTTAGCTGGCCCATAGGTTTGGGGATCTCATGACTCCAGCCATGACAAGCAGCGACTGTCACGTCAGCCAGACGGTATGAGAGGAACGTTGTGGTCACATGTTGCCACAAAGAGCGATTTTTAATGGACTGTAATGACTTCTTCTTCTTCTGCGGACGCAGGCTGATACTCCTGCGGGACACTCCCTATATAGACAGGCAAGTATTAATGCCATCTACCCAACAAAGGGAGTGGTGTTTTGTGTGTATGACCGTTTTTTATCCCGCCATTAAGGCAGCCATACTCCATCTTCGGGGAAGGTGCATGCTATATGTAAGGTGTCATCCATACCAACGGCCAAACTGGCCTTCTCTTCCGAAAGTTGGTGATGGGATTTTACGTGTGTGCAAGATGCTATGCGTGCGTTCACACACGGAACCTCGGTTTACAATTTCATTCGAATGACTATATGGGAAATGGAGTCAGAACTAATGTTAACTCCGAGGTGAAAATCCCCCTGTACCGAAACGGCCCGGCGGAGATTCGAACCCCCAACCCTTGGATTACGAGTCCGGCGCTCTAACAGCTGAGCTATTCCCGCCCCCACTGTAATGTCTAATGGCTGCAAAGTTCATTGACTGGTGGTAGTTCACTCATCAAACTGCCTACATGGTCATATTTCAATCGCGGTCAGTGAACGCCGTGGTCATCAGTCAAACAGTCGTTGAACTGTTTGATTATCTAACCAGTCTCTGGTCTGCATAGGTCAGGCATCTGCAAACTCTCATCAGTGAGATCCTCGTCACAATCTTTTATTGTGGTGCAGTCTATATGGACGTCTCTGTCCGTACTGACGCTTCTTTGATGACACTGGAATCGAAGTTGATGACCAGAGGCAGACAGATGGATGGGACTTGGTCAGACAGCTGACCACTCAAGGATTGCTCTGTCTGGGCAGACAGTCCCACAGGTTGACAGAACTCTCGGGGGTACCGTTTATCAACTGACAATCTCGCTCTTTCACTGGAAACCTTTTCTTCAGCTTGCTTACTTCACGCCATTTAAGCAGCAACCACCATGCCCTTCTCTTAGCACAGCTAGTTCCCCTACCTTCTGTAAGTTCTGTGCCCGTAACTTCCTCTTTTCTACCAGTCTTTGACTCTACCTTTTATATACTTACTTTTATATCTTTCTTTCTTATCGTCTACTACTGTTCTGCATTTGTTGACCATTCTCCTGTTATTGTGCTCGGGACTTTTATATACTTTTCTTACCTGATAGCAATAAAGAACATGTCAGCCATTTCGTCATAATCTGTTGTGTAAATAGTGAAAGTTGTACACACTGTTTAGAGTGGAAACTTGCTGTTCATTCTGCAGTGTTGCATGACCCCTTAGGGCTTTTTTTTTTACTCATTTTTTTTGTGACTCAAAACTTTCAGACCCAATAAAAGTTATCTATCAACTCGCGCCATTCTATGAACATTCGACTCCTTAAGTAAGACCTTGGCGCATTCATGTTTGGTGAGCATCCGCCACTCTTCTTTCCTTCTTTCCCGGTCCTTCCCCTCCACCCCTACCCCCTCTATCCCCACCCCCCACCCCCTCCCTCCCCCCCCCCACCCCCCCCCCCACCCCCCCGCCTCATTTACCGACCTTCTGCCCTCTCCAGATTAGTGTCCATTTTTACTTTCTCTTCTCTCCCGGCGTACCGCGCATGGCCTCATAATTTATCGCCTAATCAAGTTTCGCCTAATCACGGCTCGCAGGACACACCCGCTGACTCGCTCTGTGACAGACCGATTCGGGAGAGATGTGAGCGGAGAAGCCAACGCCTGCACTGAGAGATGTGAGCGGAGAAGCCAACGCCTGCACTGAGAGATGTGAGCGGAGAGGCCAACGCCTGCACTGAGAGATGTGAGTGAGCGGAGAAGCCAACGCCTGCACTGAGAGATGTGAGCGGAGAAGCCAACGCCTGCACTGAGAGATGTGAGCGGAGAAGCCAACGCCTGCACTGAGAGATGTGAGTGAGCGGAGAAGCCAACGCCTGCACTGAGAGATGTGAGTGAGCGGAGAAGCCAACGCCTGCACTGAGAGATGTGAGCGGAGAAGCCAACGCCTGCACTGAGAGATGTGAGCGGAGAAGCCAACGCCTGCACTGAGAGATGTGAGCGGAGAAGCCAACGCCTGCACTGCGAGATGTGAGCGGAGAAGCCAACGCCTGCACTGAGAGATGTGAGCGGAGAAACCAACGCCTGCACTGAGAGATGTGAGCGGAGAAGCCAGCGCCTGCACTGAAAGATGTGAGCGGAGAAGCCAACGCCTGCACTGAGAGATGTGAGCGGAGAAGCCAACGCCTGCACTGAGAGATGTGAGCGGAGAAGCCAACGCCTGCACTGAGAGATGTGAGCGGAGAGGCCAACGCCTGCACTGAGAGATGTGAGCGGAGAAGCCAACGCCGGCACTGAGAGATGTGAGCGAGCGGAGAAGCCAACGCCTGCACTGAGAGATGTGAGCGGAGAAGCCAACGCCTGCACTGAGAGATGTGAGCGGAGAAGCCAACGCCGGCACTGAAGCATGAAAACAGTGGTTGAGGTAACCGTGATTAGGTGAGGAGAGGCACTCTGCTTCATCGCTTTGACCACACCTTTTGGATGCAAAAAGAATCGTGGTCAGAGATTTCAGTGTTCCTTTTTTTTTTTTTCTTTCTGCAGACACAGGCTGATACTCCTGCGGACACTGCCTGTATAGACAGGCAGTGGAGTTTTGTGTGTATGACCGTTTTCTTTATCCCGCCAATAAGGTAGCCATACTCCATCTTCAAGGAAGGTCCATGCTATGTGTAACGTGTCATCCATACCAACGGCCAAACTGGCCTTCTCTTCCGAAAGTTGGTGATGGGATTTTTTTGTGTGTGCAAGATGTTGTGCGTGCGTTCACACACGGGGCCGGGGGAGTAACGATACGGGGGAGTAATGAGCTGATCCGCACACACGAAACCTCGGTTTATAGTCTCATTCGAAGGGCTGTGTGGGAAATGGAGTCAGAACCAATGTTAACTCCGAGGGAAAAATCCCCCTGTACCAAAATTCGAACCCGCAACACCAGGATCACGAGTCCGGCGCTCTACCAACTGAGCGATTCCGGCTCCCTAGTATTCCTTAACCTTCACTTTTTCTACGCACTGCGAAACATGAAGTCACTGGGGCGTCGCATGAAGAACAGTTCACCAGGTTCCTCCGGCTCTGTTGATTGTGGACCAAGGCCTCAGTCTCTGCAGACGTTTCCCCTGTCCATTCGGTAGTTTTGTCTGTCCATCAGGCGTTTTCTTTCTATCTTTCCCTCTGTCTTCCTCCCACAGTATATCCTGGAGAACTTGTTATCTGGCCATGGGGGGGGGGGGGGGGGGGGGGATTCTTTTCTAAACTGACTTTATCAGGGATTCATATGGTCTGCTTTGCCGATTGGTGGTTTCTACACACTTGTTCAACGGTGTTATGCTCGGTGTATCTGGTGTTTAGTATCGTGTGATGACACCTGATTTCTATGGCTTGGATTCTTCTGTTTAGTTTCATCGTGAGGGTCCATGTCTGGCATCTGAGCGAGAAGATGGAATATAAAAGTGCACATTTGTAGCCTGATCTTGTGTATTATAGAGATGGTTTTTATCCATACAGAGCTATGCTAGAGCCGTTCAGTGTTCCACCTCTCCCAACGATTCTACCACCCCTCTGTTTACCGCGTGCATCTGTCATCATCTGCATCTGATTGTCACCCGCGCGTCTGTATGGAATTTTACCACCTACGCGCTAGATTACAACAAAAGAGCTGATACATCATAAACTGCCATCAGCATTTTTATAAATGTATAAAAGTTTAGAGACCAATGACGGGTGAATTGTCAAAAAGGCAGAAAAGCAGTGTGCATAGGAAGATAAAGATAAGCGTATGAATAGACTGAGTCAAAGAGAATGACAGAACACAGAAAATTTCTGACACAAAACTTGCTGTAGGTAGGGGAGCTGTTCAGGGGCTGAACACGTGCGTTGATGGTACTACCACTTAGAGGGCATGAAGTAAGGAAGCAGCAACCATTTCAGGTGAAACTGGCAGTTGATCAATGGTACTCCTGAGTGTTCCGTCAATTGGTGGGACTGTCTGCCCAGACAGAGCAATCCTGGAGTGGTCAGCTGTCTGACCAAGTTCCATCCATCTGTCTGCCTCTGGTCATCAACTTCGATTTCAGTTTCACCAAATACGCGTCAAAACGTGCGGACTAGTCCATATACGCTACACCACATTTGACTAAACGATGAAGTCACAATACACTGGGATTATGGCGGGATAACTCTGTAGGTGAATAAGAAAACAAGGAAAGAGTTGTGAACAGAATCTCATGGAGAGGACTCAGCAGATGCTCGACCTATGCAGACAGGGGACTGGTTTAATAAACAGACGGTTCAACGACTGTTAGTCCGATGAAAGTGACGTCCACAGACTACGGTTGTAAGGTGACTCTGTGGTCAGTGTAACGTACGAATGATCACCGACTACTAGATTTTGCAGTCATCAACAGTTCTTGAAGTTTACTCTTTTGGTAACAAGTGACCTCAATGTCCTACACACACACGCACACACGCACGCACGCACGCACGCTCGCTCTCTCGCACGCACGCACGCACGCACGCTCCCACGCACGTACACACACACACACACACACACACACACACACAGACACACACACACACACACACACACACACACACACACACACACACACACACACACACACACACACACACAGCACGCACACGCACACACACACAGTAGTTGACGTTCTTGGTTGGATATGTGAGATGTCACATTCCTACCAGCTGGCAGAATGATGGTAATGCAGCGTGTGTTCAGTGTGCTAAACGTTTTCTTGAACTTGCTTGCGATCACCGGCTGAGCTTGCAGCAGTTGTATCTGTATTAACGATATCTGGAGTGTTCGTAAATGGATTTTGATTGTTTTAAATATCTGTCTATCTATCTATATATCTATATATCCATCTACCTATTTATCTATCTATCTATCTATATATCTATCTATCT
>CM031595.1:17425217-17430217 GCA_018398815.1 Conus ventricosus | reverse complement strand
GACCTTGCAATCATCGTTGATTTTTTCTGTCCTTTACTTGTGCCACTATAGATTAGCCTTTAGATTGCCTTTAGATTAGCCTTTAGATTAGCCTTTAGATTAGCCTATAGATTAGCCTTTAGATTTGCCTTTAGATTAGCCTATAGATTAGCCTTTAGATTTGCCTTTAGATTAGCCTTTAGATTAGCCTTTAGATTTGCCTTTAGATTAGCCTTTAGATTAGCCTTTAGATTAGCCTTTAGATTTGCCTTTAGATTAGCCTTTAGATTAGCCTTTAGATTAGCCTTTAGATTAGCCTTTAGATTTGCCTTTAGATTTGCCTTTAGATTAGCCTATAGATTAGCCTTTAGATTTGCCTTTAGATTAGCCTTTAGATTAGCCTTTAGATTAGCCTTTAGATTAGCCTTTAGATTTGCCTTTAGATTTGCCTTTAGATTAGCCCTTTAGATTAGCCTTTAGATTAGCCTTTAGATTTGCCTTTAGATTTGCCTTTAGATTAGCCTTTAGATTAGCCTTTAGATTTGCCTTTTTTAACCAACAATTTTCTTGGCCCGTTTTCTGTGCGCCGGAAGATTTGAATATTTTTTTCTGTGCCCTAGAAGATTTGAATATTTTTCTGTGCCCTAGAAGATTTGAATATTTTTTCTGTGCCCTAGACGATTTGAATATTTTTAAGTGCTCTGGAAGATTTTAATATTTTCTGTATCTCTTTCATTCCTTCGTAGATGTGGTCGCTTATTTACCATTTTCTGTGCACTGGAAGGTTTGACTGTTTTTTTGTAGTTTCTGTCTAGACAGATGTCTTCCTGACTTTCCCATGGTTCGTTCCATGTCTGATTTGTTTTTTATCCTTTGCAGTCTGACCTGGCAGAGAAGTCTTTTTCGTCTCATTTTCCGTACCTTCGATTAGTTTTTATTTTTCTGTCTGTATTTACTGCCCCCGCAAAATGTTTTCTTCTGGTCCATGTTCTGTGCCTTCGAGGATGAGTCCCTTTCAGCCTTTATTTAGTGTTCTTATTGCATGTTTTTTTTTTCTGTCTGATACGCTGTTTCATCACATAGAAGTCATTTTCTCCTATTCCTAGTGCTTTTTTTTTCAGATGCATCATTCATCCAAGCTGTCGAGTTTTCTGTCCTTTTTCCGTGTCCTCGCGTATTTCTCCATCCCATTTTCCATGCCCTATATGATATGTCCATTTTTTTCCTGTTCACATTCCTTATCATCGCAGATATGTCTTTTTTCCATCCCATTTTCTCTGCTCTAGAAACTTTGTTGTTCTTGTTGTTGTTTTACTACATTCTTGACCCTGGCTAGCCCATTTGTTCCATGTTCTCAGCCCTGTCATATTTCCTCTTGACATTTGCTATATTCCGTGCCCTCGCACCACTATCTGTTGTGTCCCGTTTTCAGGTTTCTCGGATGATTTATGTTTTCTGTATCCAAATCTTGTTCTCTTCGCAAATATGTCTCTTATTCTCCATTTTCTTTCTCCTGTCAGATGTCTCCTTTTCTGCCCTTATCCTTTTGATCCTATGTTCTGTACTCTCGTACATTCGTTGTTGTTGTTTTTCGGTGATATGCCCCGTGCCCTTGCAGAGGTCTCCTTCTTTTTCTGTCCTGTCGTCCGTTGACTCGGACATTTGTTTCGTCTCGTCTTTCCTGAACTGGCAGATTTGCCCTTATTTCTCTGCTAGCATCTTTCGTAAATGTCTTCTTTTGTTTTTCTTTACTGTCTTCCGTGCCCAGTTAGATCTTCATCTTTTACTGTTCAGTTCTATTTCCTCCAGTCTGTGCCCATTTGTGTTTCAGCATTGCGTTCCCTTGTAGACATGTTTGCCTCTCTTCCGTGTTCCATGCTGTCACAGATTTATCTTTTATTTTCCTTTTCTGCTTCCCGTTAGCACATAGTTTTATCCTGCCCCCCCCCCCCCCCCCCCCCCCCCACACACACACACACACACACATATTTTTGTGCCGTCGTAGATGCGTCCTTTTTTGTGTGTTTTATTTTCGCTGCCGTCACAGATTTGTCCCTGTATTCTGCCGTAGATTTTGTGCCCTCGACGAGGTGTTCTTTTTGTCCCATACCCTTAAATCTTTGTCCTTATCCTCTCTGCCCTTAAAGATATGCCCTTTTTTTCTGTCCTACGTTCCCGTTCTGTATATTTTTACCTGACAAACTTGTCTCGTCATGTCCTACTTTCCAAACCTTTGCAGATTTGATTTTTTTTTTTTTTTGTCCTACAGGTTTGTCCTTCATGCTTGTTATATATACCATGTTCTCACATAATTCTCTTTTTGTTCTGTTGTTTTTATTTTCCTTTGTTGAATTGCAGATCTGTCTTCTTCTACATAAAAGCTCAAATGCAATTCCAGCACTGTCCGTTCTCTGCCCAGTATCGCGTGCCCTCGAAGAATGTTCGTTTTATTTTACCCGATCCAATGCATTCTCAATCTCTTACGCAAACTTTATAAATGGCAGCAAAACGTAGCTGCTCACAGACTTTAAGGTTTTCGGCGTAAGAGTGAACAGGCACAAAGAAATCGCACACAAAAGCATCTTTCCTTCGAACGAGGCAAAGTCGCCGACCACGTTACCAACTAGTCGCCAGGGTTTCAACACGTCTTGACAGGAAATGATGTCACGGCACTGGAAGACCTACTCAATGGCGCTTGTGGTGCTTGATCGCTGTTGTCGCATAGAAAAGGAAAGTTTTTGATGAACGAAGCTGAAGAGAGAGAGAGAGAGAGAGAGAGAGAGAGAGAGAGAGAGAGAGAGAGAGAGAGAGAATAATCACAAATGAGCTTTTTTTTTGCATATGGCCCTGGATAAAGAAATGTACACAGAAAGAAAAATATGTATATCACAGTATTACTAAGATCCAACAACGTACTTATGTGAAATGAGTAAACTATTGCACACGCAATAAATGTAAAGAAGAAAAAAAACGTAATGTAATGATGCATTGAGAGAGAGACAGAGAGACAGAGAGAGAGAGACAGAGACAAGAGAGAGGAGAGAGAGAGAGAGAGAGAAGAGAGAGAGAGAGAGAGAGAGAGAGAGAGAGAGAAGAGAGAGAGAGAGTTCTAAACTTTTCAGTTGATTGGAAAGGGGGAAAACAAACAAACAGAAACGAAAACAGAACAAAGAAAGGAAAAAAGAAAAGCACACAGAGTCAAGAAGAACGCCAAACTGTATACGATACCAGTAGCCTATGTACAAAAGTGTAACAGAGAGAGAGAGAGAGAGAGAGAGAGAGAGAGTATAGGCGCATTACAAAGAGAGACCTAGCAAACCAAAATGTTCCAGTCACCTATGGCCACAGGGTGGGCTGAACTTTCACAAGTTCACAGTGTCTAGGGCACGCCATGATGAATGGCGGCGTCCACCCCCCTCCCCCACCCCTCCCTTCATCCCGTTCCACGAACTGAAATCAAATACACATTTACGTGTGGTTCCATTTCACCACCGTCCGCTCCGCATGCAAACGCTCTTCCCATTCTACTATGGTCCCTCTAATGTTCGCAAACTACCCCGTTTATGGTAATGATATGAAATTCGAACAGCTCTGGCCATCTCACCCAGAAATGTGCCATCCATTAGGTGACATCGGACATGACAAGAGAGCACTGGTCTCTTATCATAGGACGCTTTATTGCTTTCTCTTTTCACCTTTACTCTGGGTCTCATCTGTAAATTAAAACCAGTTAAAAAATCTGTAATTGGATCGCGCACGATAAAATGACAGGCAATTCCATACCTCAGTCAGGAAAGACTGAAGACGCAGAAAGCTTTTTTGATCAGTTTTATATCAGTTAAATTAGGAAAACGCTGAAGATGGAGAGAGCTTTGTAAAATAAGTCTGTCTAGACAGCTGTGGAGACTGAGGTGTTCGGTTTCTATGTCCTCATCATGAAGCATGACGCTTACCATGAAGCTAAAGGTACCGTCACACAATCCGTTACAATTACAAATCTATGGCTGCTAAAGGACCTCACCAGCATCACGCAAGGTGAGATTCTCAGCCAGCATAAAAAGTTCTCTTTGTCAGGCGATGCGACACAGACAGGTGGGTTAATAATAGAGGGAGAATTTCCTTGGGACTGCAGCAGTCACTGAGATCGAGAGCTGGAAGAAGTGTTTGGACTTGTCGTTTTCAAACCCCAAAAAAGGAATCCTGATAGAAATATCTAATAATTAGTCGATTTGACACGTCTCTGGTCTCACATGTACATAGTGTATACATATATGCCTGTATATATAGATAGATAGATAGATATAGATAGATAGATATAGATAGATATAGATAGATAAACAAATAGATAGCTGGAAACATAGATAGACAAATGTGTGTGTGTGTGTGTTGTGTGTGTGTGTGTGTGTGTGTGTACATCCACATGCCCAGTTAGCCACCTTTCTTGAAGACTTGAAGGTGTTTCTTCGTGTTTATGGAGTAATCCGCATGACGTCACATATCGTTGTAGCCATGTAAGTTTTCATACTCTTGTTCTCGCTTCGGACTAAACTGTTTTGCTGTCAACAGTAAACAAGTGGGGTAACGTTTGCTCCCATAAGAAAACCTAACACAGAGTAACTTTTATTCAAGACTGGCACAGCCTTTTAAACTTGAATAAAGTCAGACAAATACATAGACGAACAATCTAATAGTGGGGGAAAAACAAGCGCAGGCCAACAACTGAACTGTCTTCATAGTAATGACTTGCAAAGATTTGGACTTAAGTAGGGGGGAGTTTGAAGATGGAGAAAGTGGGAACATGAAATTAAGAAAATATATTACAGATATGAAAACATCGCAATCCCTTTTGAAGGCAGATATATCTGTATTGCCTGCTCCGAGGCCTTTCGTCCGCTGGGTCGGAACTCATCAGGGAGACACGGCTGGTTGTGTCTGCGCTCCTGGCGTCAAATAGAGACACACCACAGTCCATAATACTGTGGTGTTCTCACCACCAAGGGTGCAAAAAAGAATCCAATAGC
>CM031595.1:17415217-17417717 GCA_018398815.1 Conus ventricosus | reverse complement strand
GTGGCGTGACTGAAGTGTACATGAGATTCGATCCACTATGTGGCGTGACTTAAGTGTACATGAGATTCGAACCACTATGTGGCGTGACTTAAGTGTACATGAGATTCGAACCACTATGTGGCGTGACTGAAGTGTACATCAGATTCGAACCACTATGTGGCGTGACACGATACACGATACACGATATTTTATTTGTCCTCATAGAATACAAGGAAAATTTGTTTGTGGTGCCATTATCAAAATTCACATATTGCAACAACTTATAAACTAGTATATCATTAAAAATATTCCACTCTTTGCACTGTGCTCAGTCATTCCTTGTCAATTCATTTATCCATCTTGTGTCACTCTATATATATAAATACTAACACATGCACACACACATCCTACCACCCTCTCCCCCATCCCCCACCCCCAGTCACACACACACCACACCAATACAGAATCACACACACCACACCAATACAGAATCACACACACACACACTGTATAAACATTTGAACAGTAAAACATAACATTCCCTAACAGACATGTAGAAAGGAATAAATAAGAACAACATTTCAATGCCATGCAATGACATCACTAAATGTATAATATCAAAACAGTAAAAGAAGACAATCAAAGTCAAATCATATGATTCATATAATTCATGGATAGAAAAGTAAAAGATAGCTTCAAGGGGGGTGGTCCATCAAATTCACACACACGCACACACACACACACACACACACAGGCACACACACACCACACACACACCACACACACACACACACACACACACACACACACACACATCAGATTCGAACCACTATGTGGCGTGACTGAAGAGAGGGGCGTGTGGACATGTGACTGCAATCGCAAAATGGCGTGACTGGAGCAGTGGTATGTGTACTGTACACTGGAATCACAATATAACGTGACAGGAGGACAAGCACTGACGACAGACAGCGCCTTTGAAAGGCGAGAACCACAGCGTCGGGCTGTAGAATGACGTTCATTCAGCACAAAGATGCTATGCAGATGTAGAGCCGAACCCTGGAACGCATTGGAAGCAGAAGCGTGCACAGCTAGAACAGCCCATAACATGTGTGGAACGTACGTCCAGTTTGGTGGGCATTCCGAGTAATTCCAAAGTGGACGAAGATGATTAAGTATCGATCTGGTTGAAAGCATGGAATCATGCACAGGTTCTGTCATAGTAAATGCAAAACATGCATAATGTGTGGGTTCGGTAGGAAAAAAAGGAGAAGTAAGACGGAGCAACAAGCAAAGAACTGCTTCAACATGATCTTTCTTTTCCAATGTCTGGACACATGAGGTAAAAAGCGCTTTGAAACAAAGTGGCTGAAATAGTTCCCAACAGGAATAGGTTATTAGTAAGCAGCAGCATCACTCCTACTTTGTTAAGATATAAACAGACAAAAACAGTCTGAAACTCTGTATGGTGCCCAGTTGGAACCTCAGAAAGATCAGCACAACATCATGTCAGTTCTCTACCAGTTTTACCCTTTCCAATGGAATCTTAGCACTCCCCGTTTGCGAGCGGGAAAACAACCAAAGAGAACGCTGCTCAACCACTACAATTATTAGTAAAGGAAAACACTTTGAGGTGAATGGTGGTGTGGAGAGATGTGGAACGGAGGAGGAGGATAGGAGATGGCGAGAAAGACGTTGAGCAAAAATGTGTAGCAACTGTTGTGAAACTAAAACATGCCAAACATCGGGAGCGCAAGCGCGTTTCACACTGGAGGGCAATTTTGAGGCTCGTTTGTTTTACTGCCGACTCTGCCATGTCAGGTTTGGCACTTATAGACTGTTGAGGTATAACTTGTTTCGTCTTCTTCTTACCCTCCTGCTTCTTCGTCTTCTTTGTATCCTCCTCCTCCTACTCCCCCTCCCCCCTTCCTTCTCGTCGTCGCCTGTCGCGCGGGAGACCTAAGTTCAGTTCCCCGCCGGAGAAAGCAGCTTTTGTTTTTGTTTTTTCTATTACATACAAAATGTCTACCACCAAAAGGGGAGAAAGTGCTATAGTGACTGATTTATATATACATATTTTTTTTTTCCTTTTTGTTGTACAACTACTTACTGGGAGTACGTTTATGATATGCTTTGCATCTTGTGTCTTGTTCTGTTTCGCTCCGATTTCTTATATTGCATTCTATACTGACCTGTTCTATTTTGCCCAGATTTAATCTGTCATTTTCTATTCTAGCGTGTCCTTCTCTGTTCTGTTTAATTTGAACTTTCGGTGCAATCCTGCTTGATTTTATTCCGCTATACATTCATACTATTTTTTTTTTCCTGTATACATTCCTTTCTCCCCAGCTCTATTCTCCTCCTGTCTTTCCCACACCAGCCAACACACCCGGCCATTAATCACAGAGGACAGGTAGAATCACAGGCCTCCTTTTCCCTTTGTCCTGTTCAATCTCCCCCTTCCCTCCATCACGCTCTCCCTGCAGGCATCTGATGTGGAGGACATCCCCGGGAGAGAGCAGGG
>CM031595.1:17410217-17412717 GCA_018398815.1 Conus ventricosus | reverse complement strand
ATATATTACATTTGGCGTTTTACATGTAAGATGTTGCTTAAATTTCCAGTATCTGTTGTCCATGGACTTTTAAAAGAAAAAAGGGTAGAAGAGTGTTCACAGGTGTCGCATCTTTTAGCAGCGCACGGGAAAAAGCCAGGTTTGTTTTGAGGGCCGTTGTAGCGGAAATCTTCTAGGGACAGTGGGTTTAAAATGTCTCCTAAAGTTTTACGCTTCCTTTCTGCTGAAATGATAGTTTTTTGGGGGAAAATTTCTTTATTCTGTTGATTAGCATAAAAAGATATGCAGATTGTTAAAACTGATCCGACAAATGACACTGTTTCCATCATAAACAAATGGGTTAAGAAATGGTTACATAAAGGCGCTATCAGTGAAGAAATAGCTCGATTTGTTACACCAAAACCTTCAACCCGTCCTGGGAAGATTAAACCGTTAGTGAAAACACATAAACCTGAACCTTTTCCGTACAGATTTTTACTGTCTGGTTCAGGTAGCCCTACGCATGCATTGTCTAACCCCCGTACAACAGTCTGTTTGTCACCTGACTCAGCATCTTAATATCAAGTAATTGATACTAAAGAGTTTTACAAAAGATTGAAAAAATTAATCAGACTGTCGCCCCCTTGCCTGAGAATGCCACCTTTGTGGTATGTGATGTCATTTCTTTATTTCCCAAAGTAGATAATAAGTCAGCTTTAGAAAAAAATCCTAGCAAGCTAGGCATCCCCACTAAATGTGTTTTGGAAGCCCTCCAAATTGCCCTAGACAATAATTGCTCTCAATTCACTGATGGGAAAGGGGAAACCATTTTTGCCAAGCCTAACCATGGCACAGCTATGGGCCCTGTCACGCTTGTGAATATGTAGATGTGTTTATGGCAGAGTTAGATGAGAAATTGACCCAGTTACTCCCCTGTCCCACTCTTGTCCTCCCTCAAAACTAAGGCGGGTGCAAACGCTGATAGAAGCCTGGATTGGACAAGATATAGGGATGATGGGATCACCATTCTTTGGATAAAGAGCATATAGATAGATTTGATGAACATATTAAAAACTACACCCACCCAACATCAAATGGACTGTAACCCCAACAAAGGAGGCCCAATATCTAGATCTTAAATTGACCATCAAAGATGGCTATATCCAAAACTGATGTAAACTCAAACATTGCCACAGCTACTTGCCTAGAACTAGTTGTCACCCACAGTCAGTTTTCAGGGGACTGTTGCTTGGAGTAGGAACTAGATTGAGGATGCTTTGCAGTGATAATGATGTCCTTGGTAAAAGACTTGATGAATATGCTCATTATTTCAGTTTAGCAGGATGGCCTCTAAACAAGGCACGGAAAAGAACTGGAAAGAGGAGCGAGTAAGAATAGACAGGAAACACTATTTACTGAGAGGAAAAAGAAGGGAAAAAAGATAGCATGGGTCACCCAATATGACCCCAGAGTTCCTCAAAATCAAAAATAATTCGGAACAATCTGCATATCTAGTATGCTAATCAACAGAATAAAGAAACTTTCCCCAAAAAACTATCATTTCAGCAGAAAGGAAGCGTAAAAATTGAGGAGAAATTTTTAAACCCACTGTCCCTAGAAGATTTCCGCTACACGGCCTCAAAACAAACCTGGCTTTTTCCCGTGCGCTGCTAAAAGATGCGACACTGTGAACACTCTTCTACCCTTCTTTCTTTTTAAAGTCCATGGGACAGCAGATCTAGTATGCTAATCAACAGAATAAAGAAACTTTCCCAAAAAAAAACTATCATTTCAGCAGAAAGGAAGCGTAAAAATTTAGGGAAATTTTTAAACCCACTGTCCCTAGAAGATTTCCGCTACACGGCCCTCAAAACAAACCTGGCTTTTTCCCGTGCGCTGCTAAAAGATGCGACACCTGGAACACTCTTCTCCCCTTCTTTCTTTTAAAAGTCCATGGGACAACATATACTGGAAAATTAAGCAACATCTTACATGTAAAACGCCAAAAGTAATATATGTACTTCAGTGCCAATTCATCCAAATAAATGGTATATTGGTTCCACAAAAAACCTCAAAAATCAGATGGGCCAACCACAAGTCTGATATTAAATTGAAGAACATCAAAATGTGCAGTGGCGAAACATGTAACAGAACTTCCACACCCAAATGATCAACAGTTCAAATTTATTTCCATCCATGCCATTGAAACAGTGCACAGTGAAGATAATCTGTTGGATAGGGAAAGTTTTTGGCAGGCAAATATTGGAACCATTTTCAATGGGCTCAATTATAGGGCGGATATCTTTCATACTTTAAGGAAAAGAGAAATTTGGCAGCAATATGAAATATGAAGGGTGATGGTCGTTTCAGGATCGGACTGGTGCCTACGGAAGGGATTTGTGAGAGTGTGTGTGTCGGGGGGAGGGGAGAGTGAGGGTTAGTCTCATGTCATATCGTTTTCTGAATAATTAATAAGTGAACTTGTTTAATTTGATCTTATTGAAGTGATTTTAGAGCTAAA
>CM031595.1:17352717-17405217 GCA_018398815.1 Conus ventricosus | reverse complement strand
GAGCGAACGGAGACAATGTTTGGAGAGAGTCTGGTATTTTCACAACACACGAAATACATCACAAGATTCCACGTTCTTTGGACCTGTATTTGGACAGTGTCCGTCATTGTCAGACCTGGGGAGAGGGGGGGTGAAGGCCTCACAGACTGAAACTCACTTTTGTTGCTGCCGCGGGGGGTGGAGTGTTTAAAGAGGATTTGAAGGGCAATCCTTCAACACGAATACTTCAGACGCTGACGGAATCGATGAGGCCTAAATGAATCAGGGTATTGGTTTGATGATTTTATTCAGGAGGTCTGGGTTTGTGGCTTCAATTGGGCCGGGGGGGGGGGGGGGCGGTGATGAAAGAAATGGGATGTTTGGTGCCCGGAATCTGTATCCAAAGGCTGAATGTATGTGTGTGTGTGCGGGGGAGTGGGGTATGTGCGTGCGTGCGTGTGTGTGCGTGTGCTTGTGTGTGTGGGAGAGAGAGAGAGGAGAGAGAGAGAGAGAGAGAGAGAGAGAGCGAGAGAGAGAGAGAGAGAGAGGTGTGAGAAGAAAAAAAAGAGAGAGAGACAGAGAGAGAAAGAGAGACAGAGACGGGGCGGGATCCATACCGATACAATAGTTTTGTTACAGGGCTCCAGACCTGGCGGGCAGAGAATGGATGCTATCTGAACACACAGCCATTTGATTAAGACAGTAAACAGTGAAGACTGGTGGCGGTGGACGAGGACACACCCGTCTTGGAGGCGGAATTAGTCGTGAGGAGGAAGAGCGAAGGAAGAGACTGTACCAAAGCGCGGGACGTACTTGTCTCATAAATCCGTCTCTCGTACACAGTCCCTTTATTGCCATTGGCACCATCGTGGATGGTGACCGGTCATATGTAGGGAAGAAGGAGAAACAAAGGTGGATAATTTGGTGGAATGAAGGCAAGTTGAATGAATTTGTATTTCATTTATAGCGTTTTCATTATAATTCTCATAATTCTACATGGCGTCACCTCTTCCATCACCCCGCCCCCATCCCCCGAGTCATGCAAACAAACATATAAAACAAACAAATTGGCAGCAACAAAAAAGAAAGAAAGAAAGAAAGAAAGAAAGGACAGCTAACACCCACCCCCGACCAGTACACTCAAAATACCCTTCAGAGACTTAAAGCTGAGCAGACAATTCACAACTGTTTTCAACAATAACGAGGGAGCAGCATGAATGCATACAGAGCATTGAAAGTCCGTACTCTAGGTCTGACCAACGCGTTAGGCTAACGCCTAGATCACACATCTGCGAAGTTGTAGCCAAGGGGCCCTCTTCTTAAATTATCTCATCTTCGTTATTAATTCATTTATCCATCAGCTTTAAACCATGCGCAGTGTGGTCTCAAAACTTAGCGGATGTGGTGTAGCGTATATGGACTAGTCCGCACGCAGTGGCGCCTCCTTGATGAAACACAAACCGATTCAGAACTGGAAATTAGTCTTGTGTGCGCATTCTGCACCTTCTATAATGTTGAATAGGATGTTTTGGACAACTAACAAGAAGAGAGTTAAAGTAATCTAGAGCTGAGAGGACAAGCACAGATTAACGTTTTGGTTGCATCCTTTGAAAGGAATTGCCGAACAGAACCTATGGAGTATCCAATATTACATACGACAGATGGAGGAGACTCGCCGTTGGAAGGAGTGTCTCATTCACTGAAACACCAAGGTAGTGACGAAAATAACTGGACGAATCGAGCAGTTGATTAATTAGGGAAAACTGGAAACGAGCTTCGGAAAAATGTGCCATGATCTGTGAACTCTGAATGACAAATGGTAGCTGGAACGATTCTTCAGACGTAGAGTTCATTGACAAAGTGTGGCTAGACAGAAACTTCCGGGAGACTATGTCAGTGATAAGTCGATTGTAAAGAGGCAAAGTGAATGGTCGTCAGAGATTCTAGTGTTCCTTTATCTTTCTCAACGTGAACAACAGGAAGAGTAAATAGGGAGTCACATGAAGAACAGTTCAGCAAGTTCCTCTAGCCCTGCTGGCTGTGTGCTAAATCCCGACTGTCTGAAAGCGGTGCCCATGTCCATTAAGTAATGTCAGTCCATCGTGATTTTTTTCCTGCCTTCCCCACTGCCTTCCACCTGTCGCAGTATCCTGCAGGATCGTTTCAGCAAGGCCTCTGAATTTCGTGACCTGGCCGTACCGGTGTTGCATCCTGTTGTGAACTGGCTTAGGTAGAGATTCGTATTGTCCGATATGCTGCCGATATGTGAGGATCAATGTTTTGCACCCATACAGGAAGATGGAATATGGGAGTCCACAGAATAGCCTGAACGTGTGCGACATGGAGAGATCTTTTCCTTCTATACAGGTTTCGGTCTGAAAAATACTGGTCCTGTCTTTGCGACCTCACAATCACTTCTGATGGAACAGTTCCCAGCATCTGTACATGGAGTCCAATCAGCAGTGATGGCGGCGCTGTGGCTGGCCTGATTCTCCAATCAGTTATCAGCTACAAGGAAGAGCAATACTTCAAACTTGACCAAGGATTCTGTTACACCCCCACTAAAGGTTTGTTTGTGTCACAGGATCTCTCGAAAATCGTCTCCGATCGTTCAGACACACACGCACACAAACACACACGCGCGCACTTTCACCGTCACTGTTGATGCCCCCAGCATTGATGCTGTCCCAGAAACCTCCCCATTCAATCTCGCCACCACCTGCGCTGACCAGACTTGCCATTGTTCAGCCGTTAACAAAGGAGGGGGGGGAGAGAAAAGGAGTATCTTGGACTCCTCCCCTGCTTTACAACGTCGTGTGCTCTTTTAGCTCTGTGTATAAGGGTATCAGAAGATTTGTCTGCTGTGACAATGGGGTAATTAGGTAGAAGACGACGCCGAGCCATTATTCTGGCGGGAGGCGTTTGATGGTCGATTCTGCATGCTGCATGCATGTACGCACACACGAGTGGATACATACGTGCGCAAGCTTACACACACGCACACACACTCCGTCCGTCTTTGCGTGCCCGTCTCACTGTGTGTATTCCAATTGTCATATTTCTATTTCAAAATTGCTACGGTCATAGGTACAGCGATGCATCAAAATAGAAAGCCATTTTGGAAAGATTCCGTTTTCTCTCTCTCCTCAAGGAGGTTGACACAGTAAACCACGGACCACCAACTTGCAGCCAATGCCAATAAGAAAAAGAGCACAAAGATCAAAGACCACATGGCGGCACATCCGACCAACCCGCTGGTCCACCACACTGGGCATGGACTGCCAATTGTTCGGGCGTCAACAACAGCATAACGTGTAGGGGGCCCTACTGCCTGCACTGTGACGTCCTTTATTCGCCCCGTCCTGTTCTGCTGATGGAGGGGGCCGAAAAGGAAAGCAGCTGTTGCGAGACGTTTGACGTCATCCTGGGATTGGCTGGGTGGAGAAAACGCCTAGGCACTGTTCCGATGGGCTTTTGATGTTCTCTCTTGTGGTGCCTGCATTGTGGTCTAACGACTTTCCCCGAAACCTCTCCATGGCAGCCCCTTCCTCTTGGAAGGGCTGAAAGGGAAATGACGGGCGTGTAATGAAAAAGGTCCATGGAGATTCTGAATCCTCATTGTGAAGAACACCAGGAGAGAAAGGCAGAGGTGGGTGGGTAGGAGGGCGAGGGGAAAATTATGGAAAAGGAGAGGTAGAGTTGGGGTATAAGTGAACCACGATTCTGGTAGACTTCCATTAATGGTTACAAACGTGCATATCACATAGCTAGGACACTGCATGAGGAGAGACACGAACGTATTCAAGCAAATATGCACGTGGCTAGACACCCACACAAATACAATTTACATGGTTGTTTTATTATATCCCATCGAACAAAACAGAACCTTTCTCAGGGTTAACAAACACATAGCAGAAGTCATATCGTGGACAGGTATTATCACTAAGAAAATATCCGAAATAGAAAAGCCGTTAAAAAGAAAACGCAAACACCAGCTGTTCCATGCATCCTCGCGAACAAATCCCAACTCGCACATCTTATCACAATTAAACATCCAAATACACATAATCCAAACTATGTACCTACAATCCATCACACACATATCACCAATGCAAGCTCAAGTACACACGCACCGAAATAGCACACCCTTCATTACACGTGCCTCCTAACACATGTATGGAGCTGTACATCAACTTATGTTTCGTTACCGACATGTTTGCAATGGCGTGCAAGTGGCAGGCCCTTGCAATCATTTGCAATTCATTATGGTAATAAAACATGGTAATAAAACAAACGAAAAACAAAATTCCACCAATTACTATTCTCATTATCGTAAATATGAATTCAACTAGGATTCTTTTACCAACAAAGATCATAAAAAAGCAAACTTGCATCAACTCGCGCACATAGACACACTCACACCCCTGCTCCTGCATACAACTGCACGTACACGCTCACCCCAACTCAATCTTTTCACAAATGAACATCCTGTTATGCATAATCCAAAACAAATATATCTACACATCCTAACACATATAATTAAAAATACATCTCTACATTCCATTACAGCACTGTTCAGTACTAAAATGCTCCCAAAGACATTCCAGTGTCCGAGTAATTTCGAACTAAATACACAAGATTTCATATGTCATTCATTTTGCCCATCGGCCAACCAAACACACGGGGTAATATCTGGGCTGTTACCATGTGAAAACAGATTCCAATTTAGGGAAAGGAAAAAAGCAGGCCCCCTCATTGCCATATGCTGAAACAGTATCACAGGGTATTTACGCACACACCAAAACTTCAAATCACACATGCAAACACACACCCAAATCGCAGACTTGCATACATGCGCTCCCGACACACACGAATCGAGCTGTCCAACAACTCATCTCATTATGGTTCGTTACTGAAATGTTTGCAATGGCGGACCGGTGGCAGGCCCTTGCAATCATTCGACATCAACACAACCAATTTACTTATGTATAGAGAAAAAGAGAAACTGCCATTAAAGAGGCAAGATTTCAAACTTCTTTACCCTTATTACCCACACCATCTCAGTGTAACGTATCAGGGCTCTTACTATGTCAAAACTAACATGAAAAACAAATTTTAAAAAAAAGTTAGATTATTATTCCAAATATCTTTGAAACGACGAACTAGGATCCGTTTACTAATAAGAATCTCTCTCACACACACACACTCTTTCTTACAACCACATGGACACACGCCCAAACTCGCCTATCTTAGAAAAAAAGTACACATCGAATACACATGATCCAAACTATATCTTAGAAAAAAGTACACATCGAATACACATGATCCAAACTATACATCTGTAATCGATACAGATGTTTTTCATTACTAAAATGTTCACCAAGCGTGCCAGTGATGGAGCTGAAGACATTGAAGACAAGATTTCATTTTTCACATTCATTTTCCTATAGCCCACACAGACCCGCGGGGTCATATCAGGGCCGTTACCATGTCAAATCGGATTCCATTTTAAGGTTAATAATAGTCATGAAACAGATGGCTTATAAAAATGTTTTACATTCACTCACTCCCACACGTACACCAACACGTCATGTAAGCACACGTACACAAACGTTAAACTCACAAATTATCCTCCCTCGCACATGTTCCCCTCTAACACACGTGAATTGACCTGTACAAAAACCCCATCCGATTATGGTTTGTTACTAAAATGTTTGCAAAGGCGTATCAGTGACAGGCCCTTGCAAGCATTCAGCAGCAACAACTCATTTATTCTGGCTTACAGTCAAAAAGTAACCGACAGTAAAGAGGCCAGGTTTCCTTGTTCTTATTGCCCAAACCACCTCAGTGGCTCATATCAGGGCTCTTTTCCATGTCGAAATTAAGGTAATGAAAAATAACTTTAAAAATCTACCGTTTTCCAATTCTAAATATTCAAAATGAATTCAACTAGTAAAGAACAAACATGTAGGGTAACTCTTGCTCCCACAATGAAACAAATGAACTCTTAACTCCAAAGGAATGCTAGTTTATCGTGGAGCAAGCGTTACAATACGTGTTCGTTCTTTACCGTTTACTGTTCCCCGCCTCATTTCATATTTACTTTCATTTGAATTCAACTGGGCTTCCTATACCAACAATTATAAATACACACCACACCCATCCATCCATCCCCCCCCCCCCCCCCCCCCCCAATCCTGCACACAACTGCGCGCACATACTTATCCCTACTCACCCATGTTATCACAAACGTCTTCACAAACATAATCCAAACTATATATCTACTAATCCTAATACAAAAAATCTAAACATATATATCTACAAGCATTGGTCATTACTGCAATGTTTCCAGCCATAGCAAAATAGACAAGAGTTAATAGTTTATTTCTATTTTGCTTACTGCCCATCCAACCCCAGGGGGTCTCATCAAGGCTGTTACCATGTCAACATTTACTCCCATACAAAGGAAATAAAAAGGCCTATCAACTGTCTTTATACACCGAAACATATGCTTGTAAAAGGATGAATACCTACACGAGCATGCACAAACCACACACATTTCCATACACACCCAAAACACAAGTATGCATGCAAGCACACACCCTCATACACACACACCCCCACCTCATACACACCCCCACCCTCATACACCCCCCCCCCTCATACACACACACACACGCACTCGCTCACACCTACTCCTCTGCAAACAACGCATGTACATGCTCATCCCAAATCGATCTTATCAACAACCCATCACATTATGGTCCCTCGAAATTAAGGTCATGAAAAACAAAAGTTAAAATTATTTGCCATTGTTTTTGGTCTAAATATTCTAAAAACGAATTCAGCAAGTAAAGAATAAACAAGTAGGGTACTTGCTCCCACGATGAAACAAACTCTTTTAACTCCAAAGGAATGCCGTTTCATCGTGGGAGCAAGAGTTACGTTACTTGTTTGTCCTTTACTGTTCCCCGCCTCATTTCATATTTACTTTCAGTTGAATTCACGTACGCTTCATATACTGACAATGATCATAAATGCATACACAACTTTCCATCCAAACCCTCCTAACCCTGCACACAACCGTGCATACACTCATCGCTACTCGCCAGTCATCACAAATATCCTTATAAACATAATCCAAAGTATATAATCCAAAGTATATATGTACTAATCCTAATACACAAAATCCAAATTATATATCCACAAATCCTAATACACACTATCTGAATTACATATCTACAATCAATCATTGGTCATCACTGCAATGTTTCCAATTTCACACCAGTCATAGCAAAACAATGCCAAATTGAAGACAAGAGTTCCTCGTTTACATTCATTTTGCTTATCCTCCACCCAACCCCAAGGGGTCTTATGAGGGCCGTTACAATGTCAACATTTACTCCATACAAAGGAAATAAAAAGGCCTATTACATTTTTTTAATACACAGAAACAGGTGCTTGAAAGAGGTTCACACACACTCCCGTATGTACAGACCCACACCCATTTCCAAACATACACCCAAAAACATGTGAGCGTGCGCACACACACATCACCCCTGCCCTCCCCTAACACACGCACCCTTATACACTAGCACACGCACACTCATTCATTCGCGCGCACACACACACACCCCTTCATAAAACCGCACGTACACGCTCACCCCAACTCAATCTTATCACCAACGAACACACATAAATTGACCTGTACATTAACAACCCATCACATGATCAACTATTGAAATGTTTCCAATGGCGTATCAGTGACAGGCCCTTGCAAGCATTTGGCAGCAACACAACGTATTCATTCTGGCTTACAGTCAAAGTAACGGACCTAAAAGAGGCCAGGTTTCATTTTTCTCATCGTCCAAACCACCTCTGTGGGTCATATCAGTGCACTTTCCCATGTCGAAATTAAGGTCATGAAAAATAAAAGTTAAGAAAATTATTTGCCATTTTTTCTCGTTTCAAATATTCTGAAAACGAACTCAAGTAAAGAATAAACAAGTAGGGCACCTCTTGCTCCCACGATGAAACAAATACTCTTAACTTCAAAGGAATGCCGTTTCATCGTGGGAGCAAGAGTTGCATTACTTTTTGTCCTTTCTGTTCCCTGCCTTAGTTCATATCTAATTTTCATTTGAATTCAACTAGGCTTTATTTACTAGCAACGATTACAAGTACACACACATTATCCATCCAAACCCACCCACCTAATCCTGCACACAAATGCCCATACACACTTATCCCTAATCGCCCATCTTATCACAAACATCCTTATAATTGGAAGTGTACATCTACTAATCGTAATACGCATAATCCAAACCATATATCTACAGGTCCTAATCCACACAATCCGAACTATATATCTACAATCAATCCTTGGTCATCACTGCAATGTTTCCAATGTCACACCAATCAATCCTTGGTCATCACTGCAATGTTTCCAATGTCACACCAATCAATCCTTGGTCATCACTGCAATGTTTCCAATGTCACACCAGTCGTTGCAAAACAATGCCAAACTGAAGACACAAGAGTTCCTTGTTTACATTCATTTTGCTTGTCATCCACCCAACCCCAAGGGGTCTAATGAGGGCTGTTACTATGTCAACATTACTCCATACAAACAAAATAACGCTTATTACTTGTCTTTATACACTGAAACAGATGCCTGTAAAAGGAAGTTCACACATTTCCATATGTACACACCCACATGCACACACACGCACACCAGCTCTCCCCAACCCTACCATACACACACACCTATACTCACACATACACTAGCACACACGCACAAGCATGCACTCGCGCGCGCGCACACCCCCCTTGCTTTATACAACAGCACTTACACGCTAACCCCAACTCAAGTCTTCATCTCCAATGAACAAACATGAATTGACATGTACATCAACAACCCATCATATATATGGTTCGTTACTGAAATGTTTGCGATGGCGTATCGGTGATAGGCCCTTGCAAGCATTTGGCAGCAACACAACTCTATATTCTGGCGTCATAAATCAGCTGACATTAAAGAGGCCAAGTTTCATTTTCCTCATTGCCCAAACCACCTCAGTGGGTCATATCAGGGCTCTTCCCATATCAAAATCAAGGTAATCAAAAAAACTTTTTAATCCGCCATATCTAAAATTCTAAAAATGAATTCAATAGTAATGAACAAACAAGTAGGGTAACTCTTGCTCCCACGATGAAACAAGTACTCTTAATTTCAAAGGAATGCCGTTTTATCGTGGGAACAAGGGTTATACCACTTGCTTGTTATGTACTGTTTACCGTTTCCTGCCCCAATTCATATTTACTTTCATTTGAATTGAACTAGGCTTCATGTACTAGCAATGATCATCAATACTCTTATCCATCCACCAACCCACACACAATCCTGCATACAACCGCCCATACTCATATCTTATCCCAAACATCCTCATAAACATAATCCAAAGTATATACCTACTAATCCTAATACACAATCCAAACTAAACATCTAAAAATCCAAATACACGTAATCCGAACTATATATCTACAATCAATCATTCGGTCATTACGATTCACCAATCACAGCAATATAATCCGTAATTGAAGAAACAAAAGTTCATTACTTATATTCATTATTTTTTACTTATCGTCCAACCAATGCCAGGGGGTCTTGCGAGGGCCGTTACAATGTCAACATCACACACGCACACATTTCATATGTACACAGCCATACACACGCACGTGCATTCCCACACGTTCACACCCACAAACACACGTGTGTGCACACACCATCCCAACCCTCCCCTCCCCTAAGACACATACTCAACCTCCTGCAATAGCACACATACATATGTACACTAGCACACATGCACTCACACACCGCATATACATGCTCACCCCAAATCCATCTTATCACCAATGCACACACAGGAATACACTTGTACATCAACAAGCCATCACCTTATATAATTGGTTACTGAAACGTTTGCAATGGGGTATCGGTGATAGGCCCATGCAAGCATTTGGCAGCAACACAACCCATTATTCTGGCTTACAGTCATAACGTAACTGACATTAAAGAGGCCAGGTTCATTTTTCTCTTTGCCCAAACCACCTCAGTGAGTCATATCAGGGCACTTTACCATGTCAAAATTAAAGTCATGAAAAACAAAATTTCAGGAAAAAATGACCATTCTTTTAAATCCTGAAAATGAATTCAACTAATAAAGAAAAAACAAGTAGGGTAACTCTTGCTCCCACAATGAAACAAACACGCGCCTATAACTCCGCAGGATTGTTTCATCGTTGGACCAAGAGTTACACTACTTGCTTGTTCTTTACCGTTTATTGCTCCCCGTCTCATTTCACATATACTAACAATGATTACAACTACACATACCCCCGTCCATCCACCCACACCTGCACACAACCGCGTATGCACAGTCATCCCTGCTCGCCCATCTTATCACAAACACCATCATAAACATAATCCAAACTATGTATCTACCAACCCTTATACACATGATCCTAACTATATGTCTACAATCAATCACTGGTCATTACTGAAATGTTTCCAATGTCACGCCAGTCATAGCGAATTGTCGACATCACAGTTCATTTTTTTACATCCGTTCTGTTCATCGCCCACCCAACCTCGGGAGGTTGAATCGGGGACGTTACCATGTCAACATTTACTCCATACAAAGGAAATAAAAAGGCCTAGGATTTGTCTTTATACACTGAAACGGATCCTTATAGGATGTTCACACATGCATACACACCCACTTCCATACGTACACACGTGTCCGCACACACACCACCACCCATCCTACACACTAGCACACACACACACACATTTGTATGCACTCGCACACATACACGCGCGCATGCACTCGCACACACACGCATCACTAGCACACACACGCCTACTCCTGTGTACAACCGTACATACATACTCATCCCAACTCGATCTTATCACTACCAATGAACACACATGAACTGACCTGTACATCAACAAGCCATCACATCATGGTTCATTAGCCAATAACACAACTCGTGTATTCTGGCTTACAGTCGTATAGTAACCGACATTAAAGAGGCCAGATTACATTTTTCTTATTACCCAAAGGACATGAGTGGGTCATATCTGGGCTCTTCCCATGTCAAAATTAAGGTAATAAAATATGATTTAAACTATCCGCGATTTTGTTTAAATTCAAAATGTTCTAAAAATGAAATAAATATGCTCCATATACCAACAAAGATTAAACACACACACCCTATCCACAAACCAAATACTGCATGCAACCAACCGCACCTACAATCTCGCCTGAACTCGCCCATCGTATTACAATTAAAAATCCCAATGCCCATAATCCAAACTATGTATTTACACATCCTGATACACAAACCATGTTACTACAATCCACCAAGTCATGAAATGTTTACAATGACATACAAGTTAAGAGCAATAATCTTGCTTTTAAGATTTCATATTCATTTTGCCCATAGCCAACCCGGCGTCTGAGGGGGTCATATCAGGACCGTTACCATGTCAAAACCGATTCCATATGGAGGAAAAGAGAAGTCTCCTCAATTGTCATTTGGTATAGGTGGAAACAGATCACTTATGACAGGATGTTCACACACAGACACACACATGTATATAGGACATACACACCCAGATCATGCACCTTGCGCACATGCCCCTTCATGAAACAAGCTGTCCAACAACTCACATGTTGGGTGCGTCACTGAAATGTTTGCAGTGGCGTATCAGCGATAGGCCATTGCAATCATTTGGCAGCAACACAACCCTCTTCTTTGTGACTGGAGAAATAAAGTAACTGGCACTAAAGGGGCATTTTTCTTTCCATTTTCCTTAATGCCCAAACGATCTCAGTGGGTCTTATCAGGGCTCTTGCTATATCGAAATTAAGGTAGAGAAAATATTTTAAAGTTCTCTATTTTCTAAATATCGTAAAATGAATTCACATAGGATCCATTTACAAACAAAAATTATAAACACACACACCCCTCCTCCCCACCCCTCACACACACACTTAAACATACACACGCGCACCTACTCCCACATACATCTGCGCGTGCACGCTCAACCGAACTTGCCGATCTTATTAGAAATAAACATTCTCATAATCATCCATACTATATATCTACGCATTGTAATACACATACTCCAAACCATCTATCTACACTTCGTAATACACATATTTCAAACTGTATCTACAATCCACCACATCACTGCTCATTACCGAAAAGTTTCCAATGACATACCAGTCAGTCATAAGGTAGGTACTAATCTTGCATTGAAGACAAGATTTCATTCGTTACATTCATTATACTTACAGCCCATCCAGCCTCAGGTCATAAGAGCGGTTACCATGTCAAAATCGATTCCATATTAAGGAAAGAAAAAAACTTGCCCTTAACCATCATTCATTATTTGTTGAAACAGATGGCTTGTATCATTCACACACGAAAACACAAACACGCACGCACAAACACCTCATGCAAGCACACCTACGAACACACCCAAACTGCACATCCTCGTACCAATGCGCCCCCTAACATGAATCGAGCTGTATATCGACAACCCATAATATTACGGTCCACTACTGAAACGTTTGCAATGACGTACCAGTGACAGGCCATTGCAATCATTTGGCAGCAGCACATTCCATTCATTTTTGACTAGACTATCAACCGGCCCTAAAGAAATAAGATTTCAGTTTTCATTTTTTCCTTGCCCAAACGTTTGTGGAGAGATAAGATATCAGTTTTCATTTTTTCTTGCCCAAACGTTCTCAGGTGCCACCTGAAAACGTTTGGGCAAGAAAACATTGAAAACACACACCTGCCCCCAATACCTCACACCACCACACATTACAGACTCGCCCAAATCGCACACATGCGCCTCCTAGGACATGAATCGAGCAGTCCAGCAACATCGTGTCACATTATGGTTCGTTACTAAAATGTTGCAATGGCGGACCAGTGCTAGGCCATTGTAATCATCTGGCAGCAACCCAGCCCAAACGATGTGTGTACTGAATAATAAAATAAATGGCACTGAACAGGTCCGATTTCCTTTTCGATTTTTCTTATCGCCCACACAATCTCGATGGGTGGTATCAGGGTTCTTGGCATGTCAAAATTAAGATAGAGTAAACTGAAATGAAAGAGAAAATAAAATTCTGCCAATAGTTGTTCTGAATATCCCAATAACTTTAACTAGGATCCGTTTACCAACAAAGATTATAACACACACACGCACCTACTCACCCAGCCTCATCTCATGCTTCCAAATGCACATACACGCACACTCCAACTTACCCATCTTACCACAAATAAACGTCCTACTACATATTATCCAAACTATGTATCTACTATCCATCGCAATGTCGTCCATTACTATAATGTTGGCAATGACTTATCAGTGACGGAGTAATAATCTCGCAAAGAAGACGATTTCATTTTTCACCTTCATTTTGCCCATAGCCAACCCTGCCTCGGGGGGGTCATATGAGGGCCGTTACAATGTCAAAACCGATTCCATTATTAAGAAAAGGGGTAAAAGTCCCCTTCATTGTCATTCATTACATGCTGAAACAGATTGCTTATGAAACGATGTTCACACAGACACATATTTGCGAATTGTTCATAATATCAATACATGATTCCGTTTGCTTTTTTTTTTTTTTTTGCGAGGGCAGGATGAAGAAAAAGCCGTTATTTCTTTACCCTCAATAAAAACAATTTCAAATGTTTAGCGAACCACCAATAAAACAATGACAAATGAATCAAGACAAAACACGACGCGTTTCGACCTCTTACAGACAAGATACAAAACTAGATCAATAAAGATAATTTTGACTCGACTTCACACACACATACGCACACAAAATGACCCAATGGCATGCAAACGCCCGCGTGTACACACACCGAAACATACCGGCACCCCGACACTTATGAATTGCAAACATTTGGCAACAACTTTCCATTTCTTTGCATATAGATTTCTATAGCAAATGGCATTATAAGTGGCAAGATTTGAACTTGCTGTTGTGTGTGCATCCTGAAGTCCCTGCAGTGGGTTGGTCTTATAGCAATCACGTTTCTTCCCGCGTCCCATGGAACAGACTCAATTCTTGTAATAAAGCTGTGAACTCGACGACGATCTAGCTAATGTCCCGTCCCTGGAGTTGTATGCCCTTGGTGTAGTTGGTAGTGTTGTGGAAGACGAAGTGCGAAGGTCCTCCGACTTGTGACGATTCTCAGGAGTCTTCCCTTGTGAGCTGCCACAAAGCAAGCCCCAGACCAAAGTCTGAAAGCCTATGAAAAAAAAAAGAGTATAAACCTGAGAAAGACTATGAAGAGACCTACGCTTGCAGAAAGACAAACTAATCGTACAAAAGACATACTTTTAAAGAGCACATCAAACTAAAAATAATAGAACGTTTACCATGTGAAAGAAAAGGACACTGACCTCTTTAACAAAAGATGAAAATAAACCCAGTGAAGGAAGACCCTATAACCTATCAATACAAAGCAAACCGATATAAGAAGTCTGTCGGAGAAAGAATATAACACAGACCTTTACAAGGAAGATGCTGATATTGTGTGCTTAGGGGGGGGGAGGGGGGATACTTTGGGATTCGTTTCCATTTTAGTTTTGATCTGTTGAAAAAAAGGTCATTAAAACAATCCGTTTTAGTGGTTTCATGCTCTTTTTTTTTACTACTACTTTTGATACCAAGAATCAACTCAAAACATACTGCACGGATGCAAACCGAACGCACAACGTTCGACATCCATCCCGCCTCCAACCTCTTCCCCCAACCCCTCTTTTCCCTCGCTCCTCTCATCACGACTATCTAGTTTCTGAACTGTTGTTACCAATCATCAGAATCCTAATGTACTTCTGCCTCTTTTGCTACAGCATCACCTCATAGCAGTGTCAAGTCGTCTGTGTTCTGTTGGTTTGAAAAAAAAGTCTTTCTCAGTGTTAATCACATGAACTGACGGTCGAGTACACAGTTACGAACCAGATGGTTATTTGGAAAAAGGCCGTGGCTGAAGCATTTTTGCGCGCGTTGTATTTGTGCGATGAGTATTTGTGTGCACCTGTATATGTGCTCGCGCGCGCGCGCGCGAGAGAGAGAGAGAGAGGAGAGAGAGAGAGAGAGAGCACTGTGAACGTGTCTGAGCGCGCGCTGTGTGTGTTGAGAGAGAGAGAGAGAGAAGGAAGAGAGACAGTGTGTGTGTGTGTGTGTGTGTGTGTGTGTGTGTGTGCGCGCGCGCGCGCGTGCGCGCGTGTGCAAACTGACTTTCAATTTAATCTTTGTCTCGCTACCAGTTGTGCAGGTTGCGGTAGCTGTGAAGGTTGCGGCGAAACCCGATAAACGCCAATGAATAAGACGCCAGGTCTGCTGAATGTTGAGCGATTCCTTTCCGATTTCCTGGCAACACGTGTCGTTCAAGCAGCCCTGAAACATACGGTACTTCTATCAAGTCTGCAGGAACGAAGAAACGCGTATGCCCTCATTTTAGGAATAAAACCCTGTCAAGACACGATAGAATGTTTCAACAAAAAAAAAGCCACCAATCTCCAAATGTCACTGAACTCACACCTTACGTCCCACGAACGGTTCATTTCTGTGCTGTTGGTGCAATCGATCAAGAATTTCCCTATCATATTTTGCCCCGATTTCTCGGTTCAAATTACTCATTTGTCAATTGAAAAAAAAAGATTTTCTTCAGCGTTGGATCACTGCGGGACGGACAGCCGAGTTCCCTGTAACAACCAGGCAAGTAGTCAGTAAAAAATGGGGCAGGGAAAAGGCGGTAAAGCACGGACAGGGTGTGGGGGGGGGGGGGGGGCAGATGGTAGGGGTGAAGGAGGGGAATGGAGACTTCAGGATCCACTCCACAACGGATTAAAAAAAGCTGGGGGAGGGGCTACAATAACGCATACCGAACACAAACCCCGGCCTTGGTTTCAAAACAAAAACTGTAAAAAAAAAAAAAAAAAAAAAAAAAAAAACCGCTTTGCCCCACTACTAAATAACGCACGAGTGCGTGTGCGCATGTTTATTACCTGCTTTGCAGGTACAAAAATTACCAATTTAACACCAGCTTCAAAGCTCGGACTTTGTACTGTATCTGCAGTTGCCATCATGGCACTTACATGATGCTGTCTTGCACATGGTTTCTCTGGAACCTCCCTAGTGCTGCGCAGCACAATGGTTCTCTGGTAGACTGGTAACTCAATCTCGGGGAGTAGTCTGCCGAGGGGGGAAAAGGCCGCAGATTTATTCGGAAGAAAAGGTCGCTAAACCTGCGAAAAAGAAAATAAATCATGCGAGTAAACTAAGGCCTAAAAATTAGTTCATCAACAACTGAATTAAAGAAGAGAGCAAAGCCAGTAAGACGAGACGTTAAAATGCATAAAAATAATTCTGAACCCTGTGAATAAAGCCTAAACCCTTACAAAGTAATACTAACTCTACAAAAAAGACTTTTTAACACTTTTGGAGGAGATCAAGCTTAACACGGAAGAGAGATGCTAAACCTGATGAGAGAAGACAGCAATGAACCTTTCGAGACAAAAGGCCTATACACTCTTAGAGATGGAACACACTAAACCACAAAACAGAACGAAAAGCCCATAAAAGAAGACCATAAACCCTTAAAGAGGGAGACTAACCATGGTGAGAAGATGATCGTAAACCTTCTAAAAAGGAAGATACTAAGCCCTGTGAAAAGATGTCGCTAAACCACATGACTAGATCCTAAGCCTAGGGAAAGAAGACAATCATTCGAAAAGATATTAACCCCTGTGAAACAGCAGGATGATAAAGTGCATCAAGGCCATTATACTCTATGAAACGAGGACACTACCCCCTTCGGAAACTGGGCACTGAATCGAACCGAAAGAGAATGCAAACGCCCGTGAAACGACACTAAATCGCATGAAAGGGACACACTAATTCTTCAAACAAACCATGAAAGAACGGTGCACCAGATGACATACTAAATCATGTGAATAGAGAACACTACACACCGTTTGATTGACGACGCCCTATGATGAAAGAAAGGCATAAGAAGCCACATGACTCATGACCATGTCAGACTTTCTGTGGATTTATGGATACTCGGATCACGAGGTACCAGGTGCGCACTAGGAAACATTTCAGAAAGAGCAAAGAATTCCTCAACAGCTCTGCAGCCAGATCCAATTTGTCTGAAAACATGCGTCCATGTTTTAGACCGAATCACATCGACATGCTGCACAGCTCGAGTCAAATCTTTCACGCCCTTCTGGATAATATTCCCTCTGGTATCCTGTGCGATTTATCCTTGTTCCACAGAAAACCGACATAGGAAACCAGAGCACACATGCTGGTCAAGTGAAAGAAAGACCTCCTAGAGCGGACAATGCTACACCCTGAGAAATGACATGTACGTGCGAGTGAAGAGGACATTAAATCGTGGGAAAGAATGCACGAAAAGCCGTAAAATGAGTAAACTACTGAACATTTTGAATGAAGGAGGCATCAAATATGGAAAAGAAGTCACTGAATCCCATGACTGAAAAAGACACAGAATCCTCAGGGGAAAAGTGACTAAATCATCTAAAAGTAGGCATCAACCCCCTCCAAAAACTGGAAGATAATTGAGTAGAACAAGTCCAAAACTTATCTTGGTATCAGATGTATTCCACGAGTTCACCTGTCCTGGTCACCATTTCTGTGGCTGTGAATGCAGGATGTCCTTGCTCCTGTTCACACACACAGTTTCCTTCGAACTCTTGGATTTCTGAGTCAATAGGTTCATCCAGGCAACCGAGCAAAACTTTTTGTTTTAGATTTTTTTTATCTAACCACGAGACGCTTTGGTCAACATGCATCATGTGTGAACAGCATTAAACGTGTTTATCTTCACTATCAAAACATTATCGTACCATACATTTCTTTTGCCCTTATTTTCCATACCACTAGAAAAAGGACTGCTATGAACGAAATGGACCAGAGTAGAACTACGTAGGATGGTAGTTATCCTTATCGTCGTTTTCATCACAAACAAAAATGTCGAATGAGACCTTTCGCGCCCCGCTTTCGGAGTGGCCTGAATTTAAATTTCCTCTCCACGCGGCAAGATTTTTTATTTTATTTTTTTTTAGAGATGCCATTGGTGGCAAGCGCCTGGAGAATGTAGCGCTATCACTGCCAATGCCCGGAGTCGGTCCAAACTGCGGTTCTCTTCACCCATGACATTCCGTACAATACTTTCTGCACCGTTCTTCAAACTCACGTTGATTTCCACGTAGAAATATACTAGCTTCTTTGCATTTGATCCTGATGAGAATACAACTGTTCTTGAGCAAGCTCTTTGAATGACATATGATTCTGATGAGAAAAAAAATGTTCTAGATTAAGGTATTTGTCTTTACCATTATGAAGTGTATTACCTTGTCATCTCTGGTGCACAAGCCCTTGGACTATTCTTCTCGTTGGCCGTCACTCTCACTCTCCTCTCCGAGATGAGCGTGGTCGTTCTCTGAAGATCAAGGTAGCTCCACAATTTCAGGCGCACCATCGCCCCATCCGGCTGAAGCTCTCAATCTCAAGTCGCCATGGCACAGCAATCCCTGCAGAATATAATGTGCCGTCTGCTACATCTGTCTGCACTGGCAGTGTGGATGGTGGTTATCTTCAGCATGTGGAGCGTGCATCGCTATTAAACCTGACATGTCCTACTTAAAGTCTGATGATGGCGATCTGGTCCGCTCTAACCAACTGAAATGACATTTTTCTCCCCCCTGCCCTTAACCAATCTTCTGCACCTGAATGGCAACTGGTCTCTGGCTGGGCACCGGCCGCTCCCAGCTCAGCAGTCTTGACTTAAACATTCCTTGTCCACAATACTGCAATGGGAAGATATCTACTGCAACATTATCAGTCGGTCTCTGCAGGTCTGATGAAGCATTCTCCTAAGCTCCTTCAAAGTTGTCCCCACTTTCAAATTCATCAAGGAGTCACTGCGTGCGGACTAGTCCATACACACTACACCACATCCGTAAAGTTTTCAGACCACGCGGCACATGATTTACAACCAATTGACGCATGGATTAATGAGCAAGATGAATTTAAGGAGAGGGTCTCGTGGCTACGACTTGGCAAATGTCCGACCTACGTGTTAGTCCATCGTGCTGGTCAGACCTCGAGTACCTATCTAACAATGTTGTGCCATCATTATCATTGTATGCGTGTGTGGCGAGTGTACACGTGCGTGTATGGGTATGTGGACACTGACCCGTGTGTGTGTTCCAGCGCATGTGTGTACGCATGATGTCCGTGTATACGTATGCACGAGTGTCAATGTGCGCGCTTTTGTGTGTGTGCGTGCGAGTGTGTGTAGAAAATGACTGTTGGCAGTCTCTCTTGGAAGCAACTATCGGGTCCACTGCTGCCGATACAAATTTTAACCTCTGCTTAGGAGCTGAAGCAACTTTTGCAGTTTGTAGTGTGCTTCGAGTCTGCCAACACCTCAGAAAACCTAATATACACTTACTGCGTTAGTGGCAGCCCCGTTAATGTGCCATTCGATCCAGGCTTCTTCTGGGAATGTCTCTTCAGTCATGACCAGTGTCACCACTTTCTTCGCAAAGCTGTCCAGGTCTTCTCTCTGGAACAGTTGGGAAGCGCGCTCGCGCGCACACACGCCCTCTGTCTCCCTCTTTCCCTCTCTCTCGCACACACACGCCCTGTCTCCCTCTTTCCCTCTCTCTCGCACACACGCCCCGTCTCCCTCTTTCCCTCTCTCGCACACACACACGCCCTCCGTCTCCCTCTTTCCCTCTCTCTCGCACACACACCCGCCCTCTGTCTCCCTCTTTCCTCTCTCTCGCACACACACACGCCCTGTCTCCCTCTTTCCCTCTCTCGCACACACACGCCCTCCGTCTCCCTCTTTCCCTCTCTCTCGCACACACACACGCCCTCTGTCTCCCTCTGTCCCTCTCTCTCGGACACACACACGCCCTGTCTCCCTCTGTCCCTCTCTCGGACACACACACGCCCTCTGTCTCCCTCTTTCCCTCTCTCTCGCACACACACACGCCCTCTGTCTCCCTCTTTCCCTCTCTCTCGGACACACACACGCCCTCTGTCTCCCTCTTTCCTCTCTCTCGGACACACACCCCCTCTGTCTCCCTCTCTCTCGCACACACACACGCCGTCTCCCTCTTTCCCTCTCTCGCACACACACACGCCCTCTGTCTCCCTCTTTCCCTCTCTCTCGGACACACACACACCCCTCTGTCTCCCTCTTTCCCTCTCTCTCGCACACACACACGCCCTGTCTCCCTCTTTCCCTCTCTCGCACACACACACGCCCTCTGTCTCACACTTTCCCTCTCGCATACACACACGCCCCGTCTCCCTCTTTCCCTCACTCTCGCACACACACACGCACGCACGCGCACGTACACACACGTACACAGTCCCCAAATCGAGTTAACATTTCAAGCGTACTTTTAAGAATATGTCTAAGGAAATAACGCTAAGCTTTAATGTGACATTTTCATGAATCCTATCTTTCAAGCAATAACATTCTATAACGACTTTTTAAACACTAACCAGATTATAATAATGGCATTTTTCGTAAAATGATTTAATTTTATATTTGAACATTTTGAAATACTTCCAATAAAATGGAATATTTATGGGATACGAAACCAGGTTTACTGAAATACTGGATTTGCAACAAAAGAACCACTTCCGGATGTTTGGTCGGTTAGAAACCCCATTTCGCAGATTGGATAATTCGAAAGTGCAAGCGCGCACAAACACACACGCGCGCGCAAAGCGCGCGTAGACCGCACACGCATACACGCAAGTGCGCGCACGTACACTCGTAACAGTAAAGCCTACGAAAGGACACTCAGGCCCAAGAAAGTCGATGCTAAACCATGCGGAAAGACGACATTAAGTCGGTGAAAGGAGGAAAGTAAACCACCTGAAAAGACGAGACCAAGCCTTAAAAAAAAAAAAAAAACCTCGACACGTTGAGGAAACGCTAAACCAGAGGACACGAAACCTGTTGAAACATTAATACCGTGTGAAAGAGGAGAGCGAATAAAACCCTGGAGAGCAGGCCATTAAACCTATGAAAATATTGACATGTTCACTCTGATTACCATGTCAGACTCACGGGATTAAAAGATTTTATATATGGAGATACCATTTGCGCACAAGTCAGTATATATGGAGCTACCATTCGCGCACTAGCCAGTATATGTGGAGCTACCATTTGCTCACTGGCAAGTATTTCAGGTACAGAACTTTTTAAAAAATGTCCGTCAGCAGCTGACCCCCGAATGATCTGAAAACTAGCGAACCTTACATGAAAGAAAAAAAAAGATATGAAGCCCGGTTTGGGGAGGAGTGGGAAGGCGCTAAACCTTGCAGTAAGGGCGACACGAAACCCTATGAGAGAGAAAAGAGATACCGGACCTTTTACAGAGAGGACAGGAAACCCTATGAGACAGAAAACAGACACCGGACCTTTTACAGAGAGGACAGGAAACCCTATGAGAGAGGAAACGGACCTCGGACCTTTTACAGAGAGGACAGGAAACCCTATGAGAGAGAAAAGAGATACCGGACCTTTTACAGAGAGGACAGGAAACCCTATGAGAGAAAAGAGATACCGGACCTTTTACAGAGAGAACAGGAAACCCTATGAGAGAAAAGAGATACCGGACCTTTTACAGAGAGAACAGGAAACCCTATGAGAGAGAAAGATACCGGACCTTTTACAGAGAGGACAGGAAACCCTATGAGAGAGAAAGATACCGGACCTTTTACAGAGAGAACAGGAAACCCTATGAGAGAGAAAGATACCGGACCTTTTACAGAGAGGACAGGAAACACTAGAGAGAAAGATACCGGACCTTTTACAGAGAGGACAGGAAACTCTAGAGAGAAAACAGACATCGGACCTTTAAAAGAAAGGACACGAAACCTTGTCGGGGGAAAGGAAATACATAACCTTTAAACAGTTAACGCTGGAAGAGAGAGAGAGACAGACAGAGAGAACTCAAAATTTTAACCAAGGCCACCGACCTGTGTATGTTACAGTCAATGTATCAAATCAGGAAATGTATACATTTCCTAAACATTAATCAGGAAATATAACATTTTAGGGCTAGGGTTAGGATTAATTTACTGAAATGTTTAGGGTTAGGGTTAGGGGTTAGGTTAGGGTTAGTTTACTGAAATGTTTAGAAAATTTATAAATTTCCTGATTTGGTAAATTTACTGTAACATACAATAGGTATGTACACTTTTGCCAAGAATAAAATAAAAATAACTGGTCATCGGCAAAAGGAAGTAACTTGTTTTCAGAGAGACAAGCAAACAATTACAAGGGGGGAATAATTCGATGAAACAAACCAAGAAAAACAATTGTTTTCGCTTGCGTTTGAAAACAATAACAGAGAGAGAGAGAGAGAGAGAGAGAGAGAGAGAGGAGAGAGAGAGATCGAACCTTATAGAAACGAACACCACAGAACCCCATGAGGGAAAAACCAAAAGCCATGAGGGAAAAACCAAAAGCCCATGAGGGAAAAACACCTGTTGAGAATAACGGCACGCCGTACATTCTAGAAAGAAGGCATGAAAACACCAAGGGGGGGGGGGGGAGGAGACTAACCCTATGGAAAAATGACACAAAACCTCCAGGGGCCGGGGGGGGGGGGGGGGGGGGGGGAGACTAACCCTATGGAAAAATGACACAAAACCTCCAGGGGCGGGGGGGGGGGGGAGAGACTAACCTATGGAAAATGACACAAAACCTCAGGGGCCGGGGGGGGGGGGGGAGGGACTAACCCTATGGAAAAATGACAACAAACTCAGGGGCCGGGGGGGGGGGGGGGAGACTAACCCTATGGAAAAATGACACAAAACCTCCAGGGGCGGGGGGGGGGGGGGGGAGACTAACCTATGGAAAAATGACACAAAACCTCCAGGGGCCGGGGGGGGGGGGGGGGGGGGAGACTAACCCTATGGAAAATGACAAAACCTCCAGGGGCCGGGGGGGGGGGGGGAGACTAACCCTATGGAAAAATGACACAAAACCTCCAGGGGCCGGGGGGGGGGGGGGGGAGACTAACCCTTATGGAAAAATGACACAAAACCTCAGGGGCGGGGGGGGGGGGGGGGACTAACCCTATGGAAAAATGACACAAAACCTCCAGGGGCCGGGGGGGGGGGGGGGGGGTGCGAGAGGGCGTACATTCAAGAAAGGCATGAAAACACCGAAAGGGGGGGGGGGGGGGGTCCTAACCCTGTGTAAAAAGGACACAAAACTCCAGAGGGTATGAGGTCTGAGAGGGTATGAAAGAGTCGCCAGTTTTGCGGAAGTGGACAGCCCAAAACCAAGATATGCTAAAGCCTGTGCAAGAAACCGTCGAACGCTATTTAAAAAATGACATGCTAACTGTTACAAAGGACACTGAAATCTATGAAAGCATTCAGAAATTGATTACCATGTCAGATTTTCTGTGGACCAAGGGATTTTCAGCTCGGGAGGTACCAGGTGCGCACTGGGAAATATTTCAAGAACAGGATTCAAAGAACTGCCCGGCTTCCCTGCAGCGCAGCCCCAGTCATGCATCTGAAAACATGCGTCCATGTTCTCGGATCCCCAAATCACGACACCTGCTGCATAGATCGAGGTAACCTTTCATGCCTTTCTGGAAACATTTCCTCTGGCACCTCACGTCTTGTATCCTTGTTCCACAGAATACTGGCATTGATAACCAAAGCAACTATGCAGGACATAGAAAAAAAGATAGGTATTGAACGCTAAGATCCCAACATCACAAAAAGCCACATAAAACTGCGGATAGAAAACTTCTAAGTCCTGGAAAAGAAGACACCAAGACGACAATAAGACCTTAGAGTGAAGGCGAAACTAAAGCTGCGAAAGGAGACACAGGACGTATAAAAAGACAGGTAAACCTGTGAATGGCAAATACACTACACCCTGGAAGAGAATATTACCAAGACTTTAGAATGAAGGCGACACTAAACCTGCAAAAGACGACGCCAAATCCTGTGAATGGAGACGACGGTAAGGCCTGGGAGAAAAGGACTTCAAACCATCTCCCAGAATAGCTCAGTTGGTAGAATGCCCGGACTCCTGATCCTAGTGATCCTGGGTTTACGGGTTGGAATCTCCGGCAGGCTGTTTCCATGCAGGATAATCTTTCCTTCGGAGTTAACAGTGGCTCCGACCATTTCCCGAAAAGCCCTTCAAATCAGCCTACAAACCGAGGTTCCGTGTGAACCGACTTGTTCACACGTAAAAAACCAGTCACGAGTTTTCGGAAAAGTCAATTCGGCCGTTGATCTGGATGACATGTATACGCATAGCATGCATTCTACGTAACAATCGAAGGCACGAGTGAAAGTACCAGTTACTGATATACAACTGCATGACACGGAAAACGGTGATTAGCGCTTGCAGGCAGCTCTTCAGTCGGCTCTACCTACGTAGGTAGTCCACTGTGTAAACGTGAGCGTGGACTGTAAAGCGTTAAGAGCTTGACCAACCAAAGACCGGATTAAGTATAATTATAAAATTTGAAATAACGAAGATAGTCGGTACATAAGTACGATAATGCTAAAATGATTGGAAATAACGAAGACGGGCGTTATCCAAGTATGAAAATGATAAAATCTTTCGAAATAAATATATGCGTTATATAAGTATGATAATGATAACATTGATAGAAATAACACTAACACCAGGAACTATACAATGCAAGAACAGTCTACGCCCATGACAGTCCATCCGACTGTGGAAGAACAGGAATATACACTGGAAAAATGGAAGATGAAGAAAGATAAAGACGAGAAAAAGACCACCTTCCCTACTCTCCTTGTATACTTAGCAGCATTCCCCCGAGTTCGGTTGTCCTGGTCTCTCGTTCTCCATGGCCATCGATGCAAGAGTTCCTTGTCCTGTTGATTTAAACCGTATTTCAACATACCGATTTTCTTTGTGAACAAATCTGATTTACTCAGCGGAGCAATATTTATTCAAGACACAGTTAAGCAAAATGAACGCACATAAGCGTAAAGGATCGTACATTTAATATACAACGGCAGACAGACAACTGAATTTTGGGCAAACGTTTTCACACTACACAAGCACCAGATATTAAAAATGAAATGCACAACCTCCTGGGCAGTATCGTTTTCTGCATTTATATACTACACATCATAATTTAAGGGCCACTTCTTCCTTCCTCTCTAATTTTAAGTTGAAATAATTGACAATGTTTAGAATTGATTCTATGTTTATTTCATCATTTCCACACCTGTTTTGGAAAAAGAAATTAGCACAATGACCCATTATTGAACAGCACATGCATTTAAAGGAACATCCCCCCTTTTCAAGAAACAAAGTGTCAGATTTGGCCAATCTGTTTTCAATATCGCGTGTGTCCGCCCCGAGCCTGGATGCATGCTTCACAGCGCCGATGCATCGACCCCACAAGGGTACGGAGTGTGTCCTGAGGGATGGCCGCCCACTCGATCTGCAGGATGTCGACCAGCCTGGCCAGGGTGCCCGGTGGGGGGTGGTTGTCCCTGATGCGCCTCCCGAGCACATCCCAGAGGTGTTCAATTGGGTTCAGGTCAGGTGAGCACGCTGGCCAGACCATACAGACGACTTCATGCTGCTCCAGGAAGTCGGTCACGAGGCGTGCTCGATGCGCAGGTGCATTGTCGTCCTGGAAGATGGCGCCTTGACCAAGGTCCACAAGCGCAGGCAGTGCCACGGCCGCCAGAACCTCGTCCCGGTACCGGACCCCCTTCAGGATGCCGTCAATGGGGAGCAGGGGGGTCCTGGTAACAAGGCTCATGCCACCCCACACCATCACCGACCCGCCGCCGTACCGGTTATGCTCTTGGACAGTGGCGTCAGCGAACCTCTCCCCTTGACGTCGCCACACCCGAGCCCGGCCATCGTTAAAGGTCAGGGTGAACCTGGACTCATCCGAAAACAAGACCCGGGCCCACTGTTGCCTTGTCCAGGTCACGTGCTCCCTGGCCCAGGTCATGCGGCGCACTCTGTTGACTGGTGACAGCACGGGTCGGACGGCCGGTCTCCGTGACCTCAAGTTTGCCTCATGTAGCCGTCTTCTCACCGTGCTGCAGCTGATGTTAGCACCTGTTGCGTCCCTCAGCTGACCCCTCAAGGTCACCGCAGTGAATGCCCTTTCCCTTAGGACGGAGAGGACAAGGTAGCGGTGTCTTGTTACTCTGGGTCGACCCGTGTGACGCCTTTCCTGGACTGCTCCAGTGTCATTGAAGCGCTCCAGCAGTCTCTGGATTGTGGAATGCGACACTTCAAGTCGTCTAGCAACTTCACGCTGCGCTAGGCCTTCATCAAGCAGAGCGAGGGCTCTCCCCGCTGCTCATCCGTCATCCGTCGTCTTGCAAGCATGGTTAAAATGAACCAAGAACGGGTCCTTTTTATCCTCGTCTGCGGGCAACTTTGGCTGGAGTAGTGTTCAAAAAGGGCTTGCCTTGCACGTGCAAAGCGAATTTTGTCGCTACCTTGCCTGCGTCGTCAGAGAGACCCTGCTGAAAATTCGACAATTTCGTGTGGAAATTGTCTTCCTTGGGCCGCCCATTGCAAATCGCCAAATCCCCAAACACGTGCCAAAAGGAAACTGCAATGTTGTCTGAGCTCTTATCCATTCAGTTACGGCAACGAATTGGAGAAAAGAGTAAGAGAAAATAGGTTATTTCTCCTTTCAAAAATTGACTCAAAAACGTTCCTGGCCCTTCAATAATGATGTGTATGTCTGTTGCTTGTAGCATCTGTTGGTGTTCTGTGGACTTTTTAATGTCCGTCACATGCGACATCATTCCGCACTTTGATGCGTGTGTGCTTTCATATTTTGTTTTGCGTTCAGAAACGCTGCAGTCTTATTTCATTTTTGTAAGGTACCTTCTGAATCAACAAAACTTTTCGGCTATCCTCAATGCCAAAACATGAAATATTGTGTACCTTCTACACTCATTTTCCATTTTAGAGATCACTTGAAAATAAGACAAACCTTAGATAGCTTATCGATAGACGGCATTGAACATGTCGGATTCTGGTATTTCATTGTAATAATGAAAATTGTCTTCTAGCTCACTGTTTGTGTGGTCTCATGAGAGAGAGAGAGAGAAAGAGAGAGAGAGAGAGAGAGAGAGAGAGAGAGAGAGATTGAGAGAGAGATGAGGTGTGTGTGCACGTAGGCGCAAGTGTGTGCAAGTGTGCGTGTCTGTGTGCGCGTGTGCGTGCGTGCGTGCGCGTGCGTGCGCGCGCGTGTGTACACACGCGTGTGTGTGCTAGTGTGCGTGTGCACATGTGCGTGCGTGCGTGCATGAGCGAGTATGTGTGTGTACACGAGCGCGCGCCCGAACGTTCGTGGAAGCATATGCGTGTACAATTTTGTTCTTACGTCGATTTTTCAAGTAAAGTGATAACTATTCGCCGTCAATGTATGCATGAAAAATACCTGGACTTGTCAAAGTGAATGTGTGTGTGTGTGTGCGTGTGCGTGTGCGTGTGCGTGTGCGTGCGCGAGTATGTGTGTGTGTGCGTGTATGCGTGTGTGAGCGCGCGCGCGCACCTCTCTCTGCATGTAGATGATTATTTCATGGTTTATTTTGCGCGAGGAAGCAAGACAACTGGCATCAAATGTGGACTTTTCGGGAGACCAATGGACGAGCGTACGTGAGCCTTGCTCATAATGTAGATGCGGAAGTGTCTGCATGCGGGATAGTTCTTTTTGTTGTGCGAACAAAACGATCTCCCATCTGGGCAGAAAAAAAAACGTAAGACAATATACTGCCCAGACGGGAGATCGTTTTATACCGTTCTGTCGTTTGCATTATCTGAACAATACAAATCTTGGAATATATTTCTGTGCATTTTTTATACAACTATACTGAACATTAAAAACGCACCGCTTGCCGAAAGACGCAGACAACGTTGGTAGTACAGAATTATTTAATGAAAGTAAGCATATTTGATTACGCATCCATTTTTCAATTAAACAAAATGTCTGTTCTTGACAAGAATTGCCGAATTCATGGGAAATTAGCTGGTGACTTCACTAAGGTCCCTGTCAAAAAGTACACCACGACGAGCATGTCCGTCCGCGAGCTCTAATACCGAGTGTGTCCGCCATTAGCCCCGATGCACGCTTGGCAGCGCCTCATGGAGTCGACGTGGTTTTTTTTTTATTGAACAATTTTTCGTTTTTTACAAGACACATGCAAAGCACAAATATGCACATAACAGAAAGGAATAACAATGAAAATAAAGGTGATAGTTAAGTAAAGGTACCTATTCCAGAAACAGCACTGGACACAGCACTTTGATAATCAAGCATGGATTCGACAATACTGGTAATAAGAGTACAGGGTCGAACTTTAATTAAGGACCACTTATACACAGTCTCACAAAACAAAGAAAAACCGACAAACGACAGAAACTTTATAAATGTTTAATTTCATTATCAGTGAACATTTTGTCACTTTCATCGAAAAAATCATTCTGATTAGACAGAGGAGCCTGAATGAGACTACCCCAAAATGACATTCACAAAAAGAGTTTTACAGTCTGATCAAAACCGAGTGTCCCCCCTCGTGCTGCCACACAATCCACACAGCGCTGCCTCATGGTAGTGCAGCAGCTCCTGTCGATTTGCCGGAACAGGGTGATTTTCTTGAACTCTCCTCCCAAGCTCGCCCCAGATGTTCTCAATAGGGTTCATGTCCGGGCTGTTTGCCGGCCATGGCATCCTGGTGATGCCAGCTTGCACCACAAAAGTGTTCACGGCTCGACAACGATGTGGGGTGGCATCGTCCATGAACACAGCCTGAGCCCCAATCTGCTGGAGTGCTGGGACAACCAAAGGCCGTAAAATCTCCTGCAGGTAGCGTTGGCCGTTCAGGTTGCCATCCACATGGTACAGGGTAGTCTTGTGGTGACTGCTGATGCCCCCCCCCCCCCCCCCCCTACCATGACGGAGCCACCACCAAAAGCGAAGACCACCTGGATGACGTCATCTGCCAGCTGCTCCCTGGGACGCCGCCACACCCGAATGCGTCCATCTCGTGGCTTCAACTGGAACTTGGACTCATCGGTGAAAAGCACCATCCGCCACCGAGCCCGAGTCCATGTTCGATGAGATGTGCACCAGGCCAGGCGACGTGCCTGGTGGGCCGCAGTCAGTTTTGGTTTCCGGACTGGGCGCCTTGCTCAAGGTTGGCAGCATTGAGGCGCCGCCGTATGATCATCTCGCACACTGCTGTGTTAGTGGCAGCTTGGAGCCGACGCCTGATGGTGTTGGAGGTGGTGGTCCTGGTCCGAAGAGCATGTCTGCGGATGAACCTGTCATCTCTTGCAGTGGTCTTCTTTGGCTGGCCTGGACGGGTCTCTGACAGTTCCAGTGGCTTGAAAACGTTCTCTCAGCCGAATGACGATGGAGTGGGACACTTGTAGTCTTCTGGCCACTTCTCGAACGCCAACTCGATCCTGCAGCCATGCAATCTTCCGGGTCCGGTCAAAATCAGACAGCTTGCGTCTTGGCATTTTTGTGTTATGAAGAATTATGCACGTTGGGCTGCTTTTAGGGGCATTCCAGTCAGTAAAATGCTCTGCAATGCATTGGTTTTTGCGCGTGCATTTGGAATTTCAGTGCAAAACCGTTTGAAGCAGTGTTCACTCTTGCTTAAAAAACAAGCAATTTTGACAACAATCTGCAACTTTCAACCCCCCCCCCCCCCCCCCCCCTCTGCATGCCGCACGTGACAATAAGACAGCTTTCGCAAGCTTTGCGGAATACTCCGTTAACCCCTTAAACCTTTCCCAGTCAAATTCTTCGAAAAAATGCATTGCTTGTATTTCTGGCCAATTTAAAAAGAAAGTGCCTTTTTTCGGGGTGGTCCTTAAAGTTCGACCCTGTATTTAGCAACTAGTTGCTGATGAATCGGTAAATGCTATCATCTCCATGAGCAAGTTGATTTATAACACTAGTATACATAGGCATTATACTGATACAAAGAGCTATGTATAGTAATTCCAGTAGTTATAACTTCAAAAGAAATAAAGACATTGATACACGACATTCACCTTGTCATTCTTTCTAATAACACCAAATGACCTCTATGAGTGCACACACACACACACACACGTGTATATAAGCACTACATAAACACCGGCAAGTGGTGTAGGAAAGCAGTGCGAATCTAACACGGCATGGGTCTTTGGGACAGGAGAGGGATAACATTACATAGTAAAGCACTCAAATTCCTTTACCAAAGTATATAAAACAGTCCAGTCTCACAATTGTAAATAACATGAGAAAAGGTAAGTTGTACACTTCCATACATGTAGGTGCTCACACATCACAAAGGAAGCTAAGGTACAATAGGGTAATAGGGCAACCAATTTTCCTATTGTCCTATACTATGATTGTCCTATACTATGATTAAGAAAAGCCAAATATTTTTCATGTTTGAATCTGTGTCCTAATACTGTGAGAAAGACATGTAGGTCAGGAGGGGAGTTTTGTAATTTGCATTTGTAAATGTAAAACTTGGCAAAGAGCAGAACAAAATCAATAGCTTTATCCGTTTTCACATGCTGTTTGGTACCAAATAAAAACAACTCTGTCAATAATGAAGTTGTCACAGTGCTGACAGGAGTAGACAACGTTGTGCAAGAACGTCTGTGGCAGTCCATCCCACTCCTGGGTCAGTGCGCACCTCAAATGATCGAGAGTCTGTGGACGTCTTCCACGGGCCACACGATACCCCAGCTCATCCCAGACGTGTTCAATGGGAGCCATGTCAGTGGACAGAGAGGGCCAGGGCAACACGGCAATGTTGTTCGTCTGGAGAAACGCAGTGGTGGCTCTTGCGGTGTGGGGTCGTGCATTATCATGCTGGAAGAACTGCAGCTCCGGGTGCTGGCCAAACGGACGACGTGGTTCTGCAGCACCTGCTGGCATTCACATGGTTGTCAAAGTACAGCGGTGTCCGGTAGTCATGACTGAATGCCCCCCAAACCAGACTGCCCCCTCCCCATCTATCGGCTTCAAACACGCAGCAGTTGGCGTAGCGTTCCCCGACACGCCTCCAGACTCTCATTCTCCGGTCAGCATGAGATAACGCGAAGCGACTTTCGTCAGAACAGCACAGCTCTCCACTGACGTCATGTCCATGGCAGATGCTGGTTGGCCCACTGCAGACGTTGCTGACGATGTCCACGGGCGAGGACTGGGCCAACATGAGGGTGTCTCGCATTGAGCCCCGATTCTTGCCAACGACGTCGAACGGTTTGTCCAGACACTGGACCCCGTCGACCAACCACCTGGCGACATGTTTCTGCTGCTGTAAGGAATCGATTACGAAGATGAAGCTGTGGAATGTATCGATCTTGCGCTGGTGTGGCAACACGAGGTTGGCCCGTTCGACGCCGATCAGTGGTGGAACCAGTTGCTGGCAAACGTTGTGATAGCCTTACAATTGTAGAGTGACTGCAGTTCAGTTGTCTGTTTCTCTCTCTCGATGACATACCATCAACATTCAAATGCCTCGCTCGCGTTCTTGCATGGACAGTCACGGCATTGTTTTCGCACCACTTCGCCTGGTCGAATGACAACTGATACCGTTTTCCAGTCGGCATGACTTCAAACTCACCATTTGAGACAACAAAAAACAGATGTGCTATGTTCAGTATCGGCCCCAGTGGCAAAAAAGTGTTGTGCGAGTTGCACGTGGGCGTCACACGAGCGTCGGCAAGCGCGGAGAAACCGAGGCAGTGTGAATCTGTGTCCCTTAAAGACTGTTAACATACCAAATACACATTTTTTTTCCAAATGGGAAATGGGCAAATCAAAACGGTGCGTTTTTAATGTTGTTCAGTATATAACATCTGAAGAAGACGTGTGTTGTCTAAAATTCGCTCATTTGTTTTGTGCAATGAATTCTTACTTTACATTCCGATAAGTTTAAGTATGTGCGTTCATGTCTCGCCCCATTTGCAGTAATACTGCAGTCACTTCTGCATCATGAAAACAAAAGCATTTCGGTTATCCGCTGTGACATAACGAGTTGGTATGCTGTTTGTGTGTGCGTAGATATATATTTATATATATATAATATATATATATATCTATATATATATATATATATAAGAGAGAGAGAGAGAGAGAAGAGAGAGAGAGTGTGTGTGTGTGCGAGAGAGATAGTGTGCGCGTGTGTGTGTGTGTGCGTGTAAGCATGCACATTGGCGCGAGTCCGCGTGTTTGCATGTACACGGGGTGTGCCCGAAAGTCTGCAAGCATGTGTGTGTGCAGTTTCGTACGCAGGAAAAATACCTCAACTTGTCAAACTAAATGTGAGCATGTGTGCGTGTATATGTGTATGCGTGTGTGTGCATGCGTGCGTGTGCGTGCGTGCGCATTTACATGAAAACATGTCTGGGTGCGAGTGTTTAACCATGCCTCCGAAAGTATGAAGTGTGCGAGGGTGCTTGGATATATGTACGAGTATTCACAGGCGCGCGCGCACACACGCACACAGTCAAAGAATGCAGATTGAAGGGAGTTTCAAATTTAGTGCTTTTTTCCTTCATCCTATCTTCAGAGGTGTCATTTATATTGGCTCGGTAAAGTGTTTGTGCGGCGATTACGTTCTTCTGATCGTTGCGCGCGCGCTCTCTCTCTCTCCTCCCCCCCCCCCCCCCCCCCGCCCCCAACTGTATAAAGGTGATCACTTGAATATAGCTTATATCGCGGGGGGAAGCGAAACAATCGGCACCAGCTGTCGGCTTTCCGAAAGGCCAATGGACGAGTGTACTTGCGCTATACTTATAATGTAGGTGAGGAATTGTGTGCGAGTGCATGTGCGTGGGGGGCGGAGAGGGTGGGAGGGGGGTTCAGGGTCGGGGGTGTGACGGTCATTTTTGTTGTGCGGACAAATGTGCGTTCGTCTGTCGGCACACGTTATATTGTACACATTCGTTCTTCGAGATTTATCACACCGACTCTGCTTATTCTTGTTCCACTTTTCACCCTGGTAAGCTATTGATGTACGCTGAATCATGTAGTAAAGAACATCTGGAATACCTACAGCCCCATTAGTGTTGGGAAATGCATCAATTTGCTAATGCGTTAATCTCTCCCTTTTCTTTCCTTTCATAATTTATAGAAGACGACAGCCTGTGTACGTGTCTCACCCGCTTCCTGTAGTAGCTCTCTTCTGCTGACCATCTTGTCCTCGACGGTGACCCCTCTCGTCAGTCGTCTGCTTCCCGGCGCTCCCTCTTTCCGCTGTCCTCCGTTCTAGCCAGGCTGTCTCCGTTTTCTGACCGTCTCCACTGCCATGGACCTCGGTGTCCTATCAAATGCACAAACACTGTAATGTGCAAAACACTGTAATGTGCAAAACACTGTAATGTGCAAAACACTAATGTGCAAAGGTATACCTGACAAATCAAAGTCATATACAAGTGCAAACTGGTGTATAAATGTACCCTTTGGGGACCTGAATACCTCAGTTGGTAGAGCGCTGGACTCGTAATCCGAGGACTGCGGGTTCGAATCTCCGCCGGGCCGTTTCGGTACAGGGGGGTTCCCTCGGAGTTAACATTAGTTCCGACTCCCATTTCCCATACAGTCCTTCGAATGAGAGACTATAAACCGAGGTTCCGTGTGTGAACGCACGTATAACATCTTGCACACAGGTAAAATTCCATCACCAACTTTCGAAAGAGGCCAGTTGGGCCGTTGGTATGGACGACACGTTGCACATAGCATGCACCTTCCCCGAAGATGAGTATGGCTGCCTTAATGGTGGGATAAAAAAAACGGTCATACACACGAAACTCTACTCCATTTGTTGGGTAGATCGGATTAATACTTGCCTATCCAAGAGGAAGTGTCCGCAGGAGTATCAGCCTGCGTGCGCAGAAGATGTGCCCTTTAATGCAATGAAAACGGACAATGTTTTCTATTTCATGCCAAGAAAATGGATACCAAGTTACACAACGTGTTGTCATATGACTACTGTTAATCTTTCGTTTAATGCTTCCAATCAAAGTGTCGTGAAAAACAATCGGCAATCATCTATCCTGGTCCAATCATTCAGAAATGTTGTCCAGCAATCTTGCTATAAAGCTCGATAGCTCACAAGTGCGTTCTAAAATTAACACCCCGAGAGAAACATCACTTCTCTATCCACCCAGATATTGACTATGCCTTTACACTCTGAATGTAACTAGGAATAGTGTGCTTACACTTACTAGCTAACTAGCTGCTAAAATTAACGATTGATAAAACCTCAGTGGTACGAAGATTTCACATAGGAAAGTATTCTTGCACTATCGGCACCAACATTTTTGTACAATGAATAAAACTCATGCGTGAAATACCCCAACTGTAATACTCCCACCCAGGGGAACAATTCACATGTCATGGTGGAGACTTTTTTTTTAAACCAAAATGCCTGAATACGGTTGTCCACATTTCACGCCTTGAAATCTCGCACGCATTTATACACTTTACAAAAATCCTTTTGATAATTAATCACGCACACTTTTCCCAACTTGGACCCACAGTCTTTAGGAAACGAAGTCTTCACCCGTCCAAATGGAGCAGCATAGCATGCAAGTGCGTGTACAGGTCTTCAAATCCGGATGCGCGTCATCGTCCGTCCCTGCGGAACTCCACAGAACTGGAAGTGTAGTCCGCCAGTGCAGGAACTGCAACAGGACGTGACAGTGTGTTAACGTATGAATTGGTTGGAACGGCAGCATGGAAATGCCATCGTTTGAAAGATTAGACATCAAAATGTGAAATAGAAACACTCAACACAAAGACGCACCAATAGGGGACAGACAGGGAAACACAGAGAAAGTAAAATTGTGATGTTGCATCATAAACAGCAGTAAATCATGCACTGAAATCGGAAATCATTTGAAATTATGAAAGGGCTTCGAAAATGGAAAATTAAGGAGAAATGCGGGGAAATTTTCAGCGTATTGTCTGGGTACATGGTATGGTTTGTTGGCAAAGGTAGACCAACACATCATAAGGTACTGGAAATTGCCGCCACTTTCCCATTGAAGAGATCGTAGAGGAAATGTCGATCAACGCATTCTCTAACATTTCTTTGCATCTCATACACAGAATATGCGACCGCATGGCCCATCATTTTGGACTAGAATGTTGCTTTAGGATCGCCAGCGCACACACATTGCACATTAAAGCGTCTTTTAAACAAGTTTTAAGATTTCTTATTCCAAGGTAAGATAAGCCCTTTCAACTTATGCAAAGGGAAACTAGAGTGAGCGTGCTCGAAGAATCATGTAACGAACAATCTCTGGAGTACATACAGCCCCATTTTAAATGTTAACACTTCAATTCGATAACGCATCAATCCATGTTTTTCTTTGCTTTCATAATCTGTAACAGAAAGACGACAGCCTGCGTACATATCTCACCCGTTCCTGTGATGTGGCACGCTCTTCTGCTGTCCATCTAGTCCCTGACGGTGATCTCCCCTCTTTGTCATTCGTCTGCTCCATGGCGCTCTCACTGTCCTTTCCTGTAGGGGATGTCTCCACTTTCCTGTGAAACTGTCTCCAGCACCAAATCAAATGTACAAAAGCAAAATTATACACAACTACAAACAGAAAACTGGTCTATATACTGTCCAATGCAAAGAGCATGGACAATGTTTACCGTTTGATGCAAAGAAAATGGATCGGAGTTCCAGAGCCGGTTTTCCTACACGACTGCTGGCTATGTTCCTTTATTTAATTCTTCCCATCATAAATTGTCTGGAAAAACAAACGGCAATTTATTTTGGTCGACACATTCAAAAATATTGCTCAGAAGTATTCTTCCACTAGAAACAAAATACTTGTGTACAATAAATAACTCGTCATGCATGAAATACCCCAACTGTAATACTCACACCTAGTGGGAACAATTCCCATGTCATGGCGGAGACTTTTTACCAAATGCCTGAAAACGTCTGTCCACATTTCACGGCATGAAATCACTCACGCATTCACACACTTTGCGACAATCCTTTTGATAACTAAACAGTGAATTCACACACACACATTTTGCCCAACCTGACCTCTTGTCCGTTTAGGAATAGAAGTCTTCACCTGTCCCAGCAGCGCAGAATGTGAGTGCAACTCTGTTCAGGTCTTCAGAGCTGGATGCGCGTCACCGTCCGTCCCTGTTGAACTCCACAGAATCGAAGTGTAGACTGCCAGTGTAGGAACTGCAACAGGACGAGACTTAATGTACGAACTGACTGGAGTGGACACGTGGAAATGCCATTGTACGACAGATTAGACATCGAAATGTGAAACGGGAACACAAAACACAGAACGAGGGGACAGGAAAATACGGAAACAGAGAAATGGTGGTGTTGCGTCATAAACAAACGGAGTAAATCACTAGATCACGCTTCGAAGTGGGAAATACTTTTAAAGTATTAAACAGGTAAAGAGATTCGAATATGGAAATGAAAAGGAAATGTGAAAAAAGTACAACTGAATTAACAGCGTATTGTCTGAATATATATGGTACGGTTTGTCATCAAAGGTAGACCAACACATCCCAAGGGATTGGAAATTGCTTTTGATTTCCGATTTAGCAGGTCGAAGAGGAAATGCCGATCAATGCGTTCCCTCAACTTTCTTTGCATCTCATTCACAGAACATGGTGCGACGGTATGGCCCATTATTTGGGACTAGAATGTTGCTTTGGGATCGCCAGCTCATATACATTGCACATAAAAGCGTCTTTTTAAACAGTTTTAAGAGATTTTATTCCAAGGTAACATACGCCCACCTTCAACCAATGCAAAGGGAAATAAGTGAGCCTGCGCGAAGAATCATGTCACGAAGAATTTGTGGAATACCTCTTATCACCATTTTCATGTTTGGCAACATACACCAATTTGTTAAGGCATTAATCTTGTACTTTATTTTTTCACATTTTATAAAAGACAGACAACAGCTTGTGTACATGTCTCACCCTCTTCTTTTGGTACTTGGCAGCACTCTTCTGTCCAACTTGTCCCCGATGGCGATTTCCCGTCTTGTCTGTCGTCTGCTTCATGGTCCTCTTTTTTCCGCTGTCCTTTCCTGCAGGGTTCCTGTGAGCTGTCTCCAACACTGTGGATTTCAGTTTCCTATCAAATGCACAAAAAGTAATGTTTCTGACAAATCAAATTCATGCACAAGTATAAATAAACTGGTGTAGACATGTACTCTCTAATGCAAAGAAAATGGACAAGGTGCACAATCTAATGCAAAGAAAATGACTACAAAGTTCCAGAACTTTTCCTATACGACTGCTTCTAACTTCTTTCATTCAACATTTCCAATTTCAACGTGTCAGGAAAAACAACCCACAATAATCTCTCCTGGTCGACATATTCACAAATGGTGTTCAGAAACCTTGATATTAAGCTGTTATACAGCGCAGAAGTGTATTCTAAAATCATCACACCAGAGAGAAAATCCACTCCCCTATCCAACAAAATATTGACAATGCCTCTACACTCTGTAACTGGGAATAGTTTGCTTAACAATTAATACTTAAATCAGCTGTTAAAATTAGCAACTGATGAAACCTCAGTGGTACAAGGATTTCACACAGGAAGGTATTCTTTCATTAATAACCAAAATTTGTGTACAATCAATCGCTCGTCATGCATGAAATATCCAATTGTAAACCTCACACATACTATGACAATTCACGTCATCGTGGAGACTTTTTACCAAATGCCTGAAAACGTTTCTGTCCACATTTCACGGCGTGAAATCACCCACGCATTTACACACTTTACGACGATCCTTTTGATAACTAAAAAGTGAACACACACAAACACACACGTTTTGCCCAACTTGGACCTATATCTGTTCAGAATATCAGAAGTCTTCGCCCGTCCAAGCGGAGCATGGAGTGCGCCCCTTTGTACAGGCCTTCAAAGCTGGATGCGCGTCATCGTCCATCCCTGCGGAACTCCACAGAATTGAAGAGTAATAGCATCTGCCAGTGCAAGAACTGCAACAGAACGAGACGAAGTGTTTATGTATGAATGAATTGGCTGGAATGGACAGCGTGGAAAAGCCATTTTAATAAAAGGTTAGACATCAAAATGTGAAAGAGAAACACAAAAACAAAAAAAGACAGGTAAATATGGAAAGAGAAATTGTGTGTTGCATCATAAACACACGGCTGTGAATCATGCACTGAAATATACTGAGAGGCAAAGAAAACGCAATTCCATTGTCAACTGACAATTTTATTGAAATGAAACAAACACACATCAAAGCAAATACGTGTGACAAAAGTGCGACCACTGTACATTAGTTTGCCTATAACAGGTGCACATTCGCCTGAAGTGAAGCCCATTTAGGCGCGACAGAAGGGAATACACTGTCAATATCGGGTGTGTCCCCCTTGAGCACGAACACAAGCTTGCAAACGTCGGGGCATTGAAGTGCACAAACGACGGATGATACGGATCGGTATCACGTTCCAGTGATGCTGCAATGCTTGGGTGAGCTCAGCAACGGTATTGGGGATTCTGCTGACCTTGCACACGTCGTCCAAGTTCGTCCCACAAATGTTCAATGGGATTCATGTCTGGGGACACAGAGGGCCACTGCATGACATCCACATTGCTGTCCCGAAGGAAATTTCGTGTGAGAACGGCTGTGTGGGGTCGAGCATTGTCCTGCTGAAACACTAGTCTGTTGCCACCATGCTGTCTCCAGAGGAAGAAGAACTGGATCAAGAACAGTGTCAATATAACGCCTTGCCGTCAAGTTGCCTGGCACAAACACAAGCTCCGATCGAAATTGAGCATTTATGGCACCCCAGACCATTACCCCTCCACCCCCATAACGATCTCGCTCAATGACACAGGTTGCGCAAAACGTTCACCCTGACGTCAATACACACGATCACGGCCATCCGGGAAAGAGACATTGAACCGGGATTCATCCGAAAAAACAACATTCCCCCAAACCCGGTTCCCCAGAAAGCCACCTGCGGCAGCCCATCGCTGGCGTGCTAGTCGATGGCGATGGGTTAAGATCTGACCTTGGTATGGTCGACGTGCCCGTAGCCCTGCTGCTGCCAGAACGCCGACGCACGGTACGGCTGCTGATTGGTCTTTCTCTAGTCCCAATAGTGTTGCGGGCTGTTTGTGCAGCTGGCTTGAAACGATTCCGGAGGTGCTGCGTGACAATGTAGTGGTCCTGTCGTGCCGTCGTCACACGTTGGACGCCTGGGCGTGGACGGTCGTTTACACTTCCAGTGTTTTGGTGCCGAGTCGCAAGACGGGTTATGGTTGATGGGTGTACATTGAAATGTTGTGCGGCCCTGATGTGAGCAGTGCCTGCCCTCAGCATGCCAATGGCTTGATTTCTCTGGTCTGAAGTTAACTGCGGCATGGTGCGTACGAGTGTCAGTAAAACGCCAATGTGTGTTTTTATAGGGACAGTCATGGCTGTTTGCATGCAATCACAGTATGCCTGTGTTGCACGTGTTTTGCAGTTATCAGTAAAAGATGTGTTGGAGTGGTTTACTCATGACGTCATGAACCCAACTGTGCCTGTCAATACAGATCGTCGCAATACAACATACGCGTGCTAGGTTGCATGCCTCGTGCATAATTCACATTATTTTGGCTGAGGTGACATTTTTCGGGGACGAAATGGGGATTGCGTTTTCATTGCCTCTCAGTATAGGATATAAATTAAAATTATGAAAGGGCTGGGAAAATGAAATCACGAAATGTGACAAAAACCTCTGAATTAACAGCGTATTGTCTGGGTACATGTTATGGTTTGTCAAAGGCAGACCAACACATCACCAGGGACTGGAAATTGATTTAGAAGGCTGTAGAGGAAATGCATTCTCTTAAATTTCTTTGCACCTTGTACACAGAAAATGGTGCGCCCGCATGGCCCGTCATTTGGGACTAGAATGTTGCTTTAGGATCGCCAACGCATACACACTGCACAAAAAAGCGTCTTGTTAAATGGTTTCAAGAGATTTTATTCCAAGGGAAGATAAGCCCTTCAACCTATGCAAAGAAAACTAGAGCGTGCGTGTGCAAAGAATCATGTAATGAAAACTATCTGGAATACCTTTAGCCCCATTTTAAGTGTTTGGCAAAACTTCAACTTGCTAGCGCCTTAATCTAACCCCTTCTCTTTCCATTCATATTTCACAAATGAAAGACGACAGCCTGTGTAGTGTCTCACCTGCTTCCTGTGGTGGCACTCTTCTGCTGTCCATATTGTCCCTGTTGGTGATCTCCAATCTTGTCAGTAGTCTGCCTCATGCGCTCTCGCTTCCGACCGTCCTTTCCTGCAAGGTCGTCTCCATTTTCTTGAGGCCATCCCCAGCACCATGGAACAGTTTCCTATCAAATGCACAAAATCATACAAGTACACATAGAAAACTGGTGCATATATGTATATCTTTAATGCAAAGAAAATTGATACCAAGTTCCAAAACTTTTCCTAAATGACTGCCGGTGCTCTTTGTTTCAATGTTTCCAGTCAAAGTGTCAGGAAAAAAAACAATCGGCCATAATTTGTCCTGATCTAAACATTCTGATATGTTGTCCAGAAAATTGTGCCATAAAGCTGTAAACAGCTCAGAAGAAAAGGCCGTTTTCTAAAATTACACCAAAAGAAAAATCACGTTTCCATCCAACCAACTACTGACTATGCCTTTCCACTCTGGGATGTAACTAGGAATAATTTTTAAATGACTAGTTAAACCAGCCGCTGAACAATGCCTACATCCTCAGTGGTGCTCTGATTTCGCACAGGAAGGTATCCTTCCACCAGAGACCAACATTTTTGTGCAATATACAACTCGTCATTCATCAAACACTCCCACTGTGATGCTCCTACTTAGTTTAAAACTATACATTTACCTCTATCATCGACATTCGTATCGTATTGATTCCCTCGTCGACGTGTCAGCAGGTCAGGCCTCTGCTCCCAGTCGTTGACGTGTTGGGCAGTCCTGCAGGAAGTGTTCCACGCTCACCGAGAGCATGGGCACCCTGACGGGGATCGGCAACGAGGGAGCAGCTCTGTGGATCTATAAAGGGCCTCCGGCGTACAGCAGCCTTCGTCAGGGCCTCTGGGATTCCTGTCCGACTGTGCGAAGAATATAAATCCCCACAACCAGAAATTCTATGTAAATTACTCTTGCTTACAAGATACAATACTTTATTACCTCAATTCTGAGAAATTACAATCGTGCTTATTCCCGAGGTTCGCTAAGGAATAATTAAAAAAAAACATTTCAAAAAGAATTAAATGTTAGCTTAATTTCAGTTATACTTACAAGGTAAATCCGTCAGAACTAACCCCGCTTTACCCTGCCATGGACTCATCAAAAAGCAGAGCAACATAGATTCAAACGTTTCACTTTCCTGTCCCCCCCCCCCCCCCCCCCCCCCGCCTCCCGTCACTGCCCTCTCCCACTCCTTTTCTGTTTATCCCACCGTACAACTATATTTATTGTACTATGTATGTTTGCAACTTACAATGTTTTCTTTTTCTTTCTTGGCCAGAGCTGGTGAAAAAAAAGCTTTTCCCCGTTACCCCCCAGTAAATCATTTGTGCGTTCCGTTTTAAACATGATCTATTCCGTGATAACTATGAAAGGAAATGTAAAGTTCAGGCAGGTCTTGCAGTCTCAAACCAGACGAACTCCACGGCATCTTCATCATCCTCATTATCCTTGGTTAAAAATCAAGTTGAAATTCTGTGGCTCTGCTTGCCCAGCTTTTGTGGTGACCTCGGTCCCAGTGGTCTGTCTGTGGATATGACCATGGCGAGTTCGGTTCAACAGTCTACCCCCCCCCCCCCCCAACCCCACCACTTCACGACTGTCGCTGGATGAACGAGGTGGCGCTTTCCGGAGGTTGGCGCATACACACACTAGGCAATCTATGTCGTCCGCTGGTATTTTGCGCTGTGGAGTTAAAACTGGCTCCAGGACACCATCACGGAAATCGGTGTAGTGCGGAATCTCCTGTGGTGGGCTGCCTCCTGATGACCCGTTTTGATTTCTCCCTACGAACTGCTGGTACTGAGGCCGAGACAGAACCAGAATAGGTGTGGCTGTGTATGAGGGGGGGGGGGGGGGGGGGGGGGGGCAGAAGGAACGCCTTGGCGATGCTGTCACAAAGAGTTCAAGAAGTTGAGACAACACCGAAAAGGAAAATGTTCTACAACATATACGCTCAGTTCCTTTTCACGCATAGCTGCAGTGTTTGTTTTCAAGATTTTAACCGTTTATGCGCTTAGAAGCTTAAAGTTGAGGTCTCTACATTTCACGGATTCTTTTGGGCGTTTCTTTTGTATCTAATCCGTTATGAAAAGAACATGTTCACTACTTTGCTCCCCATTTCAGAAGATATGAAGATTTCACCTACCTGCAAGCGTATATTGTCGGTCACAGAGCTCCCACACGCATTCGTGGCAGCATGGGCCCTGGGCATTCTCGTTGACGTTCTGTTCCCGAGTTCATGCAGGTATTTTTCTTTCACAAATGGCAGGCCAGAGAGTATAACATTGCGCTAAAACTTTCCGTTGTTTGACATCTTATTCGAAGTTAAACCAAGGTCACGACCTCAGTATTGTTTTCCAGCGTAATCTTCAGATATCTCAACCAAGTATTTCCAGGACCTACACCAGTTAATGTATTCAGAATGCAGACCTGCAGGATCACTTTCACATGCTTCGTCTAAATCAAAGGATCTAGTTTTGAGAGAAGTTATCCCCGAGAAATTAGCAGGCAATAACATCAGAAGTCAGACTAATTTTTTGTTCCCCGTGACTGTATTCAGTGGACACATGAGTCCGATTCTCAACCAGCCGACGGCCGATTTACCAATGTCCCCAATTCTCTTGCCTCACAGTCCGTTATGGAATGATGTAGACCCTCACAAACCTGGTCCCAGGATGCACAGCTGTCCCTCCAGTTGCACCCATCAACAGAACACAGCTAAAAACGACAATCTCCGATTAGACTAAAAACCTGAACCTGACCAACGGAAAAACTACTGCACGACGTCAGACCTTTCCGTAGTCCCACCTTAAACTATCAAATACACCATACAGTTCCTGACTGACCAGAGGATATACAGGGGTGGTGTTGAAGGATCTGTCTGGATGAGGAACCGGGATGTGTGGCGAAAAGCGCACCACACAGAAGGCAACACTACGGGACGTCCCATCTTTGCCCGACGTTGACCCGATCGCCATGGCTTTTCAGTGGAAAAGGGGATACTCAGGAGTACCAGGTGGCCACTAGGAAACGCTTCCAGAACGGATCTTTCCTGAAGCATCTCCTCTGGTACCACTGTTCTGTACCTTTGTTCCACAGATTTCCGACTCCGGAAAACAGAGCAGCCGTCAGCTGGGCGGCAAGGTCAGTGGCCTTGTGCTCCATGCACCACTTAACTGACAGCCGTGATGTCCACCACTCTGACGAAACATTCTCAGTCAGCGCTCTGTCCAAGATGTTGCGACCACACAACTGATCGCATGGTAGAACCTCATAGGTTCGTCCTCACTACTTGTGACTACCATGCCAGAGACACCGTCTATGCACACGTCTCTCCGAGTGCACTTAACACCGAGTTCCACATCCACAGAGAAGTTCAACACCACAGCGTCCTGCACATCTCCCAGCCTTGCCAGCAACTACACGAGGTATTTGACTAGGATATAAACCCACAAGGAACTGAAATCTGACCAGCGCCATCACGCATGACAAAACCTGTCCTAAAACTCCACCAACTAAGATGACCAGCAACCTGGGAATCAACGCACCCGAGGATCCTCTGCTGCGTCCCATAGACAGGCACAATGAAGGAAGCCCTGAACACCACCATTCCTGCCCAGAGAGGATCCCTCATTCCATGACGGACTGTCAGACAGAATTCAGGCATTTCGGCAAAACGTGCTTACAACTAAAAACCACTCCTCACATATCCAAAAAATACAGCCACTGTGGGAAAGTCCCTCTAGAACAGACCACCCATACACCTTAGCATTAGCCCCAAACGAAGCAAGCGAGCAGTAATCTCCGACAGGTCTGCATGCCAACCTTTTATCTCTGTACAGAGCTCAACAAACGGAGCCGGACGGGGAAATGACGGTAGTAGCGAGAAACGCTCAGGCTTTGGAACAATCTGGAAGCTTCACTGGTGACAAGATACTGAATGACTGAAAATTACTCGTGGTTTGTCACACTGACTGGCCGACCATTTGAAAAGAATAAATGACCTCACGAAACGTCACAGAACTGCTCTAGTCGCCCAGAATGCACTGCGCTGTAATTAGATGGAAATCTTTGTTAGCCGATGATTCACACAATTGAATACATTAATCACTTCGGCATTTTGGCATATTAATACATTTTTATCAATACGTCAGGACATCGAGAGCCTAAATTGATTAAAAAAAAAAACCAGCGTGCAAGAACCTACGGGGGGGGGGAGGGGGGGGACCTCGAAGCTCACACGCATGTATACACACGCACGCAGGCACACATGCGCACGCTCGCACACCAATATGTGAACTCGGGTCCACTGTGTCACTGAAGAAATCCGGCTGTTAATGGTTACAAATGAACGTTCACACGCTTCACGAATATCCATTCGATAACTAAAGAGTGAATTCAAACACACGCACACACACACGCTCGCTCACACACACTTTAGTCTTTTGGACTAAAAGGAGTCTTCACCTGTCCAAGCGGAGCAGCATGGGAGCGCGCCCCTTGTTCAGGCCCTGATGGCGGAATACGTGTTATCGTCCCTCCCTGGACTGCCAGAGCGGGCACTGCGAGAGGAAAAGACAATGGGTCAATGTGTCAGGTGGCTGGAATGAGCATCGTGGGAATGCCAATGTTAGGAAGATAGGGAATACAAAAAAAATGAAACGCAAACATAAAACACGAGTGTGATTGCGTTAACTGAAATTAAAGCTAAACGACAGTTGGATAGAAACATGCCCGAGTGTTGTATTCCTGGTTATGATTGTTTTATGAATAAGGACCCCATTCTAGGGGTAGCATTGTATGTAAAGCATTCCCTTCATGCTCAACCTTGCGATGAACTAAACGAACATGTTTCAAGAGAGTGTGTGGTGTTATTTTTCAGCAAAGGACAATAAAAAAAAAAACTTACTTGGATGTATGTATAGAAGTCCCAGTTCATATGCTGAGAATGATACTAAACTTTTGGATATTTTACATTCAGATATTAAAAAGTTCGATCACGTCTGTATAATGGGAGACTAATTATCCAAGAATAAACTGGCAAGAACCCTCGAAGGAAAACGAAGTGCTTGTGGAAGCAGTTAATGATACATATGTCTGTTCGCAGTCCAACTGGAAGAACAGGACAAAAACCTAGCTTGATTGATTTGATTCTTGTAAACGATAACCTGATATCTGACATTGAACACCACAGTCCAGTTGGGAAAAGCGATCATGATGTGCTGATATTTGATGTATATATCGCAATTGATGACTGTGACAAGCAAAGCAAACATCATAAATATAATTATGCAAGAGGGAACTACAAAATGAGAGAGGATCTTAGAAAGGTTGACTGGACCGAGTTAGATAGCTTAGATGTGGAAACATGTTGGTCAAATATAAGAAATAAAATTCAAGAAGCAGTGGATTTATACATACCCAAAATTGGAAGTAAAGGTAACAAGAATTTAAGACCAAAGTGGATGAGGAAATCTGTATTAAAGAAAATTTTTAAAAAAGTACAATTTATATAAAAGATTTTTGATCACACAAGATGGTATAGATTACCAAAATTATATCAAGTTAAGAAATGAATGTTCTAGAGAGGCGAGAAAAGTGAAAAGAGACTGAGCATAAAATTGCAAAAAATAGTAAGAATCCTAAATGCTTCTGGAAATATGTCCACTCAAAATTGAATGTCAACTCTTCAATTAGTCCCCTGAGAAAAGAAGATCGTAATATTGCAGTTAGTGATAATGATAAGGCCGAGGTGCTAAATAAATTCTTTTCTAGTGTATTCAAACATGAAAATATTGAAAATGTTCCTGAAATCGACAGCGCCTCTTTATCTGATGGAAAAATTCTGTGCGATAGTCATTACACCATTAGCGGTAAAAGAAAAATTAAGTAAATTGGATGTTGCTAAAGCTTCTGGTCCAGATGGTTTACCAGCTAGAGTACTAAAGGAGTTATGTGTAGAACTAGCAGTGCCTTTGTGTGTGCTGTTCAATAAATCAATAAGTGAAGGAGTGGTACCCAGTGATTGGAAGTTTGCAACTGCAACTGCTATATTTAAAAAAGGCACCAGGTCTGACCCAGGAAATTATCGCCCTGTACGTTTGACTTGTATCCTTTGCAAAGTGCTCGAGTCATTTGTGAGAGATGCAATAGTAAACCATATGAATGATTTTTCCTTATATTCAGATTGCCAACATGGATTTAGACGGGTAAATCTTGTATGACAACTTTTAGAAGTAATGGAAGATTTTACAAATATGATCGATGATGGGCTTGCTTTTGACGTAATTTACTTGGATTTTAGGAAAGCTTTTGACTCTGTGCCCCACTACCGATTGTTAAAAAAATTAGGTTATGGTAAATGGGAATATATACAACTGGATTAAGAGTTTTCTTTCTAATCGAGTACAAAGGGTGAAAGTTGGAAATAATCATTCTTCAAATATAGATGTTGTAAGCGGAATTCCGCAGGGAAGTATTCTTGGACCTATTCTGTTCAGTTTTATAAAACCTGCCAAAATTTTTAAATTAGTTCAGTAAAATTTTTTGCAAATATACGAAAATATGATCGTAAGAACCATCAGAGAACAGGAAAACCTCATCGGGGCCACTTTCCCCCTCAACCTTTGGGGCGAAAGGGGCCCAGAATAAAGGTTTTCCTGTTCTCTGACAAGACTCAAAAACCCAAAAAATAACGATTATCACAAACAAACAACTTGTAGGGTTAACCGTTTAAAAACAATTTACTAAACTTTTCATAAGTAACTGGGGAAAGCAGCCAGGGCTGAACACGTCCCATAAAACGGGGGGGGAAAGCAATGTGACTGAACGTGCCCCATAAAAAAGGGTGGGAGCAGGAAAGGCCTACCAAAGGGATTTTTGCACTACCCGATTACTTACTACTGACTAAAGGGCGAACCCAGCTTAAAAAATTAAGTGCAGGGCTTACAACGCAGCTCTGCCTCGTCATTTCCATTGCGGGTTTTTTGGTGTGAAGGGGTATGTTTTCTGAGATTTTAAAACTTTGGTTTGGATTGGGACAACTGTATGTGGGGAAAATATTTTTGGGGGTGCTGTTAATTTATATTTTTGAAAAAAAAAGGGCAGCGCGCTACAAAAAAAATTTGAGTAAATAAAAATAAAATTTTTTAACAAAAAAAAAGAAAAAAACCCCCCTCCCAGCAGGGGCCGATGTTGTTTTAATTTTTATTTGCGGCCACTTTGTTTTCGACCACCTTCAGGGGGGAAACCCCAGATATGTTTCCCCGGGGGTTTTTTTGGGGGTGGTGGCGGGCCTTTTTGGTCGGGAATGGCTGACACCGTTTTCTTCGGGATGGGTGAACTTGCCCCCAAACCGGTCTCACTCAAACTGGTGCCAAACAATGGGGGAAGTGCAGCCCCTGAACTCACAACCCCAAAAACTCCAAAGTGTGACCCTGCGGGGGCCAACCGACCACAAACGAGTATTGAATCTTATTTTAAGCTTACTTTTGGGGGGGTGCAACCCACGGTACAGGGAACCACTCCTTACTACTTTTCGTCATAATCGAAAAAGCGCGTGCCGCCCTCAGACGGGTGGCCGTTGGTGCGGCCAAATCGGGGTTGTTCTTTTACACTTGCGCGTAAGTATGTTGTGTGTTGGTTGTAATGTGTGCGGCTGGTGGGGGAAACGCCGCGTGTGGGGTGTGCGCACCAAAGTTTTGGTGTGGTGTTCAAGCAAGGGCCAAGGGGCCTAACCTCAACCTGCTACTGCCCGGGGGCTGTTTGATCTGCTTAAAGCTGAAAACACCAACACGCATAGCCCAAAGGGAAAAGCCTGATACACACCCACACACAATCAACACTTTCGCCGCCGCCCCCTGAATTATATGCCCCCGCAAACTACCGCCTCATTCTCACCTTGTTCTCTTTCTCTCTCTTTCTGCGTGTGTTTTGGGTCTGCTCTGCGGCCCCCATATAATAAGGGATGGGCTAGTCCTACACAACCCCCCGGGCCGCCGTACATGTACATGGGGGGGCATGTGTTGTGTGTTAAGTTTGCGGCGAAAAATGCGCGTGTGTTCTGTTTAGCAGCTGTGCGCGAAGAATGTGGTTGTGGTGCAGGCCCGCGTTGTGTTTTTTGTTCTTTGTTTTTAACGTCTTTTCATTTTTAAAGTGGATTAGACAGTGTAAACGCGTGTGTTATGGTGTGGTGTGCTTGTATAAAACCACGTCACCCAGTGCACAAAACCGGGGCTTACACATAATGAACGCACCCCAAGTTCAAAATAGGCCCCTGAAAGTAACTCTTCAACATCCCCAAGACTATTACAGCGCTTTTTTCCCCTTGACCTTTTTTATGAATGTATCCGTTCCCCCATTTTTTGAACGACTTGGTTGAAAAGGGTTTAAATTTAAAGAAACCCTTTTAAGTTCTTTTTTAAGTTACCCCAAAGGAGAGATTTAATTAACCCACCCCCAATTTTCTAATTAATTTCTTAACCCCAAGTCACTCCAAGTTTTTAATTAAGTCACCAAAATTCTTAATTTAATACCTAAGAATTAATTTTTAATAAGTTACTTCAAGTTTTTAATAATTCTGTTTAAATTTTTTTAAAAGTTCTTGATTAATTACCTCAAATTGTAATTAAGTCGCCTTTAAGACAACCAGTTCTTATCAATTATCTTATAATTACAAAAAAAAAACAAATTATTTTTTTTTTTAAATATAAATGTCTAATATAGTAAACACACCCTAAAAAAACGCGCCCATCACGAAATACTTGCTCCGTTCTCTGCGCGAGATCGTCAGCATAGATCTAATGAAGTTCTTACACCTAAGCAACCGATTGAATTACAATTCTGGGCTAGGAAATGTCTTTTTTAACTCCATGTCTTTTTTATTGACTTTTTTTATTTTAAAAAACGCCAAGATCAATTTTTATTAAAAAAATTAAAATTAATTCTTAAAATATTTTTCCATCTGAAATGGGTCAAAATGACTTTTTTGTACGGTTCTGGCGTGCTGTTCCCCTGTATTAGCGTTTTAGATTTTTTTTGATTTCTTTTGTTTCGCCGCCCCTTGTGATAATTTTTATAACCGTAAAAACTGCCCCCCACAGCAGCAAAGGGGGCCAAAAAGGGGAACATTTTAATTTTAAAAACCATGAAGACTTTGGCTGTAGGGCCCTTTAATCACATGGAGTTTTTATAGCTGGCATTGAATCAACTTTTTCGGGGTTGACGGGTTTTGTTTTCATTTTGAGAATTCTGTAACAAATTTTTTTTTGTTTTTTCCACTCTCAAAATTTTTCCTGCTTAAACGCCCGGAAGGGGTTTTTCACGGCTCCAACGATTCAGTGTTTTTTGCTTTTCCCTTTACTTTCTCCACCTGATTCATGGTTTTTTGATTTTGGATTTTCTGGCTCGGGCATTTGAAAGGGGAAAAAAACTATTGATTTAAAAATTATTAATCCCCTGATTAATGGGGGATATTTCCAAAAATATGATAAACACATCCTAGAACTCTGACTTTGTTTAAAAATGGATCTTGCGTTAAATCATACTAGATCTTTTTCAGATCAATGGGGGCAAATCTACCACTATTTAGTGACAAAAAAAAACCGTTGCCCAAAGCTTTTTACCCTTCGACCCCCAAAGCCCTCATACCTGTTTTTATACTTTTTAAAAGCTTGTGGCGACATCGTTAACGTTCAATGCTGAAATCTTCCCAGGGAAATGTTTTGTTTTCCCCCCACCTGCCAAAAAACAAAACCCCCCTTTTTGGGGATAATCTTGGGCATCAACTTGGGCATTCTAATCAGGGAAGGGTTTAGGCGCCTTTACGTAGTAATCTCACGTTCTGTTTTTATTAAAATTTTTTTAAATTTTTTTTTCTAAAATGACACCGAAAAAAATGTTTTAACCTTTAAACCATTCGCTGTTTATTGGGGTCAAGGGGGGTACTCGATGTTGGTAAAAAGCTTTTAAAAATTAAACCGGGGAGATCTTGCCAAAAATAGACTTTGAGATCACAAACTAATTTCTATCAATTTCAGCCCGTTTCCAGAAAGATTTTTTAGTCAAGCAAGGGAATAATTCCAGACAGTAAAAAAATGAAATAAAAAAACATTTAAAAAAATGGGTTCACCTAATGATCGGGGCGTGGTGAATGCCCGCTTTTTCGGGAAATAAATTTCGTTTTTAGTAAACGCGAGATGAAGGGGGAGAAAAAAACATAACAAAGCTGTGGGCAACTAGCCGCGCACAAGACGTATGAAAAACAGAAATTGAGCAGTTAGATTTTATTAATGAACTCTGAAAAAAAAGGCCCTGCAGCTTTCACATTTAAAGATTTGATCCAAAATAAAACAATATTATCTAGTAAAAAGGGAAACCAATCGAGACATTGCCCCCCACCAAAATTAGCAACTTTTACATCCTCAGAAAAAAAAAAAGATCAAGAAATCGCGTTATTGCCGTTGGTAAACCTTGTTATTTTTTGCGCATAATATTTGGGTGAATAAAAAAGAACAAAATCTTTATCGCCCAAAGGATAGGAAGGGGATCACAGCAATTAAAAACAACCAACACTGACATGAACAAACAGCAAAAGAATGGTTATCTAAACAACGATTTTCAAATTTATTTACCAGCGCCTAGACGAAACAAGCCCCCTTGTCAATACAAATCAAACGACACCCCAAAAGGGCTTCTATTTTACCCTCTGATAAATTAGACAAAAAATTTAAATACCACCACAGTCATTGACGTACTTCAGATACAAAGACGAACCATTAACACAAAAGAGGGGTTTTGCGTTTCTGTTGCATACAAAAATATACCAACGGGGGCGCTTAACTTTCCTCCAATTTAATCGATGGAAAAAAAATTTAAAGGCAAGTGAACAATTTTTTTTAAAACATAGAGTTACCAAAAAAGAGGGATTTCCCGGGTTCACGATCCAGGGTTTAGTTGAAAAAATTTTAAAAAACAGTTTTGCGAAAGACTTTTTTTTCCCACCCGTATCCAGAGAGCTTTTTGACAATTCTCGCAACACAGAATGGGTTTTGAAGACTGCCCTCAGTTTTTCGCGCAATGAATAATGAAAAATTTTTTAAGGGGTAAAAAACCCGTACAAAAAAACAAAGAAAAACAAAAATGTTTCTGAAGACTCCAGTACACCCAGCAAACTTTCCGTTTGGTTTTAAAAAAAGGGACCCTTTTTTTTTCCGGGGAAGCAAAGGGGACACTCGCATCGGGCAACCGACCATTTGGGGTGTTGACCCAAATGAAATAAAAAAATTGTAAAGATGAATCCGCCCTGTTTATTTTCGAAAACTGACACAAAAAAAAACCACCCTCAAAATCTTTGTGAAGAAGAACGCAAAATTCCGCCCGAACAGTTTCCCCCTTTAATTTAAATTTTCGTAAACATATTTTTTGGGTTTTAAAAAGAAGGCCAGAAAACGCGAACAAACAAGAATGGAAAAGGGGAAAACCTTGAAAAGATACGGGAATCATTTTATGCGTGTAATGCATTTGGAAACATTTTCGGGGTTAATCAATGCATCTAAACTCCAGACACCTAAACTCAAACCCCCAAAATTGGGGAAAAAAAATATCTTTAAAAAAAAAAAAAAACGAACGCCAAGCAAACATGAGAAAAAAATTTAAATGAAAGGGGTGAACTATACACTTATAACAAAAATTTTGGAAAAAAAAAAATAAACCCCCCGTTTATGCGGGCCCCGTGCCCCATTGCAATGAAAACCCCGGGTTTAAAAAAACTCGTTTTTTTTTTTTGTTTTATCTAAACGACTTTTTGTTTTCAACTTGTGTTATTCAAGTAATTAACGATTTTACTTTCATATGAAAAGTCTTTTTGCCAAACAATGCTCTTTTAAATTTCATGTATAGTTGACTGCAAACGCGCGAGATATTCCCTTTTCTTTTTTAATGATTTTCTCCTGGCTCGAAATACTGTACATTTTTTTTACCTTTAAAAAAACAAACTCCTTGACACCCTTTTCCCAAAAATTCATCCTTCTCTTTCCTAAAAAACCTTTTTATTAGTAATT
>CM031595.1:17343490-17344996 GCA_018398815.1 Conus ventricosus | reverse complement strand
AAGGAGTAAAGAAAATCAAAAAACTGGACACCGATGCAATGAAAGATGGGAAAATGTATGCATGTTACAACTCCATTTGGGTGTTCAGTGAGCTGTGGTTTTGGCCATCAGTGTGGAATTGATTTCTGTCGCCATCCGCGCATTATGTGAATGGACAAAAACACAGGATCAGATTACTTAACATAGACTGGATTTCCCTGTCTGTTGTGTTTGTCTGTGCGATAGTTTAAAAGCTATGTTTTCCTATTTTATTGTTGTGGTTGTTGCTTTTGATTTGTGAGTTGTGTGCTCGTTGCTACATCCAGCCTGCCACACAGGAAACAAAGCGTACACTTCCCGCCTATGAGAGAGAGAGAGAGAGAGAGAGAGAGACAGAGACAGAGACAGAGACAGAGAGACAGACAGTCAGCAACAGATACAGACAGAGAGAGATGAACACACACACACACACACACACACACACACACACACACACACACACACACACACACACACACACACACACTCACTGACATACATACATACATACACACATACATACATACATACATACATACATACATACATACATACATACATACATACATACATACATACATATGCACGCACACACACACAAACATACGCACAAACACACGCTCACGCATACACAGAAAAAACACATATATATCAGAGAGAGAGAGAGAGAGAGAGAGAGAGAGAGAGAGAGAGAGAGAGAGAGAGAGAGAGAGAGAGAGAGAGATTGGAAGTGGTGCGCGGCTGAATTCAATTAAAAAGAAAGAAATATCTAGCAGAAGAATAAATAGGAATGGATACCCAGTCTTTTTACAGTTTAAATCAAGAACTGTCTAAATGGTAATCCATTCTTCGAGGAGGCAAACGTGGAGATTTAAACCGAGTTTGGATTTTTTTCTGACGTACGTCGACAAAGAAAAGAAGAATTAGAAATAACTGAAAAAAAAGAAGAAATGAAGAACAAAAGAAGAAGAACGAAATTGGAGGGCTGTAAAAGAGACAGGAGAAGAAACAGAAAAGATGTGTAAAAGCACGGAAGAGACAGCAGTTGAAAAAAATAAAAAAGGTTAGCGGCCACTTGATATGAAAACAAATCTAATGCAGAAATTGTTGTTTTTGCAGGCGTATGAAGAAGCATAAAACAAGAGAGGTTGTTGAACGCATTACTGGAAATTTAGATGTGAAATATTTGGCGTCCGTTAAATCCGGAATGTCCCCGCAACACGTCGAGAAAAATAAAATCCTTTTCTTCAGGCTAAACGGACTGATTTCACATGCTGTCGTTTCTTTTGCAAAAAAAAACATTAACCTTCAATTTGGATATGAATTGAGAACATATCGTCCCGTTGATTCACTCAGGTTAAAATGTAATAACATGATAAAGCATAAAACTTTTGGAGGTTGGATTCATCTCATCTCTGGCAAAGGGCAAAACATATTCAGATGAAATAAATGATGACATTGGACTGTTAAAAACGCGTATTTTGTAAC
>CM031595.1:17330990-17338490 GCA_018398815.1 Conus ventricosus | reverse complement strand
TTCCATGATTTAAATCATTAACAATGGAAGATTTTCCGCCGGTGGCATATGACGCAACTCCGTGAGAGAATTTTGTTATCAGAATTTCTTGTAATTTGATTAGTGGTTAGTTGAAAAAATGTGTTAAAATTTGTACTGTTAAGTCCCTTAAATAGCTTGTAGTCTCGATCAAGTCTCCCTTATTCGTCGGAACTTTAACGATGGTAAATTTAATCTTCGCAATCTATCTGCATTTGATAACATATTTGAACTCCTTAATTAACAAGGTGGCTCTTTTTTGTACTTTCTCAATACTTGCTGATTGCCTTTTTAAATAAGGGCTCCATATCACATTTCCATACTCCAGGTGGGGTCTAACTAATGCCTTTTATAGTAATGTAAAAACTTAAGTATCCAAATATGAAAAAGACCGTCTGATTATGCCGAGCATTATATTTGCTTTCATCATTACACTGTTTATGTGCTTGTCAAATTTCAGACTGCTATCAAACATTACACCAAGATCTTTTTCTTCTGAAACGGAGTCAACATCTGAGACAGCATCATTATATTTCATAGTATATGTATACTCCGGATTATTTTTTCCATAATGTATAACCTTGCATTTAACTGGATTAAAATATAAATTCATGTTTCACTCCACTTAATTAGATTATCAATATCTTTGTAATTTAAGATGGAGAGAACAGGAAAACCCTTTATTCTGGGCCACTTTCGCCCTCAACCAGTTTCGGGCGAAAGTGGCCCCGAATAAAGGTTTTCCTGTTCTCTGACAAGTAAGACTTCAATAACCAAAAATAACGATTATCTACAAACAAACATACTGTGTAGGGTTATCCGTTTTTAATACTAATTTACTAAACTTTTTAGATTTCAGTTTTTGTTTAATCCTATTTTTTTTCCTGATCATTTTCAATAACATCATTTTCGCGCAAACATTCTTCAAATGAGTCTTTGTCTTTCATGTGAAATAACACTACAGTCTTTAACTGTTCTCTAAAGTCTTTTAAAACTGAGTTATATTTTTGGCATAAAATCCACACACTTATCCTAGCATGCCTTCCACTGAAAGCTAGTTTTGACAAAGTGTTTCTCTTTTTAAACTATGTCTCTTTCTGCTGAACAGTCATCTATAATAAATAGTGTCTGCGTTCCTTCAACAATCTATAAAACTGTTCTAAACACTCACTCAGTTTATTGCTAGGATCAACTAAATATATTTCATCATCTGTCCATATAAACCTATCATGATATGCTTTGTTCCATTTAAGTGTTGGACAGAAAATCACAAAATGATTAAAATTATAACGATAAACTGTAACGGGTTGAGGATAAATATTTTTTTTTCCACAACCGTTTGTCCACAATTTTAATAAACAATGGGGGGTTTTTTCAAAAAGTTTAAGCTTCATGTTTTATAAAGAATTTATTAAAATCCAGTTATTATTTTTACAATTCCGAAAAAATTTTCAGTATAAAAAAACCCCTAGGGCCCAAAATGTGAAAGTTTAAATCCAATTCAGTTCGTGATTTTTTCTTTTAATCACATTGATTTTGTTGCTTGTTGTTATGATCTTAATATCCTCCCATTGTGAAGAACGACGAGGGTTTCGTTAAGGCGTTTAACGTCAAATTTTTGCCGTAATATTATTCCCTTTTTTAAAGGAGTAACTAACCCCAAACCCCCATCCTCCCACTTTTTTTTTAAAAAAGAAATTTTTCAAATATTTTTGTGAACGTGCCTCCAAATTTTCTGTTTGGGAAAAAGAATGTAATTTTGAGAAGCTTTTTTTACAACTGTTTCTTTTCTGGGGAGGTGTATTTTTTTTCCCCATACGGCGTTATTCAATTTTTTTCCCGACATTGTCGTCGGATAAGATTTGCATGTAAAGGGCAGAGTTGAATGCTTTTCAAAACTTTTTTGACGGCTAAAATATGAAAAGGGCTTATAATTAAAATTTTTATGTCCCATTCAAAATATGGTTCAAAGTGCCATTTGAGGTCAGGTTTTCGAACTTTTTTAAATTTTTCATATGGCCAAAATTTTTTGCCTCTGATGCGCTTGTTTTTTTTTGGAAAACTTTTTGTTGTCGCAACCTCTTTGCGTTTTAATCCCATTTTTAGTGTATAAAAACCATACAAGCGTTTTCTCACCTTTGTTCAAAGTCCGCAAATCGCAAGGTCTTTTTTTTTCAAAAGTTAACACCTCACGGGCGCTAATGTAACCCCCATTCTTCGGGCCCACGCAACATTATTTTTTAGTACGTTTATTATTTTTTTTCCAAAAAATGTGCAGGTTTCAATTTCCAATTTTCCCCCGCTTTGTTTTTTTTTTAATTTAAAAATGATTGCCCCTCCCAAAACTAATTTTTTAAAACTGTAATTAGGGAATTGTAAATTTCATAATCGCAATATGCAGCTTTCCCTGAGGGGAAAAAGCTCTTAAAAACAGTTGAGGGCCTTCCATTTTTAAAGTTTTCATCATGCTCAGTCGTCCAAATGAACATAGGTAAAAAAATGAAATGCAAGATCGAGCGGATTTTCCCCCTAAAGTGTTTTGTTTGCTGCAAACTCTAAAATTTGAACGGGCCCGTTGGCGTTGAAACCCTTACTTTTTTTTAGTGTCTTTTTCAAAATAGACCTATTTCTTCTTCGGGTTTGAAGGTCAACATTTTTTCAGATTCGCTTTAAGTTTTTGAGAGAATTTGTCGAAGTTACTTTGCTTCTTTTAGTGAAAAACCCGTAATAACCTCAGGATGGAATGGCAAAAATTGGGCCTTTTTTAACTTTTTATTTATTTATTCTCCTGGCTTTGTTTATATTAAAACCTACGATTTTGTAAAATATTTCTGGGCGCGCCCGTTCTGTTCCGCATTTTATTAAATAGATGTTCTAAAAACGAAGGGCGTCGATTTTTATTGTTCAAAATTTTTTAAAACAATTAAAAATGAGTGCATTCAAAATTTTATGATGCAAAATATTTTGTTGGGCCGCATACAATCTTAAAAATATAATGACGCCCTCGACATTTCTGTGACCCAGACTGCACCTTTTATAAAAAGGGAAGTACTCCTTAAGCGTATCTTAAAACCCCCCCATTTAAAAAGACTACATGCGAAAGTGTGGTTCAGTCTCCGAGCAGTTTTTCAGAACCAGTTAAATTTGCTGTGTTTTGGCATCAAGGGGGGTGGAGTGTGTATGTGATCACTTAAATCATCCTAACCCTTTTGGTTTTGGTCAGTGTATAGATTTTATTTTTATTACACCTTTTTGACGTATTTTGACTGAACTGCAAACGCCATTACCAAAGACAAACCTTTAACCCTTTAGCAACAGAATAGCATGAAAGGGTTTTTAAAAATCTGTAACGAATTAAAAATTAACATCAAACAGACTTTAACAAAAACGGATTTAAACATGGCTTTGGCACCCCCTTTTTATTTGGGGCCCCTCACAGAAAGTTTTAAGTAGATTGGAATCCCCCTTACACCTTTCTCTTCAGGCAAATTTCACCTCGGGGGCCCATAGAGCAAGGCATAAAACGCATGGACAAATTTATCTTAGACACTTTTAAGGGCCCAATAAAGCAGGAAAAAGAAACGAATAAAAGACTTGTTCGTACTTTTTTGGGTTTGCTGGTTCGCAAACACAAACGAGATCGAGCATAAAAGATCCTTCTCTGGGTTTTTACGCACAAAAACAATACTTAGCAAATTTAGAGGACGCCTAATTTACAGTTTATTTACCTTTTAAGTATAAAAAGGGTCCAAGATGTTTTACAATACGCAAATCAAAAATAGATTTGCTGTTGGCACTGGTTTTTCATGCACCTTCTGACTCGGACCCGGTAGGAAAAATTTGAAAAACAACAATGAAATTTTGTTGCAGGGAAATGAACAAAGGTTAGGGAAAACGAATAAATTCTGGGGCCCGTAATATTGAAGCAGTAAAAAAAAAAGAGACCCCCCCCGAAAAAGTCTCCATCCCCCCGGCCCCCAAAAGGCCATTGAAGACCGCAAAGCTCGGGCTCTGTTCGCGTACCATGAAATATGAAAAACAGCGTTTTTCTTGGATTTAAATGGCCTAGGATTATTGGTCTTTATTTACTAAAAATTAACCCCAAATATTTGAGAACTAATGTCCATAAGTGCTCGGCCATAAAGCCCAATACTTTGCTTGCAGTAGGGCAAAAAGCCCGCTAACAATACCCCCTAATATACCAGGTAAAGAGTCTATAGCTTTTCCGCAATTTTTTTTAATAAAAATCGCAAATTATTAAGCGTTTTTTTCCCATATTTAAATTTGGTGGGGGGAGTGGTGGGGCATTTTACTTTGACCCACCGCCGCTGTAATAGCCAAGACCTGTATTTTGCAAATCCAAGGCCGTTTTTCGCTTTCTAATGTGACTCCTTGCTCTCTAAAAAGTGTTCGTATTCGTTCTGCTAGCGTTGTTTTCTTAATAAAATTCTTTTGGGTGTTTCTTTTTTTGTCACTTTAGTTGAATTTTTCTCGGTTAGTAGCAACGTTCTAGTCTTTTGATCTCTCTTGTTTCAAGATCTTTTGTTTTGGGGATTCTTTCTTTAACACCAGGCCCCAAGTTGGCGTCACGCCCCAACGAGTTTTTTTTTTTCTTTTTTAATGCCATCTAGTTCACCTAGTTTTCTAAATTTTTAATTGCCTCTGATGCTTCTCAAAACATGATCAAGGGCCCCCTATTTTTTGCATGGGTAGCGGGGGGTCTGTATATTTTTTAATGCTGTTTCTTTTGAAAAACGGGTTCTGCTGCCTTATTGTCTGCTGTTTGACTTAAATCTTGAAGTTTCCTGTTTTGTATTTTGGGTATCGTTGGGGGTCTTGTTTTGAATTTTTTGCAACTGTCCCTTCTAATTTTGGGTTTTAATACCAAGGCTTTTGATCGCTCACACTGGCCTTGTCTAAAATTTTATCTTTTTTAAAAACTTTGAGTTGGTTTAGTGTAACGAACAAGTTGTCCTTGGTCGCTCCTTACAAACAAATGGTCATCTTTTACTTCAAAATCATTAGGGTCTATAAATTCGGGAGGTTCTTGGCCTAAACTTTGGTATAATGATCTGACCTTACTTTCTGTTAATTCACGCCGCAAAGAGAGCCCCGAGCGATGCTGTGTCAAAGGGATCATTTCACTCATGTCGTCTCCAGGATCAAAAATCATCATAATCTTCATCTTCAATGCCTGCCATGTTTCTTTAATAATTAACTTTTTTATTTTGTTTTATAAAAAAAAAATGTCACAATCATATGGCTCGATTCTTAACCCGCATAGAAGGCTAGAAAGAGCCCCTTGGCGTGAAGGGAAATATAAACGGAATATTTACTGTTCCAAATAATCCATCTACTATTGATGCGGATCAAATTCTTACTGTCAAATTTCCGGACCTAGGAGCAGATGAAGTGATTGTGCCAGGCTCTGCGCGTCTTACTTTCAAAATAGTACTCGAATCAGAAAACAGACCCAAACAGGACAGTTGTCCAGAATTTGGGGCGGGGCAATCGTTAGAAAATTTCTATAAAACTTGAGGGGCAAGAAATATTTTCTTTACACAATGCAGACATCTTTTTAACCTATTCTGATCTATGGCTAACCGGGAATGAAAGGGATGATCTTGCGTTTCAAGGAATCGAAAATGAAGAAGCACTAAAACTTAGAATAGGCGCCGCAGTCGCCGCAGATGCTAAAAGCAGCAAAAAGGCTGTAGCTGTAATTTTGCGTATGGAAATCGTTTTTCCATTCCCTTAGATTTTGAGTTGTTAAAAAGCGCATGCGCCATACTTTCAAGGAGCATTAAAAGACAGATTGTCATATGAACTAACTTTTAATGAATACAAACGTGTTATCAGATCATCAGACACCGAAGCAAAGTACAGCATTTCTGACATCTCGTTAGAGTTTGACGTTGTTAGCAACCCTAATTTAGCAAGGCTGATTGAGCAACAATATCAGTCAAAATTAGCAATATATTACGAAAGAGTGATTCATCATACAACATATCCCAGAAGCAGGGCAGACGCTATATGGAATTTTAGTTTTAGTGTCGCAGCCAAGATCGTTTAAAGGTATTTTATTGCTGTGCGAAGATGAAGAACCGTTCAAAAGAGGAAGTGAAAAGTTTTTTAATCCTAAAATAACGAAAGTACAATGTTCGATTGAGGGTAAGTCCTAACCAAATCTACGCTAGCGGGCTTAAACCTTATCAGCATTTTGACGAAATAAGAAAACTGTTTGGAGGCGGGAGGTGTAGAAATCCAACAGTAGACCTTGTGTCTAAAGATCTGCACCTTCACAATGTTGGACTCGATGATTATTTAACAACGAAATACGGCTTATGGATTGACCTAAGGTCAACAGAGGATAATCAGTTGCATGGAAGCGGGAGGGAACTGTGAGAGACGTAATAACATTCAAATGATAAAGAAAGAGAAGCCGATAAAACCGCTTAATGTACATTTGTTTTTATATATGATGCGCAGCTGAATATTCAAGATAACAGATTAAAAGATATACAATACTAAATTATTTTTATTTTATAAAAAGCATGTCTGTTCAGGTTTATCCAAATGTGCCTACAGCGCCACCAAAAGAAGAGATAGTAGAAACCCCTAACATAAAAACCTTTAGATTAACAACATTACGCAAAATGCAGCAAGTACTAGAGCAAGACCTTTCAAAATACAGCAAAACCAAACGAAGGTATTCTGCTGCCTGTAATGCTGTTACATATGTTAATACTGGAGCATCAACTATAAGTGCTGCATCGGCAGGAACAAGTGTAGGCCTCTTAGCAACGGGCATAGGCGCACCCGCAGCTTTACCTCTAGGAGGTTTGTCCTTTAGCTCTCGGTCTGTGTTCATTAGCTGTAAGTGCGGCTGGCAAAAAATTAAAAACTAAACTCCAAAAGCACACAGCTATGGTTCAACTAATAACGGCTAAAACTTAGTTCGTTTAAACTGACAATAAAATAAAGCGCTTGTTGACTCAAACATCATGGATGAAGAAATTTAATCGTTTACAGGCCGATTTTGAATGACTACAAAAGACAAAAGTTTGATCTTCAAAGAAAGGCGGGAGGACAAGTTTTTCTCAACAGCCAGACGCCGAGCAGATAAAAAAGGAATGCTTAAAAAAAGTAAACGAGACTTAAACTCTGTTCTAAACAGCTCACAGTAACAACATCGAAGGGTGTTTATACTTTAGTTTATGAGTCCAAGCACAAAAAAGACAGTTGATATTGATTCTGATTAAGCCGTATTTTTTTAAATTTAAATAAATATGTTGGCCTTAGAAAAGAAAGACAGCATGGCTAAGATATATGAAGGCCCAGATGAATTGTTTGAGGAATGCTCGAAAGACGTTGTCAAGAGACTGAAGATTGATTTAGAAGTTTTAATCCAGAAAAGTGCGGGAGCGTTGTACATGCAATTCTCAAGTTCATATGTAATTTACTGAAGTTCATTAATCAGAA
>CM031595.1:17321407-17326407 GCA_018398815.1 Conus ventricosus | reverse complement strand
AGCTACTAGTGGACAGTATGTGGAGTGCTGATAGACGTCAAGGTCCACTGACCCTGATATTTGTTGCAGCCACAGTTTTGCCTTTCATCAGCTCCCAGACTTCATTATAGCAGAAACCTGTCTCTCGTCATCTGTCAACCCCATCCCACATTCATTTTATTTCCCTCCCTCACATTTAGCCCTGATGTCCAGGCACTGAATGTTCTTTGTTTGGATGGCTTCACAGGCAGTAATAACGCTATATAGTTACATTCTAACTTCTGATATGATTGGCCGATGGACGTTTTTTTAACCACGAATGCTGGAAATTCCAGTTCCTGGGGAAATCCCACATCACGCCCACAATATAAATCGCCTGTTGTTTTTCATCGTTATGACTGATGAGCTGCTCTTGATTTGCTGAATTTTTCTTTGGCAGAAATAATAGGAAAAGAGATGGGGATGGGTTGGAAATGACACACAATGAATGTTGCTGTATGAAGCAGACTAACATTGCTGTAGCCATCTTGATCTCTGCTTTGTTAGTTTTCTTATCAGGTATTTCATTTTTCCTCTTGGTGTAGGTTCCCCCTTCCTTTTCTGTCTTTTATCTTCATTTCCATTTTCTTTCAGTTCCTAGGGAGCAATCAATCTGGGGTCATCATCGGAAAGCCGACCAAAGGAGACACGGCGCTGCTGTCATCTCAATAGTGTCTGAAAGTGGCTGTTCTGATCCAACACACCAGTGCACCACCTATTAAGACCCTATTGATGATAACAATCTCTGAGTCGCAAAGCCAGCTTGAGAGAGTGTTCCCTGCAGAGACGCTAACCACGTCCATCCAAGGACAGCGCTTATGGACGTGTCTGTATGGACAACTTTAACATAAAGTCACCGTGGGCATGGAGAAAAATAGAAATCGGAACTGGTGTCATGGCAAGAACAGGCGATGAAGAGTCTCAGAATGAAGATTTTTAAAGACAGACATGATGCAAATAATGCTGTAGAGTTTCATCCTGATCTAAGACTACATGACATGGCTGTACTCTACGCTTACTGTCATAAGATATTCAAGCATTAACCAGACATGAGAAACACAGATACTGTGGTGTTGATCAACAAACTGGAGTAACCAGTGTAACACAAGGCCATGTTGCAGAAGTCATTTAAATGTCCTGAAAAACAACAGAAGTCATGTTCATGTCGTACAACGTATCACACGCCCATATCAATAATAGATAACAACCAAGTGAACATAGCAGAATAAAAATGACATCTTCAGAGTAGATCGACCAAATTGTACCAAATACATGTATTCTGCTTGATCTATAGTATTTAATTTTTAAGGTGGTGATATGAATCAAAAACACGGAAACGCCACAAACAGCTACATGAATAAGACCATATTCGCTTATAACACGACAGCGTGAGTATGCTATGCCTATTCCAGTGTTTAAAATTGCACTGTACAGTCTCAAAATCACAAGTGCATTACTAACATGTTATACACTGTAACAGCAAAACATTAGAAAAAAAAAGATAGCTGTCTTCTAGGAAGAATGTCACTATAATACACGGTAACAACAAAAAATAAAAAGTAAGGTGTCTTCTAGAAAAGCTCTTACTTTTCCTTTTTGTCGTAACAATAATGTGTTATGTATTATTGCAATAACAAAAATGAAAGTAAAATTCTGGAAGACCGTTGAACGGGGGCCATGAAGTCAGACTAATATAATCGAAACAGATTGATTACATAAACGAAAATATTTCACATTCAGGGACTTTTCATGGGATAGATTTTACACCGAAGGCACTTCTGGCATCCTTGTTGGATGCCCACATGAATAAGACTGTTTGACTTGTGCTGTAAAGTGAAACAAGAACGAACTTGGTGAGAGAGAGAGAGAACTGGAGTCGAGAGAAGTGTCGACCCCCTAGTGTCCCTCCCATCTCACCATTTGAGTGCTGCACGTGCAGCTCCAGACTTGTGAATTTCCTGTTCAGTCAGACACATTGTGCTGTGAAGACTAACATCTGACACAATATACAAAGAACTGTTGGCTGGAGAGCGCTCTGGTTTTACACATTGTGTGCACTATAACGTTGGTTATATAGGAAAGTGGTCTGTTTTATACATTGTGTGCACTATAACGCTGGGGATATAGGAAAGTGGTCTGACTGTTTTATACTTTGTGTGCACTATAACGCTGGGGATATAGGAAAGTGGTCTGACTGTTTTATACATTGTGTGCACTATAACGCTGGGGATATAGGAAAGTGGTCTGTTTTATACGTTGTGTGCACTATATCGCTGGGGATATAGGAAACTGGTCTGTTTATACATTGTGTGCACTTTAACACTGGGGACATAGGAAAGTGGTCTGTTTTATACATTGTGTGCACTATATCGCTGGGGATATAGGAAAGTGGACTGTTTTATACATTGTGTGCACTATATCGCTGGGGATATAGGAAAGTGGTCTGTTTTATACATTGTGTGCACTATATCGCTGGGGATATAGGAAAGTGAACTGTTTTATACATTGTGTGCACTATATCGCTGGGGATATAGGAAAGTGGTCTGTTTTATACATTGTGTGCACTATATCGCTGGGGATATAGGAAAGTGGACTGTTTTATACGTTGTGTGCACTATATCGCTGGGGATATAGGAAAGTGGTCTGTTTTATACATTGTGTGCACTATATCGCTGGGGATATAGGAAAGTGGACTGTTTTATACATTGTGTGCACTATATCGCTGGGGATATAGGAAAGTGGTCTGACTGTTTTATACTTTGTGTGCACGATGATGTTGGTGATATAGGAAAGTGGTCTGTTTTTATACATTGTGTGCACTGTAACGCTGGGGATATAGGAAAGTGGTCTGACTGTTTTATACGGTTGTGTGCACTATAACGCTGGGGATATAGGAAAGTGGTCTGTTTTATACATTGTGTGCACCATAACGCTGGGGATATAGGAAAGTGGTCTGTTTTATACATTGTGTGCACTATATCGCTGGGGATAAAGGAAAGTGGACTGTTTTTATCATTGTGTGCACTGTAACGCTGGCGATATAGGAAAATGGACTGTTTTATACATTGTGTGCACTATAACGTTGGGGACATAGGAAAGTGGTCTGAGTTTATACATTGTGTGCACTATAACGCTGGGGATATAGGAAAGTGGTCCGACTTTATACATTGTGTGCACTATAAAGCTGGGGATTTAGGAAAGTGGTCTGACTTTTATACATTGTGTGCACTATAAAGCTGGGGACATAGGAAAGTGGTCTGACTGTTTTTAGATATTGTGTGCACTATAACACTGGGGACATAGGAAAGTGGTCTGACTGTTGTACTACATTATCTGTCTCTGTTGTACTACATTATCCATCTTCCTGGCCAATTCCCTCTGTTGAAACCCTAAAGGACTTCGTGACCATATGCTATTGATATGTCTGTACATCTGTAAACCTTATCAGTGATACTGTTTGGCCTCATACCTCAGTTCATAAGATCACAATGCAATATACAGTGCAGTACTAATCCTGAGAGTCAGAGCTCTCCTGTCCCAGTCAATTAATACCAGTGTTGCTAAGATACTTTCTGTACTGGTGGCTGAAAGAATATTGTTAACTGGCTCATAGATCCAACAGACTGGTGGAACGTGTTAGTACAAATCTCCAGCCAAGTACAGCCTTCGTTTGCTGAGGTTGTTCTATTCAATGTTATAGATTATATCAGTGGCAAAGAAAGTAAGCAAGGGACGTGCTATTGATTTTCCTGATAACAGAACCAGTGTATGTTTTTTTTTTAGTCTGTGTTCTTTCTAGTGTCATCTATTACCTTATCTCTGTATCAGGGAGACCATTGGATTGTGAGGAATAAACTAGATATCAACCCAAATCAGAGGGAGCAAACAGCTTTACAAATATAAGAGCATATTGTGTGCCATCAGTGAAGGATTTTGTATTTTCGTTTTGACTTTTGTTTTATTCATTTTTCCCCAAACGTTTTGAATAATAACAGTGAGGATGATGATAATATGCTGATAATGATTATGTTATGTTAATGATAATACTAACTACTGCTGCTGCTGCTGCTGCTGCTGCTACTACTACTACTACTACTACTACTACTACTACTACTACTACTACTACTACTACTACTACTACTACTACATATGAAGTTCATATGCACCCCATGTGTGAAGAGCGCACGGTGCTTGAAAAAGAAATGCATATAAAAACCCATGTCAAAACATTCACATATCCCTCTGTGGTCATTCCGCCCCTACAATCTCATACACCCACACATTCAAACAGACACACACACATACCCGTACATAATGTACGAACACATAAGGATGCAAGAGTTGTCTTCTTGAACTTGTTTTTCCTTGTCGATCCATCAATTTGTGAAGTCAAACCAGTGGTGGAGAGCATCTCTTGGAAGATCCAAGCATAGGTTGATACATGCATTCTTTTATCTGTACAGAATTGAGTATATCCTCTTTAATTGCATTTTCTTCACCTTTCTTTAAATAATGGGGTAATAGCTGCTTTGTCATTTTTCCTCCCCACTTTCCTTTTCTCCTTCTTAAATGAGTCAGAAATTGTTTGATGAATACTAGATTTTTTTTTCAAAATGGTACATAAATAGGCAGCAACCAAATAGTTCATATATATGAAAGTTTGAAAAAAAAGAACACCACAGGGTTTCACGAGCATCCATTACAAAGAACTTAATGGAGGCAACCTGGCAGATTACTTAAGCAGCATCCCATAAAAGAATTATACATCACCACTTCGTCCTGGTCTTCCGTCAATTTACAAGTTTTTATTTCTGAGACGACCTGGAGACTTATGTGAAACAAAACAAAAAGGTTCATCAGTTTCTTGCCCAACTGGATATTCAAGAAAACAACCCCCTCTCATCATGATACGGATTGGTTGCAGATTCTAACAAAAAATGTTCACAAACCATTTAGAACATTCAGATACGCATTCATATTCA
>CM031595.1:17301407-17308907 GCA_018398815.1 Conus ventricosus | reverse complement strand
ACAAGGAAAACACTCATGTATTCAGTCTGGGAACTACAGGCAATACATGCGTTAACAACTTCATCTATCTAAACTGTCCCAAGGTCTAGGAATTTAGTCAGAACGGAAGTATGATGTATTCCATATTTAGGAAAATAACACAATACTCTATATATTGCCTATACCAAAGATCCATACCTCATTTTGAAAAAGATGAATAAAAGAAAAGTGTTAAAGAGCGGATGGGGGTATGACCTTGCCTTTTCTTCCTCATACAGATCTAATGCTTCGAGGAGTAGCAATATTATTTTAATAATTTAGAATTTCGGAAAATTTCAAAATAAAGTAAGCGTGGAAACAGACATGCAGGGTCAAGATTTACTCATCATATTATTGTACACAAATGAAAAGGAAAACTCGTTGCTCGTAGAGTGCTATATGCGACCAAACTCAAAAGGCACGCCTGCGCATTCTATGCGAATCTACCAAACTACGATTAAAATAGTTACAAAATATGATCAACCGTTATTGTGATGCGGCGGATTTTAATTTGGTACTAGAACAAGGAAATTGATTTGTTACAATTATAAACATTAAATCACCCAAATAGCGCTAAAAAAGCAGGTTGAAGTTATGATACAGAAGTATTTGTCAATTAGCAAGATGTATCTGGAGGGCAAAGACAACCGGATTTGCTAGGATGATTGACACCTAGGCGGTAGACCTACCGCCCTTGCAACAAGTAGGCTAGACTTCTTCTTCTGTCAGAATATTTAATCTGGTATTTGAAAATACTGCACACTCATTTTTACCAGGCTATAGATTGATCATTCATTAAATACATTAAAACTTACATTCGGAAAGGAGATTAATCACAAACTCTTTGGAAATTTAATTCATCTATACTAAAAGGATAAAGAATATGTAGAGGGAAATAAATAATCTAATAAAAGAAATAACAGTAGGAATTACACAGATAAAGATGAGGGAATGATATTAATGCTGACAATAGCAAGATTAGAAAACCAGTCGTCAAAAGCTCAGCCCCTAACTACACAGTGTCTGAATCGGGTCTTTCTTGACTTCTTACTACATGAAGATAAGGAGTAAAATCCATCCAGTTTGCCACAATTAAAAGAGAGAATCACAATGTAAGAAACAGCCTTATGCAAACTATCAAAGATATCGAGAGCTAGAAGAAGAACTTAAATCACGAGGTAGGATTTCGATAGACAATTGAAGAAGGGAGTAATAGAGAATTGATTCTTAATAAGAGCTAAAGGTCTTGACATGGTGTGACTACTTAAGTATTCTTAAAAGCTCAGATGGGTTGCAGATGGGGAAAAGCGTTACTCTCTAAATATGTCTGCAGCTTAGAAAGCGTAAAACGTGTCGATTAGCCAAATACAAATCTCGGTTAAAACTATGTGATGGATCAAGGTAATACACTGGACAAAACCGAGACATAAAAGTTACAGTAAAAGCGCACTTTTACTGCAAGATCTATACCGAAAAAAGACTCACTAACTGGAAAGCAATGTTGAAGCTTGGTGAATAAGATACCGGCCCACCAACTCACAGAAGAACAGACTAAATCATTACAAGAGTGAAATAAACAACTAAGAAGAAGCAGGAGATTGCATTGAAAAATATGAGAGAGAACGAAAAAGCCCTGGGTCGGATAGGTTTGGAAGCTGAGTTTTTCTATTCAAATGTTTTTGGAAACAAATTGGTGTGTTTGTAACCGAGCTCTAAATGAAAAGCTTCATGGAAGGCTCGAAACTATCAGAAACCACCAGAATGAAGAGCGGTTATTATAATTTTTGTATACGCACAAAGAGAGAAAAGCGTAAAAACATAAAGAATATAGTGCTGTAAAAAAAAGGAGTACCTTATTCGCACGCTCCCCCCCCTTTTCTAAACCTTACATGTACTCAAACTATTGCCCTCATCTTGGTACTTGCTATCCGCGGATTAAAACAGTTCCTTCTCATCTCTGACTTATAGTGAAGACACAGGGACAGGATTTGTCCCAAACAGATAGTACTAGGTAGTAACATTAGATTAACTTTATGACCATAACTTCACCATCTCAACATAAAAAAACTAGCCCCGGCACCCCCATGCCTACATTAATTTGACTTCGTATAAAGGCATTTCGAATCTCGTTAGATTGGGCATGTTCATGACAAAGTGCTAGAGGCAGTAGGTTTAGGTTAAGATTATGTAAATGGATCAGAAAGTAATTTCTACAAAAACATTAGAAGTCTACTGTTATTGTAAATGGCCAACATCTTCATGGTTATCAATAGAAAGGGGTTTTGTAGGAAGGTAGATCCAGTCTCGCCATCAGTTATTTTGTTTTGTGTGCTGAGAAATATAATTCCGTAATGATCAAAGAAGAAATATAGTATTGTTGGTAGATGCCCACATATCGGGGAGAGAAAAGAACACAAGATATCACATTTGACGATGACACTTCAAACGGATGAACACAGGGAATAAGAAATCATTCTCGAAAAATCTATCGAGTTCTTGATGGTTTGGGGAATACATCCGGTTTATTCTTAAACAAAGAGGGAAAACACAAGTAATTTGGCTTGGGAAAGACAAAAGCACTAGCGAAGCTAAAATATATGGAAACATTTAAAGATGATCTGGGAATCAACAAGGAATTCAATAATATTGGAATTTGTTTTTTTTACTCAGGACTTAATCACACATGGAAAAAGAAACTACAATGATAGAATGAATTAGAACGTGAAGGCACTATTTAAAATTTGGCTCTTAGAGACTCATTACCCCTTTAGGAGAGATTGCTGTACTAAATCATTATTCGTCAAAACTAACTTACCTATTGAAAAATTTCAGAAATGGAGTGGTTGGGCGGCGAACGTCGAAGCAAGATTAGGGAATAGAGTTTGTTTAGAACTTACCGCCAATGACATTGACACAACAAAGCACAGACAAGACACGATGCATTTCAACCACTTAGTCTTCTTTCAGGCGAAAAAATAAATCACATTTAACATGTGGGACAGTTACAAACAACGAAAAAACGAAAAAAGAATGAAACTGACGTATCCGTTCTTGTCCATGTGTTTTGGTGGGCGGAAATGACATGCGGCCAGGGGGATTATGGGCGAGGAAACAATTAATCCCTTTGGCCGCATGTCTTTGCCGCCCACAACACATGGACAAGAAGGATAAGTCATTTTTTCATTCTTTTTCTTTTTCGTGTTTGCTACTGTCCCACAGGTTAAATGGTGATTTATTCCTTGCGGGCCTGAAGAAGACCCAAATTGCGTAGGGGGTTGAAAATGCATCGTGTTTGTCTTGTGCTTTGTTTAGTCAATGCTCATTGCGGTAAGTTCTAAACAAACTCAAGTCCCTAATCTAATCTTACCTTATGGTTGATGCTTCCAAATCCACTGACACATTTTGTTAAAAGATATTAAGATTAGTTACTGGTTTGTATGGAATTAAAAAAACAAGATAGAATTAGTCGAAAAACGGTTATTAAGATGTACAGGATGGTGGGTTGAATCTACCTGCACATAACATGCTCTCATCACTGCATTCCAATTAACATGGATAAAAAGACTGAGACTAACAACACACAGATGAGTGAGGACATGTGATTATCTCATACCCAATTATGGAGAACATGAGAATTACTCCCCAATCATCTGTTGCCAACATCCACTAAGATCAATGTTTTCTGGAAAACATGTAGTCATGTCGTATAACGCAGTTTCTATACAAAATTCCCCCCCCCCCCCCCCGGGAAAATGATAAGAGAACTACTTGCAGAACCAATTCTTTACAGATGGGAACATCTTAAAATAGGAAATAAACTGATAAAACACAAAAACTGGCACAACAGAGAATGTATTTTAAGAGTATCTGACTTTTTTCAAACACAATGGAGATTCACTATCCCATGAGGAATTCAGAACAATATGTCTCATATTGAAATAGATTTCCCTATCTTATGGTGGATGCATATTATCCATTAAAAAAATACATCAGAGAACAAGGGTTTGAGAATGGATAAAAGATAACATTGAAGAAAGAACGTCAAAAACACAGCACTAAGAAATATAGTATGTAGATAAAAAATTAGGTTCCAAAAGTATACAGAGTTCTAGTTAAAAGATCTACCTGGGAAACCAACTGTTGTGCCAAAATGGACGGAAGAAGCTATATGGACAGATACCTTGGAAGGAAATGCTTTAGAAAAAAAATGCATCAAATTAAGGGATTATTAAGCTAAAATGGATGCAAATTAAGAATAGTGCATAGAATTAATTGCAACGAATGTAGCTCTGAAAGAAATGGGGAATAAATAGGTAGATAGTTATAACTGTAGTTCTGTGAAGAGGAAAATGACTGCATGAACATGTGTTCTGGGACGATGCCTACATGTCAATGGAATTCTGGAAATCATTGCTAGAATTGAATAAAAAGGAAAGTGTTTAAACAGCGATTATATCTGTCTCTTGACGTGAAAAACACTATACTATTTGGCGAGATGACATTTCCACAACTGATACAACATTCGATCTTATTATTCTAATAGCCAACCACTACATTTTTAGCTGGTAAACTACAACAAATGTAGCCGTCAATAAACAGTATTTCTAAAAAATACTAAAGAGAAGATATAATCTTGAAAAATACATAGCAGCTGTACACTGGGAATCTGCTAAGAATTTACACTACTGGATTTAATTATGAAGTATTATTTGAAATGAATAAACAAAATCATAAGTTACCTGGATTTAACATATGCATATGTATGTGTATCATTAAATCCAAAAAGGAGAGAGTGGGGGTGGGGGTGGGTGGGGAGGGGAGGGGGTGTAAGTGGAGTGAGCGGGTGTGTCTGTTTGCCATTATGTGATTGTAGTTTGTAAGAACACAGAGGATTGTGCTTAGTGATTTTTGTTTGTTTGTGTATGTGTTTGTATATCCAACAAAAAGAAAACAACCTTTCCTCGGCATACATTGAACTCGCACTCAAATCCATTCAAACCGAAAAAAAGATAACTCATTTCTAATATGTTTCACTGATTATTTACTACAACATTGTCAAACATGTACAGATATGATTAATAACACACAAACATGTGGTAATTTGCATCCGGAAATGTACAGCAAAAAGAAAGATCATGTTGATGAAAGAATGGAGAAGAGAGAAAGAAGGAACTGTGGAATGGAAGACGGAATGAGGAAAGAAATAAAAAATGCATTAAAAAAAAAAAAGTTAAAAAAAAACAACAACATTGGTTCTGACTCCATTCCCCATACAGTCCTTCGAATGAGACTATAAACCGAGGTTCCGTGTGTGAATGCACGCAAAACATCTTGCACACACGTAAAATCCCATCACCAACTTTCGGAAGAGAAGGCCAGTTTGGCCGTTGGTATGGATGACACGTGACACATAGCATGCACCTTCCCCGAAGATGGAGTATGGCTGCCTTAATGGCGGGATAAAAAAGGGTCATACACACAAAACTCCACTGCCTGGCTATACAGGGAGTGTCCGCAGGAGTATCAGCCTGCGTACGCAGAAAGAAAGAAAGAATTATGTTTTAATTTCTTTTAAAAGGAAACTTGCTAATCCTCTCGGTCCATTTTCTCTCCTTTCTTTTAGCCTGTCTGTTTCTTCATTTCCATCGTTTTTTTCAGTTGATAGGAAGCGATCAATGTCAGATAGTTACAAAGCTGGTTACCAGAGAAGACTTTACTACTGGCAAGTCACTTCAATGGTGTTTGAATGTGGCCATTCTGATCCATTATATCAGGACATCACCATTAAGACCCCTATAGATGGTAAATAACTGTTTAGAGTTAAGAACTGTTAAGAATAATAAGAGTTGCGAAGCCAGCTTGAAGGACTATTTCCGAGCAGAGAGCGCTACCGTGTCCATCCAATGACAGTGCCTGGAACTTACCTATACTAACAACTTAATACTACTACTACTAATAATAATAATGTTAATTTTTATAGCGCCTATTCTCTTAAGATTAGGGCTCTAAGCGCTTTACATACAATATAATAAACACTCTCGTTTACACAACAGGCTGCCTACCTGGGTAGTGCCGACTGAAGAGCTGCCTGCCGGCGCATCATTCAGTCGTTTCCCGTATCATCCGGTCAACATCGTGCACTCAATTTCCTTACTTCCTTCATTCTTTCCATTTCTCACGCAGGGTGCATGCTATGTGTAACGTGATATCCATACCAACGGCCAAACTGGCGTTCTCTTCCGAAAGTTGGTGATGGGATTTCTCCGTGTGTTCAAGATGTTTTGCGTGCATTCACACACGGAACCTCGGTTTATAGTCTCATTCGAAGGACTGTATGGGAAATGGAGTCAGAACCAATGTTAACTCCGAGGGAAAAATCCCGCTGTACCGAAATTCGAACCCGTAACCTCAGGATCACGAGTCCGGTGCTCTACCAACTGAGCTATTCCGGCCCCCAACTTAAGGACGATCTCACCGAGGGCATGGTGTGAAAAAGGAAATCAAACTGGGTTCATGGCAAGAACAATGCACGAAGAAGCACAGGAGTTAAGACTTTAAAGATGAATCAAATGATGCTATGGAGCTTCATTCTGAACTGAGACTGCATGGAATGGCTGTACTCTTTGCTTGCTGTCATAGCATATCAATCAGGCATTAACCAGGCATGAAAAATACAGATATCTATGGCTTGGGTCAAAAAATCTGAACAACCAGTATAACCAGGGCCATGTCATAGAAGCCTTATTGTTATCTATGATAAGTAATTAACGATTCAGAACGTACCAATTTAACTCTTGACGTCCTTAGCACAGATCAGACAACGCTGTGCTAAATACTTCAATTATGTTGCTTGATTTATTATATTGAATGTTGTATGTGGTAGCGTGAATCAAAAACATATAGATACTACAAATAGTGTGGAAAAGACCATATTCACCAATAACATGGCAGAATGTCACAAGTACTGCCTACGTCAGTGTTTTAAATAAAAATGCATGGTCCTAAAAATTAGAACTGCATTACAAACATGTTATACGTTGTAACAACGAGAACAAAAAAAAAGAAAGACTTTTTGATTACAGTTGAAGGGGTCATGAAGGCAGATCTTTGCAGCCGAAAGATTTCTATAATCTAATCAAACACAGTGATGACAGAATCGAGAACCTTTCCTGCTGTGCTTTCAGGGGGTAGAATTTACATACAAAGCACTCCCTGCATTCCATAGGAATGCACACATTGATGAGAGTGTTTGGTTTGTGCTGTAGGGTAAAACTAGAACTAACCCAGTGAGAATGAGAACTGACAGTCTACAAATGCGTCAACTCAGTGTCACATCTCACCACTTGAGCGCTTCACGTGCACACCTAGACCTGTGAATTCCCTGTTCAGCAAGACAGTATGCTTAGTCGACCAATCTACTTCTTTGGCCAAACCAGATGGACAACTACATCAATCGAGGGGTCTAAGCACCGATTATACAAT
>CM031595.1:17293907-17296407 GCA_018398815.1 Conus ventricosus | reverse complement strand
GTTTGGTCAATCAGTGGGAGATTGCATCTCTTAAGAGATCCAAGTAAAGGTTGTTCTGTACAATTCTTAGCCCCTCACAATGCTTGGGTTATTGAACAGCAGAGCTGACCACTCAGACTGTTCCATATCTTTTGACCTCCCTTGCATCCTTGATTGGATCCTCAAGCATAGGCTCAAGATTGTCCCTACATTTTATACTGTTTGAATAATGCTTTTAGTTTTTCAGCAACTTTTTTCCTCTCCACACCTTTGTTTTGTTCCATTTTACTACCCTTCGCTGGCTGCTTTGGGGGTGCTGTTGGTTTCTTTTTTTTGAACCTTTGGCGGTGAGAACACCCAGAATTTTGGGACTTGGTGTGTCTCTGTTGACCCCAAAAGGCACAGACACAACGCCGGTCCCCCTGATGGCGACCAGGGGCAAAAAGGCGGGGAGCAGGTATACAAAAAAGGCCTTCAGGAGGTTTATGAGGTTCCCTCGGGCGTAGGGGGGGGCTTCCTATTATATATTTTCCCCCATTTTTTCATCTTCAATTTTTTTTTTTTTATTTATTTTTTTTTTTTTTATTTTTTTTTTTAAGTTCAAATCTTTCCCAAGTCATTACTTAACGACGAAGAATTTTTAAACCGCATTTGTTTTCCCCCCACTTAATTTGTTGCTTTCTTTTGTTTGGTAAATCTGGAGATTGTCTCTTAAGAGACCCAAAGTAAAGGTTTTTCTGTAAAATTCTTACCCCCCAAAATGTTGGGTTTTTGGGAACAGCAGGCTGACCCTCAGACTTTTCCCCAATCTTTTGCCCCCTTGCATTTGATTGGATCCTAAAGCATGGGCTCAAAGATTGTCCCTCATTTTATCTGTTTAAATAATCTTTTATTTTTCGCAACTTTTTTCCTCCCCAAAACCTTTTTTTTGTTCCTTTTTTATACCCTTCGCGGGGCTGTTTGGGGGGTGCTTTGGATTCTTTTTTTTGAACCCTTTGGCGGTGAAACACCACAGAATTAGGGACGTGGTGTGTCTTGTTTGACCCCAAGGGCACAGACACAATCACCCGGGTTTTCCCCCTGTGAGCCCGATCCAGGGGACGAAAGGCTGGGAGCAGGCTTACAAATAAATTGCCTTCAGGATTATGATGGTTCCCTCAGGCAGCTGGGAAGGGGCTTCCATGTTTTAATTTTCCCCCCATTTTCTTCTCTTAAATTTTTTTTTTTTTTTTTTTTTTTTAAAGTTCAAATCTTTGCCAAGTCTTACTATAAGACTAAAGAATTGTTAACCTCATTTGTTTTCCCCCACTACTTAATTGTTGCTTCTATATTTAAATATATAATATTATATATATTATAGATCAAATGTTTAAAAATACCCAAAATGTTTTTTTGAGTGCTAAACCCCCTTGGGGGAGAAACATTTTTTTAAAATAAGGTCTAAAAAGAGAAATCGACAATTTGTTTCAGGGGCTTTTGCGCTGTCATCGGGATGGTTTTTTTTTGCCCCCCCCGATGTTAATAGGGGGGGCCCCGTTTCGGTTGTTTTGACGTGCGGGTTGGCTGCACGTGTTTTTGGGGCTTTCGGGTTTTTTGGGTTTTTGGATTGTTCACAAACAACGTTTTCCCCAATTTCGCGTTGTTTACATTTCGTTTTGGTTTTTAAAAAGTTGCTAAGTGTGTTTGCTGTTTTAAACCTTTTTCAGTTAAACTAGGTTGCCCCTTTTTTGAATATTGCTGTTGGTGATGCTTTTTTGTTTTCCCGGGAATATTGTAGCTTTTTTTTGCGTCTTTATTTTCCAGATTTTTTTGCTAAATTTCTGTTTGGTTTTTATATTTTTCTTTATTAAATGACTGTTTGTGGTTTGCATATCTGGTTTTGAAGTGGTTTTCAGTGATCCCTATGTATGTTTCTTTTTTCATTTCTGATGTCACAGTAGCCTGTATACAATGTTGTTGTGGAGACATTTATTGTCTAGTGGCACTGCTCTTTTCTGGTGCAATTGCAAGATTTCCTTTCTTCACCCTTCTTTGCTGTGTTGATTTTCATTTTGTTGGATGCGTCAATTAGGTTTTTTAAGGTTGGGCATACATGAGTACGATAGTTTGACAGTGTTTTTGTTAAATATTTTGGACAGTTTGTGTTCTTTTGGAAATGAAGTTGTTAAAATTTTGAAGAATTCTTTCCCTATATTTGTTTTGAGTTTCCCGTCGTATGGGGGGTTATACCATATGATTTTTCTTTTCCTATTTTTCTTGCTTTTGTTTGTGTTGTTGTCTGGGTTGTATTGTAATTTGTAATTGTATCCACTTGTTTGTAGTGCCTCCTGGTATTCTGCTGCTGCATTGTTGAACACTCTCTCATTGCATGACAAGTTTGATAGCCTCTTGTTTATGCCATGGTGTATGGTCTTTAATACGGGGTCATCCCGATAGATCCCCGCACCGATAGATCCCTGCACCGAACCGATAGATCCCGCACCGATAGATCCCCGCATCGGTAGATCCCCGCAAAGGGATA
>CM031595.1:17286407-17288907 GCA_018398815.1 Conus ventricosus | reverse complement strand
CTGTGTTGTGCGCGTGTGTGTGCCTGTGTCTTTGTCTGCAGGTGTGTGTATGCAAGCCTGTGTTTAAGTCTCTCTGTCTTTTTGTTTCTCTGTCTCTCGTTCGTCTCTCTCTCTCTCCCTCTGTCTCTCTTCCCTCTCTGCGTGCGTGCGTACATGCGTACTTGCCTACGTGCGTTTGTGTTGTGTGTGTGTGTGTGTTTTGTGTGTGTGTGTGTGTGTGTGTGTGTGCGCGTGCGTGCCGCGCGGCATGTGTGTGTGTTTGTGTGTGCGCTTCGACAGCTCATTAGTCCCTGGGGAAGACCCCCATTGTGGGTGATTTTCCTGGACGGAGACTTTTAGGTCAAAGGTGGGCACGTCTTCTGTGAAGACACTGCGGCAAGACTGTCCATTTTCTAGGCTGATTCCTTAGACAAGCCATTATTTCCCGTAACTGTGCTGCGAGTGTCTCGACCTAAGCTGTGTTTGTTCTTAAACAGGTTTGACGTTGCGCGTCCTGTGTGTATTAGACTTTCTTCGGAAGTCTAGCGGTCGCTTTAGTTTTGCACTCTGTGTCGGTCTGTACCTTAGGGTCTGAAACGTTTTTACGTTGACTGATTCTTTGGAAGTCACATGCTCTTTTGTGTGGGTGTAGGATTTTCCTCATGCTCTGAGATACATTGAGTGTTTTTTTCCTTCAGTTATATGATAAACAAGCTCAGTTTGCAGCCTTCGACTCCTACTTCAGTCTCAGGCTTGAAGTATAGATGTTATCTTACTCTGTTGTAAGAGAGAGAGAGAGAGAGAGAGAGAGAGAGAGAGAGAGAGAGAGAGAGAGAGAGAGAGAGAGAGATAGAGAGAGATAGAGTTCCTGTTTATTTTTACCCTGTAAATCGCTTTTGGATGATTCGACATTCGATTCAATGACAAGGATATACAGCCGTAAATATACTCTTACAAACAAACGCGCGCACACACACACACACACACACACACACACACACACACACACACACACACACACACACACATGTGTATGTACACGCACTAATGGACCCGCACATGCGCACAGGCCAGAGAGAGAGAGAGAGAGGAGAGAGAGAGAGAGAGGAGAGAGAGAGAGAGAGAGAGAGAGAGAGAGAGAGAGAGACAGACAGACAGACAGACAGACAGACAGAGATAAGAAAGAACAAATGGTGATATGGTTGATTCAGACAGTTCACAAAAGAGACGTGAAACACAGCGAAGGAAGGGAAGGGGGGGGAGGGGGGGAGGAAGAGAACGGGGCGTGGGGATTACGGAGATGAGAGATAGGAAAGGGAGGGATGGGGTGGGGGGGGGGGGGGAGGGCGGGGAGAACCAGGGGGTTTCACCAAACTATCGTCACAAATATGTGTCAGAAAGAGGATGGTAGCATAACCAGGAATGGTCAATATGCACAGCGATTCAACAAGAATGTGAATTTCCCAAGACAGACCTAATAATGTCAACAGCTTGGAATAATAGCGGGACACTCTGTCTCAGGCCTCCAGTCATAATAAGACTGTGTGACTGTACGTTTCAACACTTCTGTGTTGCGCGTGTGTGTGCCTGCGTCTTTGTCTGCAGGTGTGTGGGTGTAAGCCTGTGTTTAAGTCTCTCTGTCTTTTTGTTTCTCTGTCTCTCCGTCCGTGCCAGATTGCCGCGTCCTACACACACGTGTACACTCACTACACACAATGATAATGCGTAGGTCTGACTTCTTCTTCTTCTTCATTCGTGAAGTGTCCACCTTCATCAAGCTGAAGATTCTGACACGACAAAAGTCGCATCGACGAGACATCTACATCTGCAAAGTCGTAGCCACGAGACCCTATTCTTAAATTGTCTCATCTCAGTCATAAACTCATTTATCCATCAGCTTTAAATCATGCGGAGTGTGGTCTCAAAAGTTAGCGGATGTGGTGTAGCGTATATGAACTAGTCCGTGCGCAGTGACGCTTCCTTCCTACGCATTATCATTGTGTGTAGTGAGTGTACACGTGTGTGTAGGACGCGGCAAAGTGGCACGCGGCAATCTGGCACGCGGCAAACTGGCATGTCCCCTCCGTTCGTCTCTGTCACGACCGACCCTGGAGGTCTGCCCTGACAGGATCGGTCTAGATGGGAGTGAAGGGAGTGACTGACCTCACACGCCCGCAAGAGACCACACAAGAAAGATTACAATACAATACACCATTTATTCACACCAACACACACATAGTAACAAATAAGCATTCCAACACACACAACATGCACAATCACAATTAAGCATTTCAACACACACAACATTCACATAGTCACAAACAAGCATTTCACCGCACACAACATAACCATAATCATAAATACGCGTTTCCAACACACGTTCCGTTTGTGCTTCATGTGGTTCCCCCTCACCCCTGTCTCTCCAAAGTCCTCTGAGAGTACCGTGTCAAATCAGGTGTCCCAAACCGGGGCTGTTCTTGAACAGAGTCTTTCAATGCTGACACCCTTGACACACACACAC
>CM031595.1:17273907-17278907 GCA_018398815.1 Conus ventricosus | reverse complement strand
CTCGGTTCTGGGCTGCTCGCTGAATGCCTGTCCAGCTGGTCCCCTGCCTCTTTATCTCTGCCTCAGTGTCTCGCCTCCAGCTGCTGCCAGGTCGGCCTCTCTTCCTTTTCCCTGCGGGTTCCATGTCAGGGCTTGGCGTGTGGTGCTGGATGCTGGCTTCCTGAGAGTGTGTCCAATCCAGCCCCACTTTTCTCGCAGAATCTGCTTGGCCACTGGTTCCTGTCCTGCTTGCTTCCATAGATCTTCATTGCTGATCTTCTCTGGCCATCTGATTTTGAAGATGCGCCTCAGACAGGTGTTGATGAAGGTCTGAATGTTTTGCTGTAGACGTGTGACAGGCTTCATTAATACTTTACTGCTGGTGACTGGATAAACGAACAACTGCACACTTCAGCACTTTTAAGGATGCACGCCACAAACCCCGACCTTCCTCAGAATATAGACATCCAGTCAAAAGACGCCATGCTGGCGTGGCGATGCACTTTTAAAGAATGTCTGCCAAAGCTAAGCGAATGCGATTCATTGTAGAGACAGTACAGATCACTTTGGTTCTGAGACCTTGCGGAAAGGAAGAAGAGAGAAACGCAAACTGACAGTGTGTTCGTGACTTCTCAAACTGTCTGGAATTGAGTAAGCCCAGCACCCCTCTCCCCTCTCTTCTCTCTCTCTCTCTCTCTCTCTCTCTCTCTCTTCTCTCTCTCTCTCTCTCTCTCTCTCTCTCTTTGTCTGTCTGTCTGTCTGTCTCTCTCTCTCTCTCTCTCTCTCTCTCTCTCTCTCTCTCTCTCTCTCTCTCTCTCTCTCTCTCTCTCTCTCTCTCTAGTCCATTCAGTAATGCACACACTCACGCGACTGCGGTCTCATGAAGGAATTCAGCCAGACAGTTCAGGTTAGCGCCCTTTGTACAGGGGACAGGGCAGGGGTTATTTTGGGCTTTGTTTAAAATGCAAGAGTCGGAGCACCATGAAGCTCCCACCCAGCCCTCACCCCTCCCCCGGTCCTCTCCCCACGCGCCGCCTCGGAACCTATCTACTCCCCTGTGGCATCCAGAATAATGAATGCTGAAAGCTGCTGTCCCCTGATACGCAGCAGAATCCCCATCAGCATTGTTCTCTGTAGGATACCTCCCCACCCCCTCCATCCCTCCCCCAAGCCTCCACCATTCCAGTGTTCTTCCTTCTGCTTGCTTCTTCTGATGCCACTCATTCCAAACACATACGCCTCCCCTTCTTCTTTCCGTTCACATGCTTATTCAGGAGGTTTTCCAGTCAGCTGTAATGTGATCTTAATGTCTTCTCAGATGATGATGGCTGGGGGGGGGGGGGGGGGGATTGTTCTGGTATATAGTAAACATGATTCCCTTCTCGTTTTGTACTTAAGGAGGTTCATGGCATCAGAAAATGGCACTGAGGGCTCGAGGGGAGGAGGGAATGAGGAGACTGGAGTGGAAGGATAGGGATTCCTATTTCCAGAATCTCCATCTGTGTCTAAGGTTTGAAGCTAAGATCTAACAATTTTCAAGAAATGATCTTATTATGATGATGTTTGATGTAGTCAGAGACAACACAAAAGAATCAACTGAAAAAGAATGTGGCAAGTACTTGTGAAGTGAAATGTTTGGTCTGATGTAAAATGTCTTGTGTGTGAAAAAGCAAAATTGACACGTTTAATGCCTTTCAACCTTATCCAGAGTAATATTTTCCAAGATAAACAAAAACACAGAGAAAATATCAAATAATGAGTTAAATGCCAAACGAATGTGTCTGGCGTATAAAATAAATTATGTGCAACAAAATTCTCTGGAAATCTTTATGTTTAGCAGTATGATCTTATTACATCAATCGAATAGTTTTATTTTGAATTAACTTTATGTGATCTTTCTCTGTCTCTCTGTTTCTCTGTCCCTGCCACTGTCTCTGCCGCCTGTCTGTCTGTCTGAACTAAGAAGCTTGTGCAGCAAATTCGTCTGTTAAAGAAAGGCCGCTGTTAGCGCAGCGTTTATCACAGCGGTAATTTTGTCAATGGAAACAATAATCTGATACACCTTCAGTAATTTGTCAATGGAAACAATAATCTCATACAATTTCAGTAATTTGTCAATAGAGGCGATGGCCCCAGACTACTGTAGAAATGCATGAATGGAAGTAGGGCCTGTTGCTATTCCAGTGGTTTGTCAATGAATGAGTGATTCTTCCATGCAAGAATGGCTCCAAGCTAGTGTGGTAATACGTCCATGGAAGAATGGTGACCTGCTTGGTAAGTTGTCAATGGAAGAAATGCTGCCCTCCAGAGCAGTAAATTGTCAATAGGAAAAATGGCAGCCTGCTGGTGCAGTGATTTGACAATGGAGGAAACGAATGGCCCCATGCTAGTGCAGCAATTTGCAAATGGAAGAGTGTCCGCCTGCTTGTGTGGCGATTTGTCGATGGATGAAAGGCCCCAGATTAGTGTGGTGATTTGTCGATGGATGAATGGCCCCAGGTTAGTGTGGTGATTTGTCAATGGATGAATGGCCCCAGATTAGTGTGGTGATTTGTCAATGGATGAATGGCCCCAGATTAGTGTGGTGATTTGTCAATGGATGAATGGCCCTAGGTTAGTGTGATGATTTGTCAATGGATGAATGGTCCCAGTTTAGTGCGGTGATCTGTCGATAGATGAATGGCCCCAGGTTAGTGTGGTGATTTATCGATAAATTAATGGCCCCAAGTAGTGTGGTAGTTTCCAAATGGATACATGGTCGCTTGCTAGTGCGGTAATTTGTTAATGGATGAATGGACGCCAGACACTAGTAATTTTATGAATGTAAACATGGTCGCCTGACAGTTTAGTGATTTGTCAATGGATGAGTGGCCAAACACTTGTGCAGAGACTCTTCAATAAAGGAATGGCACGCAGCCCATGCAGTAGTTTGTCAATAGACGGATGACCGCCTACTTGTGCAATAATTTCTCAATAGAAGCAGTGGCACTACGCTAATTTCATAATTTTCCCGTGGAAGAATGGCTACCTGCTAGTGTAGTGCAATGTCTATGCAAACATGGCCGCCAAAGTTTGCGATCATTTGTTACTGGATGGATGGCCTCATGCTTTTATAATGATTCTTCAACGAAAGAATATTCCCATGCGAGTGCAGTATTTTCTCCATGGCACAATGACCGCCTGCTACTAGTGCCGTGATTTGTCAGTTGAAAAAAGCCCAATGTTAGAGCGGTGATTCTTCAATGGAAGAATATCCCAAAGCTCGTGTAGTGATTGTTAGTGTAAGAATGGTCACCTGTTAGTCAACATACGCCTGACCTAAAGCAAAATATTCATCAATGGAAGATTGGCTCTGTGCTAGTCATTCATCAACAGAAAAATAGTTCCAGACTGACTGGATGATAGTCCCATGCTACTGATTCTTCCATGGAAAGAAGTAATGTGGTTCGTCAGTGCAGGAATGGTACCAAGCAAGTAATGTGATTCATCAGTGGAAGAATGGTCCTAGGCTATTGTGGTAATTTATCCGTGGAAGAATGATATCAGGCTGAAACAATGTCATATCGAGGGAACTATTGCCTACAGCTAAAAATGCGGTTTGTGGATGAAAAAAATGACCGGAAGCTAATGTTATGATTCATCAATAGAAGAAAACAGTGTTGAGTTCAAATTATGGCGTTCTAAACACACACACACACACACACACACACACACACACACACACACACACACACACGCACACACGCACGCACGCACGCACGCACGCACGCACGCACGCACGCGCGCGCGCGCCAGTGAACTGACAGATAGGGACTCAGACACGGACGTACACGCAGAGAGAGAGAGAGAGAGAGAGAGAGAGAGAGAGAGAGAGAGAGAGAGAGAGAAGAGAGAGAGAGAGAGAGAGAGAGAGAGAGAGCAACATTCCCGGATCTCTGTTAATAAGTGTACGTGCCTATAAACAAGACACAGATTTTTATCCGCAACGAAAACCCCAAAGTGTCAGAACAAAAATAGAGTTGTTAACAGAGACGCAAGAAAGCACTCAGGGCCAAGAGCACACACACACGCACGCACGCACACACACACACACCACACACACACACACACACACACACACACACACACACACACACACACGCACGCACGCACGCACGCACGCACGCACACACGCACACACACACACACACACACACACACACACACACACACACACACACACACACACACACACACACACACGTTTAAACAGCTACAGAAAACGCAGTCCCTTACCATTGTTCGGTTTAAACCATGACTAGGAACAACATGGGCTGAAGTGACGAGGAGTGGGGGTGGGGGTGGGGGTGGGGGTCAAAAATAAGAAATTAAAGGTACCATTCGCAGAAGTCCAGTGTAAAGAGAAGTAAGCACTGGGGTCCTTACTCTGTGTTCGTGTTACCCTCCCCTCCCCCCTTTTTTAATGCTGTCTTGTCTTGTGAGCCATACACCCCCCCCCCCCCCTTATTCCGGCTTCATGTCCACAGCCACAGCCTGGCCCGTCTCGTCACAGCCCCGGCACCGGCAATCCACAGGGATCAGTCACTGTCAAATCGTCATGAGGCAACCCACCAAGGAGACACTGCACTGCTGCCGAGTCACTTCGGAGGTGTTCAGTGGCGCCTGTTCTGATCCAACATACGCAAGACACCACCACCCACTAAGCCTAACTCGGATGACAATAATTGCTCTGTCGCGGAGCCAGCGTGAATGAGCTCTCTCACTCTCTGGAGGGCATCATCACGTCCGTCCAAAGACAGCCCCCATGAATTTGCCGATACCGATGACCCGGACAGAACCAAACCACGGGCAGAGACTGGGATAGGCAAGCTGAATCAAAACTGGACATGAAGAGCCACGGAGCGTGAGACATTCTTTTAATGCTGATCGATGAGGATGAGATTAATGAGAATGCTACGGATTTCCATTCAGGGCTCTACGCTTACTTTCATAACCTATCCTCCGTCAAACAGGGCTGGAAG
>CM031595.1:17256407-17258907 GCA_018398815.1 Conus ventricosus | reverse complement strand
AAATCTTAAAATAGTTTGAAAGGTATTTGGGGTGAAAACGAACAGTGGGAAGCCAGGTGGAAAGCGGAGGGAGGGAAGGTCGTAGTTATTTTTGGGATTCAGAGAAGCGACATTATGTTATGGCTATGATTATTGATTAACTTGATAATATTACGCCCAACCAAAGAGACATTCTTCAAGACGTACAGAAGTAATTATTAATCCCAGAATGCAAGAATCAACATCCAGGAATACGAGATAAAAGAAATTAAATTGCTTAAATGAAGTAGATGCGAACGAATTTGAGGGAGAATTTACTGTAGAAGAAACTACCTATGTTTTTAAAAACACGAGCATTGATAATTTAAAAAAAACCCGACTCTGATGTGTTCGTTTTAGAGATTTTTTTGTGCATGTAAAGATATTTGTCATGAGAACTTTAAACTTTGTGCACAGAGAAGAAATTATTACATCTATCCGTGTCTCGCCACAGTCTTGGAGGTTGTAATGACTTGTCCAATCCTAAGTGAAACAAAGAAGAATATGAATAATTTGATAACGTTGCGCGCGCGCGCGCGCGCGTGTGTGTGTGTGTGTGTGTGTTGTGTGTGTGTGTGTCTGTTGTGTGCGTGTGTGTGTGTGTGTGTGTGTGTGTGTGTGTGTGTGTGTGTGTGTGTGTGTGTGTGTGTGTGTGTGTGTGTGTGTGTGTGTGTGTGTGCGCGAGCGCGCGTGCATGCATATAGATTATATTCATAATGAATAAAACTATTTTTTTTCCTAAATAGCACACGACGGTTGCATACGAACACCCTAGGATGGCTACGACTTGGTAGTTGTCTGACCTGCGCTTTAGTCCATCACGTTGGTCACGCTGGATTTCTACCTAACATTATCTGCGCCACTATCATCATTGTGTGTGTTTGCGTGAGTGCATGTCCAAGACACCCTCCTCTTAATTCCTCTGTCTTTGGTCATGAATTTATTCATCCATCAGCTGTGAATCATGCGCAGTGTAGTCTGGACACTTTGCAGATCTGATCTAGTGTATATGTACTTTTATATAGAATCCTCATGAGGTGTAAGAAATCATGACCACGAACATTACATAGAGCTAAAAAGAATCACGGACATCTATCCATCCATTAACATCTGACTATTCCCCCTCCCTTCGCTCAACACCCCTCCATCAGTCCCAGTCCTCTTTCCTCTGTACTCTCTCTCTCTCTCTCTCTCTCTCTCTCTCTCTCTCTCTCTCTCTCTCTCTCTCTCTCTCTCTCTCTCTCCACACGCCCATCCTTTTCCACCAAGCCTCACAATTTCAGTTCAGAACTGTTGGACATAAATCTGAAGACGAGATCTACAAATGAAAGAACAGACTGTGAAGACAGAAAACAAAAATCAGAAGAAACAGATCAGACAAAAAACAAACAAAGAAAACACATGCAGGGAAGACTATTACATGGTTATTTCGATATCTTTCCAGTCTTTCAGGATCAATGGGTTCTGTCGGCACGACAGGATAAGAAGATGGGAGACATGAATGTGAGTTTCCATTACATTTCGATTAAGACACGAGAAGAAAAAGAACGGACAGAAAGAATGATTGATGGATATATTGACAGATGAAAATAACGACGTCCAAGTGAATTGAAAATGTGGTTCAGCCAACCTTTGATAATCATCTCTCTCTCTCTCTCTCTCTCTCTCTCTCTCTCTCTCTCTCTCTCTCTCTCTCTCTCTCTCTCTCTCTCTCTCTCTCTCTCTCTCTCTCTCTCTCTGTATCAAATTTCCATTTTTTTGTCTTTCGTCTTCCTTTATTTCTGTTTCTTTCTTTTCAGTACATGAATGGGATACTCGCGCGTCTTATGATGATGTTTGCGAGTGCTTCGTACAGGAGTGTGTATATGTGTGCGTGCGCGCGCGCGCGCGCGCGCGCGCGCGCGCGCGTGTGTGTGTGTGTGTGTGTGTGTGTATGTATGAATGTGTGTGTATGCGCGTAAGCGCGTTCTCGTGTGCACGCACGTGTGTGCCTGTCTGAGTGTGTGCTTGTAAGCAGATGTGCGTTCATCCAAGTGCCTTTGTGTGCACAGATGCAACCATATGATATGTATGTTTGAAACCCGTCATCAGACTGGTGTATTAGAATCATGCTTCACTAACCCACCAATCCCGCCCATTCCATACTCCCCCCCCCCCCCCCCTTGCTTCCCCTTCCCCCTCTAGCGACGCAAAATCTCCGTGGACCTTTTTCTTTGCAAGTCAGTCGGTTCTTCTCTTTTCCATCTGTTGATGGGAATGAGGCACCAACACAGGAGAAGGACTACAGAAAGCACCAGGAGAGACATGGGAAGAGTCTGTGGAACACCACAATGCAGGCACCAACACAGGAGGAGAAGGACTACAGAAAGCACCAGGAGAGACATGGGAAGTCTGTGGGACACCACAATGCAGGCACCAAATCGCAGAGAGATGGAAGTTTGGATACAAACAGGACAACAGAGAGTGGAACAATACAGGCCAC
>CM031595.1:17240689-17248472 GCA_018398815.1 Conus ventricosus | reverse complement strand
CCACCTGTTCAATCTGATGGTGTGGGTGTGGATTCCATCCGTCTTTTCTTTTTCCCATTGGAGAAACACCCACCTATTCAATCTGATGGTGTGGGTGTGGATTCCATCCGTCTTTTCTTTTTCCCATTGGAGAAACACCCACCTGTTCAATCTGATGGTGTGGGTGTGGATTCCATCCGTCTTTTCTTTTTCCCATTGGAGAAAAACCCACCTGTTCAATCTGATGGTGTGGGTGTGGATTCCCAAAGTCCCTGTCCAAGGCGGGTCCATCCAGCCTCTGCATTTTGGGGACAGTACTTTTTTCTTAGTCTGGGCAGAACTTCGTTTTAAATGCTGTGGCTCCTGAATGCTTTTTTCAAACCTGTGTGTGTGTGTGTGTGTGTGTGTGTGTGTGTGTGTGTGTGTGTGTGTGTGTGTGTGTGTGTGTGTGTTTGTATGTGTTCGCATGCATAAGTCTATGCATGCGCTCATACGCCTGAGTATGTGCTTGTGTCTGTGGATGTGTGGGCGTTCATGTGTGTGTATGTGCGTGCGTGTGTGTGTGTGTGTGTGTGTGTGTGTGTGTGTGTGTGTGTGTGTGTGTGTCTGTGTGTGTGTGTGTGTGTGTGTGTGTGTGTGTGTGTGTGTGTGTGTGTGTGTGTGTGTGCGTGTGTGCGTGAGTGCGTGTGTGCGTGTGTGTGTGTGTGTTGATCTTTTCTCTCTTTTTATGCATCCGTCTTTCCTTCTCCCCACTGGGGAAAATCCCACCCATTCAAACTGATAGTGTGTTGTGGATTCCATTAGCCCAGCTCATGATTCTCCCCTCAGGACTCCCCAAGTCTTTGTCCAAGGCGGGTCCATCCCTGTCTCTGCATTTCCTGACCAGTTCATTCTTTTTTTTTTTTTTGTTATTCTGGATAGAACTTGGTTTTAAACGTTGTGGTTCACGAGTACTTTTCCTCTGTGTGTGCGTGCTTGCGTGCGTGCGTGCGTACATGCGTGCACGCGCGCGCTTGCGCGCGCGCGTGTGTGTGTGTGCTTACCTTTTCTTCATATGTATTTAGTATGTATGTTCATTTACCAAGCGATGTTGTCTATTTTGCTAGGTTTTGTTGTATTTCTGTAATGTTTTCATTCGGTGTTTTGGTTGTTGGATTATTCTCTCTTTGCAGAATGGACTGTCCATACATTATGCACGATGAAATGATCTGTATCTCTCTAGCACATATATGCACTGTCATTCCTAATACATACAAGTTCACGAGAGTTACAAAATGCATAAGCACACTCGCGCATTAACCCTTGCGCAAACAATAATACATGAGCGTGTGGTTGCCAATGGATGCATTTTTCTTTTCACTCTGCAATGCATTCGTTTAAGCATAGACAGATGGACAGACAGATAAGTATACTGACTTCCATAAAAAGCGCGAAAGCAAAACAAGCTGAAGGTTAGGGGCGAATTTTATTGGTCACAATTGTACAGAGTGGAAGCGAGAATTCAACGTGATTTGATTCATTACACCGGTAATGTGTGAAAATGTCATCAGCAATATGTCTTTGTGTGGAAAATCCAAGGTCACGTGACAAACCAGCTTAAAGTCCTAATACCGTGTGTGGCCACCATTTGCGTTGACAACTGCTTGACACCTGCGGCTCATTGAGTGGACCAGGTGGTTGATGCGTCCCCTTGGCACACCAGCCCACACATGGACGATGGCCTGGTGAAGTTGAGCCGCTGTTGCTGGTCGTGGACGCAGGAGGTCCAACCGTCTGCCAAGTTCATCCCAAAAATGTTCTATTGGGTTTAAATCGGGACTGAGGGCTGGCCAGGGCAGCACATTGACGTTGTTATGCTGAAGAAATTGCTGGGTGGCCCTGGCTGTGTGTGGTCTTGCATTGTCCTGTTGGAATGTCCAGTTTGGGTGTTGCGCATAAAAAGGAACGACATGGGGTCTGAGCACCTGGTGGATGTAGCGCTGTGCATTGACACCCTGTCCGCGACCAGGACCAATGTTCTGAAAGATGACTGGTCCTATGGCGTGGTTAATGCCAATTGCACCCCATATCATAACGTTTGGGCCTCCCAGGGGTTCCGCTCTACCACACAGGAGTTAGCATAGCGTTCACCAGGTCGACGCCATATTCTGACACGACCGTCAGCCATGTCAATACAAAAACGGCTCTCATCTGAGAACAGTATGCGTCCCCACTGTTGCCTGCGCCAGTTGATTCAGGCTTGTGCCCACTGCAGCCTGTCCTGTCGGTGTCTTGGTGTCAGTACCGGACCTCTGTGAGGACGCCTACATGCCAGCCCGTTCTCCTGAAGACACCGCCGCACAGTGTTGAGGCTGATTCGTTGCTGGAGATTCCCAGGCACCTGTCGAGCAGTGTTAGCGGCTGTTTGCCGCCTGTCCCGCAGATGGGTTCGAACAAAATGGCGATCCTCTCTTGGTGTGGTGACCCGAGGACGGCCTGGCCAGGGACGATCATCAGTGGTACCAGTGACTCGCATGCGGTGCTGCAGACGATAGATGGTTGAGATGTGGACGTTAAAGATGTTGGCGACCTGCCTGGCATCCACACCAGCCTCCAGATGGCCTAGGGTACGATTGCGTTCCTCTGCTCGTAGTTTTGGCATCTCTGTAGCGCTCAGACGGCAAGTCGTTATCTGAACTTTGTAGCGTGGCTTTATAAAGGCTGCATGCCTGCGTACTTGTAGCTGGTTAACTTTGTTCTGCATGGTGTGCACGTGCCTCACATGCAGCAACCAGTTTGCCATTTTTGTTGACCCTCCAATGCCGGGAATGATGTGTTGCTAACACAAATTTTTCACTGCACGTGAGTCTTGGACCCAAACAACTTGCCACAATGGTTCAATATTGTATATTCACCCCTTTTCACCCGAAAAATAGCCTTTCAATTTTCGCGTTTTTTATGGAAGTCAGTATAGATAGACATTTATGAGTGTGTTACACACACACACACACACACACACACACACACATCCTCTTCTCCTGCCCCTTCTGTCTTTACTGCTTCACCGATTCTTCATCGACTCATGTGGACACGCCTCTGCGTGTGCACGTGTGCACAAACGACCTTCTTTGTATGTGTCCTAGCTTTGAGGTCAGAGATTCATCTAATCGGAAAAAAAAGAGAAACAATGAGAGAGAGAGAGAGAGAGAGAGAGAGAGAGAGAGAGAGAGAGAGAGAGAGAGGAGAGAGCATAAAATGTGAGGTAAAAGGTGAGAGGTAGAGAGAGAGAGAGAGAGAGAGAGAGAGAGAGAGAGAGAGAGAGAGAGAGAGAAGAGAGAGAAGAGAGAGAGAGAGAGAGAGAGAGAGAGAGAGAGAGAGAGAGAGAGAGAGAGAAGACAAGACAAGACAAGACAAAAGTCTTTATTACGAGGATAATAGATAAGCACTGACGCGCATTTTTACAAAGAGAGAGAGAGAGAGAGAGAGAGAGAGAGAGAGAGAGAGAGAGAGAGAGAGAGCATAGACTTTGAAGTCATATACTTGATAAAAAAGAGGAGAGGTGGGGAGGATGAGTGAAAGGAGACGACTGTTTACGTGGTGGAGGTTATTACTGACCATTTTACACTTCATACCTGACTAGCTGGCTGATCTCACGACATTTCTAATGTAATGACAGCTGCAGTGCTATAGTCTGTACATGTGTAGAGGGTGGGAGTAGGGATGAAAAAGAAGGGCAGTTCAGCCATTTCACGTGCACTGAGCTCAAATTCCAAAGTGATTAACGGTCATACTGGCCATCAAAATGTGCCAGTGAACATCGTATTACTTCCCTAGATAAAACCAGGTCATCCTCCTCCTCATCCTCATCCTCCTCTTCATCCTCCTCCTCCTCCTCCTCCTCCTCATCATCATCATCATCATCATCATCATCATCATTATCATCATCATTTTCATGATGATGATGATGATGATGATGATGATGATGACGATGATGATGACAATAATATTAACAACAAGAACAATAACTATAGTAATCATGAATAACAATGCATTATCAATATTTTTCTGCTGTCGGAGCGTTCCTGAAATAGAGATGTCTCGTCGTCTGTTTTTGCTCCATCCCCATTATAGATCAGTGGCATCGTTTCTTCGGTGCTCATCTCCAGGTTCATGCAGAGCTGCAACGATCGTCCTTGTTGTCCTTCCTTCTTGACCTTCCTTTCCTCTCTCTGCCCCTTCTTTTGTTTGGTCTGTCTGCTCTTGTTTTTATCTTCCTTGTCTTTCGTTCTTTTTTTTGATTTTCTTGTTTCTCTGTCGTTGTTTTTTATGTCCTTTGTTTGTTTCTTTGCCGTTCAGTCTTTCTTTCATGTGGATTCTTTGTCTGGTTTGTTTGTTTATTTACTTTTTCCCCCTTTGTTTGTTTTTTCATCGCTCTTTAGTTCTTGTTTTTTCCCCTTGTTTTTGTCTTTTTATCTGGTTTTCCTTTTTACTTTTCTTTCGTGCGTTTTTGTTTTTCTTGGGTTTTTTTTCTCGACGAAACTTTCTTCCTAACTTTATTTGCCTGTTCGTTGTTCTTTCTTGCCAATGTTTTGTTTCATCTTTATCGGGTGTTTTTCTTTTTCATATTTTCTTCTTGTCTTTGTTTTTAGGAGTTTCTTCTCTCTCTTTTTTTAATACATCCATCTGATTTATTTTGTTTCTTCTCCTATTTTTCCTAGGTTTTACTCCTCTTTCTTTCTGAGGTTATTTCACTTCTAAGGTGCACATGATCGATTTGCTATCACACATGAAAGCAAACGGTGCTGTGTTTTCCTTTTTTACCCTAGGCCATGCACTTGTCTTGCCATCGCCACCTCTAACAAACATGTTTGACGCGAGCATAGCGTTCCAATACCACGATTGTGGAAATGTCCCACAGCCATCGTTAACCTTCACGCCATTCTGCCCCTGCAGACGCATTACTAATCGCCTTGTATGGGCCTGCAGTTGATGCTATCAAAGCCTCGCACATCTGTCATGGGATAATGTCTGGAGAACATAGACGAATCAACTCAGCTTCTGCTTTGATGAATAAATGGCTGTAGCGAGAGGCAAACTGTTTCTCTTCTTCTGGCATGCCAGAATTCCTCCTTTTTTTTAAAAACATAATCACATGTAGATTCGTTCTGCAATGTTCCTCTTTTCGGCATTGCCCTTCCGGGTCATTCTCATCACAAACTGATCGTCGTAACAGAGTCCCATTCTGTGGCGCTTTCACGCCCTGTTCTGGTAGTGACTGGAATTCCGATTTCTCCACCTCCATGTCCATGGTGACTTCATATCAAGTCTTCAGTGTCGCCAAGTTCATGGGAATTGTCGTTGCATGGATGTAGTGTCGGCCGTTTGGAGGTTTAAACTCACTCAGGCAGCTTTCACCACGGCGTAATCATTGTCGTTAGCATGGAGCTTTGTACCCGTCGGTGATGTTGTGCATGCAGCTGTGGACTATAACAGGCGCCACTGAACGCCATCGAAGTGACTCAGCAGCAGCGCAGTGTCTCCTCTGGAGGGTTGCCTCACGCATGACAGCCTGGACTGACTTCTCCCTGTAGACTGGTGGTATAATAAAGAGTATTCCGGGTGTGGCTCTGCCACAATGAGCGGTGTTGGAGTCATGCCATTTAGACGGCATGGAAGACGATTTTTTTTCCAGTTCCTGTCTTGCAGCACTACTAATACAGCCTCACCTACCAGCACTACAAGGATGCTGTGCTCAGTGGATGCCAGACCCATCCATCCATCCTCTGCCCCAGGCCCCAGCGTCCTTTGTCAACTGTAAGGACACATGATGAAATCGTTCAGCACTCCTCAAACCCCGGTAAAGGTTTAAAATCGAGAGTTGAGAATATAACAATGTTGAACGACGAGCAGTGTATGCCTCACTTGAATTCTTTAATGTTTTCCATGATCTTCCCAGATAGCATGTAGTATGGTCTCTGTTACGAATCTGTTTATTTTATACAAAAGAACACCTAGTTGGAGACCTTTCCGGTTTATACGCTATATGCATGGCACATCTGATGATAAGGGAAAACCATGTGTATATCATCAATCTTCCTTATACAGTTGTCCTGTTTTTATTTTCATATATCTCACAGCTTTTCTGTCATGTTGTTTGGGCCCAGACTACATTCCATCAGACGACAATGCAATACACATGTGCCGATACAAACCCTGTTAAGCAGTGTCTTTCCCGTTTAAATGCAGAAACATTTGGGTTGGAAATACACCTTCCGCACTGGTGGGTGAAAGAGCATCATCAACTGGGTTTTAGGTACAATGAACTGGTAAAATGAGTTTATACAGGTCCTCTACCAAGTCTAGCCTACATTTGTTCAGCTTGTTCCCCTCGGTGGTTTGCTTGAATTCTAATGTGTGGTGACGCAATTAAGTATCAGATGAGTTACTGGTTTTCTTTTTGTTATGAAATCAGCATATTTCTTCGTTCTGTTTAGTTCCAAGCGTCTAGTTTGAGCTGACAACAGGGAAAGTATTGTACTTTGTGTTGTGAGGAATGTGACCAGATATTAAGTTAGACGCAGCAAATTGGTCTCCAAACAAGAGCATCCATACACTGTCAGCGAAGGATTTTAGATATTCACTTTTACTTTTTTTTCAGCATTTGAGTGAAAATAATACTCATTATGTTGACGATGACGATGAAGATGATGATGGTGATGATGATGATGATAATGATGATGATGGTGATCATCATCATCATCATCATCATCATCACCATCATCATCATCATCATCATCATCATCATCATCATCACCTTGATCATCGTCATCATGGTAATGATAATAACAATAGTAACAATAATAATGGTGATAATAATAATAATAATAATAATAATAATAATATAATGATGAAAGATGATGATGATGATGATGATGATGATGATGACGATGATAATGATAACAATGATAATAATGTTAATAATAATAATAATAATAATAATAATAATAATAATAATAATAATAATAATAATAATAATAATAATAATGAATGTCATAAGCACCTCATTTATGACGAGCTTAGGAAGCTTGCAAAAAAGGCAGAAAATTGAACGCCTAAATGATATACATCCAGTGTCACCCCATCCAAACGCACAGGAACACACATGACAACACGTCAACATTCCCCTCGTCGCTCAGCTCCAGCACCACCGTCAGCTCCATATTCCTGCACACTCAAACAAGCACAGTTACACGCATACACATATCCACACATATGTACGAGCATATAATGATGAAAGTGTATTCCTCTGCTTGTTTTTAACCCCAGTATTAAGTCGATCTAGTCTTTCATTCGGCCAATCCTGTACACGATCGCATCTCTCTGGAGACCAAGCACGTTATTTTGTCCATTTTAATCATTACTGGATTGAATATTTCCACTTTAAAGCCCTTTCTTCACATTGTTTGCCGGGATAATTGTTGCAATTTTGACGTGATAATTGGTGACCTGTTCTCGTTTTCCTTCACCTTCATTCAGTGAATTAAGATGTGTTGGATGAGTCGTAAATGTCATCCCTCGAACAGAATGGACAATCAGTAACCATCAAGGGGTAAAACATGCAAAGGCTGGGGCATTCCTTCAAAAGAGCACAGAGTCTGTACATGCATCAATCATGAAGAAGTCGCTGGGAGCAGCATTCTTTACAGAACTGTACCGCACTAGTTTGTTCCAGTGTGCAAATAACTACAATCATCATTATTGTTGAAATGCTGGAGACTAATATGGAAGATTACAAAGAGAGCATATGATGTCCATTCCAGGACGA
>CM031595.1:17215689-17233189 GCA_018398815.1 Conus ventricosus | reverse complement strand
TGCTGCCAGATAAAGGTAAAATGAGACACTAAGAAGAAACAAGTTAAAAGATATACCAGCTTTTGTAATAGGAAGACAACCATGAACATGTTGTATACCTCATCAATTCGCCATTTACTGGAATTTACACAAATTAATGAATGACCCAAAGGCACCAGATATAGGCTGTACTCGGAACCTTTCATCAGCCTTGTGCTCCTTAAATCTGGTTAACGATAATCTTTCATTCACCAATGCGGGTGTACTTGTATCCCTACGCTTCATTGAGTCCAGCAGAAGGCTCTGTCTCTCCAGATTGGCATTGAAACTTTATACTGCATTGTGGTCTAATAAAATGAGGTATTGTGTGAAAAGACGCGGAGATGCATAAACATAAAAATGTCAATGAACTTCTTGACTGTTTGCAACAGTGGGAAACGGCCAAGAAGATTGATAATGTAGTACAGCAGTCAGACTACTTTTTTGTTATCGTCAGCTTCACAACACACATATTGTGTAAAAGCAGACAGGCGTTCAGACAGAGTTCTTTGTACGTTCTTTGAGATTTTAGTATTCACGACAACATGTGTCAGACTGAACGGGAAATTCGCAAGTCTGGGGCTGCACGTGCATCACTCAAGTGGTGAGATGAGATACGAGTGGTCGACGCTTCTATCGACTGCCAACTCATAAATCTAGTTCTAATCATTAGTTCTAATTATACCCTAGAAACACAAATCAGCGACTGTAATCAATGCATGCACTCTTGTGCGGATGTCGGACGCTCCTTCTGTGTAAATTGTATTTCCTAAAACATCTCTGCTGAAAATGCTACCTCTTGCGTCGCTGCTGAGTTTGACTACGTAACAGAACAATATCTCATCTGCTATTAGTATGCCTGAATGGTCCATATTGCAGTATTTGTTTTGAATATCTTTACCTTTCTTTTCTGTTTGTTGGCACTGCAGCCAAAATATATGGTGACAACATAGTGCAATTCTAAACACTAAGATTGTTTGATGCGAATGTGCTTAGACTTTGTTATAGTTGTTGTTGCATTGGTTTTTTTTTCATAGTATGGGAGGAATAAGAAAGACACTGACAGCATGCGTTACACATGCAAGAGCAATAAAAAAAAAATATAAAAAAAGTGCAAACACGTTCTGTGTCAACATTTGTTTAAAGCTATGTAAGACAAGAGACTGTCAATTTATAGGAAGGGGGGAGGGGGCAGACATGAACATTCCATATACGAATTTTTTTTATTCCCTGTTTAATTTATTAATCATACCTTCTTTTCGTTGTTTCAATTTTTTTTCCCTAACAAGAACAAAAGTGGAAAGGGTAAGAGATATAAACCAAACGAAAAAGAAAAATGAAGAAAATGGTTTAAAAGTAAGGAATAATAGAGGCCGCACCTCTAACACCACAAACTCACAAAGCCATAACTTGTATGTTTTGTGTTTTGGGTGGAGAGAGGTTTTTGTTTGTTCGTTTGTTTGTTTTAACGTCCCCGTCTGTGCTCGTTATATGGCGTTATCACTCCAACGCCGCTCGTTCAGGAGCCTCATTCACAGCCACACACCAAGAAAGGGGGGGGTGGGGGGGGGGGGCTGGGAGGAAACGAGGGAGTGGAGAGAAGCGTGGACTTACCCCGACAGACGCCTGACTCTAAAAAGAAAGGGGCGTGGGGTGAACACAGTTCAGCACACATCTCTGGCGCGTCTGCAGTACGGCTGAACGTGCCTGTGTTTCTCCCATTGGAAAGGCTTACCGCCCTCTATCCGCTAAGCCCAGCATGGATGCTTTTGGTTGAGAGAACAGGGAAACCTTCATTCTGGCTCACTTTCGCCCTCAACCAGTTTTCGGGCGAAAGTGAGCCAGAAAAGGTTTCCCTGTTCTCTGACAAGTAAGACTTCAAACTATGTTTTCCTAATCATTTTCGCGCATACAGTCATTTTCAATACCATCATTTTTGCGGAGACAGTCACCAAACTAAAACTTGGCTGAGACACTGTGCGAACACCCCTAATCAGAGGGCTTGGGGTTTGGGCAGGCAGTACCCTGGACGGATCCTATGACCTGTAATTATGGCGCCATAAGGTAGGGCTGGCGTCACCTGGCCGTGTGGCGAAGGATTGCTTGTGTGAATTTTTCATTTAGACACGGAGCTATAGGCATACGTGTTCTGCGTTTCACAAAATACGTCGCGCGCACACACACACACACCACACACACACACACACACACACACACACACACACACACACACACACACACACATCTCACGCATGCATGCAAGCACGTATGCACACACATACATACATACACACCCACCCACACACACACACACACACACACACACACACACACACACACACACACACACCACACACACACACACACTGTGACACCCACACTGTGACACACACACACAGGCCAAAAAATCAATACTGCCGCACTCCTCTTCACCCCACTTCCTCCCGCCCAGCCTGCCGATACAACATATGACATCAGCTTTCTAAAACCCTTCACTTCGTTCCCACGGCTGAACTTGGAAGAGGTTGGCTCTCTTTCAGTACTGTCAACTCTGTCAGGGGCGGTGTTAACGACCCTGCTTGGCCACGTCAAAACGTTAGCGAGGGGGTTACGGGCGCTCACATGGCCACACATTCTTCTACTGACTTCTGGACTAGCAGGACGTGTTTACTGCGCTGTGTGCTTGGCCGTGTTATTCTAAAATGGCGAACCGGTTTTACTGAGGAAACAGAATTGTGCTATTCAAGATTACAAGATTTACTTTAACTGCATGTTAGAGTATTTGTCAAAAAAAGATCAGGGAAGCATGTTCGTTACCGCCGAAACCAAAGAAGTATTGCTTTCCTAGAGGGTGGAGAAAAAGAAAAAAGTGAACCGACTGCTTTGGAAATGAACGACTATCTCAAGGTTGTTGGTTCAAGGAAATGAAAACGTTGAAGGCAATATTGTTGACAAGATACAGCCAATTTCAATGCGTGTTTGACTATCGATGAGATGGTTCCTTTTTTAAAAAATGGCGCTGCATTGTTGAAAGTTGGCCAAAGCAAAACAATCCATCATGCGTTGATTGTTGGGCGTTGGCTTGAGACAGCCCAAGTCATGTTTAAAAAACAAAAAACGCATCAAACATGGCGTTCATTTCTTCAGGTGCAGGTGAGCATGTCTGATTCGCATGCTAGAAAACTCATTCAACTTTCTATGTGTTTTTATAACTATCCTAAATTCCACAAGCTAGGAATCAGTATAAATGAACTGTGTAGCAAACGCCAAACCATTATTAGGCTTATGCAGCAGAATAACGATTTTCGAATGTTCTGGCAAAACTAGATAGGGCTAGGCAGGCTGGTACATCTACCAGTATGGAGAGAGTAGTGTGTGGCCAGCACTATCTTCATATAAATGCTCCAAAATACAATGACGGATGTACTACTACTGGCGATTAGAGCCGCCATAAAAAGCTCGGCTACAGCAGTAATTGCTGTAACTCTGCCAAAGCCAGTTGCAAGCCTGGTTGAGAAAAGAGGAGCACAGCAGCAACTAGGCCAAGTGATTATATGTGATCACTTGACCTGCAAAGCGTGGCAGCCTGCCGCCAATGACGTCAGCACGGAGCACCTGCAAAGCTCGGCGGCAAACTAGGCCAGTGATCATATATGATTACTTGACCTGCAAAGCGCGGCAGCACCAGCAAAGCTCAGCGGCAAACTAGGCTAAGTGATCACATATGATCACTTAGCCTAGTTGATTGAGGTTGCAGCAAGACACAGCCTGTTTAGTCAACAAAGCAAGAAGTGGTCCTAGTTTCACTTTTTGTTTGTTTGTTGGTGTTTGTGTTTTGGCCTACCCCCGCACGCACGTCCCTCCACCCCACCCCTGGACTGTTTATTGTGTGTTTGTTGTTTGTTTGTGTTTGTTGTTTGTTTTGTCCTACCCCACGCATGCACACCCCCTACCCCACTCCACCCCCCGCCCCACCCCCACCCACGCATGCACACACTCAAGTTCCTTCTAAGTTTTTAACTTAAGTTACTCCAAAGTAAGTTCTTACTCAAGTTGTCTTTAAGTCCATCCTTAAGTTATCCACAAGTTCTTACTAAGTTACTTCTAAGTTTTTAATTAAGTCGCCCAGGTTCTTAATAAGTTCTTGATCAAGTTCTTAAGTAGTTCTTATAAGTTCTTGATCAAGTTCTTGATAAGTTTCTTGATTAAGTCATCCTCTAAGTACAACCAAGTTCTTATTTAAGTTATCTTATAATTATCAAAAAAATACAATCTATGTTTTTATCTAAATAGTAAATGCCTAATATAGTACACACACGCCTCAAAAACGCGTCATCGTTGAGAATGTCTTGCTCAGCGTTCTCTGCATAGATTCTTAATGAAGTTCTTACATCCTAAGCAACCACATTGATTACAATTCTGGTCTATGGAAATGTCTTTTATAACTCCATGTCTTATTTATTGACTTTATCATTTTATAATACGCCATGACTATTTTTAAAAAAAAAAAATTAAAATTAAGTTCTTAAAATATTATTGCATTATAAATGGATCAAAATGATGCTTTGTTATTGGCGGTTTTGGCGTGCTGTTGGCTTTTTTCTGCATTAGTGGTTCAGATTTTTTTGATTGCTTTGTTTTTGTTGCCATTGGTTATATATTTTATAACCGTAATAACTGCCCCCAACAGCAGCAATGGCGCCAAAAATGGCAACAGTTTTAAGTTCAATATTCCATGAAGACTTTGGTGCTGTAGGTCTTGTATCACATGGAGTTTTTTATAGCGGGCATTGAATCAACTTGTTCTGGCGCTGGCGGTGTTATGTTTTCATGATGATTATATTCTGCAACATTAATTTTTTTGTCTGTTCCACTCTGCTAATTTTTTTCCTGCTTTAACACGCCAGGATGAGGATGCTTTTCACCGGCCCCCACCTGATTCAGTGTTTTCTGATTCTGCTGATTTTCTGGCTTGGTTACTTTCTCCACCTGATTCAATGTTTCCTGATTCTGGTTCTGATGATTTTCCAGCTCGTTCATTTTGAAGGGAAACAAAATCTATATGATTAAAAGTTATTAATCCCATGATTAATGGCGATAACAATGTTCCAAATCTGTAGTATAGATCACATCCTAGAGACTCTAATGACTTTGTTAAAACTGGATCTTGCGTTAAATCATACGTAAGATCTTGTTCAGAATCAATGGGGGCAAATCTACTGACTAGTTTAGTGTACAAACTAAGAACCGTTTGCCCCACACTTTTCACCATTCTAGACCCCAGCTGCGCTTCATACCTGTTATGATACTTTAAAATGTCTTGCGGCGACATCTGTTGAATCTGTTCAATGCTGAATTCAGTTCGGGAACTGTTTTGTTTTTCCACACGCCGCCAAAGAATACAACCGCTCCTTTTGGGCATAACAGCTTGGCCATCAACTTGGGCATTCATAAGTTCAGGAAGGTTTAGGCTGCCTTGTAGCTGTAGTAGATCATCACTGTTCATGTTTTTTATAATTATAATTATTTATTTTCTAAAAAATGAGCACCGAAAAAACTGTTACCAACCTTGTATACCATTCTGCTGTTATTGGAGGCCTAAGTGTAGGATACTCAATGCTTGGTAAAAGCTTGTTAAGAATTAAACCAGCAGATCTGGCAAACTAGACTTTGAGGATTCAGCAAAGCTGATTGCTATCATTGCAGCTTCGGTTGCCACGAAAGATTTTCTAGTCAAGCAAGGAATAATTCCAGACAATATAAATATGTAAGAAAAAAAATACATTTATAAAAAATGGCTTCACTCGCAATAAAGTAGGCGGCGCTGTGGTGAATGCGCTTGCTTTTAGCGGAAGTAATTTCGCATTTAGTAAACTGGGGAATGACGGCGAGAGAAAAAGACATAACAAAGCTATGGAGCAACTAGCAGCTGCACAAGACGCCTATGAAAGGCAGAGACTTAGCAGTTAGATTTTATTAATGACACACTGAAAAGACAGGGGCATGCAGCTTACACATTTAAAAATGTTGATCAAGCAATAAAACAATATTATCTAGTAACAGGCAAACCAATCGAGACATTGCCCCCACCAAAATTCAGTGACTTTTATCAACCATCAGAAAAACAAAAGATGCAAGAAATCGCGTTTATTGCCTTTGGTATGACCGTTGTGTATTTTGTTGCCCATAATATTGGCTGAATAAAAATGAACAAAATCTATTATTCGCCCAAAGGATATTGGAAGGGTATCACAGCAATACAAAAGCTAAGCCAAGCGGCAGGAGTCAGTGAACAAAACAGCAAAGGAATGGTTATCTAAACAAGCGATTTGCAAATTTATTTACCGGCGCCTAGACGAATACAGAGACCACACTTTGTCAATACAACTCCAAACGACACCATCAAATGATCTTCTATATTTACCCTCTGATAGATTAGACGAAAAAGATTTAAGTACGCACTCACAGTCATTGACATAGCTTCAAGGTACAAAGATGCAGAACCATTAACACAAAGAGTGCTTCTGCTGTTGCTGTTGCCATACAACTGATATACCAACGAGGCCCTTTAACTTATCCTCGCATGATTCAAGTTGATGATGGGAAAGAATTTAAAGGCCAAGTGAATCAATTATTGTTGAAACATAGAGTTACCATTAAAAGAGGCATCCGGGAGTTCACAGATCACAGGCTTTAGTTGAAAACTTTAACAAACAGTTAGCCGAAAGACTTTTCTCCTACCAGTATCACAGAGAGCTGATTGACAATTCTCGCAACACAGAATGGGTTAGAAGACTGCCCTCAGTTTTGCGCGCAATGAATAATGAAGAATTTAAAGGGCTAAAACCAGTACAAGCAATCAAAAGAAAAACAATAAATGTTGCTGAAGGAGAGTCTTCATCCAGCAAACTATTACCATTTGGATTGAAAGTAAGGTACCTTTATTTACGGGGAGAGCAGAAGGGGACACTCGCATCAGGGCAACCGATCCAATTTGGAGTGTTGACCCGTACGAAATAAAAAGAATTGTAAAAATGAATCCGCCCGTGTATTATTTACGAGAAACTGACACAACAAAACAACCAGCTCCTCAAAGATCTTTTGTGAAAGAAGAACTGCAGATAATCCCACCAGACACTGTTCCGCTTTAATTAATTTACGTAAATATATTTGAGTTTAAAATGGAAGCTCAGAAGGAAGCGCAGAATGAAACAAGAATGGCAAAGGAAGAGACCTTGAAAATGATACGGGAATCATTTCATGCGTGTAATGCTATTAAGGAAACATTTTCGGGGATTAATCAATGCATGCTAAATCATCCAGATCACCTACAACTCAACCCCAAATTGGGAAAAAGAATATCTTGAAATAATAAAAAAAATTCGAACGCATCAAGCAAACATGAGAAAAGATTTTAAATGAATTGGATGAAGCTATGATTGATCTTATAATAAAAGTTGATGAAAAATATAAACCCCCCTGTTTATGCGGTCCTCCAGTGCCCGATTGCATATGAAAACCCTGGATTAACAAACACCCGTTTTGTGTTTGTTCTATCTACGACTTCTTTGTTACAACCGTTGTGTTGATCTCATGGAGATTAGATCGCAGTTTTACGTTGTCATGATGAAAAGTCTTATTACCAACAATGCTTCTTTGTAGTTGTCATGCGATATGTTTGACTGCACAACGCTGCGAGATATTCCCTTTGCTTTCTTAATGATTTTCTCCTGGCTCGAAATACTGTACATTTTTGACCTTAACCCCACATACTCCTTGATCACCTTTCCAGATAATTCATCCTTCATCTTTCCTAAAACCTTCTTGTTAGTAATTGAATGTAAAGGCGAATCTTTAGGGTAATCGGATGTGTCGTACCATCCACTCGCTCCTTTAGCTACTTCTAATTCCATGTCTTTATAGATGTCTTCAGTAGGGATATCTATAACAAAACTATCTGTATCTGTGTAAAGCACTCTGGACTCGGGATACGAGGGCTTAAAGTAGTCATAAAGAAACTCTAACATAAAAAGCTTTGTATAATTCTAAAACAGTAAACCCAATAAATACAGGTTTGTCTAATTTGACTTTCTTTTTTTTTCATCATTATGCCAAAAAGCTGATCATGAAATCTTTAAAGTCCTGATAATTAGGTTTTGAAGTCAGCTTAATTGCTTCATTCTCTCTGGTGACCAATCTGACATCTTTGCGCTTGTGCGGATTCTCCATAGTCTTTCCAAAACAGCTGTTGTTCATCAACTTGAAAAAGTCTTTTTCTGAGGCATCTGTGGATTTAGTTCTAAGATCAGTGTTCTTCATGATGTATGGTTTCATGAACTGTTCTTGATCAAAAGCAATTATACAATGAACAGCTGTTAACTTTTAAACCATGCCTTAAATAAAATTGTAGAAGTCTGTAATGACAGACATAATTTTTTTTGCCCCGAAGATTGGGCACAAGTTTAGGCGGCTCTCTTGGATCCATCTTTAGACTTTCTGCTGCTAATGGGTAGTCATTATGCAGGTCATGGAGTTCATGAGGATATTCTAAGTCAACTTCTAGAATGAAACCACGCTGTTGATCAGGCGTTAAACTGCCCAACCACTTTAATGCCTTTTGAATATTATTCGGATCGCTGCCTGTGTACATTTTAAAGTTGCGTAATGGAAGCGATTGCGCCATAGCCCATCCATACAGATTGTTTGCATCTAAATACATAAGATAGTTAGACCTTTTACTTGGATCATAGTCGTCCAAGTATTTGTTGTTTGCTTTACAGTAATGGTGTGACGCCATACTAATTCCTCCACGCAATCCGTTTTCAATCATCTGAATCATTGGTAGGTCAGACAATAAATCAATCTTTATTCCAGTAAACTTTAAGAAAGCATCCCAGCTCATCCCCGGCGCAGAAATGTAATGCGCGGGATCCAGGCTGTAATGTTTCATGCAGGTCTTTCTGTAATTTTCAAAGACGTCCGCCAACAAACATACATCAGCCATCAAGTATGCATCATGATAGTCTCCCATCGTTTTACAATCTAACTTCTGCCACGCATCTTGAGCATGCTGGTAATCAGAATCACTGATGTCCTTTCCTCTGAGACTAGAAAAGAACGCGCCTTTAGGAGGAAGTGTATCTTCGCCAAACCTTTCCAACTGTTCATGTACTCATAAGGGTAAACACCCTTTCTAACAAGCGTTGGGCCAAAATATTCTTCCGTTATTGGGCAGGACTTTAAGGACATAGCCAGTGCCTCTAATGATCCCATCATGTGCTGCATAGAGTCATAAAAAGACATGTTATTTAAAGTGAAACACATGTACTTTTCTGATGACTGTGCAATGCATGCTACCCTGAAGGCGTTGGTTACTGCTTGCAATATAAGATGAGAGTCGTAACCTCGCAAGTTATGAAAGAAGATGGGCAGCTTCCATGTCTTAGGATCAAACTTTAGTTGAAGATTGCATTTACTATGCGCCGCTCCTCTGAACTTTCCGCTAATGTGATCATGGTCTCTTACTGTTGGATTCGCTGCGACTGATGAGAGGCCTAAACCACTAATCCAACAGTGAGTGGCCTGAAGCATACTGTTTGTTGGTCTCAGACGCCCATCTCATGAATTCAGATAAATTCAGATTATTAGAACAGATCGCTACGCACTTGCTGCTTGCCAGTAAAAATCTTCTAAGCCGCATTTGGGCCTCTGTATATTCCTGGCGTGATGAGCGCCCATCCGACCTAACAATAACAAAAGCAAATGAACAAATATCTGATGATACTCATTAAGACGGTTTTTTTCGAAGTTTTTGTGGTGCTGGCCCTTCAATAAGGAACCATAAGCACTCGAAGTCTGCGTAAAACTACGTATGGAGAATTTTGCATCGTTCCAGTTCTAAAGCGAACTTAGATCCAGGAGGGGCGTAATTAGTTACTGTATTACAGTCCTACAGAACTTATTACAATGTTTTATATTTCGCTCGGGGCTTGAACAGATGGCATTCTTTAAACATTTTCTACAGAATCTTGTTTGCCATGATCTTTTGAAGTAAGCTGCATTATCAATCTCATTGTTCGAATCAATGTGTAATGCGGTAGCCCCGCTGGTGGAAAGCATCAGTAGTAAGTCAACATGATTTTTGTCTGGTCGCCTATTGTTGGACTGTTCTTGGACACTTTAATGGCACCAAATTGTTTCCCTCATCCCATGTGTATACATTTCAGTTTATTGGTTTGTTTTTGTTCTTCAAACTGATCAATTGGTCTACACTAACAGGAAAGGACACTCCACTAAAGTTAGGGGAAGATCATTGATGTAAGGGTGATAGTTAGACACTCTCTCTGCGTTTTTGCGGATATAATGCGCCTTGCGAGAACACATCACCACATAAAACATGTGTTGTCTGAATTCCTTATGTTTTCGAACTGCTCTTTTCGCTACCAACTCTCGAGGCAGTGGAATGTAAGACTTGGCCAACAATCGGTGCATACTTAGCCTGTTTTAATCTAATCGCTAAAACTGTCGCCCTCTGACCAACCAGAGCCTCTCATTTTGGCTTCTTCAGCGGCAGCTGTCAAACTGTGCAAGCAGTTCGTCTGCCCAACCAGGGTGTTAAGTCATTACGATAAAGAATAGTCCGTTGTTTAGGGTCGAGAACCCAGACTTCTAGATTTTCTTCATTTATTGTTATATAGTCGAATAAAACAGCTAACATTAACTTTAACCTGGCGGTCCTATTGTTAGTTGCCTGGAACTTTGGAAATAGCCATGACCAACCCTCACCCTTGCCCTGTACGTTTGTGGGTCAATGACTTCTAGATCAATACCAATCAGTGCTCTTGATAAACGCTCTCTCTCAAGCAATCCTTCCAACAATTTCGCGGTCCTTCATATATCTTTAAGCCATGGTGAGTTTCTTCTAACTCAAAGATATTTATTTAAATTAAAAAAAATAAATACTTATTACATGATCAATATCAACGGTCTTTTGTGCTTGACTCATAAACTATGTATAAACACCCTTCGGTGTTGTTACTACTGTGGAGCTGTTAGAACAGAGTTTAATGTCTCGATTACTTTTTAACATTCCATTTTTATCTGCTCGGCCGTCCTGGCTGTTGAGAAAGATGTCCTTCCGCCTATCATTTGAAGATCAATCTTTTGTCTTTTGTAGTCCATCCAAAATCGGCCATGTAAACGATAATTCTTCAGCCGTGATGTTGGAGTCAACAAGCGCTTTATTTATTGTCATTTGAACGAACTAAGTTTAGGCCGTTATTAGTTGAACCATAAAGCGGGTGCTTTTTGGAGTTTTTAGTTTTTAATTTTTTGCACAGCCGCACTTACAGCTAATGAACACAGGCCGAGAGCTAAGACAAACCTCCTAGAGGTAAAAGCTGCGGTGCGCCTATCCCGTTTGCTTAAGAGACCAACACTCGTTCCTGGCTGAAGAGCACTATAGTTTGATGCTCCATATTAACAATGTAACAGCATTAAAGGCGCAGATACCACCTTTTGGTTTTTGCTATTTTGAAAGGTCTTGCCTAGAACTTGCTGCATTTGCGTAATGTGTTTGTTAATCTGAAGGTTTTAGTTAGGGGTTTTCTACTATCTCTTCTTGTTGGCGGTGCTGTAGCACATTTGGGATAAACCTGAACAGACATGCTTTTATAAAATAAAAATACGTTTAGTATTGTATATCTTTTAATCTGTAGTTTCAATATTCACTGCCGCATCAATATTAAAAACAAATGTACATTAATCGGTTTATCGGCTTCTTCTTCTTTTATAATCATTTTGAATGTTATTACTCACTCACAGTTCCTCCTCCCTTCTCCCCGCTTCCATGTAACCTGATTATCCTCCGTTGACCTTAGGTCAATCCATAAACCGTATTTTGTTGTTAAATAATCATCAAGTCTTACCCTGTGAAGGTGTGATTCATTAGCCACAAGGTCAACTGTTGATTTTCTAACCTCCCACCTCAAACATTTTCTTATTCCATCAAGAAATGCTGATAAGTTTAAAGCCCGCTAGCATAGATTTGGTTAGACTGCCCTCAATCGAACATTGTACTTTCGTTTATTTTTGGTATTAAAAAACTTATCACTTCCTCTTTTGAATGGTTTTCTTCATCTTCACACAGCAAATAAAATACCTTTAAAGCGATCTTGCTGAGACGCTAAAACTAAAAATTCCATATAGTGTCTGCCCTGCTTTCTAGGATGTATGTTGTAATGATGAATCACTCCTATTCGTAGATATATTGCTAATTTTTGAACTGAATATTGTTGTTAAATCAGCCTTGCTACAAATTAGGGTTGCTAACAACGTCAACTCAACGAGATGTCCAGAAATGCTGTACTTTGCTTCTCGGTTGTCTGATGATTTTGATACCCTTTGTATCATAAAAGTTTAGTTCATATAACAATTGTCTTTAATGCGCCATGAAAGTATGGCCATGCGCTTTTAACAAACTCTAATCTAAGGGAATGGAAAAGCGATTTCCAAAACCAAAATATACAGGTCCACGCCACATACTTTTTGCCGTCTTAGTATCTGCGGCACCTTATTTCTATGTTTTTTAGTCTTCTTCATTTTCTTATTCCTTGAAACGACAAAGTCAGCCTTTTCAGTCCCGGTTAGCCATAGATCAAATAGGTTAAAAATATGTCTGCATTGTGTAAAGAAAATATTTTCTTGCCCCTCAAGTTTTATAGAAAATTTTTTCTTTAACGATTGCCCGCCCCAGATTCCGGTACACTTCCTGTTTGGTCTGTGTTGAATCGAGCGCTATTTGACAGTAGACGCGCAGAGCTGGCACAATCACTGTCATTTGCTCCTAGTCCTGGAAATTTGACAGTAAGAATTTGATCTGCATCAATAAGTAGATGGATTATTTGGAACAGAATAGTCCGCTTATTTCCCTTCACCCCAAAAGGGTTCTTTCAGTCTTCTATGCGGGCAAGAATCGAGCCATGTGCTTGTGACATTTTTAAAAAGCAAAATAAAAAATAATTATTTAAAAACATGGCGGGAAAAGGGAAGATGAAGAAATTAGATGTTTTTGATCCTGGAGACGACATGAGTGAAATGATCCCTTAAATACAACAACGCTCAACGCTCTCAATGCGGCATAAATTTAAACCCAGAAAGTAAGGTTAAATCTTTTTTACGAAAGTTTGGGGCCAAAAAACCTCCCGAATTTATAGCCCCAAAAATGATTTTGAATTAAAAGATGACATTTGTCTGTAAAAAACGATCAAGGGCAACTTGTTCGGCTTACAACTAAACCCGACCCACAAAGTTTTAGCCAAGAGTACAATTATAACAAAGACTCAGTGTGAAAGATCAAAATCGCCTTGGTCTTGTTAGACCGAAATTAAGGGGAGGCAGTTTCTAAACTTCAAAACACACTGCAGGAACTCCCAACAGCTAACCAAATACAAAACATGGGAACTTGAAGAATTAAATCAATGGGCAGATGAAATAATAAATGCAATGAAGCAAAACCAGTTTTTCAGAAGAAACAGCATTGAAGACTATACACGACTAAACCGCTACCCATGCAAAAATAACGGCCCTTGATCATGCTTTAAGAACCTTTAGAGGCGAATTAACAAAAAATTTTTAGAAAAACTAGGTGAACTAGATGAGCATATAAAAAGAGAAAAAGAAAAACTCGTTGAGGCTGATGACGCCCAACTTGGGCCTGATATTAAAGAAAGAATAACCCAAAGACTAAAAGATCTTGAACAAGAGAGATCAGCAAGACTGAAGCGCTAAACACTAACCGAGACCATTACGAACTCAAGTGAATAGAATAAGAGAACTATCCGGAAAATTTTATATGAAGACACAACGCTAGCAAACGAATACGAACCTGTTTAGAGAGCAAGGCGTCACATTAGCAAGCGTTATAAACGGCCTAGATTTGCAATAAGTACACTGGTGTTGGCTATTACAGGCGGCGGGAGGTCAAAGTCCAGTACCTCCACCGCCATCGCCTCCACCTGATAAATCATGGGTAAAAAAACAGCTTGATCATCTTGCAAGTTTTAAAAAAATTAGCTGGTAAAGCCGTGGACGCTTTACCAGGAAAAATTGGGGAGAAATTGTCACTGGCTTTTGTCTACTGCAAGCAAAGTAGTTGGCTTATGGCCGAGCACTTATGGACATTAGTTCTTGTAATAGTTGGGTTACTATTTAGTAAGATAAAGACCAAGTAATCCTATGCCAGTTAATCCAAAAACAAGCGCTGTCTTTTCATATTCATGGCTTCGCGAACAGAGTCCGCGAGCTTTGCTGAGTCTTCAATGACTTTGGGGTTTGGACTTCGGGGTTTGGGAAATACTTAATCTTGGGCGTTCTTTTATTGTTGTAATATTTACTGGCTCAGAATTTATGTCGTTTTTTTCCCAACCTTCTGTTCTTGCCTGCTAATAAGAATTTCATTATTATAGTTTTAATTATTGTTCCTATCTGGAGCCTGAGGTCAGAAGGCAGCATGTAAAAAACCAGTGCCACAGCAAAGTCTACTTCGATCTTGCGTATTGTAAAACATGTTGGTACCTTTGAATACTTAAAGGGTAAATCAACTGTAGAATTAATGGCTTTCCTCAAAATTTGCTAAGTATTGTTTTTGTGCATCAAAGCCAGTAGAAGGATCAGTTATGCTCGACTCGCCTGTGCTTGCGACCCAGCAAACACCAAACGTAAGTACGAATAGAGTCGTTATTCGTTTCTATTCCCGCTCTAGTTTAGGCCCTTAGAATGTCTAAGATAAATGCCGCCCCATGCTGTTTTATCTTTTGGGCCCTATGGACCAGGGCCGAACAATTTTGAAAGGAGAACGCCAGTCATAGTTATACTTTCTGTGCGTGCCCCGAAAATAAATGACGCCTAGGCCATGATTAAGACCCAAATTTTTTGTCTAAATCTGTCTTGATGTTAATATTGAATTCGTTACAGATCCTTTCAAAAGCCTTCATGTCTATTCTGTTGCTGAATGATTTAAATGGTTTGTCATTTGGTAATGGCGCTTGCAGTTCAGTCAAAATAAAGCCTGAAGGTGTAATAAAAATGAAATCTGTACACTGACCTCACCAAAGGGTCATGGTGATTTTTAAAAGATCAGCATACGACACTCCACACCCAGTTGATGCACAAAACACAGCAAAGTTTAACTGGTTCTGATAAAACTGCATCGGATGACTAAACCACGCTTTCTGGATGTGCTCGTTTTCAATAGGGGGTTAAGAAGCTCTTCAATGGAGTACTCAACCTTTTTATGAAAAGAGGCAGTCCCGGGTCACAGCAATGGGCAAGAGTATCAGTTGCTATATTTTTAAGATTGTAGTGCGGCCCAACAGAATATTTTGCATCAGTATATTTGAATGCACTCATTTTTAATTTGTTTTAAAAAATGTTTGTAACAATAACAAATCAAGACCGCCTTCGTTTTTTAAAAATGCTATTGATAACAATTGCGGGGCCAAAAACGGTCGCGCTCCATGAAATATTCTACAAAGTCGATGGTTTAAAATAAGCGAAGCCAAGGAGAATAATACGGTTCTAAAAAGTTGACAAATCAGGGGAAAAAAGTTAGCCAGTTAACAATACCTGATGGTTATTACGGGTTTTGCTCACTAAAAGAAGCAATGAGTAACTTTGACATTACTCTCAAACTTAACAAATGCAAATCGAAAACAATGTTAACATTCAAGCCTGAAGAAGAAGGGGTTACTATTTGATAAAGAGCTAGCTAAAATGTTAGGCTTTAACGGCTAACAATTATAGATTTAGAGTTACACCGACCAAAACTACTTATAGGGAGAAAGTCCGCTCGATCTTGCATTACATTCATTACTCTATTTCATTTGGATGACTGAGCACTGATGAAAACTTAATGATGGAAGGGCCCCAACTGTTTTTAAAGAGCTCTTCCATCAGGGAAAGCTGCATATTGCGATTATGAAATTATACAATTCCCTAATTTACAGTTTAAAAGATTTGTTTTTTGGGAGGTTGGATCATTTAATATAAAATTTGGCAGACAAAACAGGAAAGTCGTGAAATGTGATAACCTGCACATTGTTTTGGGGAAAAAAAATAATACGTTACTAAAAATAATGTCGCGTGGGCCAGAAGAACCAGGAGTTAATTAGCGCCTGTGAGGTGGGATAACTTTAGAATTAAAAGCCTTGCAGACTTGCGGACTTTGAACAAAATGGTGAGATAGGCGCTTTTGTATGGTTTTGAGTACACAAAGATGGTGATTTTAAACGCAAAGAGGTTGGCGACAGCAAAAAGTTTCCTAAACTAAAACAACTGCGCAATCTAAGGGAAATAATGTTGGCCATATAATATAAAATAGTTCGAAAACCTGACCTCAAATGGCACTTGGGAAACCCTATTTAGAATGGGAAATAAAATTTTAATTCATAAGCCCATTTACATATTTTTGCCGTCCAAAAAAGTTTCAGAAAAGCATTCAACTCTGGCCCTTTACATTAAGTCTTATGCCGGACGACAATAGTCGGAAAGAAAATTTAAAATAACGCCGTATGGGAAAAAACATACATCCTCCACAGAAAAGAAACAGTTGAAAAAAAGCTTCTACAAAATTACAGTTTTTTCCAAGCAAAAATAGGAGACACGTTCACAATGATAATTGAAATTTCTGTCTTTAAAGAGTGGAGAGGGATGGGTTGTGGGCGTTAGTGATGACCTTAAAAAGGGAAATTTAAAATTAGCTGGCAAAACTTTGACTTAAACGCTTAAAAGTTGTTGTCGTCGTTCTTCACAAAGGCGAGGATATTAAGATCATAACAACAAGCAACAAAATCAATGTTGACTTAAATAGAAACAATCTTACAGAACTGAATTGATTAATCTTACACATTTAGGCCTCGAGGGTTTTATTATACGAACAAGTTTGACGGGGGAGTATATAAAAAATAATAACTGGATTAGATTAAATTCGTTTAATAAAACTATGGACAGTTAAACTTTATGATAAAAACTCCTCATTGCCATTGATTTGTGGGCAGACTGGTTGTGGAAAAACAATATTTGTCCTAGACTTTATTACAAACAGTTTATCGTTATAATTTTAATCATATTGTGATTTTCTGTCCAACACTTAAATGGAACAAAGCATATCATGATAGAAAGGTTTATATGGGCAGATGATGAAAATATATTTAGTTGATCCCAGCAATAAACTGAGTGAATGTCTAGAACGCTTTTTTATATTGTTTGAGGGAACGCAGACGCTATTTATTATAGATTACTGTTCCACAGAAAAAGACATAGTTAAAAAGAGAAACACTTTGTCGAAACAGCTTTCAGCGGAAGACAGCTCGAATAAGTGGGGATTTTATGTCAGAAATAAAACTCAGTTTTAAAAGACTTTAGAGAACAGTTAAAGACTGTAGTGTTATTTCACATGAAAGACAGAGACCCATTGAAGAATGTT
>CM031595.1:17200689-17210689 GCA_018398815.1 Conus ventricosus | reverse complement strand
CAGCCTTCTGCAAGTATACACCACTACTGTGTCTGTTCAACAGAGCGTGCTGTTAGTATGTACCACGACCAGGTGTGTTCAGTTAAGCTTTTTGAAAGTACACACCACGACCAGGTCTGTCCAATGAAGCCTTCTATTAGTATACACCACTACCAGCTCTGTCCCATTCAGCCTTCTTCAAGTATACACCACTACCAATTATGTTCCATTCAGCCTTCTTCAAGTATACACCACTACCAATTATGTTCCATTCAGCCTTCTGCAAGTATACACCACTACCAATTATGTTCCATTCAGCCTTCTGCAAGTATACACCACTACCAATTATGTTCCATTCAGCCTTCTGCAAGTATACACAACGAGCAGATGTGTTCCATACGGTCTCCTGTTAGTATACATCACGACCAGATGTGTTCAGTTCTGCCTTCTGTTAGTATACATCACAACCAGATGAGTTCAGTACAGTCTTCTGTTAGTATACATCACGACCAGATGTGCTCCATAGTCTTCTGTTAGTATACATCACGACCAGGTGTGTTCAGTTCAGCCTTCTGTTAGTATACATCACAACCAGATGTGTTCAGTACAGTCTTCTGTTAGTATACATCACGACCAGATGTGCTCCATAGTCTTCTGTTAGTATACATCACGACCAGGTGTTTCAGTTCAGCCTTCTGTTAGTATACATCACGACCAAATGTGCTCCATAGTCTTCTGTTTGTATACATCACGACCAGATGTGTTCAGTTCAGCCCTCTGTTAGTATACATCACAACCAGATATGTTCAATACAGTCTTCTGTTAGTATACACCACTACCAGGTTTGTTCAATTCAGCTTCTGTAGGTATACAACTCTATCCGGTCTGTTCAATACAGGTTTCTGACGGTTTTCGTGTGATCAATACAGCCTTCATTGAGTATACATACATCACGATCAGATCTGTTCAATAAAAAAAAAATGTCTTCTGTAAGTAAACACCTCTACTAGGTATATGTCCGTAGAGTCTCTATTACAGACGGGCCCATAGTCAAGGGGTCAGATCATTTGCTTGGACAGTTGACGGCCCCGAGTTCGAGCCACCCGTTTTTATAGCTTGAGAACCCTCTCCATCCACCCAACAGTACACGGGTACCTGATTCCAGTCAGGAATACATAAGTGGCGGAGGAAGAGGGTGGGCGCTGCCTTTTATTATGCCCTGCCCCACACAAGGTGAATGTTCAACCCTTCACCGCCCCATCAACCATGTGTGAGGTTTAGATCTTAACCATTACTTAGTGCACATCGCTATAGTTTGTTCGCTACAGCTCTCCGCTGGCATACGCCACAACCAGGGCTGTTCAAGACAGCCTTTTGTAAGTGTTTTTGTTTTCCATTCAACGCCTGCAAGCGAAGAGTTTCTTATTCAGCACATGACTGATGGCAAAAAAATCGCTGAAACCAAAGATCGTGTGCTGGGCACCTTCACCACCACCCCAGCCTCTCTCTCTCTCTCTCTCTCTCTCTCTCTCTCTCTCTCTCTCTCTCTCTCTCTCTCTCTCTCTCTCCTCTCTTTCTCTCTCTCTCACTCACTTTCTCTCTCTCTTCCTCTAATCTCCTCACACTCATTCTCTCTCTTGCCCTCCCATCTGAAGCAGAGAAACGTCTCAATGTCTTTGACCTGTGGCTTATCCCTATGGCTCCGGCCCCGCTGAAGAAGAGGACAGGAACCGGTGGAAATACAGCGGAAATTACAACTGTCCCGGTGCCCGCAACGAGCAAAGAGGGTTTAAATGTAGATGTTGTTGTTTTTCTGTTCTTCTTCTGCCTTTTATACAGGATGAGATGATCTCTGTGGAGTTGTGAATGTATTGGTTTGAAACGTCCTGATACATGTGCACACATGTATCTGTGTCACTCCACTTCCTCATATATAATAAGAAAAAACACCTGAAAGAACATGTCAACTTTATCTCTAACTCGAACAGTATACACGAAACAATTAAACAACATTTTTTTTACAATATTTCCAAATAGTTGCAACAGAAACTCGAAAGACGAATAATAGCGATATCACAGATATCTAAAACATATGCGCTCAGTTCGAGAATATTATTTTTTATGTCACCACCTCCCCCATCCCATCCCCACCCTCTTCCAAACACAGAGTCATAATATTCAACACAAGTTCGTAACTCTGAACCATTGTATCGCTTGTATTGTTCAGAACTATAATGTGTGAGCTATGACCTTTTTAAACATATGAACACAATCATACAGAGATTCTTACACAAAAACGTGAGCGCACAACCGCACAATTGCACATTGTGTGTCTGAGCTGAGGACATGTTGTAGCAGAATCTTTGATCATTGTAATGACCCACGTTCAACTTTCATTTCTCAGCGCCAAATACTATGTCACAATGGAAAGATCAGGTAGTTCAACCATTGTTGATTTACCACTGATTCACAAATAATCAGAAGAAACTTCAGGGAGAGCTTGAAAGCAGAAGGTCTTCAGAGAAGAAGCCCACCTCGGACAAAGTTTTCAGCTTTGAACTCTTTACAGTCTGAAGGGGGGGGGGGGGGGGGGGACGATTCCAGGTCATGATACCTTCTACAGTCGGAAAGCTCTTTCGCACTGCCTTGATTCAAACCAGCACCCCATGGATGGTCAGGAATCTCAAGGCCAAGTTGTCGTGTGACAGACGTCAAACATACATGGCTATAATCTATATCTCCTCGACCAGATACAGCTGGAACTAATAACAGTTGCTTCTGCCATTACCTTTAGGACTCTGTTCTTCTTATTATGCCAAAAAGTTTGGCTGATGAAAAAAGATGGTAGATATACAAAGGCTAAACGCTGCACTTCTGAGACTTCTTATGCTGCTGTAGAGTAATCTTGTTTTTCAGTTACCAACAAACAATGAAATAAAGGACAATGATATACACCCTCAAGGCTAGTCTCTTGGATGACAGACGAAACGAGATTCTCTTGGCACAGCACAAAATTCAAACTCGCATAGAACATTGGCACAAAAATAGAGAATTCGTGACCCTGACAACATCTGTAAGGGATGAAAAAACATTTTGACAAACAAGAAATGTGTTGACGCAGTAACGAAAAATAGGTGGATGTTGACATGTTTGAATTCATTCTGTATTAAAACATCCTTTTTTTTTTTAGACAGCAAATAGAATGCAATGGATAACCCCCCCCCCTCTCTCTCTCTCTCTCTCTCTCCTCTCTCTCTCCTCTCTCTCTCTCTCTCTCTCTCTCTCTCTCACACACACACACACACACACACACACACACACACACACACACACACACACACACACACATACACACACGATGTTAAATTCTGCCATTCACTCTGGCATCAAGACCCATGTGGTTTGCACAAGCGGCAGCCTGCAAATTCATTTAGGAAACGAAATTAACCGATTTAATTTCTTGACTTCATACACTATTAGGCTAACTGTGATCTGCTTATCAGTACACTGTGACGATGACCATGAGTTGAACAGATCGGCAAACATCCCCTGCTCTGGCTGACCGCGCATTGCTGCGCTACCACGGAGCATGGGCTGAGAAGGGAGAGAACTTTCTGCTAAATCAAGGCTTAACTACGCTAGATGATAATTATAACGCCGTTGAGAGTATTCCGACGATGGAAATATATACCATTACTTACAGTCCAAAGAGAGAGAGACCGAGTAAGTCGTACAAGAGATGTAGGTTAAAAATGGAGCTAGGTAAGGTAAGGTAATGTTGCTTATAGCCCAGCCGACCGCAAAGGAAAATGGAGCTGGATTTCCACAAACGGTAACAGACCGCATAGCGCACGGGTCGTGATGTCAGAGTAGGTGTCTGAATTTAACGGCGTCTCTCTCTCTCTCTCTCTCTCTCTCCTCCTCTCTCTCTCTCTCTCTCTCTCTCTCACACACACACACACACACACACACACACACACACACACACACACACACACCACATCAGACTGCTGGCTGTATACAGTTGCCCTCCCCACCTCCACCCGTACCCTCCACCCACTCACCCCCATCCCCCACCCCAACCCCCTCATCAGCAAGTAGACAGGGTGTTCCCCGTCGGCTTGCCGTGGAACTGGAGGCTATGGCGGGAAGCCAGACTGAAGGCGGCACTCCACAAGTGCAATCGGGTGATGCGCCACGTGCTGCCCTCCCTCCCCCCCCCCCCCCCCCCCGGTGACCTTGCAACCTTGCAACCCCCCCCCCCCCCCCCCCCCCCGCCCCCCGCCGGCATCAATGCTGCTTGCCCGATTAATTTGGACAATTATCGTTTTTTCTCCGCCAAGGAGGCGCGGGAGCCTGGAGTGCGGGGTGTAATGGAGGTGGTGGTGGGACTCTCGGTCAGGACAGCGGGGAAAATACCTGCACAAAAGACAGGCAGGAAAAAACGGTCATTCCTTTAATGGCTCAACCCCATCCCTCAAACACACACACACACACACACACACACACACACACACACACACACACACACACACACACACAAAATGATGATAACTATAATAACATTAGGTGCTCATACATTATGTCTTTGCGCTATATGTGAAGTATTAAAACAAAAGAAGCAAACACACACACACACACACACACACACACACACACACACACACACACACACACACACACACACACACACGGTGTGCATGCACAAAACACAAAATATGTCCTGGACACACATATTCTTAATATAAAATCATGTTGTATGTATATGTGTTTCTCTCTCTCACACACACACACACACACACACACACACACACACAATCAATGAACATGCAGGTGCAGCATACATTATCCCAGGTCTTAACGAAGAAAAGTCCTATTATCTTGGAAAAAACAAATCTATATTCACTGCTGAGTTAACTGCTATAATTATGGCTTTAAAGTGTGTTATTGATTACCCTCAAAATTTATTTAAAGTTGTTTTATGCGTAGATTCCAAGTCAGTTCTTACTGCAATGAAGAATTTTAGATTAAAAGTTCGACCTGAGATGATCACTGAAATAAATAATTTAGTACACTTCCTCTCAGCCAGAGACACTGAAATAACATTTCTTTGGGTGCCCTCCCACTGTGGGTTATACTATAATGAAAAGGTTGATGTTCTGGCAAAGAGAGGAGCAAAACGATCATCAGATTCGCATTTTTTGAACTTCTTTATGTCAATGCAAGAGTGCTATACTTTGGCAGAGAAAGTACAATTTTCTAATTTTCATTTGATAGAAAGAGAAACTGGGTGTTTTGGTTTACACGATGAAATGAGAAGTATTCATGAAATGTTAAGTAAGTATGATCAAAACATTTATCGTAGACGACAGATAAGTTCCTTGATCTGTAGATGGAAATTGGATTGTTTTAAAACAAAGTATGTCAAAAATATACATTGTATATGTGGTCATAGCATATCAACTGATCACATTCTTTTGTGTAACTTAATGAAAAAATTCATTCCAAATACGTCTGTACAGCCTAGTCAAAATGTTTTCCGGTCACTGTCAGCAAGTGAAACGTATCTTTTCTTTTTGCACTTAGCTAAAAGTCCAATTGGCAAATATTTATAACATATAACAGTCAGTGGTGCGATGAGACAGAAGAGTTACATGTTTCGAGGTTTTTTTGTGTGTTTTTTTTTTCTTTTTTTTTTGTTTTTTTGTTTTTTGTTTTTCAGTCTTTGATTAAGTGGATTTTCTACTTTTGTGTTATTGCTGTAGATAAGTTAGTTATTGTACCTCATAGTGTTAACCGTTTTTTACCCCTCCCCCTCCCTCCCCCGCCCCCCTCCCCTTTTTTTCCGTCTAATATCACGTAATGTGGAAAGACGTAAAACAGAACAACAACAACAACACACACACACACACACACAACACACACACACACGCGCCATCCTACCCACACTCATCCATCCTGTGTCCCGCTCGCATCTCCCCCTCCACCAATCTCATCATCCCATCTCTCTTGAATTTGGCAGCACTAAAGGCTGCATCATATTCAGCGCGGATAAATGTTCTTGAGGAGGAAGACGACGACGACGACACCGACGACGACGAAGACGACGACGACGACGATGATGACGGTAAGAGAAAAAAAAAAAGAAATCAGGAGCCAAACGTTCTCTCAGCTGGGCCAGAGAGGATGGTGGGGTGAGGATGGTGGGAGGACCATGAGAGGGATGGGGGAGGAGGGAGTATGGACGCGTCATATCTCTTTGCCCTAACACGCTACACTGCTCAGTGTTTCACTGCCCGTCACTGACACGTATGGTCGCTTTAACTGCCATGTCTTGAGAAGAAAAAGTCCCTGCAGATATTTGCTCCGTTATTTTGTGGTGTGGTTGGTTGTCTTTGAGCGGCAGGAAAACATGTACGCTAGTACGTCTGTGTAGAGATTCCTTATAATAATGGAGGGCGACATGAGATGCGTAGGTGGTTATTTATCTTGTTTACCGCTTTCTGTCGTTTCATTCGTGGCAAGCGTTGTAATCAACAGCGACCCCCCCCCTCTCTCTCTCTCTCTCTCTCTCTCTCACACACACACACACACACACACACACACACACACACACACACACACAAGTGTAGTCGAAAATTGCTATATACAATAATGTTATATAAGTCCCAAGACCCTAAAAGATCGAAATAATGGGAAGCGGACTGATGTGCGTTGAGTGAGAGAATGAGAGATAGACAGAGAGAGAGAGAGAGAGAGAGAGAGAGAGAGAGAGAGAGAGAGAGAGAGAAACCGACAGGGGCAGAGACAAGATTCGACAGAATGATGGACAGGACGTATGTGAGTACACAAAGCCAAAGTACACACTTCACAAACGCAGGCGCGGATGGATATAGACGCCATTTCCTGTAAACTATAGTCGGTTCGTCAGGGGGACGACTATACCCTCGTAGTTCAGACGTCTCAGTGCCCTGGTTTGGCTCCGAGAATAACGACAATATCTTCACCCATTACACGCTGTCTAGACACTGTTCACAGGCTTCCTGGGGTGTCACGTGGCGCTGGCCTGAGGAACAGCCGCCATTTTGGGTCTGCCGGTTCACGCCCAGGGGTAAGCTGAGCCCACGTTCAGTTGACCAACGACCACGCAGCACGTGACCAGGAATTAACCAATTGTCGCTGCCCAGACGGTTTTTTGTTCAGTCGCGACGAGAGCGAGAAGACCGATTGTTTCATCTGCCGATACGAGGTCGTTACTATTTAGGGTGTGCTGGGAGAAAAAAACAACAACTAATGGTTGCAGATCACACGGGGAAAATGGTTAATGCGGGTTTATGAAGATCGTATGTTCCCATCCGATTTTTTTTTTAAAGAAAAAAGGAACGTTTAATTGAATGTCACACATCACACCGTAAAGAAATACCGATGCATTTTGTTTATTTCTGTTTCGTAATATGGCTAACAATTAATGCTACATTCTTAGCACGCTCACGGTTGTTGTTGTTTTTTATCTAAATAGTTCTGTATGAAGGTTGACCTAAGAACTTCATTGCTACAACGCTTCTGGATTGCTGTTCCTGTTCTTTTTTCCTCACTTTATGGTCAAGGGAAGAGGAGTGAATTGGTCTGGTGACGCACAGCAAAGGCTAGTAGCCCATCATCGTTAGTCGTCGTCGTTTAGTAGCCCATCATCGTTAGTCGTCGTCGTTTAAATTCCCTCGTCCAGACATCTTTGGCGGAAAATGAAACCTCGTATATTCCATCGCCTGTTCCTGTTCTTTTCCTCCATTTTATCTTCAAGGCAAGAGAAATAAACTGATCTGGTGAGGCACAGCAGACACTGGTAGACCCTCGTCGTCACTGTCCTCGTTGTGGAAGTTCCCTCGTCCAGACACCTTTTACAGAAAATGAAACCTAATATTGTATCGCCTGTGATCGTGTTTCTCATTTTTCCAGTCCCAGACGTTTTCTCCAGTCGGGTCGTTGTTGAAGTCTTTCATCTCCTCTGTAAAATCACTTTCCTGAAAGAGTTGATCGTGGACTCAACGATAAAATTTCGTGTGGGTTGCCCTTTCCATAGTTCGACATTGTCTGGAGATGATACTGGACCAGGTTTTGGCTGGTTCTTGGATTTAAGTGATGATTTGACCCCGTGGAGGGATGTTTACAGGTCATACACATGAGCACCTGAATCGTTTCATTGACGTTCCCAGCCAGGTATTCTAACGTCGCTCGTTTGGCTTTGTTCAGTCTGGCGCATTCTTTGTTTGTGCGAAATGCACTGTGCGCAGCCCTGTCTGTATCTTGGCCGCGTCATGAAATAAACGGAATATTTTTGTACGGTGGGGGTCCTTTTTTTAAATAAATTTTACACTGATTTGGAAAACTCCGTAAAAAGATTTGCGGGATTTGTGCCGCAAACTTGAACTCTGTGGTTCCTTGCTACAGCGGAATTCTAAAAGCGCGATCCAAGTGACTGCATTTTTTTCCAGCTGTAAACGGACCAATGACGCCTAAATTATAACTTTAAAGAGCATTTTCTTTCTTTTTCTTTTTCTTTCTCTTTTTTTTTTTTGGGGGGGGGTGGGGGGGGGGGGGGGGGGGGGGGGGGGGGGGGGGGGGGGGGAGGAGGGGGTCAGCACCACGCAAAAATGAGCGTCAACGCGACCCCTGTCGAAGTACCTATTGTGGCTCTCGGCGGTGAGGTTCTCGGCAGTGAGGTTCTCGGTGGTGAGGTTCGCGGCGGTGAGGTTGGCGGCGGTGGGGTTGGCGGCGGTGGGTTGGCGACGGTGGGGTTGGCGGCGGTGAGGTTGACGGCAGTGAGGTTGGCGGCGATGGGCTGGCGATGGTGAGGTTGACGGCGGTGGGGATGGCGGCGGGTGTGGGGTTGACGGCGGTGAGGTTGACGGCGGTAGTATTGGCGGCAGTAGGGTTAGCGGCAGTGGGGTTGTCTGCGGTGAGGATGACGGCGATGGGGTCGTCGGCGGTGAGGCTGGCGGTGGTGAGGTAGAAGGCGAGGCCTGCGGAGGACTGTCGGCCTGCTTGGTAGGGGGCTTGATGGAAACCGAATCAGACTTCGTGCTGTCCAGCGTCTCCTCCGCCTGGCCATTCTTGACCTCCAGGTTGGCCACTACGTCGTCCATTGCCTCATTTGACGCGGAATGGTCGCCAGCTTCATCCACTTCGTCACTTTCAGCAGTGTCGGCTTCATCTGAAACAGTTCATGTGTTTAGTCGTAGAATGTTGTATCAGTTCAATGTTTGCTCTCTCTCTCTCTCTCTCTCTCTCTCTCTCTCTCTCTCCTCCTCTCTCTCTCTCTCTCTCCAGGAAAGTATGAAAGCCTTGATGAGCTTTCCTTCTCATCTAATGGTATCATACACAGCACTTTTCACGTGTTCATTTTTTCCCACCACATTCCCGGTCTATCAGGGAGACCTACATCGAGATTAGGCTCTATGTTGTAAAGAAGAAATCTTTCGCTTTCTTTGAATTTGGAAGGGAGGGACTTAAACATGGCAATCACTGGATTTCAAACATAATAGCGTTTGGGTAACCAGAAGGTGGAATTATGAAAAATACTACGATACTGAAGTTATTAGAATCGGGTTTAGTTTATCAACTAAGCCTACATCATCTTTCTCTTCACCTCTTTATAGATCCCCCACCCCCACCCACCCACCCCAAAAAAAACCTCACCCCCACACTTACCCCCACCCCCACCCCTCCCACTCTATCACCAAAATATCGTCTTCACCTCAATGCCAACCTCCCTGTTCATCTATTAGCTTCCCAACCCTCTATCACCTGCCTATTCCCAGACTCTCCCACCCTCTCTCAATCAAATTCCCTCACTCTCAATACGTTTATGCACACATCCACACACCCGCACACGCACACAAACGCACACGCACGCGCATACGCGCGCGCTCACACACACATACACATATACATAGGGACATATACAAACATATCAAATTATAAAAACATTCTCTCTCTCGGACTGTATCCCTCCCTCTTACCT
>CM031595.1:17190689-17198189 GCA_018398815.1 Conus ventricosus | reverse complement strand
GAGAGAGAGAGAGAGAGGAGAGAGAGAGAGAGAGAATCCTTTTTTATTATTATTGATATGATAAGGAGTATGACAGAGAAACAGCGCAACAATAAGGCAAAGAAGACATCAGATTATCAATTCATACTATGCACATTCATCACCATTATCATCCACATCATCTCCACCATTGTCATCATCATCATTATCATCAAGTTGATGATGGTAACAGTGACAAAGATCAGAAGGAAGGAGATGATGATGAACATGACAATGTTGATGATAACAACAACAACAACAACAACAACAACAACAACAACAGCAATGATAATACAAGCTCACCATGATATGAGGCAGCAAATGAGTTGAATTGACACCAGGCCAGCCTTGCAGCACCAATGCCAGGGTCTGGTGAATTGGTGGTTTTTTCAAACCATTTCCGCCTCCTCCGCTTGCTTAATTCAAAAGCTGGCGTCGCCTTTACATTTTTTTCCCACTGAACAGCCGTCTTTGAAACTGACTGGAGATCTTTAAAGATCACATGAATTTCTTCAAACACAGACTGGTTTCTAATGCAGCCTGTTGATGTTGTTGTTGTTGTTGCTGTTGTTGTTGTCGTCGTCGTCGTCATCCTTTGGCCCTGGTTGTAGTCAGAACTTCTGTCTGATTGTCGGCAGCCAGATCAGCGCGCAGCGTCCAATACCAGCGATTGGCCGCAGGGAATTCCAGACAACAAAATACTACCCCGCTGGAATCCTACCCACATTAGATTGTATCAAGAAGCAGGTAGTCTTGAGTCCGATTTGACTCGATTCGGACATGTGCGGTCGACGTGTAGTATAAACGCTTGAAATCCGAACAGACCTGAATCATTTTTCTTAGTAAAAACCGGCTGTCGGAATCTCGTTCCGTTTTGAACTGTAGTTGTAAAGCGCCAGATAACTGCGTTGCACATGCCTTATTATCACACAGGGATCTCATAGAAACTGTACACACATTTGGCTCAAACAGATTTTTTAACGTTCCCCTGCACGCTTCAAACAAACCAAACTACGGAGAAACTGGCAGATATTACCTTAGTATACAAAGTATTAGTCATAGGCTAGAGCTCCTTAAATTGCCCATATCATGACTAGGCAGACAGGCATATGAGATGCTTCTTGTTCTGCATGAATATGGGCATATCACTTGGGTAACCAATGTGCAAAACGTTTTATGTGAAATGGATTTGGTATAGTGTGGATGTTTAAAGGAGTTAGGAAGAGAATATAGTTTTCTTGCTGAATTTAAAGACAGACTTATTTCGTGTAATATGCAAAACTGGCATTCAGCATTAGAAAACAATAACAAATGCAAATGGCATCATTCTTTTAGGGAAATTTTCCAGCCAGAAAGATACTTGTCATTAATTACAAATAAGTGACACAGAGATAACTTTATAAGATTTCGACTAAAGGTTTGTGGACTTAATAACTGCAAGCGATGGTTTCTTGATGAAAAACAGGGTGATGCTAAATGTCCGTCGTGTGAAAAAGAAACCGAAAATGAAGTTCATTTCTTATTCTGCTGCACAGTTTACAAAGATATCTGAAAGCAATGTACTGTACTTGACTCACCTTTTTATGTTACTGACCAGAATCATATATTATTGCAAATGTTTTGTCGAGCAACGATGAAAACGTAATAATACATCTAGCGAAATTCACATCACAAGCTATGAACATTAGAAAAAAGAGAATTGAAAGAAATAACTAGTGATGAATTTAATAACTGGAATGTACGTCAAGATGATCCGCAGTAGAGTGCCTGTATGCGCATAATTGTGTGTATGAGGAAAGAGAGGGGGGTGTAAAGATGGGTTGGGGTGTGGGGGAGGAGGCAGGAAGCTGTCGGAATGAGATGTGGGCGAGGGGTGGCGGGAGGGAGAAGGGAGAGTTGAGGTGAGCGGTTGATTTTCCTGAGTTATGTTCAAACATGCCCCCTTGTCTGAAGAGCTTAATGGCTGAATGGACGATAAAATATTTGTCATTCTCTCTCTCTCTCTCTCTCTCTCTCTCTCTCTCTGTCTGAGACAGACCGACAGATAGACTATCAGGACTATGGCGATGCGTTGTCCGATTATAAACAAAAAGATTTGTTGGGACCGGAAAAAATGTACAGTGCAATACTATTTAACACAATACACCTTAAAACAGTATAAAATAAGCCAACGGAAGACAAGAGAGTGGAAACAGTATAACACTTAACCCATCAAAACATCATGTGATACAGTTCAATCCAGCGTCTTCAGACAGTAAAACCACCAAACACAACTGAACGACACGCAACCAAGGGACAATGCATTAGACGACAAAATGCTGTGAAACAGGACACAGTATATTGCAACATAAGATAAACTGAATAACACGATTAAACACAACATAACGCAACGGGAAATGCAACACAATGTACTATGTAACATTACAAAGTACACCACATTGCACCTGCAATAACAATCAATATCTACATAGCCACATTTACTGGAAACCGGACCGAAAGCATTACGATATGGTTATGAATTCCATTTTCACACTAACTGAATTGTGATGATTTACTGGTTTCTTGTAAGAAAACTAGAACTGTAAACAGATGTACTGACTAATAACGTTTTTCTTACTTTACATACAGCCTTTACAAAGTGAGCCTTAATCCGATGCCTTTATTTGTTACAGTGCATTGTACCTCAAAATTTCCATGTGATCCACCATGGACTCTCTAGAGTCCTGAGAACCACTTTGATCTTGCCTCTTATTTTGAAGCTTCCAGCAGTTCTCTTTGCTGAACTTTGTTCTGAATGTCCATCCTTTCAAAGACGGTTCCAAATCTGAAGAAGAGATTGCGTCTATAGCTTATTGCTCAACAAATCCCTCTCAGAATGGTTCGAGACACATTCACCCGGACAGTTCCATCAAGACTGCTGAGCGCACAGCCTTGGTTCAAATGTTTGCTTAGTCAAAACACAAAGACTCTCTTATTCTCTACGTTTCTCTTTCTGATCTGGGGCCATTCCTGGCCGTAACCTCAAGCTCTCTCAACTAATTTCTTTAAAACTGTACATCTCTCTGAAATCCCCAATTACAACATAGTTTGGTTGCATTCCTGGTCATGTCGGCATTCGAGGCAATGGGATGGTTGATCAACTAGCCAAGAATGCCACAAATATAAACAATTGTGTACATTCTCTATCACTTAGATCGATCTGAAACCAAAGGCTCAGATTTACGTCAAAGACCCCTGGCTAGAGATATAGAACACAGACGGATAAGAGCCTGTCCTACTGTGATGCTGTAAAATCGTGAAGGGTTCCCAGTGAAATGTGGCTATATGTGCCAACAGACAATAGAGAGTCCTCACTTTCCTGAGCATCGTCGAAGGTCGTGCCACTACCGTCTGCTCCTTGACGCCCACCCAGTCCAGCCCCGCAAAGAACTGGTGAGTCTGGATCTGCCTCCATCCCTGGGCACCATACCCCAGCCTTTTGGAAGGGTTCTTTCTCAGCAGCTGAGCAAACAGACCGTTCATTGTGTCAAAACATACCCCTACAAAAGAAACTGAAACAAGAAACAGACGCAGACGCACCCAGAAATCCAGACGCACGTAGGCATTTGTACAACTAGTTCGTCCATAAATATATGACATGTTATGACCAATGAGCTAAAGGGGGAAAAATCGCTTTTAAAAAATCAGAGGGTGGGGGTGGGGGAGGACTTTGGAAGAACCATTATATTGAAATGTTCGGTACATCTACAGCTGTCCGAATCACGACTCGCCAAAACACGATGTTCAAAATCTCTCTCTCTCCGCCTGCCTGCCCGCCTGCCTGCCTGCCTGCAGGCTGCCTGCCTGCCTGCCTGCAGGCTGTCTGCCTGCCTGCCTGCCTGCCTGCCTCTCTCTCCTCTCTCTCTCTCTCTCTCTCTCTCTCTCTCTCTCTCTCTCTCTCTCTCTTTCTCTCTCTCTCTCCACTGGAGTTTCTTCAACCAACACTTAGCGTGGATTATGATGACTATGACTAAGAATATTTAGCCGAGTATAACACAGTTACAGCACCAGTATTACTTGAACTGTACTTGTTCTGTCTGGGGTCTCTGTTTTAGTTTCCTTCTCCTTCTGTCTGTCTGTCTGTCTGTCTGTCTGTCTCTCTCTCTCTCTCTCTCTCTCTCTCTCTCTCTCTCTCTCTCTCTTCTCTCTCTCTCTCTCTCTCTCTGTGTCCCTCTCTGTCTCTCTCTCTCTGCACTAGAATTGCTTCGTCCTATACTTTTATGGATTATAATACATGACCATAACTGTGAACATATGTTGCTAAGTATAACACACTCATAGCAACAATATTACTTGAACCGTACTTCCATGAGCCTATCTGTCTGTCTGTCTGTCTGTCTGTCTGTCTGTCTGTCTGTCTGTCTGTCTGTCTCTCTCTCTCTCTCTCTCTCTCTCTCTCTCTCTCTCTCTCTCCTCTCTCTCTCTCTCTCTCTCTCTCTGCACTGGAATTGCTTCGTCCTATACTTTTATAGATTATAATACATGACCATAACTGTGAACATAATGTGCTAAGTATAACACACTCACAGCAACAATATTACTTGAACCGTACTTCTCTCTGTCTGTCTGTCTGTCTGTCTGTCTGTCTCTCTCTCTCTCTCTTTCTCTCTCTCTCTCTCTCTCTCTCTCTCTCTCTCTCTCTCTCCTCTCTCTCTCTCTCTCTCTCTCTATTTTATGATGACCATAACTGTGAACGTATTTATGACAAATTCACGGTAACAATGCTGTTTCAACAGTACTTTCTGTGTACCATACGCAGTACAGCTTTGTATCAAAATGGTATACACATATTTTTGTTTTGACAGAGCAACAAACCAAGCTAAGATTACAATGGTGCACAAAACGAGCAAGAACACCAGAGACCAAAGCCGACCGTTAGTCGTCAAATCTCACTGGCTGGAGAAAGCATGAATCTTGAACTAATAAATGCCATGCCACATCTCATCCAAGAGCTTGAACAGGGTCATAACACAGTGAGAGTTGTGTGACGGGCACAAACGCCTTAGGGTTGGTCTTGTCCATGAGAGGTCCGTGGTCCAATAGTTAGAGCCTTTGCCTGCGCAACTGAAAGTCGTGGGTTCGAACCTTGCGTTGGGTCGGAATTTTACGACTTGAAAGCTTTCTCTGTCCACCCAACTGTAAATGGGCACCTGATTCGGGTCAGGAAAGGCTAAGGCGGCAGAAGGAGAGAGATGGCTTCGTCTTTTATACTACCGTGTCCTGGACATAGTGAATCTTTAACAATTCACTTTCCCTATGGCCCTTAGGTGGGAATTTTACTTATACTTTTAACCACAAAAATCAATGACAAACTGACGCAATCTGCATATACACGCACGCACACACACACACACTAACACACACACACACACACACACGCACGCACACACACACGCACACACACACACACACACACACATCACAAACATTATGCGCGCACCGCATACACCGCTGCACACAAATATGCACACACACGTTTGCGCTTACCCCACACACATCACTCACACACACACATCACAAACATGTATGCGCGCACCGCATACACCGCTGCACACAAACATGCACACACGCGTGTGCACTTACCCCACACACATCACACACACACACACACACACGCGCGCGCGCGCACACACACACACACACTAATAATAATAATAATAATGATAATGATAATAATGGCACAGCAAATGTTAGTTATTTACCCAAGATATGACCCGCGCTTCGGACTAATTCGTAGGTCAGACATCTGCTAAGTCGAAGCCATGAGACCCTCTTCTTAAATTCTCTCACCTTAGTCATCAATTCATTTATCCATCAGCTTTCAACCATGCACAGTGTGGTCTCCAAACTTAGCGGATGTGGTGCAGAGCATATGGACTAGTGTGTCACGCAACTAGTTACACTTAGATGAAACTGAAACTGACACTGTCACTGAAGCTGACAATGACATTGAAACTGACACTGAAACTGACAGCGACACTGAAACTGACACTGAAACTGACACCGACATTGAAACTGACACTGAAACTGACGACAATCGCCATCGCCTGGATAAGGCCACTCACCCCCTTCAACAAGGACACGAGCTCTGTGGGCAGGTGAGGGTCATAGTACACCGAGTCCCGCGTGACGGACACAAACACCTCAGGGTTGGTCTTGCCCATGAAAGGAAACTGCAACGAGACAGCCAAGTGTGAGCCATCCATGGAAGTGGTGTGGGAGAGAGAGGGCACGATCCGTTTTGGAGGTATTCTCTTTACAAGAAATGTTCCCAGTGAGACCTTTTCCACTGCTGTGGTTTATGGCTGGTTTTTTGTTGTCAGCACACGGTTCTGAAGTTGGAATGTACTGCAAATGTCAGTTGTAGAATGTCTTCAAAAGGATTTGTTCTTGTTTGTCTTTACTGTCAGCCACATGGTTCTGAAGTTGGAATATACTCAAATGTCATTTGTATAATGCCTTCAAACGCACACTGTTAACATGTTCTGCGACCACTTTCAATGAAGTTTTGTTTTCTTGTTAGTTTGATTTTCGTCACTAGATTCTGTATCCATCAGACTTGACCATTAAAGGTTAATAATTGACGTATAAACGCACACAGAGCGCAAGTTCTGTCTTCATCTTCTGCGTTAACAACCCCTGCTCGTACGATGATGCCTCCAAGGCATATTGAGTCATTAGCATTAGCCTGTCAGGGAGATACTCTGATCAGCATCCGAATCCAATCTCAGCACTGATGCCTTAGGTCTTCCAGACCTAAGACCTGTAGATCGTCCAAACTATAGCGTTTTTACTTGGAATATCAAGAATTTCTCCTTCCTCACATTCGAATATCACAAGTGACGTGACGTCTCCCTCAAAAGCCGTTATCTTCCATACTTCTTCTGCAGCCCTGTGACTGCAGGAATCTTGCGAACACTTGACAGAAATTGCTATTTTTTTCTGCCCATTTCAATGGTGTCGTTCTGGTGTTTTGGTGTGGTTCTATGGTAAGTCCCAAATTCTACACTCCTGTATGTGTCACCTTTCTTGAAATGTGGACGTTAAATTTGAATGTTACTTCAATGGAATCCAACAAAAGTCGAGAATGTATCCCAGAGTTTATTTGAGATTTCCCAGTAATTGAAACGTTCGTTTCTTTCCGGCATCATATGGCCATGTGGGATGGGAAGGAGACGTAGGGTGTCGACGTTTCCGGAAAAAGGACTGAAGGGCTGGTGAATTAATTGTCTGTGCTTAAAAAAAACGAGAGAGTGAGAGAGATGGAGAGAGAGAGAGAGAGAGAGAGAGAGAGAGGGGGGGGGTTCGGCTATTGCATTAATGCGGCGACTGAAACGATTCGATCAGCTATGTAAGCAAAATTTCCACACAAATGGGAAAATGCACACACACACACACACACACACACACACACACACACACACACACACACACACACACACA
>CM031595.1:17180689-17183189 GCA_018398815.1 Conus ventricosus | reverse complement strand
AGAGAGGAGAGAAAGAGAGAGAGAGAGAGAAGAGAGAGAGAAGAGAGAGAGAGAGAGAAATCGTAACAAGGGTATTGTAACAAGAGAAAGAGAGACAGTCAGACAGACAGACAGACAGACAGATTCTGTCTGGGTTTTTTTTTTTCCTTTTGGAGTGTCAGTCAATCAGTCAATCAATGAATCAAATATGTACAGTTTTCACCAAAACAATTATCAGATGTCTTGCAGTTGACAACATGAACATAACTACAGTTCGTACAAGTAAATTACATCACAATACAGTTCCATTTCTCACCCCCTTCCCCTCCCCCATACACACACATACACTCACCTTTCTCTCTCTCTCTCTCTCTCTCTCTCTCTCCTCTCTCTCTCTCTCTCTCTCTCTCTCTCTCTCTCTCTCCAAGCAGAGTCTGCAGTCCATTGGTCAGCCACAGAAGGACAACTCAACAGTCATCTGGAGAGCAACGTTGTACCAAAAAACCATCAAAAGAGTCCTTCAGGCGGTTCGTCCGAGCCTTGAAGCACCTGAGATGACGTGATGAGTCGCCGTTTCCCGACTCGCGGGATGCCAAGACCGACAGGAGAGGGTGTCGACGGTCCGACAAGGTTCTGTTCAGTTTCCTGCCAGCAGGGTAGATAGCACTCAGTGGTTCCAGGTCATTAGCAGTGATCACAACGGCACACTTCATCTTCCCCAATCTGTCAGCGTCTTTTTCCTGACACTGTTATGATAGTACAGCTGTTGAACAGCATGACATCACTGCAGACTGGCAGAAGAGGTGTAGGATCTCCTTGATGACCCGAAACTGTCTGAGCTTCCCCCCAAGATGAATCATCGCTGGTTTGCTTTTCTGTATATCGTAATGGCGTTCAAAGACCAGTCGAGTATAGTATCAGAGATGGTGCCGAGATACTTGAATTCGACTCGACAATGAATGTTGAGTTGTTGGTTGGTTGCCCTTTGAGGACGAGAGGATCGACGCTCGCTGCAGTCTTCCTGAGGAAAAGCACAAGTTCTTTGGGTTTTGCTGGAGTCGAGGAGAAGGATGTTTCCGTCACGTCAGGCTACCAGATCATCAACAGCCTTCCGGTATGACGATTCGTGACTTTGGGGATATCTGATCAGCAAACGCAATCAGATCGCAGACCTTTCTTCCCCTTCCCCTCCCCATCATTTCCCCTCTCTCCCCTCCGCTTTTTCATCACCCTTCCCCTACCCACGCCCTTACCCACCCACCTCCCATCCCTTCTCCATTCCCCTACTCTCCACCTCCCATCCAGTCCGTGTACAGGGTGAAGAGTGCTGGCGATAGCACACGACCCTGTGGGGTACCAGTGTTGGTTTTCATGACATCTAAAACCCTTCGACCTACTCGAAAACTTGGTGACTGAGAGTCAAGAAACGGAAGATCCAATGGCTGAACACTGGCTTGACGTCGTTTTCAGTACTTTCTCTCCCACAAAGTGGGGATATGTATAGTATTGAAGGCGCTGCTAAAGTCGATGAAGAGGATCCTGGCGTACCAACTTGGTGTGTCTAAGTGTGTGTAGAGGTTGTGAAGAACGGTGAGAGTAGTACCTTCGGTATTCCTGTTCTTGGCATATGCAAATTGAAGTTGGGCTTGTTGCTCCTCTGTTTCTGACCAGTTCCTTCAAGACGATCATCTAGACATACTTATACGGGTTGGACGTCAGTGCCACCGGTCCTAAGTCGGTCTGCTTTGTCGGGGATCTATTCTTGGTTCTCTCTTTCATGTGTGTGGTGTGTGTGTGTGTGTGTGTGTGTGTGTGTGTGTGTGTGTGTGTGTGTGTGTGTGTGTGTGTGTGTGTGTGTGTGTGTGTGTGCGTGTGTGTGTGTGTGGTGTGTGTGTTGTGTGTGTGTGTGTGTGTGTGTGTGTGTGTGTGTGTGTGTGTGGCTTGAAACAAGCTGAGGCACTTTTCCTTAAAAATTAATAACAATTTCAATCACAATAGCTTCAACACGTGAATCAACACGGCAAATGTAAACCTACCACCACCAACAACTAAAAAAAACAACCTAACAAAAAAAGATCCTGCAGCTAAAACAACTCCATCTTTTCTGGCATTCACAGTCTTCCGTGTGCTCTCCACACCCAGATTCTAGTGCCTGTCGCTCTTCATCTCTGTTAGCCTGAGGACCTCTTTAGTTAACTGTTTCTGTGTATAAGTGTTGGACCGTGACTTTACGCTTACGCGTTTGAATCATCAAGAATAAGTAGGTATGGAACGCAATCAATAGATAAGTGAATAATTAAATGTGTAAATAATAGATAAACCGATAAATAAAACGAACAAATAAATGAACGAATATAAACAGATAAATACATACATATAGATAAATAAATAAGTAAATACATAAATAATAGATACATAAAGAGATGAAGCGAACAAATAAATGACCGTATGAATATACATACATGCATACATACATACATACAGACAGACAGACAGACAGACAGACATAGACATACAGACA
>CM031595.1:17155689-17175689 GCA_018398815.1 Conus ventricosus | reverse complement strand
TTCTTTATCGTTCTCTGCCGTACATGTGAGAGAAAGACAATGGGCAACAACAACAAAAATGAAGGGATTGTTATGAAGGTGGGTTAGGGGTCAGAGGAGAGAAGGTGAGGATGGGAGTGAAAATGGTGTGGAACAGGTGGGTAAGTGTAAAATGAGAGAGAGAGAGAGAGAGGAGAGAGAGAGAGAGAGAGAGAGAGAGAGAGAGACACACACACACACACACACACACACACACACACACACACACACAGAGGCACCCAGACGTGTACGCGCGGCATGCATACACACTCATGCACATTAGAGAAACAGAGACAGGCTGCACTCGCCCAGTTTAATATCACACAACACACAACACACACACACACACACACACACACACACATGGGCTGTCCCCGCCCCTTTCCTATACACACACAGCGTGCACGCGCACCACACACGCATGCACGCACGCACACACACGCATACACTCACGCACGCACACACACACAGAGTTAGAGAGAGAGGGGGAGGAGGGAGGGGGGTGAATGAGAGACAGGGGCGGCAGACAGACAGGCACGGCAGGCAGGCAGGCAACTGGACAGGTAGGCAGCAGGCAGGCAGGCAGGCAGGCAGGCAGGCAGCACAGGCAGAAGGCAGACAGGTAGGCAGGCAGGCAGGCAGGTCAGGCAGGCAGGCAGACGACAGACAGGCAGACAGACAGGACAGACAGACATACGAAAGAAATACACAGCCAGCTGGCTACTTTGTCGACTCAATGGTCAGACAGCCGAAGTCGTCAATTACTTGTATTTAAGTTGCCTCCGTTGGCATGTTCATCACCAGATAATAGGATGTCTGCAACAGGTTTATCACCAGATAATAGGATGTCTGCAACAGGTTTATCACCAGATAATAGGATGTCTGACAACAGATTTATCACCAGATAATAGGATGTCTGCAACAGGTTTATCGCCAGATAATAGGATGTCTGCAACAGGTTCATCACCAGATAATAGGATGTCTGCAACAGGTTCATCACCAGATAATAGGATGTCTGCAACACGTTCATCACCAGATAATAGGATGTCTGCAACACGTTCATCATCAGATAATAGGATGTCTGCAACACGTTCATCACCAGATAATAGGATGTCTGCAACACGTTCATCATCAGATAATAGGATGTCTGCAACACGTTCATCACCAGATAATAGGATGTCTGCAACACGTTCATCACCAGATAATAGGATGTCTGCAACAGGTTCATCATCAGATAATAGGATGTCTGCAACAGGTTTATCGCCAGATAATAGGATGTCTGCAACAGGTTCATCACCAGATAATAGGATGTCTGCAACAGGTTCATCATCAGATAATAGGATGTCTGCAACAGGTTTATCGCCAGATAATAGGATGTCTGCAACAGGTTCATCATCAGATAATAGGATGTCTGCAACAGGTTCATCACCAGATAATAGGATGTCTGCAACAGGTTCATCACCAGATAATAGGATGTCTGCAACAGGTTCATCATCAGATAATAGGCTGTCTGCAACAGGTTCATCACCAGATAATAGGCTGTCTGCAACAGGTTCATCACCAGATAATAGGATTTCTGCAACAGGTTTATCGCCAGATAATAGGATGTCTGTAACAGGTTTATCACCAGATAATAGGCTGTCTACAACAGGTTCATCACCAGAATAATAGGATTTCTGCAACAGGTTTATCGCCAGATAATAGGATGTCTGCAACAGGTTCATCATCAGATAATAGGCTGTCTGCAATAGGTTCATCATCAGATAATAGGATGTCTGCAACAGGTTCATCACAGATAATAGGATGTCTGCAACACGTTCATCACCAGATAATAGTATGTCTGCAACAGGTTTATCGCCAGATAATAGGATGTCTGCAACAGGTTTATCACCAGATAATAGGATGTTTGCAGCAGGTTCATCACCAGATATTAGAATGTTTGCAACAGGTTCATCAATCAGATATTAGAATGTCTGCAACACGTTCATCATCAGATAATAGGATGTCCCGACAGGTTCATCATAAGGTAATAGGATTTCTGCAACAGGTTCATCACAGACAATAGGATGTCTGCAACAGGTTCATAACAGATAATAGGAATCTGCAACAGGTTCATAACCAGATAATAGGGTGTCTGCAACAGGTTCATAACCAGATAGTAGGATTCTGCAACAGGTTTATCACCAGGTAACAGGATGTCTGCAACAAGTTCATCACCAGATAATATGATTCTGCAACAGGTAATGTAACAATACTGCAGTCTACGCGCGTGCGCGCGCGCACGCGCGCACACACACACACACACACACACACAACACACACACACACACCACACACACACACACACACGCATGTAAAAACTGTCACATTTTTTTAGAATAACCCACGATTGTTACATGTTTCTTCCAGGGTCACGAACGATTTCATTATTGTTACATATTGACACTGCTGCTTTCTTCTGGCTTTGTCGATCGATAAATACTGACTCCGATGGTATAGTTACACTTCTGCTGTTGATGAGGGTTAAATGAGACCATTGCCCTCTATCTGAACTTTTTAGCGGGACTAAAATGTACAGTAAACCCTCTTGTAAATTCTGCTGTATGTTTTAACAGCAGAAACACTGTCACAGGAAGCTCTAAAGTTATGACTCTTTTGGAATGTTTATCTCTGATTTTCTCTCTCTCTCTCTCTCTCTCTCTCTCTCTCTCTCTCTCTCTCTTCTCTCTCTCTCTCTCTCTTCAGAGCTATCAACCAGAGTATTTATGGTCTTTCAACATTGCGCTGTTCCCAAATACTGATTTTCTTTCCTTTAAGTTATCTACGATTAAAAAAAAACCGACGCAGTATTCTATGCGCAAAGTACATTATGTATATATTTCATACATTTTTCGTGGTTCAAGCAAACACGCACGCACGCACGCACACACACACAATGTTACAGTTGCTACTTTGTTCACGGATTACGCACGACAAATGTAACTAGGTAACATTTTAGTAAATAACGCACCCAGAATGTGTGACATTCTTATATTCCTTTCCTGAAGATTGCCCCAATATCACATTTTGCGTTGTATGAAACCAAGCACTACTCTTCATCAACGCACCGTGGTCTGAAAACTGCTGAAGAGATGAATGATGAAAGGACAACTCCGGGACATTCGTAGCACTGCCTCCTCAATGTAGGCGTACTTGTTGATGTTGCGCTGCTCCTTCCGCATCACCTTGATGGCGAACTTTGTCCCGTGGTCTCCTCCTCGGCTAAGAAGACTGGAGTGGGGGAGTAAAGTTTTGAACTAACTTAACTTCAGGTGTGCTTCCGCCAGGGTGCACGCGCGAGATTCTTATACCAGGATCATATCGTAAGAACAAGAATATACATAGACAAGCACAGCTAAGATGTTATCTCTGTGTGTTTCAGTTTCGCTAAAGAAACTATATCATGCTTGAGGTCTCATGGTTACTAGATGTGGTGTGGCGTATGTGGACTGGTCCGCAAGAGGTGGTACTTCCGTTATGAAAATGACAAGCTTTCAAGTGTGAGCGCTGAGTAGGGGAAAAATGTTCAATTTCTGCATGCAATGTTACATCATTCTGACAACCTTTTGTTCCCATCCTTTTCTCTCCCCATAATGGATCAGACTGTCGCTGCATTCTATACCGATCTTTTCCCGTAGGTTCAGAAACGTGTTGTTTAGGCGGGATGAATTTTGCTGCATGTTTACTGCATAAACTCTACACTGCTAGCATTATAAGGCAACAGATTTTGTTTCCTTTCTTGTGGTACTTTTTCATTGTGTCAAGAGTGCTATCAACATAATGGTACAGAATGTTCTATTCCTTGTTGAACTTTTTTTCACCCAAAAGTTCAAAGGGTTGTCAACATGATGGGGTCAGATATGTTTTCAATTTGAATTGTTTTTCTTTGCATCAAATCTAGGCTATTACTATCATTACAGAATAAACTGTCGTCACATTCCCTGTTGAATTCTTATCCCAGGAAATCCAACGTATTATCATCACAATGTATTATATATTGGCTGCATTCCCCATGTTTTTTCTCCCATGGATATTCGGTGTTGTCATCAGTATGAAACAATTAAGTTGTTGTTGCTTTCACTGTTAAACTTGGTTTTTTGTTTCTTTGTTTATTTGGTTGGTTGGTTGGTTGGTTGGTTGGTTGGTTGGTTGGTTGGCTGGCTGGTTGGTTGATTGGTTGGTTGGTTGGTTGGTTGGTTGGTTGGTTGGCTGGCTGTTTGGTTGGTTGGTTGGTTGATTGGGGGATTGGTTGAATGGTTGATTGGTTGGGGGGGGGGGGGGTTCGTTTTTTTCCATTACCATCATAATATGACCATTAATGTCGTCCTGCTGACATTTTGTCAATGAAGCCCAAGGTGGTGCTGTTATAATCGTAAAGTTTATTGATGCATTCTTTGAGGAGCTTATTTTTCATCGAGTTCTGAATGTCACCACTATAAGGGAACAGACAGTTGATGTTTTCCCTCTTGCACTGTTCTTCATCGTGTCTATACTTTATACTAGACAGTAGCATACGATCCATCAGTGCCATCATGAGAGTGAAAGCCAGTGGATCGCCTACCCTCTATATCTAACTAAGGAGGCAAAATAATACCAGAACGGCAGTTTAAGCGTTGTGGAAGTTTTAAGGTGTGACTGAAGCCTTGAGCAGGAAGATCAGGAAAACCGGTGTCTCCGTACATCCCAAACCTATCAACACCATCCGCAGCCAGCTGGTCGCCCCAAGGACAAAACTGACAAACTGGACAAGTCTGGAGTGATCTACCAAATAGACTGTCGTGACTGTCAAGAAAACGATGTCGGGGAAACTGAGAGAAACCTTCGAAAACGCTTGACAAAACACAAAAGGGAATCATCACCAGTAGGCGCCTACATACACGCCCAGCAACATCAGTTCGATTATGAAAACATCAGCGTTCTCGACCGTGACAATAGATGGTTTCAGCGTGGGGTGAAGGAGGCCATACATATTGCCTCCAACAACCCCACACTCAGCCGGGACCGGGGCAGACACACCTTGCCATCGGTGTACAACACCCTCATCGTTCAGTCACATGACCAGGGTTCGACCCGTGGTCGTGTGCACTGAACGCCAGTTCACCCAGTAGCCACACCACCGCTGAAGAAGACAGACGGAGGTCTGTCGAAAGCTCCAAGTAAGTGCTATTCCTAGCTGAGTGACCTGTGTAAATCCGGTAGTCGTTATGGCAGTTTAAGCCTTGCGTGAGTCGCATCTGACTTTTTCTTTCCCCGCTAGACCTTTAGCGGCCTGGATCCTAGTCTTTCGATTGGAACGATAGTCCAGCACACAGCAAAGAACACACAGCAGTGGGAAATGTGTATGGCAGATTTGTGTTGAAGAATCTTGCTCTGATACTTGAGCATTTCTTGCTTACACGCAAAAAGGAAACCATAGACAGACGGGCAATGCAAAAAACGCCTTCTAACTGGGGTGAGTTGCCAGCTTTCATTCAGAGGAATCCTTTGTAACAGAATCTCTCTCTCTCTCTCTCTCTCTCTCTCTCTCTCTCTCTCTCTCTCTCTCTCTTCTCTCTCTCTCTCTCTCTCTCTCTCTCTCACACCACACACACACACACACACACACACACACACACACACACACACACACACACACACACAGTGGGTACCACTGTTACCATAACACGAACGACTCCAACAACGCACCAGTCCGTAATGTCCCTTGCCCCGTATGTCGCTAACGATGAACTTCACTGTACATTTACCGCTCGACCGTCCGTACAACGTTTGTGCCACCTCTAGTTGAGTGTCCTAAAAATACATGGTGAGCAAAGACAAAAGCCATTTAACCAGAAATTATACGCACGCAAGCACGCGCGCGCGCGCGCACACACACACTCACACACACACACACACACACACACACACACACACACACACACACGGAGTTACAGGAATACACGCTCTGTCACAACGCACATGGTCAGGCAGAAAAGAGAGAGAGAGAGAGAGAGAGAGAGAGAGAGAGAGAGAGAGAGAGAGAGAGAGAGAGAGAAAGAGAGAGTGAGAGAGAGAGACAGAGACAGAGACAGAGAAACAGAGAGAGAGAGACAGAGAGATGGGAAAGAAACAGACAGACTGATACACAGATAGATAGACAGAAAGAAGCACAGACAGAAAGACAGACAGAGAGACAGATAGAAAGACACACAGATCGACTATCTCTCTCTCTCCCTCTTTCTGAGAGAGAGAGAGAGAGGAGAGAGAGAGAGAGAGAGAGAGAGAGAGAGAGAGAGAGCAGAGACAGAGACAGAGAGACAGACAGAGATAGCAGCTCACACTCAGTGAGCTCTATAACCTCTGTTTAGAAGAAAAAAAAACATGCATTACAAAAGCATGGCCAAACACGCGTCCCCCGCACTAAGCCCCTTACGTTTCTACTCTGCGCCACTTTGGGGTAAGCAACACTCCGCGAGACGTCCTCATCCTCGTCAAAGGAATCCTGCTGCCCCGGGCTTCTTCTGCAACACGTAGAACTGCATGTCATTGGGACTGAGGGCTGGCCAGCACAGCTAATGTCCTGCACCCTGTATACACCCTGGCTACCCCCTTATGATTCCAGCACCATGTTGGTCTGATGCGTCTGTGGCCTGCCTCCTTCGCTGTTCGTTTCTCTTTGTTTTTGCCCCTGACGATATCGTTATTTTTATTTGCTTTGGGCTTCGTAGATTGCGGGTTGATCATCGTAATCTAATAATTGATGATGAATGATATGTGAAAAATGATGATGAGGATGACACGATAACACCAATAACAATACAAATACTACACTACTACTACTACTACTATACTAACTACTACTACTCCCACCTCTTCTATTTGGTAAAAAGAAGCGAATTTCAGTCTCAGTTTCAGTTTCATCAGGCTGCACGTTTCGGTCTAGTCCATATACGTCGCCTCGCCTGCTAATTTCGAGACCACCCTCCTAATTTAAAGTTGATGGAAATCAATATAATCGTGATGATGAGATTAGACGACGACGACCGAGACGAGATGATGATGATTATAATGATGATACAATAACAATAACAACACATGTAAAGATTCAAAGCCCCAGCAGAACAACAGCAAAACCACGTACGCTCAGAGACGAATGAGCAGCTGCTGGATCCAACTGTGCCTGAGCACATTCAGTACCCTTTTACATGGGAAAGGTGAGAGACGAGGTTTAAAGAAACCCTTCTAGCAACAGGACAAACAATAAAGAACACGGCATCTCGAAGTAGAGAAGAGAACTGATCGCAAAGAAGGAAGCGGACAGATGGTACTTGGAACCAGACCTCAGCATGAACACAATGCTCGCGAATCTCTCCCTGGCTCGTACAATAAACAATGAAGAACACAGCATCCGAAGTAGAGAAGATAATGATCGAAAAAGAAGGAGGTGGTCAGATGGTAGGCTACTTGGAACCAGACCTCAGAATGAACAAAATTTGCTCGGGAATCTCTCCCCTAGCTCGTTAATCAAAACAAGTCATAAAGGATCTTGACGAAGAAACGTGAAGTCGCACGTTTGAAAAAGAAGCCGAGAGAATGTAAATAGTATTTTCCCACGACCACCCATCTTATTCTACACAAAAAACCCCCATTTTCAATACAAATCACGTCCATCACATATCAATTTGGCCAAAATTAACACCTGTTTCACAATTAAAATTAACATACCAAAAACCTCTAAAATTGACGTTAGTAGCATTAAAAGGGGGGTTTCCGTGTAGAATAATATGGGTGATCGTGACATACTTATTTACATTCTCCCCAGGCACATAAAATTTAACGTCCGGGGGAAATGAGTCCTTGATACTTTTTAACATGTTCTTCTACTTCCAGCACCATTAATAAATTAGAACAAAAAACTGGCCTTCCGTCTTGATTAACTATTTTCACATCCAATGAATTTAAAGAACCCTCAATTTTAATTTCTTTAAATTCAAAGTCTCCCCCAAACCTATGTAACTGATAATCGCAAAACCTACCTAGCTGGCGGCAATGCTCGTAGGCAGCAGATGGATAGCCATTAAAAAAAATTAGCATCTGTTTTTAACTGTTGTAAATGGACATACAAAATTGGGTTCACAAGAAATCAGATGGTCTACTTCTAATACTCATAAAGGCCGCTTTTTAAGTACATATGTGTTTTATATGATTATGTTTCACCACTATCATTTTAAAACCTAAAGTCGAGCAAGATTCTAGGGAAAAACGTACTCCTTTCTTCAAGTCTAGAAATTCATATAATTATAAGATTTGCCTCATTAATTTTTAACTTAATGTTAAAATTACTAAATACTTCTCTTTAAAAAACAAAAGTTGTAGTAACCATCAGGTATTTTTTAAAAGTTTTTAATAGCTTGCCCTGCCCCTCCTTAACATCTACCCAGTTTTTTCTTATCTTTTTCAGATATGTTTTAAACCATTTTATTTTAACCAATTTCTCTAAGGGAACCCCACAATCGCCGCGCCTATTTTCAATTGGGTACGTTAAGAACCACGCTCGTTTTTTCTTGGTTATATAGATGTACATCTTTTTTATAACTATTTAAAAACTAATTTTAAAAAAATGGAACTTTTAAATATAACGAAAGGTGTAATTACAATGTAGGAGCGTTTTATAACCCCAAATCTTTGAACTTCAGTTTACTAAACATTGCAGTTAGATGAATCATTGGCTTCCAGGTCAGACTTGTGAACCCGCTAACAAGATATTAAATCCCCCAATAAAGAATGATAGAGTGCCATCAGCATGGTCATCCCACCCTATGATGTTTTACCAGAATCAGTTAAATTTTGCCGTTTACTGCGCAACCACTGGATGCGGGTTTCATATGCAAACCATTTAAACCATCCCAATCTTTTAGTAGGTCAGTATATAACTTTCATGTTTATTACCAGTACAGACGAATACTAACTGAACTACAAGTAGTCCTCCCAAGCGACAGCGCGTTTAATCCATTCAACAGCCCAATGGACAATAATGCATATGAAAGATTTGCAACGAATTTAACATTGATCCATCAACTGATTTTAGACAAAAGTTAGACCGCAATCATGGGTTAGGCACATTGTATTTGTGGGGCACAAAAAGAGAATATACTTATGACTACTGGCCTGGCCACACCTCTTTTCAACCAAACAAACAAGTTCGATTGGGATCCATAGAACAAAAACATCCTAATGCTTGGGCAACATTTATCTTAGATGAAAGTGAAGGCCTAACAATGCCAGGAGTGCAAAGACTTAATGACTCCATACGGACATACGTTTGGTGTCTATTAGGAGCACAAGCACAGACCAAGTCTAGCATAGTTGATCAGTCTACAGCTTTGACGCCAGAAAACAATTTTTAGCCAATTTAGAAGATGCTATTAACTCAGGCTGTTGATTTGCCTGCCAGCATACAAAGGTATCAAGACGTTCTTGCACATGCTAGGTCAAAGGTTGACTTTGTTGTGGGTCATGGATTATGCATGCTACCCTCTGACCTTAGACTGCAGATTGGCATGATACAGAATTATAACAATGAAATCCTCATAGCTGGAGACGACCAAAACTTAGGACACAATCAAGGTTTAAACACAAGGCCCGCTCCATCCATTTTAAAGAAAGTATCTAGCCCTGAAGAAAGCGATCCGGTTATAAACACCCCAGAAAGCATCCAGTTATAGAGCGCCCCACAACCAGAAAGCAGTCCAGAAAGCACACCCCCTGTTGATCTGCCTCACACTGACAGCCATACTAGTGAAAAGACGGCCCTTGTTGTATTTTTAACTTTTACTGGATTAGCCATACTTTATTTCACTAAAAATTAATCCAGCAGCTAGCACTCCTAACGTCCATAGATGATCAGCCATATAACCAGCCACCTTACCTATAGTAGACAAAACCCAACTAACAACACTACCTATTATGCCGGCAGAGCATCAAGCGCTTTGGCTGCTAACTTCTTTTAATAAGTTTGCTAGATGATGCAATTGTTTTCTAATCCAACTTTACCAGGTTGAGGTGTTGGAGGCGTACTGGCCCTGTTGGCGCACTGCCGGTTAAAGCATAAACGAGTGTAGAGATAGCAAACCCAACAGCCGTTAATATGCTAACTATTGTAATCCCTGTTCCCTGAACAGAGTCCTTATTCTTTCTGCCAGCGTTGTATTTTCATAAAGTATTTGTTTATAGTTTCTCTTATTCTGCTTGTTTGTGATGCTAGCTGCGCTCTGTTAGTAGACAGCACTTCTAACCTGGCTGCACCATTTCTATAACTTAACCTCCTGTATTTTTCTGATGTTTTCTAGTCTTTTCTTCTCGCACTAAACTGTCTATCATCTGCTTTCCTGCCAGTTGGATTTTATTCTTTTTTTTTCTATCTATAGTCTCGCCGAAGTTTTGCAAATTGTTTGTTAGTTCGCCCCTTTTGTCGTATTAGAGCAGCATTAAGCCCCGGAATTTCACGCCATTGGCAATGGAGTTTCTTCAATTGTTTTTCTAAGGTTTTTCTGACTGTCTACTCGCTCGAAAATTGTCTCAATTTCTGTTTCGATGCATATTTTATTTCTTGGCACTAACTCTTGAAAAGGGGTCGTTTCGATTTAAGATTGTGTTGGCATATCTTGCCCCAGTCTGTATAAAAGACTAAACAGGCCTCAGGCTTTGAATTTAAATGTTTATTCGCTTTGGTCCGGCTACTGGAATCTCTGTCATATTTTGTGTTTAGTTTTAAAATCTTAGTTGGGTCTGGCTTTGTACCTATATCTGACACTAAAATTGCCATCTGCTAGTTCTTATAAATACCATATGCGTTGCTTTATCAAGCGTAATATCCAAAAGGGATGGGGCCTCTGGCGGTTTTAGTCCTAAGCTTATGTAGAATGAGTTAAATTTCTATTTGCTATATGTTCATGCACACGAGATGCGTAACTGAAGGGGGTGTTTCTGCTTATTCTAAATGAAGGGGTTTGAAGAAGCTTCTTGCTGCTCTATCTAGTTGTTCACGCAATTAAGAGAGCTATATCTGTTTAATCTTCTATCTCTTCACAACAGATCAATAATCGCTGTCAAAATTCTCGCATCCATATCGTTTTTATTTATATTCTTTTTTGTTTAATAAAAAATGAACTATACGGGGTGGACCTCGATCCTTACGAGAAAGAGAGTAGGAACCCCATGGTAATACGTAAAAGGTTGTAAGGCAGACTGTAATTAGTGTAAATTCTCCAGCAACAGTTGAGTGGACAAGTTTTATAGGTAAGTTCCATGATCTTGGTGCTGATGATGTTATAATAATGCAGGGGCCACCGTTTAAACTATCATTCTCAAAATAGATAGTACATCGACTCAGATCTAACGCCTTATTGAGTTGTTGATATTTAGGATGCGGCTTTCGTTAAACATATTACATTATAAACTGGAAGGCAGAAAAGTTCTTTGAAACCCTAAACGAGGGCAGACATTGTGCCCTTTATTCTGACCTATGGCTGCCTTAAAAAAAAAGGAAAGAAAAGAGAATGTCTTTTCAGAGGATTACAAGACTCAAACGGCTTCTAGCACTGCTTTTTAAAGCGGAGGTTGCAAAGAATGATGTTAAAGATGACCAGGCAAGTAGCAGATGCAATTTGGCAACAGAGTTTGCATCCCTCTAGATTTTGAACTGTCTTAAGACGCATGATGCCATTATTACCAAGGGACACTTAAAAGAATAACTTACTTATCATCTGACATTTAATCACTAGCGGTTCTCGTCGTTCTGTCTGAAGACCCTTCTAGACTAAATACGCAGTTAGCGACATTTTTCTCTTGAGTTTGATGTTGTTAATAAACCCCGATACTGGGCCAGAAACATTCTTTAACCCAGTATTAAAGTAAGCTGTTATTTATTATGAAAGAGTTATGCACGCCACTACAGACAATAAAAAATAAGCGAGACACTCTTTGGAACATACATCTAAATCTGTTCTGAAGTCTTTTAAAGGAATTTTTTCTTGTTTACTGAAGGAACAACTCCTTTTCAGAGGAGATTGCTGAAGCGTTTTTATAATCTCCAAAATTTGAGGTAGACTGTGCCTATATATGCAAGTCTGATTCAGTTGTATTCGGCGCTGGACTTTTAACTCACAATCTTTGAGGTATTTAGATAGTTGTTCGCTGGAGGTTGGGCTGAGGGATCCCAGCAGTTGATCGTGTATGTAAAAAAAGTCACGTCTTTATGATGTAAGACTCGACGACTCTACTCTTATAACCAAATATGGCTGTGGCGGATTAGATCCACATTTGACAACAGATTGTTTGGAAGTGGGTGAAAGGTTAGGGCAGGATGTGTATAAAAATAAATATTTAAGAAAAGGGAGATGGATACGGCCAATACAAACGCTCGTTTTTACGGTTTTTTGTTGCTCAGTTAAAAATTGAGGAAAACAGACTAAAAGGACGTGACTTTTAAATGTAGAAGAAATTTCTAATAAAAACAGATGGATGGACTTGTACGTTTCTTCCTATAGATCCGCAATGTTATCATATATGCGGGATTACTGGGTGTGGAAAAACTGTCTTCGTACACTTGATTGTTACTAACAATATACAGGTTTCATTACGAACAAATTGTTATTTTCTGCACAACCATTATGCACTAAAAGTCTTACATAGAAAAGGAAAGACTTTAATTTATTTGGACAGACAATAAATATATTTATAGTTGATCCTAGCGAACAATTGAGCGACTGTTCTAGAACTTTTAAATATAGACTATTTGAGCGGAATGAATACGCTGTTTATTTTTGATGCTGTTGGCCTGAACGAGACATTGTTAAAACAAAGAAAAAGTCTCTGTCTAAGCTAGCTTTAGTGGTCCTTAACGACTTCAGTTTCTGTGTAGCATATAATCTCAAAAATACATTGCTGTCTTATAAGGACTTGCGACGCAGTTATAAATTCCGTTGTTATTATTTTACACTAAGCGACCAAAGATAAGGAGTTTTGTGGAATGTTTTTAGATCTGATGGAATATTAGTATAATAAGGGAACAAAGATGAGCTATAATAATATAAGAGCATTTAGAAAATATAACACGCTAAGCTTCTGCTTAAGGGACTGAAACCCCAGTCCAATACCGTTTGTTTATTGTTGATTGTTTACTATTTATCTTGCTTATAAACAATTTATTATTATTTTTTTATTATCTAAAAGAATGTCTCGGGGGACCGCTCAGAATCAAAAGCGCAGCTAGGCTCCTAATTCTGCACTGCAGTTGAGCTTTAAGACCTAGGAGACACAACTGACGTTTGATCTAATAGGAGTGACCAGGAAATGTTTATGGATTTGATTACACAGATGATGGTGGTTTACATCGACACAGAATTTGTAGACAAAAAAAACGACAGCAATATCCTACCTAGAAATGATAAGAAATTTTAGGCATACGATTTTGGTAATTATGAATACAAATTCATAAAAGTGAGACATGATTGGGCGTTGCCGCATGAAATTGACTGGAATTTAAAGTTTGAAATACGGAAGCCTAATGTTTACTATGATAAGATTCACAACATTTTTAGTAAAGCCTTTAATGCAGGGCCCCTTTCATGTTAGCCTTGTTTCCGGAATACACTAAAAGAAAAATCATATTGATATAACTAGGCAAGGGCGTTGAATATATGCTACAGAGAAAAGATAGTCCATTAGCTGAAGTGCTGGGGGAGGACACACGTGGTTAGATTTTACCCACACTCTACAGTCTCTAACGAGGCAAATGACCGATGATTTTTTTCAGCTTATTTAGTCACTCCGAGGGTGGGAGATCAATTGTCTCCTGACCTACGTTAATTAGAGGCGTACTAAATAAAGGATGAAAACTTAGATGCCCCCCTTAGGCTCGTTATTGCAATTACTAAAATACGAAGATACAATAAACACCATGTATATCCTGACAAGGTTACATGTGATGGTTGACAAAGTACAAACTAACAGTACTGGCTTTATTTTCATTATGTATGTTAATTTTATTGCGTTTTTCTCTTTGATAATTGCTGACAGAAAGATTTAATAAGAAGTTATGAAGATTAATTTTTAAAATAAATCTTATTTAAAATTGCATGTTCAACAGTTTTATGTTTTAAGCAAATATCTGGGACTTCAAATGGTAATTGAATAGCGACTTGTATAGGTATTGAGTTACTAGAAGAAATATGCTAAGCTTTAATTACTCTTTCTTATGTAATACGGTCATCAGCTGTACTCTAGCTAGCGTAAGCTGCTGGGTCTAGTGTTGCTCTTTTTGCACTGGGGTTGGTGCGCCAGCCTCCTTTAACATTTGGGGGTCTCGGTTTAGGTTTAGGCGCTGTGTCTATGATTGTATGTCGCTGTTTTAAAAAAATTAAAATCATATAAATTTCAAAAATGCACATGCCATTGTATTTGTCCTAGCCAGCCAGCAAAAAACTTTGTTCATTTAAAATTATGAATAAGCAAATCACTTTCAGGAGGCAAAAACATTTAGAAGAAGAAATTTGGATAAGGCTTATGGATGTCGGTGAGGATTATAGGCGACAAAAAATAGAACTTCAAAAGGGTGGAGGGAAAAAGACGTTTTCTTCGCGACAGGTAGACACTGTTGCAATTAATCCGAGAACATTAAAAACAACACATGATCAGTTAAACCCAAAATAGTCCAAAAAAAATAAGTTTAACATAAAATTAATTTAAGTTTAGCCAATACTATTCTTTTTTGGCTCTTACTGTGTTTGGCGGGACAAATTGCAGAACTCTTCACGAACAAACGATCCTTTTAGGGGCAGGCCTTTTTGACGTAGTAGCACGACTTAAGAAGGAGAGGTCTCTCTTAAATAATATAAGGGATCGAGATGTTTTATTAATTCTTTCAACTTCATATACCATCTAACGCTCCATATAGGATCTGTGGGCTCTAATTCGTAAATCACATCTGCCTCTCCAAGCGAGCATACAGTATCTTACTTTTAGACCAAAACGGCAAGTGGTTTTGAGTCCCCCATGCTCATCTTCAGTAATGCTAATTTTTTTTATTTGATTGCGTTTACTGGTTTAAGGCTGTTGCTTTACAATTTACTTCAGTTGTTCATGGACGCGTAAGACTGCTGGGCAAACTTATAACCCATTCTGTTTTTGCGTTCTCTATTCATAATTCTCTTGTGAATATGATAGGTAAACAGGCGTTCAGCAAGTGCTTATAAAGTTTTCTAATAGGGCTTGTGATCGCTGGTGGCCCTGGGATCCCTCTCTAACTGTAACATGTGTTTTAAAAACTGCTGGTGTATTGATCCTTTAATCTCTTTGCCATCATCAATTGAACCATCCTTGGATACCTTTAATGGACATATCAGTTTATTTGGTGTAAATGCCACAGCCACAGATGTTGAGATTCTTTTCCGTTTTAAAGTTCCAGCGTATTTGTATTCTGAAGCCATGTCAACAACACTGTCAGAGCATACTTAAACTTTTTTCTTCTTACACATTTATCATGTGGGATGATAAGCATAGTCCATTGGTGGGTTAGTCATTAGGAATACTGAGTTTACAAATCTAGGCCTTTTATTCTTTTTGGGGCAGGGCAGATATATTTGACAAATTGACGTTTTGAAAGCCAGTCTTTCCGCATCCTGTTAATAGACACTCTAGCAGCTGTACTCAGTTTTTCATTAGCTTTCTTTCTTTCCAATTACACCTTAGGGGAGAATAATTTATTTAGTTCATTTTTTAATTGTATTTTTAATTGTTTTTTAGATTGAATATGCGAGAAGAGAGATTGCTCCCATAGCAACCCACAATAAAGCCTATCTCTGCTATTTTTCTGTTCCTCTGACGGTTCATAAAAGGTCAGACAGTTCTTCTGGCGGTGCGATTTGTTGAACTTCTTTCCTGTTACTAAGTTATACTCATTCAGTGGCGTCATCTAACGTCTTGTAAATGTGTCCTCTGCATTGGATCTGTTCTCTTAACTTTTTATTGATAAAAGTATATTGAGCAATTCGTCTTTTATCATAAAGCTCTCTTGCTGGGCTAACTCTTCTATTGCCTGTGTTCATGCCGTTCTCTATCTTCATAGGACAGCAATTTACTAAAAATCATAAGTGCTTCCAGAGAGCTAAGGCATTAAAAAATTGCTCCTCCTACCATCATAATTCTTCTCCAGCCCCTCTTTTTATAAAATTAATATTTTCTAGATTAATCTTTCTATGAACTATACAGTTTCTGGTATAATCCCCTGTGTATCAAGGAAGTCTTTTGGACGCAATTCCCTGCAGTATTACAATCTATAACCTTTAACAACGTCCTCAATGTATAACCTTCTAGGTCGGCTGGCTTCATTTTTAACATGTTCTTTGCATAAAACACGATAGCTATCCTAAGGCCGACAATTACAGCAGATTGGTAAATTGCATTTATTATCTTTTTTCTACTATACATTCTTTTTATTACTAAAAAAATAATTAAAATAATCATAATACGAAAGGCTGTCTATGTGCTTTTTAATTAGATAATCTTTTGTTGTTAAGGCTAAAAATAAGGTTGCAACTAGTTTTGGTGAATCTTCTATCTTTCCCATGTTAGGCGGTTTATTCCTAACAAACATTATTGCAAGGGTTGAATAAACTATAACACCAACGATAGGCACTGCATAATTAACCAACTTTAAACTCATGGTTTTAAAAGTATTATATTATTTTTTATTGCTTTTTAAAATGGATTGTGACGAACTATTAAAGTGTGAGGAGCAAGCAGCCTACTCAGCAGACAACTGCCATAAAGAAAGATTATACTCTCTGGCTGCTTGTGGAAAAACTAAACAGTATTTAGGCACTGAACTAAGTATTGAACAGATTCAGCAACTGTCTACTTCAGACGTTGAGAAGTATTATTCTAGGTACGAAGCACAGTTAGGGTCAAAAATGGTTAGATCAGTGGTCAGACAATGATTAGTTTATATGCTAAGTTAGTAAGTAAGATGGCGCCGGTTGATTCAGAAGAAGATTTAAAATACGACTTATCACAAGATCCGGTTTTAAACAAGTCACTAGAAACTCTTGCATGTGACATGTATTACAGATTTGGGACTATGTTATGCCCATTCATCATGGGATTAATTACTTTTAATCATATTAATTTTGATTATATTAAATTTAATCGCAATAAAAAAAATGAGCGATCAGGAGAAGAAGGCGTTGCAGGACAATCCCCAGAAACTTCCGCAGGAGCAGAATGTGCCGCAAGTGAATGTACCGCAAGTGAGTAATGTTACTAAAACTAAAAATCCTGGACGTATTGAGGCTGGGCGTAAACTAGCTGAATGGAACAGACTGCAAAAAGCAAACCAACAACAAAACAAAAATTGTTAGATATAATACAACATCGCCACCCCCAACAACACCCCAATTAACAACAACACAATCACAATCAAACGTAAGATGTATTATTATGTATTGGCTGCTGTTGTTGTTGGTGGGGAGTTTTAGCATACAAATGTCTAACGCCATACTTAGCAGCAAAGTTACAAACCCCCACAAAGCCAGTAAAAGAAGAAGAGTCAGCTTCTGCAAAAAAAGCAACCTCCTGCTGTAGACCCATTTTCTAAGGAATAGTTTTTTAATAACTAAATAAAGACAAGTTAAGAACTTGATAAGTACAAGTTAAGTACAAAGTTAAGTACAAGTTAAGTTAGTTATAGAAAGTACATTTTTAAGTTAAATGCAAGTAAAGTACAAGTAAATTATAAGTTCTTGTTAAGTAATAGTTAAGTTCTTAAATAAGTGCTGGTTAGGTTCTTAAGTAAGTACTAGTTAGGTTCTTAAGTAAGCTCTGTTAAATTCTTAAGTTAAGTACAAGTAAGTCAGTCAAGTTAATCTTTTAAAGTTCTCCAAAGCCCTACAGCATATAGAACTCAGATTAACGTAAGTCCTCTTGTTATTGTTAGAGACTAGTGATTTCTTATTAACTGCAGTTGTGTTTACTTGATGAAGAGTAAGCGCAGATTAACATTTGTGTGATGAAATACTTTGTTTTCAAATAGAGCTTGCTTGAAGTTTCGTGAGTTATATTTTTTTGACAACTTCTTTACTTATGCCCTTAGCCTTCTTCATTACAGAAGTCTGGCTGGCAACGCTAATACATCTTCGATCCGTAAGCCAACGTATTCTTTTAATAACTGTCCCATTAAGTTCATCCTTCATCTTTCCAATCACTTTCTTGTTAACAGTTGAATGTAAAGGACTGTCTTTAGGATAGTCGCATGTGTCCATACCATCCATCAACTCCTTTAGCCACTTCTGTTTCTAAATGCTTATAGAAGTCTTCTGTGGGACGTCTAGAATAAAAGAGTCAGTGCTGTTTAAATACCTTGCTTCTGGGAAACAGGGGTTTAAAGTATCCTACAGAAATTCTAACAAAAATAACTTTGACAACTCTAATACGGTAAAGCCAATAAAAAAACCGGCTTGTCTAACTTAACATCCTTTTCTTCATCATAACACCAACCAGTTGTCGTAAATCTTCTAAAGTCTTGATAGTTAGGTTTAGAGACCAGTTTAAAATTGCTTTTTTTCTTTGAACTAATCTTACATTTTTTACGATTGTGTACGTTCTCCATATTTTTTGCCAAAACAGCTGTTGTTCATCGTTAAAGAAGTCATTTTCTGAGGCGTCAGGGGCTTGGGTTCTAAGATCATGTTCTTCTGATGTATGGTCTCATAAAGGGCTCTTGGTCAAAACAATGATTCTGTGAACAGCTGTCAGTTTCAGCCCGTGTCTTAGGTAAAAACTGCACATCTGTAATGACAAACATACAAGTTTTGGGGCGAAGATTAGGCACAAGTTAAGGGGGTTCTGTGGGGCCATTTTTAACTTTCTGCGGCCAGAGGATAATTGTTGTGAAGGTCATGCAGTTCTTTATGAATTCAAGTCTACTTCTAGAAAAAACCATACTGTTGACTGGCAACAAACCGTCCAACCACTTTTAAAGCCCCTTGAATATTTTTTGTGCCATGTCCTGTGTACATCCTAAATTACGTAAGGAAGCGGCTGGCTCATGGCCCACCCATACAGATTGTTAGCGCTAAGTACATTAGATAAATTAGACGGTTTAGTGGGATCAAGTCGTCCCAAATATTTGTTGTTGCTTTGCAGTAAGGGTGAGGCCATGCTAATACCTCCCCTCACCCGCTTCAATCATCTGGAGTGTGGGAATCAAAAAATTAAGTCATCTTATGTTTGTAGATTTAAAAATGCTCCCAAGAAAGGCCAGGCGCAGAGATGTAATGTGATGAGTCCTTTGACAGTAAAGTTTCATGCAAGTAGTTCTGTAATTCTGAAAACGTCCGCCAAAATAAACACACTCAGCCATCAAGTAGTGATACGTGAAATCACCCATTGTTTCACATGTAATTCTGCCCAGCTTTCTTTCGTATTCATAGTCCCAAATCTGTTATGCCTTTCCGTAAGTTTAGAGTAAAAAACTTCCTTATGCGGTAGCGCCGGCTCGTCAAAACTTTCCCACGAGTCCATTATTCATAAGGATAGACCCTTTACGCACTAAAGATGGATCAAAGTATTGTTTTAGTGATTGGAAAAGTCTTTTTAAAAACTTGCTAACTTATCCAAACATGCCATCAATGTTGGGGTGAATCATAAAAGGATAAACAGTCAAAAGTAAAAGTCATGTACTTTTCTGAAGACTGTGGCAATGCAGGTAACCCTCTTATATTTAGACGTCCCCTGCTTGCATGATAAAAAGAGAATCGTAGCCTCGTAGGTTTTGAAAGAAGATAGGCAGTTTTTCCCTGTCTTAGGGTCAACCTTAAGTTGAAGATTACAATTGTTGTGTTCAAACCCCTCTAACTTTCCCCTTAATGTGACGTGGTCTCTTACAGCGTCGCCCAAAATTCTTCTGT
>CM031595.1:17071952-17144973 GCA_018398815.1 Conus ventricosus | reverse complement strand
CAAAACTTCTCAAATTTAAAATCTCTTTAAAATTGTTTTTGTAGTATAGGCTAACAGTCTGCTTATTGTTCTGATTAATACATAATGACTCTTTTTACTATCTGCAAACAGTATCAAGTCTACATGTTTGTTAAGGGCGGTTTCCCTAAAGTGGGAGCATTGGGAGAAACCCTTAGAGGCACTAGATTGTCTACTACAGACCATGTGTATACGTTTACAGTAATTGGTTTGTTTTGTTCTTCAAACTGAGATATACTTTCTATACTCACTGGAAAGGTTATGTTATCAAAGTTCAGTTCTTGTTTGTATTGCTTCATAATTAGATACTTGTTGCATGATTTTTAACAGGATGTAAATGCGCTAAAACACACCACATAAAACACATTTTTGTCAGAATTATGTATGTTTAAGACTGCCCGTTTTAACTCTAACTCTTTTGGGAGAGGAAGGTAAGAATTGCCAACTATAGGATAGAACTTTGTTTGTCTCAATTGATTTCAAGGACTGTCCCTTCAGACCAGCCAGAACCCTTAACTTTGCCTCCTCACTTGCATGGTTAAACTGTGTAAACATGTAGTCAGCCCATCAGAGTTAAAGTCGTGATAGCTAATAACTTCTTTCTGTTTAGTTGAAACCCAGACTTCCATATTACTATCATCAGGCGTTATATAATCAATCAGAACGGTTACAGCACTTTTACTGGAGGCTCCATCTGAAGAGACTCTGGGATTTTAGAGATAGCATGTGCCACACTTTCATGAACGTTTGTGGGGTTAATGATGTCCATGTCTACTTCGCTAAACATATTGCTTAATTGTTTGTCACTACTGAATATTTCTCCATCGTATATAGTTTTTCCGCCCTCGAATTTACTTGTGGCCATCATTTTTAAAGCCACAATATTTACGTAGATTAAAAAAATAAATGTATATAAAAGTAAGTAAAACACGCTTTTTATTCTTCACCCAAGCGTTGCAACACTTCAAGCCACGTTAACCTTACAATAACACCTGCTAATATTTTAGCTTTTTCTAAATCACTACAGTCAATTTTCATCGCTTTGGTTGCTTCCTTAAATAGTTCACTATGATCTTTATTATATTGTTTACATCATTCTCAAACCAAAATTCACTAAAAATCAATGTTTAATGCTTTCATTGTTTCGTCAAATAGTTCATTACACTTCTTTAAATCAGATTCACTGAGTTTGGCAGCCATTTTTAAATCTAAAAATAAAATAAAAAATAATTATAAATTCGGTTATTATTTATTACTCAGTCTTTTTCTAATCTTTAAAAACTGATCAGGCTTAAAGGTAACAGTTACTCCTTCAAGATCATCAGACACACGCAGGTCAGCATCTTCGGGGGCAATATTATCAAGTAAAATAGTAAAAAGTTTAATTACTGGTTTAGGCCAAGACTCTGGGATTTTACTGACAGCTTTCAATACGCTTCTCGAATAGTTAAGTTTTCAAAAAGTTCTGTTATAAATTCATCAAACATGTCCTTTAACACTTCTTTATCAACCCCGGCATTAATCGCCAAACCCAAAATCATCAAATATTTCTGTAAGCTTTATAACTACGTTGGGGTTCATTTTTTAAACCAGATTAAAATCATAAATTAAAAAAATTAATTAATCATTTTTCTCTTGTTTTGTGCAAGAATCAGAAAAAGTTATATGTGGGTGCGTGCGTGGGCGGGGGGTGGTTTAATTAACTAGGCCAATCAGCCCCAGATCATTTTTGACCTGGATTACTGCACTGCTTTGTAGGACAAAACGCTCGCACACACACACAAACAACAAACAAACAAACAAACAAACGCACAAGCAAACAAACAAACAAACAAACGCACAATAGATGGGGGGGTGCTTGCGGGGAAATGTAAAAGGCGCGGCCGTCTGAGACAGCCTTTGTAAGTGAAGCAAAACAGCGAAGCAGGACGTTGAAGCAGGTGAAGTAAGAACTATTTTTAGATTACCGTTCGGATCCGAACGGTTTTGCCAGTCCGCCAAAGCTTGACGTTGAAGCAGGTGAAGTAAGAACTATTTTTAGATACCGTTCGGATCCGAACGGTTTTGCCCGTCCGCCAAAGCTTGAAAGCAATCAGCTTCAGATTGCCAGAACTTTCTAAATTCTTCATTCTCAGACATGTAGGTTTTGAATTTTATGGCGTTTGTCAGTAAATCATCAAAACTCATTCCCAGTTTATGAAACTTGGGGAAGTGGTAAAAGGCGTTTGACAGCAGAATCATCCTTCTTGCATATGAATCATAAAAGGATGTCCACGACTGCTTCTTTGTTTTTGATTTTTGAAACACTTGTTTTGCTTTTCCAAGCTAATAACCCAAAATCAGTAAATGGTGAACAGCAGAATATGTCCACACACTAAAGTTGTCGCCAATCCAATCCAAAGTTTTAAAGTCAATCACTTTTCTCCAGAAAACGCGCACGCCTTCACAGATCGGCACCAACAAGGGAATGGAAACAACTATGTCTGGTTGCTAACACATAGCTTCCCCAGCCAAAATGACGTCATACTCCCTGCCAATTGGTTGAATGCGCACACGTGACATCTGAGCTCGTCACTTGATGATTAACAATTCACTGGCGGCGCTCTCACGTTGCGCGCGCCACTGCACATGGCTGCAGGACCAATATTGATTTAACTGGCCTAGCAGCGAGTTGTAAACAAACAAGATTGCCAAACCATATATATTTTTAGTTGATTTTATGTGCCTGTAGAGAATGTAATATATGTATGTTCACGATCACCCATATTATTCTACACGGAAACCCCCGTTTCAATGTGCTAATTACGTCCCAATATTTGGCAGTTTTGAGGTGTTAATTTTAATTGTGAAACAGGTTTTGATTTTGGTCAAAATTGATATTGTGATGGACGTGATTTGTATGTGAAAATGGGGGTTTTCGTGCAAAATAAGATGGGGTGGTCGTGAACATACATATTTACATTCTCTAGCCGACACTCTTGTAATGCTCCAAAGCCATCTCCTAAAACCTCACCCCAACTGGAATTGGTTTTGGCGATGTCTGCTTGAGCAAGCGTCTGCCTTCTGAGGGCCCACCACACACATCCAACGAAACAGATAGTCTCAATCCTCCATGAACTTGCCGATACAGACGATTTCGACATGTACGCACGATCTGCGCGTGGAGAAAATCGAAACTGACGCTACCACAATAGGAAATTAGGAATACCATAACATGAGACTTGGAAAAAAAGATATTGTGGTATTAGAGAACGAGTATGACTAAGCTGTTACTATGGAATTCCATTCTGGTGTGAAGCTACACGCCGGAACATTTTGCTTTCTTATATGACATATCCCAGTGTGGTGGATTCGGAAATTTGAGCGACAGTCGTTAAAAAAGCATCCATTGAGGGGATGCTAGTCGAGTGTGCTACTCATGTCTTCTCACTTGAACCTCCAGTACAATTTTCGGCAGGTACTCATTGAGACAAAACAAAACAAAACAGAAAGCAAACAAAACAAAACAAAACACACAAAAAAGCCACTCATAACACTCAAACCACGAAAATACAAGCCGAGCACCTCGTCACGCTAACCACTACAATAGTGACTCGAGAAATATAATTCGACATCTCAGATCAAAGACGCGTAACCCTCTGGTGCCCGTCCCTTTAATCTACACAGTTCCTTCCCCTGATGTCAAGCTTTGATGAAGAAAATGGACAGCACGAACTACATACAGGAGGGGCTATGCCATCACAGTCTTTCCGGGTTGCACGGACATTTTGTGTGCCGCATCTTCCGGCGCATTCGTTAAATTGAACAAGTGTAACAGGAAGTAGCAGCACTTTTTTTTTTTCTCTCTTTACCGACAGCACTGTTAGCTGTCATAAACAATACATGTGTCGAATAGGAAAAAAAAAGTATTGAGTGGCCTGGATGTAGAAAAAGAAAAGAAAAAAAATGCCAACTGTGCGATACATGTGGATAAAAAAAGAAAAAATAAATAAATAAACAAAAAACGAAAACAAAAACAGGTATACAATATACATGTCGTAGAAAGTAGAAAAATATAGCACTGTCTGGGCGATAAACATACAGTGAACAGTGAAAAGCGTAATGCTGTATGAGCAATAAACATAATGTAACAACAAGTAGGGGGAATATAGTGTTGGCGGACTACATTTTGACGTGAACAACAGGAAAATAAGTGCTGGCTGCATTTTACTTGCACTAAACAATATACCCCCCCCCCCCCCCCCCCCTTCTCTCTCTCTCTGTTTAAACTAAGTTTACTGGTGGCATGTACGAAACCTGATGTTATACGCAATTTGTCATTGTTTTTGTATAAGGCATTTAAATATACAGAAATAGCTACTTCATAGTGCTGCATGCGATAGCCATAGTCGTTGATGTACTTGTTTTGAATTGGTAAGATGAAGCGTTATCTGTTGTACATTTACCCCTTCATGAGGGGCTGAGGCCTACATGAATAAACTATCATTCATTCATTCTCTCCCGCTAGCTAGCACACACACACACACACACACATCCTAGCTCGCCACATGAATCAAACTAAAACAAAAAGACGGTGGTAGCCATCACAACTCGACGGAGAGGTGGAACGAGGAGGAGCAAAGGCGATGGGGGGGGGGGGGGGGGGACAGGGGGACAGAACAAGCGAGAGAACGACTGATTGATCTATCATAGATGAAAGTTTTTAAGCTATGGCCTGGCCTTATAGTATGTCCTTGCCGTGCTCATTTCATTTCTATTGCACATCAGTCATACTGATAAAACTACATGGCAATACTGCTCTGTAAATGTAAATAACACTGACGGAAGACTTTGCAACCGTGTAATAAGAATGAAGTGCTGAGTGAGCAAAGAGAAGTATACACTGAGAGAGAGAGAGAGAGAGAGAGAGAGAGAGAGATGATGATGATGATGATGATGATGATGATAATCTTTATTTCCAAGGGTAACAGATAAGCAAACACATGCTTTTTTTTTCATCCGGCCCTTGCCCCGTTAAGGGACTAAGTATAACTAGCTACTAAGACTTACAAAACTTTTAACAACACATATATCTTCACAACATTAAAAGTTCATCCATTAACAGTTAAGGCGTAGATGACTTCAAAAGGAAAAAAGAAACGATTTAAACAACAAACAAGAATAAAGAAATTGATTTCAAAGAAGAGAGAGAGAGAGACGGATATGGATACGGAAAGTTTAATCATGTTTACGCCATTGCCCCTCATGAAGGGATGCATATACAATTGCCCAATCTGGCATTTAGAATCAGTGACATCCTTCGTAATACACTTTGCAATAATTTTAAAGAAATGAGAATAGAACGCAATTTAAAAGCCTTGTAAAGATAGATTGACAATTTTCTGGATGTTTTTTGTGTACATGCCATGAGCAACGCTAGTTTAAACTGATTTAGTACCTTCTAATGTTTCAACGGTATGTATTGAACTCTAAAGTAGCATAGAATAGGACATCATAGAACAAAATGTGCCTCATTTTCTTTCTCTCTTCGACAAAGTGGACATAGTAAGTCACCTTGACTGTGTTGTCTATGACGTTCTCGATGTACTGCGATTTCAGAAATGCCAAGCCTAAATCTTTTCAATACATGCATTAATATCTGTCTGAATTGAGTAATGAATATGATTTAACATCAGGGATAGTACAGAAGGTTCTGTAAACGTTAAACCTGTCACTGTATTGATATGGTAATTCCAATCTTGCCATCTGCACAAAATTAATCTTTCCCTAAACGTTCCAGAAACGAGAGAGACAGTGAGAGAGACAGACAGAGAGAGGAGAGAGAGAGAGAAGAGAGAGAAGAGGAGAGAGAGAGAGAGAAGACAGACAGAAGACAGACAGACAGACAGACAGACAGACCGACAGACAGAGACAGACAGAGAAAGAGAGAGACGCCATAGAGAGGGGCAACAGACTGGCAGAGGGGAGGTAGACATCGGGATCGGTGGTAAATATGTGGGTCGTAGGGTGGGTGGGTGCGGCGGGGGCAAAGGGGAGGTGGAGGGGGGGGGGGGCAGAGAGGGAGGAGAATCTTGATCAGCAAACACGTGGCGAGTTTGATAAGAGAAGTAAATGTAGAGACAGACGGTGAAGAGAATTGACATATCCACAGAACGGTGAGGGAGGTGGGAGAAGGAGGGGGTGTGGGAGTCGGAAGAAACGACAGGGAGGGATGGAAGGGGGGGGGGGGGGGGGGGGGGTAGGGTAGTGGGGTTAGAGGGGGGAGGGTGTGTGTGTGTGGTGTGTGTGTGTGTGTGTGTGTGTGTGTGTGTGTGTGTGTGGGGGGGGGCGGATGAAGGGAGAGGAGGGGCGTAAAAAGGCAAGGGTGGGAGAAGGAGGGGTGTGTGGGAGTCGGAGAAGCGACAGGGAGGATGGAAGGGGGTGGGGTGGGGCATGAACATGAAGGAGGCAGAGAGGATGGAAAGAAAGCAGCAGCAGCAGAAGAGATCAGAGCAGGTTAAAGACAGGCTGCTTGCGTTTTGTATGCAAACCCCAGTGGTTCCGATTTGGCGAATTCTAGTAAACAAAGACTTCATCCTCTGGCAGCTCTCCGACCTGCACACAGAGCCAGTGGAGTGATGGTCAAGAGCAGGCTGGCTAACAGGACTGACCCCGTCCGTTTGTTGGACTAACACGCAGTCGATCACTTGGATTATGTGGAATGGAAACAAAAAGGCAGATCAACTGCAAGAGTTGGAATAACTTTGTAGTATTTTTGGCCTGTTGAGAAAAGGGGAGAGAAATCTCATTTGAAACATGACTATCATCATCATCATCATCTATCATCATTCTCTCGTCGTCGTCGTCGTCGTCGTCGTCGTCGTCATCATTATTACTATTATCATTATTATTATCATCATTATTACTATTATCATTATTAACATTATTATTTTTCATTACCATCATCATCATCATCATCATCATCATCATCATCATCCATTTCATGTACCACTCACAATGAAACATATTCTTTTAGAGTGTTGGGACTTGCATGATGTGAGATACAAACATTTTACAGCAGATTCCACGAAAACCTTGTTCAAGGATGTTCCACCTGATGCGATCTTTGAATTCTTGAAAGAGATTAACATTTTTCATCGGATCTGAGATTTTCTAGTGGAAAGATTTTTAACAAAATTTCGGGTGGGTTTTTAGAAGATGTATTTTAAAGAGTTGTGTGAATGAATGACTTGTGAGTGGACTTCAACGCGGTGATAGCCCTGATATGGCCCTCTGCGATCGGCTGGGCTATAAGCAACATTACCTTACCTTACCATACTTTACTATTTTTGTTGTTTTTGTCATTTTTACTAAATCACATCTATGTCAAAGTAGCTTTGAGTCGCCAAAACTGCGGATTTAACTAAATCTCTGTCCCTCTGTGTGTGTGGGTGGGGGGGGGGGGGGGGGTTGTTGTGTGTGGGGGGGGGGGGGGAGGGGGGTATATATGTATGTGTTTATACGTATGTTTGCTTATTTGTTTGTTTATTTGTTTGAATTTGTGTGTGCTCAGTCTCAACTGTGCCTACTCAAAATCCCATTTCTGAATCTATAGACTAACGTGAAGCTCAGTTTGTAGTGGTCCATCTGTGACTCCTGGTGATGTTCTAAACTGATTATAGATGCGCCTTATATCCAACTCATATTAGCAAGCCTACGCGAAATATTCTTTACGGTTAACAAAAGTATAAACGTATCTCTTCTGATTTTCTCGAGTTCTGATCTACGGGTTGACGAAGATCAAAAGGTTTGATGAAACATGTAGCATTTCAAGAAGAGGTGCAAAAGGCAACAAGCTATAAATATCAAAAGAAGAAAGCTAAGACCTGAGATTGCTTTAGTGTATCTGCACTTTACCTACCAATTGCCAAAGGGATGTTAAGTCCATCAGAAGCGTTCATTCCATCAATAGAAGACTGATCGTATCAACGCGTAGTCTAGGGTTTAAAGTACGTCACAAGGGAAAAAAAAAAAGGAGTCGTTTACGTCATTTTAAAGTGCTGTAGAAAAAGGAACTCTCTCTCTCTCTCTCTCTCTCTCTCTGAAGTCGCATCACAGTAGGCCTCATTATCCCGTTATCTTACCAACACATTCGGTTCATCCCTAACACCAACAGATTTCTTCTTCTTCTTCTTCTTCTGCGTACGCAGGCTGATACTCCTGCAGACACTCCCTGTATAGACAGGCAAGTATTAAACCCATCTGCCCATCAAAGGGAGTGGAGTTTTGTGTTAATTACGTTTTTTTTGTTTGTTTTTTGTTTGTTTGTTTTTTATATCTCGCCATACTCCCAACAGATTTCAAGCATGGACAAAGAGGAGTAACTACTGGTTGAATTTTTCAAGCTCTCTTCGTGTAAGGATTTACTCTCATGTCGAAATGTAGTCTCATAGGTTTTGCGGCAAATCTTGCTGTGGGTTTCGTTCACCCTGTCTTTCCTTTTCTTTCTTTCGTTCTTTCTTTTCTTCTTTTATTATTATTGCTTTTTTTTTTTTTTAACAAGAATGTATGTTATCTCTAAAGTCGTCAAGTGCTGGGAGTTTGCCTGATGCGGACCTATATCTTTGCCTTGACCTGCTTTTCTTTTTCGTCAAAAAGAAAAGAAAAAAAAGATAATTTACAACAAAACACACAGTGTTACACATCAAAACTAGCAAAAAGAATATAGATAGATAGGTGTTATAACAAAAGTTCATACTCAACATTGGTGAGATGGAAGGAAAAATTAATATAAGAGCAGTTGACCTTTGTCTTTTCCCTAACGTTGACCCCCTGTGCGATAAAACGAGTTAAGTGAATCTCTGGTCATTGAAAATATCCAAATGTAATTCCTTTAACTGAAAGTGAGATTTAAAACCCCAGTATTTGAGGACTTTGGTCTTCTGTCCGTCTCCCCACCCTCACCCCCACTTCACTTTCTCCCCCCCCCCCCCCCCCCCCCCCCCCCACTCTACACCTCATCTGCTGTAGCCGAGCACATGGAGTCTAATTTTGTCCGCCAAGGCATTCCAGAGGTCCTCATTTCTGACATATGACCCCAGTTTTCATTCCATGACCTCCAGGTTTGCACCAAAAAAAAGCTATGGATTGGTCCACCTCACATGTAACCCTCACCGGCAGCACGGAATTGGAGAAGTGGGGTGTGCTGTACAGACTGTTAAAATGCGCTGCTTAACTATAGAACAAAAGCACTCCAACATCGTTCGAGTCTGGCAGAGTTACTGCAAGGGAGGAAACTTCGTATCAGAGTGCCGAGTGTGTCAACATTGCATAATTATCCCACACTGGCAAAAACCAAAATTTCAGGAAGCCGACACTCGACTCAAGGATTGTCAGAAAGCCGATATTGACTGAGTCATACGGCAAGTGTCACTACCACATCTTGAGATAGGTCAGCCAGCGTGGATCACATCCCAACAGACACAGAAGCTGTGGTAACCAGTCCATTGAAGCCTCTAGGGTCACCATCCTCCACAGCGATCCTATAAAATCCAATCACGGAAGGGAAAAGGGAGGGGGGGGGGGGGGGGCGCCAGAGGAGGAATTCAAAACCAGATTCGATGCGGAGGTGACCAGCCACTTCAAGGGAGGGGAGGGGGGGAGGGGGGGCAATAGGATTCCCAGAACAACCTCCATCCTGCCACAGGACACACCACCCATGTTGATGTTCAGACCACACCACACCATCAGCCGGACGTCTCACCCACAGGAGGTCCACAGCTAAGGCTGTCCCTGATCAAATTCCTTGAGCGACTGGACCTGAAGCACTACAGTGCCAACTAATGCTCGAACCTCGAAAGTCACAGACATACTGAAAGAAAAACTTTCCTGTGATCAAACAGGATGACAGTGCTAACCAAACAACATTTATTTCGTTTCGCTGCGCGATTGATGCTTTCGGTTTGATTCTTTGTCTGTCCCAGTTGTCATTTCTTTATCGATGCTATAATTATTGCTGTGATTTTAAAACAAGACATGTCGTAATGTTGGCCAACAGAACATTTCAACTATCTTGCGCTGAAGTGGATGAAGATAAGTGATTGCTCATTCATTTTCGTTGTCCTGAGTTTTTGTATTTTACCTGAAGAAGACCTAAGCGGTCGAAACGCATCGTGTTTTGACTTGTAATTTGTTTACTTTTTTAGCGTGCGCTATCACTAACATTTAACATTTGTTTACGACTGAATGAGCGCCAGTAGGCTGCTCTTCAGCCGGCTCTACCTGGATAGGCACCGTTGAGTGACTGAGGTAGTGTGTTTATTGTAAAGCGCTTAGAGCTTGGTCTGTGACGAGGATAGGCGCTATATAAATACCCAATATAATAATGATAATAATAATAATAATAATAATAATAATAATAATAATAAATAATAATAAGTAACAGCCATCAGTTTTAAGTTTAATGGTAATCAGTATGTAAGATTCACATTTTCTCTATAAAATTCTGTTTGCCAGTCCACTTAACTAGCTTAACTTTTAAGCAATATACTTCCATGATCATGAATGCTACTGTTAAACTTTGGTGTCAACAGCTAAAAATTGTTAGAAACACATTTCAGACATATCATTTATGAAAAATCTGACAATGTCGGTCTTAAAACACTACCTCGACGTACTGACATTGTGATATTTATCGTTCAAAACATGTTCAGTCTAGTCATAAAGTTTATCCTGAATTCCATACCCCCTTGAATAATCTTTCATACTGGATTCTGTCAAATACTTTTTGGTGATCCAAGAACACGACATCCATAGACACCCATAATTTCTTGTGCTTAATAGTTGTGTGATGCAGGATCTGCCAGCTGCAAACCCAAACTGCATGTTGAACGGTAAGTTGCTGGAAATTAGGTGTTACAGTAGGAACTCTAACAATTTTATAAATTAAACAGACAAACATTGGGGAAAATCTTACTTCAAGACTGATTTCAGAACTTGACTCGATCATACCGTTTGCTGCGCAATCCAAGACACAAGCATTAAACAAACAAATAAGCCACAAAAAAACGAATGAGAGGCATGTGAATACATGTTTTGTACAAAACCTTGTAAATACGTTTTCTTTTTGAAATGCTGTTGTGCAAATGTTGACACACTGACAAACAAACTGAATGAGCTGGAAGTACTGATCAAAATCTGTAACTTTGATATAATTGCTTTAACTGAGGTCTTGCCAAAACACTCTAAGGATAAAATTGAAAATTTTGTACTTTCTGTGTATTCATGTTTTACGAATCCCAAGGGTTTGTTTGTGTGTGGGGGATGGTAGGTATCCAGAGTTCCAGAAATTGAAAATGTTATTTCTCCTTTAAAAAAAAATATCATCACCTGAAAATAATGAGTACATCACCCTTGGTGTAGTCTATAGATCTCCAATCTCTGCTCATGTGGATGATGCTAACATAATTGTTTAAATATTTAGCAGTTTTGAAAACAACGTCATTGTCTCCGGAGATGATTGGTGAAAGGAGGTTTGTTGCAAGAGTGATGAGCACCCGGCTGCAAAATGTGTGGAGTGTGTTCAGCAAAATGATATTGTACGATTGACTTCTGAGCCCACCCACTATAGAAGTTTACAGACACTCAACGCCTTAGATTTGTTATTTACAAATGCTGATGATAATGTTTCCAATGTGGATCACTGGCCTCCTTTAGGGAAGAGCCACCATTCTGCCATTTACTTTGATGTTGAAGTCAAGAGGGAACTTGCACTTGGTCATTCAGAAAAATTTCAGCTGGATAAAGGTGACTATGATGGTATGAGAAACTATGTGAGAGGAAATAACTGGAATGACTGTCTGTCCACTGAGACATCAGTAGCCTGGACAGAACCTGGGAATTCATTCACAACGAGTTAGTTAAGTCCATGAATAGGCTCATTCCTAAAAAGACATTTAAACAAGGACTCTTCAGCAAGCTAGGCTAGACCCCAATCCCCAGTTATTATTAGATAAGATCCGTCAAAAACGTTGAGCTTTTAAAAATTACAAGAAATATCCCACCATCTAGAATTATAGATTGTATGCACGAGCTCGAAAGCAAGTAACTTGCGAGTCAAAGAAACATGTGAAGGCTAAGGAAACTAGTTTAGCCAGAGTCTAAGAGAACCCTAAGGGATTCTTCCGATATGTTGCCAGTAAGACTTTGCCAAAAGAATCTGTTGCAAATTTAATCAAGGAAGATGGTACCTTAACACAAAACAACACACAAAAAGCCAGTGTGTTAAACAGCTCTTTTGCCAGTGTTTTTACAGTGGAGAGCAACGATTAATGTTCCAGTTTTCATGCAAGAAAAATGTTCCAGGTATTTCCCATGTAGAAGTTACAGCTTTATAACTCTCCGAAATTGTATAAGAAATTACAAAATGATAATACTTGGAACCTATAATTATTTTAATGCAGAAAAATGTAAAGTACTTCATATTGGAAAATCAAACCCACAAAAGGATTATATAATGAAAATCGGGGACAAGGAAGCAAAAGTATCTAAATGTGAGGAAGAGAAAGACCTAGGTGTGACTCTTGACAAAAGTTTGTTATTGACAAACATATTGCGAATAGTATTAACAAGGCTGGCACAATGATTGCAATAATAAAAAGAACATTTACATTTATAGAAAAGGACACTTTTTTGCAATTATATAAGACACTATAGTTAGACCTGTTCTTGAATATGGCAGTACTGTATCGTATCCAATGCTAAAGAGACAATTAGAAGCTCTAGAACAGGTTCAAAGAAGAGCAACAAAGATGATCCATAATATAAAGGATTGCTCATACTAGGAAAGATTAAAATATTTACAACTTCCAACACTCAAAGCAAGAAGAATAAGAGGGGACTTGATTCAAACATGTAAGATGTTTGATGGTCTTGATGATGTTGATAAAGCATGCTTGTTTTTAAACTCCACAGACAAAGAATACAAGGAAAAGTGGAGATAAGATATTTAAACAATATTCTAGAACTAATTTGAGAAAATTCACATTTACTAACAGAGAAACCAAAATTTGGAATGACTTAACAACTAACATCAAACGTGCACCTAGTATTAATGTATTTAAGAACCTCATAGATAAACATGAATTAATAACTAAAATAAAATATGAATCTGATGGATAAATTAGACTGAACTAGTCTACGACTGGACCAACAGACATTTAAAAAAAAAAAAAAAAAATATATATATATATAATTATATATATATATATATATATATATATATATATATATATATATATATATACAGAAGGGGCGTTAAAAAGCCTAAATAGGCCAAGTTGTTCGATACAACGCCCCAAATCTTGATTCAAGGGAGGTAAGGGGTAAGAAAACTCGAACGAAACGTATTTTTCGTCCACGAAGGGTAACCAAGAAATAAAACACTGTTAGCACCAGGCTACATGACCATGGCAATTCAGTTGCGGAGGAAGTAGTCCAGTACCTGGCTATAAGTCCCGTGTACATTATGGTGTTAGGAGAATTTCTCACTTGATTTGAGTCAAGGGGCACCTAGACATGAAAAATCACGGAGGTGATCGGGCACCACCCTGGTACATTTTGCGTAATGGCCAATTCAAAATATGGCCGCCACCCGCCGCCGTGAAAATCCTAACTTTTGTGTTTTTGACAATATATACACTTGTAACACTTCTAATCCAACTGATTTTGGTGTGCTGAGTTCATTTCTGGTATCATTTTGTCTATTTGGGTCATCTTGACCTTCAAATGCCATGGTCAAGGTAATTTTCTTGTACCAACGGTCTTGACCGTAACCTGGCGATATTCTCGCAGTAACAACAGTGCTCCTATAGATAATGCTACTAATTCTGACATGCATTTTCACTGTATGATTCACTATTAAAGATATAAGTCATTCTGATCTTGAATTCACAAGTGAACGCCGTTTTCACCTATTCAACTAAAACTGTCTTTGCTGCTTTTTTACTTTTTCTGTATTGTGTGGTCAATGACACATCCCAACAGAAACAAAAAAGTTCTCAAGTATGCAACAAACATGCTCAATGTGACTGTAATGGTCTCTTTCCATCACTGATTGGAACATGGAGAATTATCTGCTTTTCCATGGCAGAAATGTGACGCAGCAAACTCCAGTAGAACAGCACCCACACTGTCGAGTGTCACACATGCCTGCGCACTTGCATATTGTGAGCAAAGTGGATGGCAAGGGCTTCATGCATTTAGTTGGCAACTGGGTGTCAAAATGTTGCTCCCACCCATGTTCTAGTGTTCTAGGTAGCCCTCATGTTGTTTGACTGGCCGCCCCAAGCAGATGGCATGCTTTGTGCACCAGAAAAGCTTCTCTGTGGATGTGGCCTCTGATGACACTGCTTGTGGGTGGGAGAGAGTCAATTCCAGCTGTATGCACTGCTGTAGATCTCCACTCTGAGCTGGTTGAACGTTTCAGCAGTTGTTGTTGATCTGACACCCACCCAGACATGTACACGGTACATTTCCGCCAGAGCTTCATCTTGCTCTGACAAGCTGTCCGTCGCTCAAAAGTTCGTCAGATGCTGTACAGGGTCAGCTGCCATAGGCGCGTTCTTCGTCCCTACCTTAGTCACACAGTCATCTCCAGTCAGTATGTGTGCTTTGATCACTGACTTGGCCAGCGGTGCTCCAAGCTAGAAACTGCTTGGTGCAGTGGAAGCATCCGCCGCTTCTCACGTGTGCCAAACTGCTGCAAGATTTCCTTCAACCCCAGTGCTTGAACTGAGGGGTGTAGTGAAGCAGTAGTGCGAAAGTGTCCATGTCGTTGGAAACTACTATAACTCTCTTGCACTGTTTGACACGAACAGCCCACTCCACATCTACTACCAGTCTGGCGTCTGCCTCTTCAATCCAGTTGTGCAGGTCTGGGATTTCTTCACCGCCAGCTCAAATCAACACAAAGAAAACAGAAACCATGAGAGTCAACAACCAACAACGAGACCCACTACGACTGCAACAGCAAGACATCACTGAAGTTGACAAGTTTGTCTACCTCGGCAGTGTAGTCAGCAAAGATGGAGGTACAGATGAGGATATCAAGAGCCGCATCAATAAAGCCAGGCACATCTTTATTACGCTACGGCCTATCTGGAATTCCTCTGCCCTCTCACTCCACAACAAGATCAGAATCTTCAATTCAAATGTAAAATCTGTCCTTCTATATGGTTCTGAAACGTGGCGAACAACAAAGACAAACACTCACAAACTCCAAACATTTATCAACAGATGTTTGCGAAACATTGTGAACATCAGATGGACAGATGTTATTGCCAATACAGAACTGTGGAACAAGACAAAGCAAGTTCCAATAAAATCAGAAATCAGAAACGGAAGTGGGGATGGATTGGCCACACCCTCAGAAAGTCCTCCATCCAACATCACAAGACAAGCCCTTGAATGGAACCCCCAGGGCAAAAGAAAAGTGGTAAGTCCAAGACAGACATGGCGAAGGAGTACCGACGCGGAAGTGAAGGTCGCCGGAATGACGTGGGCCGAACTGAAGAGGATCTCCCGAAACCGTGTCCGCTGGAAGAATGTGGTTGCGGCCCTATGTTCACCAGGGAATTCAGAGGACTAAGTCAAGTAAGTCAAGTCACCTATCATCAGAGACGACAGAGCTGGCGATGATGACAAGTTTTCCTTCAGCTCGATTGCTCACTATATCTTGAACCAGCAGCTGAAGATTCTGTTTGTTCTTCTCAGACGCCCAGAACTTGTCAAGCTGTCGAGGGATGGGTTGTGTCTACGTTCATGCCAATATTGTCAATGGGCGTCACACCAGCTCGCCTCATGGGCTGTCCTTCTTTCAGGGAAAGTTCAACGTATGAATCTAACAGCAGGTGAACGTAGTCCGACTCATGGCAGAGGCTTGTGGCTGATGTGATGACTGCAGTGACTAAAGCACCGAGGGTAGAGAATTCTGCTAGCGGCATCTGTCGCATCTTTGACATGAAGTCTACCACAACATGAGTGGAAGAAGAGACGTCTGATTCCGTTGTGTGAGGTCCAGTTCAGATTCAATTTCACCAACAAGTGTTGACTTGTTGACGTGAGCGGAAAGATCACCATCAAACAGTGGAGTAACTGGCAGCAGATCGTGTGCAAGTATCTGCTTGATGTCCATGCCATGCTCCTTTGCAATGTCCATGGTTCTCTGTGCCTCCACAACGTCCTTGAAGGCTACGTCCAAACACGCCACATTCAACCAGTGCGTCGTCTAAGCCAGAACCTCGAAGCAGTTTGCCCTGGCACCCGAGCAGAATGCGAGTCCAGTGGAAGGGTCCCAAGCAGATGAGCAGATCCTTGAACTGTTCTGTCTCATGCAGGTAAACATCTACCGCCACAGCAAACACGCCTTCATCGCACCAAACTGCTATTGATGCTTGGTTCAGCTATCTGCCACAACTTTGAAAGTTTGTGAGGCCTCTGACCCTGTACAGCATCTGACGAACTTTGGATAGACAGACAGCTTGTCAGAGCAAGATGAAGCTCTGGCAGAAATGTACCGTGTACATGTCTGGGCGGGTGTCAGACCAACAACAATTGCTGAAATGTTCAACCAGCTCAGAGTGGAGAACTACAGCAGTGCTACAGCTGGAATTGACTCTCTCCCACCCACAAGCAGTGTCATCAGAGGCCACATCCACAGAGAAGCTTTTCTGGTGCACAAGCATGCCATCTGCTTGGGGCGGCCAGTCAACGTGAAGACTACCTAGAAACCACTAGAACATGTGTGGGAGCAACATTTTGACACCCAGTTGCCAACTAAATGCATGAAGCCCTTGCCACCCACTTTGCTCACAATATGCAAGTGCGCAGGCAAGTGTGACACTCGACAGTGTGGGTGCTGTTCTACTGGAGTTTGCTGCGTCACATTCTGCCATGGAAAAGCAGATAATTCTCCATGTTCCAATCAGTGATGGAAAGAGACCATTACAGTCACATTGAGCATGTTTGTTGCATACTTGAGAACTTTTTCTATTTCTGGTGGGATTGTGTCATTGACCACACAATACAGAAAAAAGTGAAAAAGCAGCAAAGACAGTTTTAGTTGAATAGGTGAAAACGGCGTTCACTTGTGAATTCAAGATCAGAATGACTTATGTCTTTAATAGTGAATCATACAGTGAAAATGCATGTCAGAATTAGTAGCATTATCTATAGGAGCACTGTTGTTACTGCGAGAATATCGCCAGGTTACGGTCAAGACCGTCAGTATAAGAAAAATTACCTTGACCATGGCATTTGAAGGTCAAGATGACCCCAAATGGACAAAATAATACCAGAAATGAACTCAGCACACCACAGTCAGTTGGATTAGAAGTGTTACAAGTGTATAATATTGTCAAAAACACAAAAGTTAGATTTTCACGGCGGCAGGTGGCGGCCATATTTGAATCTGCCATTACGCAAAATGTACCAGGGTGGTGCCCGATCACCTCCGTGATTTTCATGTCTAGGTGCCCCTTGACTCAAATCAAGTGAGAAATTCTCCTAACACCATAATGTACACGGGACTTATAGCCAGGTACAGGACTAAAGAGTTTTGTAGCTTGATTTGTCGAACAACAACAACAAAAAAAAATCAATCAGCTTCGAAGTCATCTTTGATAGATGTGGTCAGAGTGTAACAACCTGTTGTGTTTAAACAGTAAACAAGTGGGGCAACATTTGCTCCCATAAGAAAACCTAACACAGAATAACTTTTATTCAAGACCCGCACAGCCTTTTAAACTTGAATAAAGTCAGACATATACATATACGAACAATCTAATAGTGGGGGAAGTAAACAAGCGCTGACCAAAAAATGAACTGTCTTCTTTGCAATGACTTGGCTAAAGGAGGGGGGGGGGGGGGCGGGGGGAGGGTTGAAGATGGAGAGACTGGGAACATGAAATTGAGAAGACATATTACAGATATGAAAACTCTTCACTAGCTGCATAAGGGAATCATCGCAATCCCTTTTGAACGCAGATATATTTGTATTGCCTGCTCCGAGGCCTTTCGTCCACAGGGTCGCAACTCATCGGGGAGAAACGGCTGGCTGTGTCTGCGCTCCTGGCGTGAAATAGACACACCACAGTCCATAATACTGTGGTGTTCTCACCACCAAGGGTGCAAAAAAGAATCCAATAGCACCCTCAAAGCAGCAAGTGAAGGGTAGTAAATGACACCAAACGAAAGTGTGGTGAGGAAAAAAGTTGCTGAAAAACTAAAGACATTATGCAAATAGTATAAAATGTAGGGGACAGTCTTTGAGCCTACGCTTGAGGATCCACCCAAAGATGCAAGGGAGATCAAAAGACAAACACACAGACGGACAGAAACACATACAAGTAACCTCAATTTAATTAGATTGTTCGTCTATGTATTTGTCTGACTTTATTCAAGTTTAAAAGGCTGTGCCAGTCTTGAAAAGTTATTCTGTGTTAGGTTTTCTTATGGGAGCAAACGTTACCCCACTTGTTTACTGTTTATTGTTTACTGTTCCCTGCCTCATTTCATTTGCATTTCTGTTGTGTTTAATCTGTAACTGTACTTCGAGCCTACGATTCAATGCGCATGCGCACTCCCGGAAATACTCTTTATGACTATTTCCTGTCAGCTCCAAGAGAAAACGTGCGGACCTTGAAAGAAGACAGTATCATTTCACTGTCAATTTACGTACGTAATTGGTGCTATTACTTCACAAATAGAGGAAAAATACTGAGGAGAGATTTTTGCTGAATAAATATATGAGTAACTTGTCGCAGTCGATGCTGTTTTGTTGTTTTTTTAAATGTAAAAAATCACAAGCAAGATGACATCGCATGATCGAGTACGATCAGTGCTATGAAAAAATTCATTTTACTTACGTTTTGTTGTTCAGTCACATGTACGGACTTGCTTTAATGTGAATTTTACGCAGCCTTTTGGTCAGATTCCTTGAGGAAAGGAAAAAAAATAATAGTCAAACACTTGACCGTGGTTACTAACGGAAGAAGAAGAAGATACTCTTCTATTTTCCTTCATTCCTCAGGATCAGGATCAGGATCAGGGGCGTTGTATCAAATGCAACTTAGCCTATTTAGGCTTTTTACGCCCCTTCTGTATGTATATATCCTCTTTTTTTTTTCGTAACCGTTTGGTCCAGTCATAGGCTAGCTCAGACCTATTATTCCATCATAATTCATATCTAATTTTTGTTAATAGCCAGGCCTAATTCATGTTTATCTATGAGGTTCTTAAAAACATTAATACTATGGTGCAACGTTTGATGTTAAGTGTTAGTTTATTCCAAAAGTTAGTTACTCTATTAGTAAAAGTAAATTTTCTTAAATTCGTTCTAGAATATTCTTCTGCGGAGTGCAAAAAAAGCATGCTTTATCAACATCATCAATTTCTTAAATATCTTGTATGCTTGATCAAGTCTCCTCTTATTCTTCTTGCCTTAAGTGTTGGAAGTTGCAGATATTTTAATCTTTCCTGATATGAGTAATCTTTTATATTATGAATCATCTTGGTTGCTCTTCTTTGAACTTGTTCTAGAGTTTCTGATGTCTCTTTAGCATTGGATACCATACAGTGTTGCCATATTCAAGAACAGGTCTAACTAGTGTCTTATATAATTGCAAAAAAGTGTCCTTTTCCATAAATGTAAAGGTTCTTTTTATTATTCCAATCATTCTGTTAGCCTTAAAAATTATTTAAGTTATTAATAGCCTACTATTTACAATATGATTGTCAAATAGTAAATTTTTGTCAAAAGTCACACCTAGGTCTTTCTCTTCTTCACATTTAGATAAGTACTTTTATTTCCTTGCCCCCAATTTTCATTATTTATATACTCCTTTTGTGGGTTTGTTTTACCAATATGAAGTACTTTATCATTTTTCTGCATTAAAAATATATAGGTTCCAAGTATCAGACCACTGTACTAATGTTTCAATATCCTTTTGTAATTCCTTATGCAATTTTTGGAGAGTTGTACAGTTTTGTGTCATCTGCAAAGACTTTACATGTACTCTTTAATTCTACAGGGAGATCATTTATAAACACCATAAATAATATTGGTCCCAAAATACTGCCTTGTGGTATCCCACTAATAACATCAGCACTATGAGAGAAGGAACTACCAATCCTTACCTTCTGAGTTCTTTTTGATAAAATGTCTCTAACCCAACCAACTATATTTCCTATTATTCCATAAGACTCTAATTTCTTTAAAAGTCTTTCATGTGGTACTAATCGAATGCTTTTCTAAAGTCTAAATACAAAACATCTATATTCTCTCCTTATCTCCTTTGTGAAGTCTTCCATCACTTCTAAAGTTGAGTCACACAAGACCTTTTTGCACGAAATCCATGTTGACACTCAGCATATAATTTATTTTCTGTCATATGTTTAATAATAGCCTCTCTAATAAATGATTCTAAAATGTTGCATATAATGCGTGTTAAACTCACTGGTCTATAATTTCCTGGATCTGTTCTTGTACCTTTTTTGAATACTGGAATGACTGTAGCTGTTTTCCAATCTGAAGGTACTATCATTCTTTAACAGATTTAGTAAAAGAGTATGTAAGTGGGAAGGCCATCTCCTCGTTTAGCTCTTTAGTACTCTCGATGGGATGGCATCCAGACCACATGCCTTATTTAGTTATTGGTTTAAAGATTGAAGTTTCTTTTTTATTGCATCCACTGAAATGTCTACATTTTCTAACACTATGGCCTTTTGACCTTGAAGCTGGACTTACAACCTGCTCCCTTGTGAATACACTAGAAAAAAATGTATTCAAAATATCTACCTTACCTCTATCTGTTCCACTGTGTCCCATCCTTAGTCACTAAAGGGCTCACTCCAGTATTCATCTTTGTTTTCGATTGTACATATCTCCAGAAGCTTTTGGATTTTGTTTACATTCCTTTGATAACTTCTTTTCAAATTCCTTTTTTGCTTTTCTTATTTTTTTATTACAAGTATTACGTGCTTTAATATAATTTTGATAATCTTTCCCCTGCTTTGTGACTAAGAATCTCTGATACATATTATATATTTCTTTTTTACAAATTTCATTGTCTTTACATTCATCCACTTTGGTTTCTGTTTTTTATTTTTCTTAATAATTTGTTTTGGAACATTGTTTCTATTAAAGAATTTAAAATACTTTTTCCACCCAGCATTGTTCTACACTAAGATCATTGAGTTTATTCCAGTCGATCTTCGTTCATTCTTCTTTCATTTGCATTAAATTTCCCCTCTTAAAATTATATGACTGCTTTGATTCTTCTTTCCCTTGCTCCTCTCCTAGGTACAAAGAGAACATTAAAACCTCATGATCACTTTTGCCTATAGGAGCTAAGTGCTTAATGTCTGATATCATATTTTCCATCATTAACAAACTGTACTAAATCTAGTATATTTGATTTTTGTCCCTCCCTGTGTCTTGTTGGTTTGTTTCACACCATTTGGTTCAGAAATGCATCCTGTAGGTAGTTTATGAACTTTTGACCTCTTTCTCCAGAGCCGTACCATGCCAGTCAATATCTGGGAAATTAAAATCTCCAGTAATACAAACATATTTGAATCTTTCTAATCTAATTTGTTTCAGCAACTCAAACATTTTTTCTTCATTTTCAATTGTTGAGTTTGGACTTTTGTAAATAGTTCCAATCAGTATTTTTGTCTATCCTTATTAAAAAACGGTAATCCACAATTTTCATCAAAGTCATTTCCTTTTGTAAAACTTGTATACTTTGGCATTTATAGAATCCTTCACATATACAGTTAATATACCTCTTTTGGGATTTTCATTGAAAAATAGTTCATAACCTGGCAATTGAATATTCGACAGAATTTACCCCTTTTTGGTTTTTCGCTATAGATTCTGTTACTACTATAATGTGAGGTTTATTTTCTTCAGCTAATAGAAGCAACTCATCTTTTTTGTTCAACAGTCCATCTGCATTTGTGTACAAGAACGTGTATGACAGTTCCTGCACAGACTTTCTATCTACATACCTTTTAAAACTATTCACATGTTCTTTGTTCTTGTATTTTGATTGTCATTTTCTTCTTTATCATCCTGGCCAGGCCTAGTGTTTCCACCTGTACTTTCCTCTTTTCCCACCTCTGATTCCAATGTCTTTCTCCCCTTTCTCAGTCCTTTTTCGAAGCTCTTCTCTTAGTTCTTTGTTCTTTTGTCTTTCAATTGGTGTGTATCTGGTTTATATATTATATCCTCTTTTTTTGCTCTGTCACCCCTGCATTTATTTTGTGGGCATTTCTCAATATTTCTTTTTTACCTCCTTGTTTTGGATGCTTACTCTAAGCAGTCTCGGTTTTGTTCCGATGTTGTATTTACCCAGCCTCACTGGATTCTGGACAGTCTCGTCTTTCAATTGAGACAAATCTTTCCCACCATCTTCTGTATACTCTCCCTCTCCATTTTCATTCTCTCTTCCCTGTTTTCACTCCCAACATCTGGAATATTAGTGAAAATTAGATTCAGCTCTCTTTTCTCTTTGTCAGCCTTCTGCCATAGATTTTCAGTAATCCTGCAGAGAATCGTTCATACAGATTCATGCAAGGATTAATCTTCAAAACTAAGGAAGGAGGGAGAGAAAAATGATTTGCCTTCTTTTGCCAGCAATTTCATATCACATGGACAAGAACTTCTGTTTTATTTAGTTAAGATGGTGGCAACGATTTGCTTGTGGCGTTAGATCAAAACATTGATCTATAGGCATACTAAGTCTGGAACTCTCTATTAGCATTCTCGTAGTAACTTAGTCATACTTGAGACCTGAGCAGAGATTGATGTGCTTGTGTTCGCATGCTGTGAGAGCAGTTCATCAAATCAACAGTGTATTCAAAAGGTGAAAAAAAAAGGAAAAAAAGCAAGCACAAACCAAAATTTTAGAAGCAATTTAGCAATAATGACAGACATTTGATATTACAATGTAAAAGATTGTGTGTTCTGATTTTTGTTTTTGTTTCACCCTTACAGTTCCACTTTGCTGACATAGACCATAACCTGTGTTCAACACCGACCCTGTGAGGTTGACAGGGTGAGTTACCACAATACCAGAGCCAAATATTGGCAACAACAATGGACCGGCGCAGGAGACCCATGTGGGATGAGCTCAGAGAAGAATTGATAGAGCGTGATTTTGACTCTGATTATGAATACAGGCGAAGAATGGCGGCTTATGAGTATGACAGGGCCTACAAAAGGAGATTGCGTGAGTTGGAATACTGGGATAGAATGCATGAGTGGGAAATGGCTGAGGAAAGACGCATCTCTCCTTATGAAAGAGAAGAGGTGTCATGGAAAGACGCATCCCTCCTCATGAAAGAGGTGTCATGGACAGACACATCCCTCCTTATGAAAGAGGTGCCGTGGACAGACACATCCCTCATGAAAGAGAAAAGGGTGGCACAGAAAGACACATTCCTCCTTTTGAAAGACAAGAGGATGATGAGGAAAGATGTCTACCCCCACATGGAAAAGAAGAGAATATAGAGGAAAGAGGCATTCCCCCTTAGGAAGAGGAGAGAAATATAGAGGAAAGAGCATTCCCCCTTATGGAAGAGGAGAGAATAAAGAGGAAAGAGGCATTCCCCCTTATGGAAGAGGAGAGAATATAGAGGAAAGAGGCATTCCCCTTTATGGAGGAGGAGGGGATATTGAGGAAAGAGGCATCCTCCCTTACGAATCTGGGGAGGATGTTGGCTTGCCAGAAGATTTGAATGACTATGAGTATGGTGAGTGGGAAGAAGAATATAATGAGTATGATGAGTGGGGAAGGAGAATATGGAACTTGGTACACTGAAGAAGGATGGATGAATGTTGGTGAAGAAATGAATGCAGAGACATATGAAAACATAGGGCAAGAGATTCAAGGATGTGATGCTGGTGAAATGGACATGGAGGAAGATGACGAGGATGAAGCGACGAAGGAGCAAAAGCGTGTTTTCAAGCTGAAGCGCTACACAGCCATACCGTTGAGCTACCTGGGACCCATGTTTCTTAGCAGTAAGTAGAATTATTTATATTCTATCAGTAGATGTATGTATCACCCAGCTGTGTTTGGTTTGATTGAGATGTATATATCACCCAGCTGTGTTTGGTTGATTGAGATGTGAGCTTTCCTTGGTATTATTCTGCTGCTATGAATGAAATAATACCATTTCCGTGTTTTGAATTTAGATTAGATTTGATTGCAAAATTAGATGAATTGTGCATTGTTATTTGTTTTTTCAGAGTGCATGTCATTGTTAAGATTATTAGTGTTAATTTTAATCATAATTTATAGACATTACATGCACACAGATGACACCAGGAAGCAGTGCATTTTGTCATTTGCATTCTATTAAAGATGATATCCTTATTATTTTGTATTACACAAAGCTATTCTGAGATGTGTGCAGAACATGTGATAAAAATTGAGTTGATGTAATGATGATGTGCGTACTTAGCAGTAATGATTTAGCTGCAAAGTTCCTTTTCTTCTCGTGGTGACAGCCCTGATGTGGCCCTCTGCGGTCGGCTGGGCTATAAAGCAACATTATCTTATCTTATCTCCTTTTCTTCTGTGTAAAGATATGTTTTGTCTAGCCTGTTGCTCTAGCAAAATGAGAAGTAAAGAGAAGTAAAGAACAGCCTTTAGAAAATAGAGTAGGTGTAGGATAAGATGAAATAGTTATAAATGTTGCATGTACTTGGGCTATAAAATCAAGGTTTGATCATCATGTCATTGGAGTACTTGATAACTCTTTCCACGCCACCTTCTTGTTAGGATTGTCACTATGTTTTTGCAGCGTGTGCAGTCAAGAGCTTTAGTTTAAATAATTGCATTTGCAGCCTTATCATCCGGGCCATTCTCTATCTTCTTCAGTGAAGGGGACATAGTTTTGGACCTTCTCTGTGTTTCCTCAGCTTAGTTCAACAAAGAGGGATTATTTTTACAGAAGCATAGCTTCTGGTGTTGAAAAGGTTCAGATTCTAGGCTTGAGTTCATAAATTTTGTCAGTATGTACTGTCCATTAGCATATCCATGTCAGGAGTTAAAGAGTTAAGTGATGCGAGCATTGTTCCCTTATTTAAAAAGGGTGACAAAACAAAAGCAGAGAACTATAGACCTGTATCTCTTACATCCATATCAGCTAAATACTTGAACACATAATATATAGTAGCATAATGGACCATTTTGACAAATTGATTTCTTAAATAACGCCCAGCATGGTTTTAGACAGCGAAGGAGTTGTGAGACTCAACTTATAAACAACTCTCAATGATTTTAGTAACTGTCTTAACAACAGACAGCAAATAGATGCAATTTTATTAGATTTTTCTAAAGCCTTTGATAAGGTTGACCATGAGGGCCTGCTGCTTAAATTAGAACACATTGGCATTGGCGGTTCTTTGCTAAAATGGGCTAGATCATTCCTCGTTGGGAGAACGCAGAAAGTTGTTGTGGAAGGGTCGTCATCCCATTGTAAACCAGTCTGTCAGTGTACCACAGGGAACTGTTCTGGGGCCCTTGTTTTTCTTAATTTATATAAATGACATAAGTAGAAATCTCTCTCCTGGAACTACTATAAGGCTTTTGCAGATGACAGTTTAGTATAGAACAATCAGAAGCAAGAATGATACACGCATTCTACAAGAAGATCTAAACGTTTTTACAAGAGTGGGAAAGAACTTGGAAAATGGAATTTCACCCTCAAAAGTGCCAAGTGTTGCGTATATGTAACAAACGCTCACTAAATTAGATCAGATTATTCTATCCATAATACTATTCTTAAAGAAACTAATGCTGCAAAATATTTAGGCATGATTATAGATAGTCGTCTCAAATGGAAAGAACATTACAATTTAGTTATGTAAGAAAGCAAATAACATCTTAGCTTTCTTACACAGGAATACAATGACTGCCCCCAAAAGGTTAAAGACGACTGCTACAAAACACTGGTTAGACCAGTACTGGAATATGGTTGCTCAGTTGGGATCCTTACCATCTAAAGGACATTGATAACCTTGAAAAGATTCAGAAGAGAGCAGCACGGTTCGTAACTGGGAACCACATCAGAGAAAAGGGGAATACTAGGAAGAACATGAGGAAATTAGAATGGAAACCCTTAGAAGAGAGAAGAGCTTTATTAAACTTAACACCTTTTTCAAAGGCAGAGCTAAAGTAATTGGTATTCCAATGGAACAACTAGTATTGAATAAAAGTAGCACCAGGAGTGGCGTCAATGTTATACTAATACCTGCATCAAATATTGACAGCCACTTACATTCTTTTTATCCCAGTTCTGTACGGCTGTGGAACTCACTGCCGGGTGCCATCAAGATTGCACAAATGCAATCTCATTCAAAAAACAAATTGATTCGACAGTTCTGAGATCTGCATATTGACGATTTTCTATTTTACTTCCTGATATTTTACTATTACCTGGGCCTGAATTTGGCCATGCTTTTATCTTCTTGAATATCGAGTGCGACCCCTTGTTGCAAAATTTGCCCAGGGGCCAACAGTCTGATTCGCACTGTTTAATGGTATTTATTTACTTTTTAACATGCGCGTGGTGACCTACTCGTTTTTGGTGAACCGGTGTTTAGGAAGAAGAAAAAGAAAAAAACAATTACAAGAGTTCAGGAAACAGTCTGACATATAATCACTGTATTTGTCTGTTATATTGATGACAGCCAAGAGTAAACACAAGTTATGGTCAAAAACCATTGGGCAGTATTTAGCATATTTATCGTAGAAGGATCTTGTCCCTGTGTGGACATGAACAAGAAGAGTTGTTAGTGCGATTTCTGGAGAACATTATAATTCTGTAAATGAAGTCTTTATGCAGCGAACAAAAACTCAGATCTACTGCTGCAGCAAGCCAGCAGATTTTATCAATACTCCATGAGATCAGAGACCTACAGCCCTTGAACACCTTCCCCAAGAGTCCTGGACTCATGCTATACTGACGGCTCTGCAGCAGATGCCATTCGAAATGGAGGGGCAGGAGGTCTGTCCCCAATATCCAGGAGGTTTGAGAAGAAAGATCTGCCTCGCTACCGGCCTGTACTCCACAAATTACAGGGCTGAAGCAGAACCCTGAAAACAGCAGCAGCCCACATCGAGGTCAGCCGCTATCCCAGCCACAACGTTGTATTCCTGACCGACGCCCTGTCCATCTTGCAGGCCCTTTTAGCCCAAACAGAGATCCAGAGCTCAACGATCTGTCCTCATCTCTCGCCTCCCTCTGCACAAGTCACACAGTCACCCTGCAGTGGTTTCCCCTCCCACTGCAACGTGCTTGGCAATGAGACGGCGACTCCCTGGCAAAGGAAGGCACTACGAAGGAGCAATGAACAGATCTACCAGCTACCCTGAATCCAGGACCATCATTAAGGTCAAGCTGCAGAACAAGTGGAAGCTGCAGCATCCACGCCACAACAGAGCAGACCCGTACTACCTGCTGACGTCGGGGAGGCAGGTAGTCATTTTCAGGCTCAGGAAGGCCACAACTGCCTGAAACACCACCTATTCATTAAACTCCGCATCGGCAACACAGAGCAGTGCCCCTGCAGAATAGGCAGCCAACAACAGAACATCTGCTGCAGTCCTGGGCCCCCCACCAAGCATTCTGAGAGAAAAACCCGGCCCCCCCAATGCCAGTGGCCCGGAAGCTCTACGGAGGACTGGGGGACCTGCGACGTACTGCCACCTTTGTCGAGGAGACGGGGGAATCCATCTGAAGAAATGATGAACAAAACAACAAGACCTACAGTTTCTCAGGTCTTTTATACCAATGGTAAATAGGCCAAATTCAAAGGAACGGAAAACAAATGAAGGTAACAGAGTCTGTTTTGACATGGTTGATTACTAACTTTTGTGTGGTTTTTCACCAGTTCTGTAGAGTCTGGTCATTGCTGTATTTTTTTGCAGGTTTTAATGAATTCAGGGTGGAGGTTTCCCCCATTTCCCACATGGACGTATGGAACACTAGCTTCTCCAGCGTCACCTCCAACGCCACCAGTCTCAGGCTTGTCTTGCGGTCTTGGGAAAAGGGACAGAATGTCAACAGGTACTCGCTGAATTCTTAGCTGTGAATAATTGATACATAGACCTAGGGGGGATAAATTGCTTGCTTGGGGTAGCATTTTGGCCGATGAAAATAGGATCCATAGGTGGTCTGTGAAGATTAAAGAGAAAGATTACACTGGTCAGTGTTACATGGCACTGTCCTGTGTCGTGTATCATTATTATTTTTATAATCATCCTGAGGTTATAATACCATTATTTTTCATTTTTTTTGTTTTTTTTAATCTAATCCACAGGTACCCTTTCCCTTTCGACCTCTTCCCTCTTTTCCTTCCATAGCATAATGCTAGTGTTTTACCCATGCCTCAGTTTGCACCAAGATCGAAGAGAAAAGTGGCTATTTGTCCTTCATTTCAATTGTTTTGAACTATGTTTGCTGTGAGGAAGACCCAATCGCTCAAATCGCAAAGTGTTTATTTTGTAATTTGTTTATTTCTTCATGTGGCTGCTCGGTATTCCATTTCTTGCTTTTACTGTCTCCAGAATTAGAAAACCAATTGTTGAGAGGCCCACACAGTTGACAGCAACGAGTATTTCAAAGCTGTTTACCAGACAAACCTTTACCAGGCGTTACTTTTGACAACAACTCGACCTAATCATGTGGGTTGCCCTGACCCATACAGTGTACACAGGTTTTACTGTGTTTGACCCTCTTCAGATGAAGTGAATCCTACAAGACCCATTATTGTCAAAGAGCGCTCAAGGGTGTATAAGTATACCAATTGTGCGGGTCAGCCACAGTTGTGGGGGGGCACTTTGTTAGTATTCTTTTAGCAGATTTGTTATGGTTCATCATATTGATAGTGTTTTGTATTTGTTTTCAGTTCTTTGATACTGATGGCTAAGGACACTAAGGTAAGAAACCTCTTGAGAGGAGTCATCACACAGAACTTCAAGGCTGAATCTTTTTCCGTCAAAGTGGAACAGCGTGAAGCTGAGAGTGAGGTGAAGGAAGAGGACGAACTCAAGACCTTCCCCAAGGTCATCCACAAAGGTGTGTACAACGGGCTTTTGAATGTAGCAGGTTTGTGAAATTTGTGTATATGTATTTGCCTGTGCATGTATGCATATATGCATAGGACTGTAGCAGTACTCTCTCTCTCTCTCTCTCTCTCTCTCTCTCTCTCTCTCTCTCTCTTCTCTCTCTTTTCAATATATCTGATGATCTTGTGATTACTGTCGGATGGTCCTAGATTATCTCTTGCTTTGATTTAGTATGATTTAGTATTGATGTGTTTTGTCTGTAATGCATTAAGTTAGAATATTTTGACTGCAGATGGAATGCTGTAGTGCAATTTCTTTTTGGCTCCTTTCTTTCTTTCATGTATGTGCATGTTATATTTTTGTGTGCCCTTTGCAAGAACACTGTGAATCCCCCCCCCCCCCCCCCCCCCACCACCCCCCCTCCCTTGGCATGAAGGCCAGTTAGGCTATTGACAGTATTGTCACTAAAAACTGTCAATTGTCTCTCTCCCTCTCTCTCTCTCTCTCTCTCTCTCTCTCTCTCTCTCTCTCTCTCTCTCTCTCTCTTCTCTCTCCATTTCTCTTTCTCACCTTACCTCTCTTTCTCTTGCACTTTTGCAGTGTATTTTTGTACTGTTTGTTTATTTTTTTTTAACTTTTTTTTTGGTTGCAGCTTCTTTCACAGTAAAGAACAGATCCCTTCGTACACACACAAATCTTGTCACCACAACAAATGGTAAGTCATTTTTGCGTTCATTTGATATTTGAAATTCATTCCGTCCGTTGTACTTGTGGTGAGACTCCATTTATCATTGTTTTACGGCATTATGATAAGGCAAATTAACATCAGTCACAAGATGGTCATACCTGGATTAAGGTTCACAGGGCTTCCACTTTTCCGTAAATTCACAGATTTCAGAGAAATGCGAAAATAGGAATCTGTACAAGAATTCTGTGGAAAAACAAAATTTAGGGGTCGAGGTGTGAGACGTGGCAATGGAATCTGAAGAGTGCTGGTCTCTTCCGAATGCTAGCAGGCAACACTGATATCGTGTGTAAAATTCTTTGCGAGAGTACGTATTAATATTTGCCATTTTATCTACCCGGTTGATGAAAACTGATGTCACATTTTGATGTCATGCATGGAAGGCACCTAACTATCCAGTGATTTGTATGAGGTTGCACCATTTTGAATGAAAGATGGTGTGCTTTGTTTTTCGTGTGGACGAAGTGAAGGTGAAGATGGATGGAAGCAGAGCTGCCAAGTGGTTCGCTTTTGGTGTAGCATGCTACGATTTTGTTGACAATGCTAGACTGTTAGTTTTTTGTGTCGGAATGCTATGCAAACACTACAAATGGAAAAAAATTTAATCTCAGACTTTGTGGCTGCTTCAACAGAACCAAGACAAATGTAGATCTTTAAACTATAAATCCATTTCATCAAAAAATGGTCAAGTTTAGTAAGTAGAGGAAGGGAAAGAAGGAAAAACACAAGAAGTTCACAGTTTTGCCACCATATTGAAAAGTTTTGTTTTCAGACATTTTTCATAGCCAAGTCAGAACCATGCGACATCTATCAAGATTTCAGTCTTAGTCTACAGTCAGGTTGTGTGCGAAGCGAAATGCACCTGGAGGTGCTGGCGAGTCTGATTTGTCAGATGCTAAGGACACCATAGAAGCGATTTCAGTGTAGAAATCAGCGTTAAAAAAAAAGGATTCCCTACTACAGCTTTGGTTTTGTATACAACTGCTGCGCTTGGAATGCCATACTGAACAATGTCAAAATGCCACACTTTGAGCTGTTAAGGCAGCTCTGGGAAAGGAAGGGGTCTGCCGTCCGGAAGGGACCTGCTGTCCGGACCCCCAAGAACTTCAGGGATTTTTGCATTGCCACTGTGGGAGCCCTGGTTGTATTTTCAAGTTCTAGTGGATTGCCTTCCACTCTTGACATTTAGATCAGACCTCAGTTGAATCCATTTATAGCCCAGCCAACCACAAAAGGCCGTATCAGATCTGTTACCTTGTCTCAGTTACCCTGTACACAATTGTTGAAGAAATTAAAACAAACAAACAAACCTTGAAGAGGTCGGAGGGGAAAGGGTACCTGTAGATTAGATTTAAAAAAAAAAAAAGAAAAATGAAAAATAATGATATTATAATCGCAGAATAATTATAAGAATAATAATGATACACAGCACAGGACAGCGCCGTTTAACATTGACCAGTGTAACCTTTCTCTTTAATCTTCACAGACCCACCTATAGAAGAACCTCAGAGATTTACTGAATTAGGAATAACCAGTTGCACAGCCACATGAGGCAATTGTTGTCCTTTATTTTCCCCAACTGTACTGAAGTGTGTATGTGCCTTAAGTTGTGTTGAGTTTGCATCATGGTTGAGCGAACAAGTTTTCACTTAACCTAGCTGATTTTACTCTCTTCCTTTCCAGTCAGAAAAGTGTGCACACCCCCAATATTAAGCAGGATGTGATTAAAGCATGGATATAGTTTCAACAATTGACGGTCTGTAGAAAGTGAAACATCTTTCTTAGTTTTGATTTGCTGAGGGTTTCAAATGGTTATCAGAGGGACATCTGGATTTCTGCTTTCACAGAAACACAAATACACTAAGTACGAGAAAGGAGGATGTGTGGTTTCTACACACTTGCAGAAATGAAATGAGTATAGTGTGCTTAAACGTGCATCTTTCCATCTGGAAGTGTCTGGGAATGGAAGAGGACTGTTTTGTAGGTAATGTACTAACTACAGGCTGCAAAATGAATCCAGTAGTTTTACTTGCAAGTTTGGCTAGTTAGTCTGTCTCTCTCTCCTCCCTTCCTCCCTCCCCATCTCTCTCTCTCTCTCTCTCTCTCTCTCTTCTCTCTCTCTCTCTCTCTCTCTCTCTCTCTCTCTCTCTGTCTGTCTGTCTGTCAGTCTGTCTTTCCCCCTGTCACTCTCTCTCATACTAAGAAAAATATACTGTCAAAAGATGATGCTCACCAAGTATGCAGTCATCACAAATAAATGCCAAGTTTTGACTTGGTATTTGTACGTCGTGACTACATATTTTATTGCCTTTATAACTTAGCTTTCACTTTGCTAGCACCCCTACCCCCCACCCCCACTGTCCCAAACTCTTTTTCTTTTATGATGATTAAATTACTTGCTTGATCTGTGTTCACCAAACAGGTTAGAGTCTTGAGCTTCTCTTTTTTTCTTTAATGCTGTTTTACAAATCGGAAATGGAAGCAATGTGAATGTGGCACTGTAGTGTGAGTGATTACATCTCAGCCTGGACCTTGAACAAGGGAAAGTGGAGTGACAAATTAGAACAATAATCTTGTCAGTATCAGCCTCTTATTAGAGGTAAAGTATTTACTAATCACTGGTGTTGTTTGTTGGAAAGATTCAAATCCTTTTTTTTGTTGTTCGTTTTTGTTGGTAATGTTTGTTAACTCACTAGAGTATGCTTGAAAGCACGACATGAAATGTTTGATGTGATGATAGTGTGACAGAAGGGCACTGGGAAAAAAAGTGCTTGGCGTGACAAACTCTCAGAGAAATTAATTTGATTTAGGGATTTGCTGTCATTACAGTGGTATATTCAGATTTGTATAACACGCTGACCAATGAGTGACATCAAATCTAAACTCGGTGTCTCTCATTTGAAACTAAGCAATCATTGTTAAGTTTCAGTAGGCATGCACAGTTTTTAGTTTGAGATGCTACAGTAGAACAACACACACTGGCATGCATGCACATGTAAACACTCCTGTACATGCATGCCTATGCGCACAAAATCACACACACACACACACACACACACACACACACACACACACACACACACACACACACACACACTAACTACAGGCACACAGGCATGCGCATGGACATGCACACACGTGTGTTCGTGCGCACACATGCATACACACACACACACACACCACACACACACACACTGACACACACACACTCGCACACACAGTCAGTTTCAGTAGAAAGCGCTGACGACAACTGTTTCTAGAAAGGATGTAATGATGTTGTCCTAAGGGTGCAGAAGGGCCAGCAGGAGTCACGTTTTGTCCTGAAACGGTGTATTCTGCTAACCAGTGTCTTGACGGTGCTTTTTGTCCATCATATTGTTATTTTAGATGTTCCATTTGAGATCTGTTTCAACACTCGCTTTCATTATTTAATATTTACAATCTTGGAGTTGAAAAATGAATGCTTTGAATACCCTTAAGAGAGAGAGTCTGATTGAATTCCAGAAAACTCTGAAGAAAACCAGAGTGCACTTAACTTGCTCAACATACCAAGAAACGTCGACTGGACGTTTCTGCGGATCTTATTCCCTTTAGCGTGAGTTGCCAGGTGATAGAAGGGGAAACCAGGTGAGTCTCACCTGTTGAAAGGTAAAGAGGTATTTGGTTAAGGATATACCTTGCCAGGGTTTCACATCAGACAAAGTGAAAGGGTTTTCAAACCCTTCCACCCTTCCATTTCAGGGGTTGTCAACCCCCCAGGCAAGAAACAGTTGGGGGGAGTTCATACCAAAAAGTAAAGCCGTGTGTCTTATTTGAAGAATCAGGCAGTATTTTATTGTTAATTGAAGTGCATCAGTAAGCTTGATGTCGTCATAAGGATGGCACTGACTGCTGTGGATTGGACCTTTCTTGAGACAGAAAGGTTGGGAGTACTCATTTTATCTTATCCAGGCTAAGTAACAGCCTTACCTTCATCCGGATTCCATTGAGAGATTCTCAGTACGATAGTTACAGTCTATAGCATGTTCACAGCCTTTTCATTATGTGCTCAGACCCGTTAAGCCTTGTGTGTGTGGCTTCCGGTTTCAAGGTGTGATATGCCCCCAATCATTCATGATGTGAAACCCTGGTTGCGTTTCAAATTCAGAAACCATGATCAGCTCAAAGTAATTTGGCGTCTCCTCACTGTATCTGATGTCAGCTATATTTATGTTATCAATACATCCACAGTCTCATTCAGCTGTAGGTAAATGTAAGTTATATTAGCGGGCTGAAAATTGTTCTCAAGTCCTTAAGACATTACATATATTATAGAGGGGACAGTCATTGTGAACTCCTTTTTTTTGCTTGGGGTTTTCCATCCATGGGTGCTTTTTGCAATAAAGCAAATTTGTCGGTTGTAATTAGTATGCTTGAAACTGAAATTTGAGTTGTTCTCTGCAATGCTCGTTTATTGACCACTAACTGCTGCACATTGTATATTGTGCGTCAAAATCACACAAATACCAAAGCTGCTACTAAAGCAAAAGCCCTATAAAAGTTTTTTTTTTAAATGTTGGGTTGTACTTTTGGCATAACAAGTTTTGAAAAAGAATATTTGAGTAAAACAGTCTGTATGAAACTGCTTACTGCTGGATTTTCAACAAAAGAGGGTCAGATATCAGCAAACTGTGCCAAGATCACACATCTTACATGCAGCAGATTTGGAAAAAGAAATCCTTCCCAATGGTCTTTGGCATTATCTGTGCATCAGGATTTGGAGCATGAGAAGGATGCATTTCTCATTATCATCAAGCTTTAATATTGCAAAAGTCTTTTCTCAGGCAGTCAGTTTTCCTCCAACTCTTCATGATACATGGCTATGAACTCTTGGTTAAGATCATAATCATAATTGACTAGAAAAAAATAAGTTCTAGGAAGATCATAATCATACTCAGCTAGAAAAAAAAAGTTCTAGTGGCTCATCCTGTATTGATCTGCAGTTTTCTTTCCACCAGCCATCTCCATTCTGTCTACAGTTGAACCTCCATTATTGACCCTTTTGTACATTGACCCCTCCTCACATGATCGGAAATTGTGTGTCTGATGATTTTTCACACACTCTGATATACGCTGACTCCATCTTCACAATGATCGCAGATTCTCTGTTTTTCAGACACTGTGGATGTGATACAACTCCCTCCTCACAGTGACCAGAGACACTGGCCCATCACTGCACACACACTGGACCAAAGACACTGTGACCCATCACTGCACACACACTGGACCAGAGACACTGACCCATCACTGCACACACACTGGACCAGAGACACTGTGACCCATCACTGCACACACACTGGACCAGAGACACTGTGACCCATCACTGCACACACACTGGACCAGAGACACTGTGACCCATCACTGCACACACACTGGACCAGAGACACTGTGACCCATCACTGCACACACACTGGACCAGAGACACTGTGACCCATCACTGCACACACACTGGACCAGAGACACTGTGACCCATCACTGCACACACACTGGACCAGTGATGTGGCCCTTTGCGGTCGGCTGGGCTATAAGCAACATTATCTTATCTTACCTGTGACCCATCACTGCACACACACTGGACCAGAGACACTGACCCGTCACTGCACACACACTGGACCAGAGACACTGACCCATCACTGCACACACACTGGACCAGAGACACTGACCCATCACTGCACACACACTGGACCAGAGATTCTGTGACCCATCACTGCACACACACTGGACCAGAGACTGTGACCCATCACTGCACACACACTGGACCAGAGACACTGTGACCCATCACTGCACACACACTGGACCAGAGACACTGTGACCCATCACTGGCACACACTGTGATAAACATTTACTCCCCTCTCACAATGAATAGACATTCAATGACTGATCATTCCTGACACTTTGTGGAACATTTAATTCCTTCTCAAGATGACCAGAAATTCAGTGACTTACCATTTTTCGCAAACTGTAATGCACATTGACTCCCTCCTCCATGCTTGAGAGGAGATTCTGTGACTGATCATTTCTCATACAATGTAATATAGGTTGATTTCCTCCTCACAAGCAGAAATTCTGTTACTGATTATTTCACACAAACTGTGATATAGGTTGACTCCCTCGTCACAATAAGCAGAAATTCTGCGACTGATCATTTCTCACACATGATATAGATTGACTCCTTCTCACAATAAGCAGAAATTCTGTGACTGATCATTTCTCACACACTATGAAAGAGGTTGACTCCCCTCTCACAAGTAGAAATTGTGTGTAACTGAATATTTCTTACACACTGTGATATAGGGTTGACTCCATCCTCACAGAAAACAGAAATTCTGTGACTTACCATTTCTCACACTTTGTGATATCCGTTGACTCCCTTCTCAAGATTAGCAGAGATTTCATGACTTCTAATTTGTCACTCACTGTGGTGTACATATATAATTATTTTAACTCTGTCCTTACAACGATGAAAAATTCCATGACTGATGATTTCTCGCACTTTATGATATATATTGACTCTCTCCTTACAATGACCAGCAACATGATGATTTCTCGCACTTTATGATATATTATATTGACTCTCTCCTTACAATGACCAGAACATGATGATTTCTCGCACTTTATGATGATATTGACTCTCTCCTTACAAGACCAGGAACATGATGATTTCTCGCACTTTATGATATATATTGACTCTCTCCTTACAATGACCAGCAACATGATGATTTCTCGCACTTTATGATATATATTGACTCTCTCCTTACAATGACCAGCAACATGATGATTTCTCGCACTTTATGATATATATTGACTCTCTCCTTACAATGACCAGCAACATGACGATTTCTCGCACTTTATGATAATATTGACTCTCTCCTTACAATGACCAGAAAGTCTGTTGCTGATGATTTCCCACACACTTTGATATCTTTTTTTTTTTAAATTTCTGCAGAGCAGCCCCTTCCTATTCTGACAAAGACCAATCTACCCCAACTTTATACAACTTTTTTTTTCTGTTGAATATATGGTTGAAAAGTTATCAGTATTTCTTTACTTATTTGAACACTCCTTCACTTCCAGCCATGTTTGATTCTCTGTTGCAGATGCTCTCATGAGACAAAAAAAAAGATCTATTGTAGCAAATGTGAGGAGTGGTTTGAATGGGAATTTGACTGTCTTTCCATGCACCAACATCATTGATACCAGAAAAAAAAAAGTTCTGGTCTGTCCCCTGTAACTACCCTCTCTACAAAGACCTATTTTACCAGCTGCTGTGTCGAGGTGGTTAGCATGTGGAATCTCGGCTGGGAGGTCAAGGGTTCTATTCCCATCAGAGTTTGCTATGGGCTCAGTTGGGAAGAGTAGGACCACACAGTTGAGTTTTATCCACTTGGTGGATGCATCTCTGAGAGTGTTGCTCAAATTCCTAACCAACACTGCAGGTGTCTATCTTTTGGGCCTGGTTGACAGTTAGATTTTGAAAATAAGTGTTGAATACAGCCCTGTCATGTAGTCTCCAACCAGAATGCAAATCCATTGCATCATCTTCATTATCCTCACCCTCAATAATCTCCATAAAAAGGAAAAAAAGGTTTAAATTGTGTGGCCCTTCGTGCCCTGCTGTCATGGTGATCTCAGTTTTGATTGCCTCTCCATGTTTATCACTCTATGACCTTGCTTTTTTATTCTGTCTGGGTTGCCAGTATTATCAAATTCATAGGAACTGTTGTTGGACGACATGGTAGCGCCCTCTGGAGGGAGGCTCACTCATGCTGGTTTCACAATAAACCAATCATTGTCATCAGTAGGGGGCTAAGTAGGTGGTGTCCAGCCAATGTTGGATCAGAACAGGCACCACTGAACACCACCGAAGTGACTCGGCAGCAGTGCAGTGTCTTCTCTGGTGGGGTGCCTCATGACTTTGACTACACCTTGTGGATGGCCAGTGCTGGGGCTGTGGTGGATCAGGTCGGACTGTGGCTGTGGACGAGGAGTCAGAATGAGTGGTGTGGGTGCAATGCCACAAACATGGCACAGAAGATGGGACAGCAAAAAAAGAAAAAAAGATTTTTTTTTTTCATGTTTTCAAGGCATTCTTCAGAGGTTTTCTCTCCACCTCTTTATTCAGTGTTAGGGAATTTCTCCTCCCTGAGGCGGTCATGTTCAGGGGATGGTCACAGTCACAGGCAGGTTATAAGGAGTGTCCTTAGGCTAAATTATGTTGAGGAGCAGTAGGCCTCATGCCGGACTGATACCTCCCAGTAGATGCCAGCACTCGGACAGAATGGAGCAGGATGTGGGATTGACATTTTTGAAAACACCTCAGAAAGGATGAAGTAATAAATTGTTTGAAAAAAAAAATCATCTGTTTTCAGGTCAGCGTTGTTGCAGATGAAAAGTGCCAAAATGGCTCTTCTGTATTTGGCCAGCATCACAGGTTTACAGATCAATGACCAACCTATTGAGATGAAAACTGATGTACCTCAGCAAGGTGGGCTTTTTCTTGTTCAATAGTTAAAAGCTCTTTCATTATCATGTTTCTTCTAGCTGTGATTTGGTAGAGGATTTTGCGTATGTGCGTTTATATTGTTCAGTTCGTATGTGCGTGTGCATGTGTGTGTGTGTGTGTAGTATACTCTGATTCCAACCACTAATGTCTCAGCACTGTGTTGCACCATGTTTCAACTTGAGCTAGCAGGTCTCAGCACTGTGTTGCACCATGTGTCAATTTGAGCTAGGCAGGCTTTTTTGGTCTCGGTTTAAGTGCCATACAGTAGCTGTACTGTCATGCCACGTGTTCTGGCTCTCTCATATACAACTACCCCCAGGCTGTCCTGTTGCTGCGCCAGCTTCTCAGTTCACGTGGAGCAGTCCTGAGTCATCATGAGTTGTTGTTGTACCTGACTAAAAGACTCCAGGGATCATTTGAACAGCCGAAGTACTTGAACACTATTGTACAAATGCATAAGCTATGGATGAGAACATTATGTGTGTGACCGTTTTTGATTACCACACCACATGGGCAGCCACATTCCTACTTTTAGGGATTTTGGAGACTGTTGTGCTAGTAGTCGTGACTGAAGACAATCCCGCATAACTATGCAGAGCATAACAACATTCTGATGTAGCCTTGGTGTTCTAGCCTATGTCAGTTGGTCTGACACAGCCTTGAGCCATGAGTCAGATCCCTAGAGGAGGGGCTGCTCTGCTGCCGAGTCACATCAAAGGGTTCAGTGGTGCCGGTTCAGATCCAGTGTACACAGGACCCCATTCACCAAACTCCCTGCTGATGGCAAGAATTGCTTTGTCACTGACTGAGCCAGCTTGAGTGGGCACTCCCTCTGTATTTTTATCACAGAAACGTTTTTTTTCACAAGTGAGAGCTGATGTATTGTTGGTGAAGCTGATCCAAGACCAGTAGAATTGCACAAAGGTCATGAATGGCAAAAATGGCAACAGATTTTCAGTAAAACTCTTCACAGTTTTGGGGGGACTTTCGTAGATGATGGTCAATTCACAGTTTACTTGGGTGATCTGAATGATGATGTCAACAGACTTTCTAATTTTGGGGTGAGGAAAGTGATGAACTGGTCACCATATGCAACTTAATATTTGACGATCATTGAAGGAATTCCTGTTGCTTTAAAGCATCACTTTAACGATGAAGTTCCATGATTTATTCTGTGACTTGCATGACTATTGATTGCCTCATGGAAACTGCAACTTGTTGCTTGAAGGTTGGATATATTGAACGTGGGATTTTGAAGAAATAGGTTTTGTTTTCCAAATTGTCGTTTTAACTCATTTTTCTTTCATTTACTCACCAGAAAAAAAGCAAATTTTACCTCTGTATTTTTGTTCATGGCTCATAACTGCTGACTTGATGTGGAACTCTTTTTTTTTGTTTTTTTATTTTTGTATTTTTTCTTTAGCACTTTAGACAGATTCTTTAAATCAGACCCTGAGAGCATTTTCTTTCACAGTAGCGCTTGGCTTTGTATTGTTTTTATACTTTCAGCTGGCTATCTAAATGTTTCATTTTGCTTTCCAGTTCTTGATTTGCAGTGTAATATGCAAAATCTAAAGTTTGTTTGATATAAATGCACTAAAGTCTAAGTGAACATCACATGTGTTGTAGAGGCAGTTCAGTTGTTACGTGAAACTGAAGATGATTCAGCCAAGACCAGCCGGTCAAGAAGAGGAAGAAACTGTCACCATCAGACATTCGCAGAAACTTGAAAAAGAAGCAAGAGTATGCAGAGCGCCTGGCCAAGATCGCTAGACTGCCCCCTGTGCCGCTCTTCCCAGGGACGACCAATCTGCTGGTATGTCTTTCTCTGGGCCTGGCAACACACCAGGGCAGTCTGCCACTGCCGTCTCCAGGGGTGCAGCCCACAGAGGGGCTTCAGGAACTGAACCGACCGAAAGAGCTCCAGGTGCAAGTCAGGCTGCTGGAGAGGACGGTTCCAAGGACTTCTCTGTTGTCCCAATTCCTCAGGCAAGTAGGCATAGCCGAAAGATGATGATGAGACTTCGGTTTCATTTCCAGTATTCCAGCAGGTGGGCTAAGCTAAAAATTTGATGACAGTGGTTAGAGTTGTTGGTTTGATGTATCTTTCATTTCCCCAGGCAATTATGCCTAGCTGACTAACTATACTTAGCCGTGAAGCAAACTGTATTTCGTTGAATAACAGTGTCAAAGACTTATTGTTCGTCCCAGTTACAGAGGGCAGCCAGTCTGTTAGCTGAACAGCAGTTTTGAAGGCTTAACTTTTGTCTTGATTACATAGGATAGTATGTTTACTTGAATTTACAGTTTTGATTTGTCTTTTTCTCCCAGCTGTACAGGCCAGTGTGCTTAGTTGAATTGACAATATTCAAGACTTGCCTTTTGTCCCAGATTCTCAGGTCATTGTGCTTAGTTGAACTGACAATATTCAAGACGTGCCTTTTGTCCCAGATTATCAGGTCATTGTGCTTAGTTGAATTGACAATATTCAAGACTTGCCTTTTGTCCCAGATTCTCAGGTCATTGTGCTTAGTTGAACTGACAATATTCAAGACGTGCCTTTTGTCCCAGATTCTCAGGTCATTGTGCTTAGTTGAATTTATACCGTTCAAGACTTATCATTCATCCCAGTTACTCAGACCAGTATAATATAATATATAATATACCAGTTGAATATAAAGATTTAGTTTTTAAATGTGTTGCCCTTTTTTCTCATGATTGTATGTGTTCACACTGAATTGATGTAGATAGGGATCTGTCTTTGCCATTATACAGATTCTTGAGGGCCCCTACCCTGCAGCTTCCAACTACTATGCGCCAGGCACCCCAAGTGCTCCAGGAACCAGTCAGAAGATCCGAACACAGGGCTACTTTCGAAGAAGGGGATCGCGGGTTGCTGTCCATCAGGCTCACATCTGGGGAGGGAACTTGGAACTAGCCGGAAAGGCCCTGGCTCGCTCGCTGATCCCTGAAGATAAAAGACCAGCAAACATTATGGCGCCTCCACAGGTAAAGCACCGTATATTGCTCCAGTTGTTTAGATCAAAGTCTGTGTGTTGCTAGACATAGGGAACTGTTCATCTGTGGTGAGAGGGAAATAAAATAGGAATCAGCTTTTACAATTAGGTTTTAGGGATGGCAAGGGATCCAAGATGGATTTGGATTGACAGTTCGTATTGTTTTAGGAAAGCTGATGCATTGTAATTTCAAATCTGGTACTGAATTGAAAAATACTGGTCATTGTAAACGAAAGGAATATTAACATACCTTGGACACAAGGCAAATTGATTGCAGATGCGAATCACTTGCTGTCCTGCCTATGTATCAAAATTTTGACTTGTTGCCCTGTTCAAAATTTTGATTATGATTGGCAATAAACTATATTTTGCATACATTACAATGCTACGAAGATTCATGAGTGTAGTGTACAGGTCAGGTGTAATCAGTGTATATATTTCAATATTTGAAATATTAGTTTTTTAAATAAGTGTTTAGGATTAAAAAAAAAACATTCTTTTTCTTTCCCCTAGATATGCTGTTAAAGAAACAGTACATTGTCAAGCATCCAATTTGTGATGTGAACATCAGTCTTGTGTGAAAATCTGTTTAGCGTTCTATGTATTTTTGTAACACATATTGCAGCATTATTTTTGTTGTGCACGTTTGTTTGTTTTTTATAATGAAGAGCTGAAAACTGCTATTTAATAATGCCTCGGTATTTACATATGTTGAAGTGCAGCTGAGCAGCTGTATACATTATCAGAGGTGATTCTAGAGCGCGGAATTAGCGGAATACCGCTTAAAAAAATCGAAAGATGCAAAACCGTAAGCCCAGCGCGGCCGCTGCTCCGCACCCAAACAAGAAATGCCGCGCTCGCCAGTCGTGACTGCGCTAATTTTTTTCACTCCCTTGCCTTTTTAATCTCGCGTCCGCTTGGCCAAGTAATCTACCGAGCGAACCAAGCGAAGCTGTCATCGAGCTATCAGCTATGTCAAGGTCAGCCTTGTCCGCATGAGCAGTAGGAACTGAATGTAAACGCATGTCTGTATAGTCAACTGCGATTGGTTGGAAAGTTTGCTTTCAGCCAATCACAGCTCGCGGTACGGCAGCCCTGCGTTTCTGCCTGAGGTTCCATCATGGCGAAACGAGGCACGTTGTTGGATTTTTCTTTTACCAGAGGGGCGAAGAAATCGAAGAGAGGAGGAGAGGCAGATAATTCTTTGGATGTACAAAGCGAGTGTTCGACCGTCACTGAGCAGCCGCCTAGTTATCCTTCAACGAGTGCCAGTGCCGACAGTGGAGATGTAGATACGCGATCGCAATCAGACTGTCAGTCGGACCGGGTTAGTTCTGTTTCGTCATGCGAGCGGGAATCGGAGCCTGTGTCAAGTTTCTGTGATCATGATGGTGGTTCGGGATTTTCGTCATCAAAACCAGACAGTGTTGTGTCTGCAAGCGACATGCCTGAGACGAGTCAGGGACCGCTTCAGAGACGCTTGTGGACAGTAGTACAGCGAAGCCAGACACAGAGGTTGTCTGCATTAATCCTCTGAATGATTACTAATACTATGATTTAACAATTTATAACACTAGTAGTACCTGCCGTTGAAAAATATAGAAATTATATAGTTAAAATTTAGGCCCCCCTGGGGGGCCCCCTTTTTTACACTGAGGGGGCCCTTGGGCCCCCTTTTTTGGAATCCTAGAATCACCTCTGCATTATGCAGACCTGCCAACCATTACGCATTTCGCGTAATTTATTACGCCCAAGTGATAATTCTTACGCATTTAGCCAAAAAATTACGCATTGAAAGTTATTTTTTAAAAAACGGACGAAAAAATCAGCTTATGTACAGATACGCACGGCGCCGTGCGTATAACCAGTAATCATCAAGAAGCGTTTCCGGTCATGCGCAGTTCGTTTCACCATCTTTACCATTCAGCGAAGTTGGCGTCTTTTTGAAGTTTTAGCTACGAAAATGTCAAAACATTGAGTAGAAAGTTTTGGACAAGATGCGAAAAAGAAAAAACTTGGTCAAAAGTTCCGAAAAGAATACTCAGAAAAGTTCCCCTGATACGACCTTCGGCTAAAGGTGTAAATTGTGCACGGTGTACCACTTGCGAGTTGGGACTTCACTTTTTCCCATGGCAGGATGGTGGATGTGAAGTCTCACCTTGAGTCACGCAAGCACACCGATTCCTCTAACGCGCCGAATTCTTCCAGCATCACACAGTTTTTTCAGACTGTAGACACCTCAAAAGAGGATGAAATTAGGAAAAGGGTAATTCGGGCTGAAGCATTGGTGGCCGGATTTTTCGTCGAGCACAACATCGCTCTTAGCGCAGCCGACCATGCATCCCAGCTTTTTAAAGAAGCGTTCTCGGATTCGGAGATCGCCAAACAGTTCAAGAGCGGTCGAATAAAGACAACACACATTGTAAGGACCCTTGTCATGGAAGGCTTTGCTGCTGCATCTCGACTGCAGAATGGACCGTTTGTGTTGGGGACTGATGGAAGTCAGGAAGGGGGGGGGGGGGGGGGTGGGGGGGACAAATTCTTTCCTGGGGTGGTGCGATTCTTAAAACATGACACAATCGCCACTGAGCTGATAGCCAACCCCACATGCACAGAATCAGCAACAGGGGAGACCATTTTTTAGGTTATATATTTTCTTAATTTCATGTTCCCAGTTTCTCCATCTTCGAAGTCCCCCCCCACCTCCTTAAGTCCAAATCTTTGCCAAGTCATTACTATCAAGACAGTTGAGTTGGCCTGCGCTTGTTTTTTTTTTCCCCCCACTATTAGATTGTTCGTCTATGTATTTGACTTTATTCAAGTTTAAAAGGCTGTGCCAGTCTTGAATAAAAGTTACTTTGTGTTAGGTTTCCTTATGGGAGCAAACGTTACCCCACTTGTTTACTGTTTATTATTTACTGTTCCCTGCCTCATTTCATTTCCAATTTTTAGGTTGTTTCTGGCGCACTATCAAGCCTTGGTGTGCCATGCCATGATGGCTTAAAGGATTTGTGTGTTTCCAGTGTATTCTACATTTTTATAGTTTGTAAAGATTTCTTGTGACACTTAAAAGAAAAGCTTGTTTTTGTAGAAAAGTAAAGTTCAGAAAAATTGTGCGAACAATTTCATCACATCATGTTTGTTTGAAAAAAGGTAAATGTCGCGCTTGATTACTCTTAGCTCTCAGAAATTACACATTTCTGCCTCACTGAGCTTCAATTCATTGGTCTCTTAGGGGTTGGCAGGTCTGATTATGACAAGACTTAAGCAAAAGAAGGGGTAGCTGTAGTGTAAATTTTTCTTTGGAAGCAGGACCTGATATCTTTTGTGGTCCCAAAGCAGTGACAGATTTTCTTATCTTGATTCATATGTTGTCCAGTTCAGATGCTGTTAGCAAAGCTTCTGACAAATATTCAACTGATTGTGTGTGTGTGTGTGTGTGATCCGTTGCAGCTGCTGTCTTGAAGGCTTCTGACAGACTTTTCACCTGCGCTGTGTGTGCGTTTGTGCATGGGTGTGGGGGCATGTGTGTGTGTGGGGGCATATGTGTGTGTGTGATCCACTGCAGCGCGTTTGTGCATGGGTGTGGGTGTGGATGGGCATGTGTGTGGGGGGGGGGGGGGGGGGGGGATGGTGTGTGTGTGTGTGTGATCCGTTGCAGCTGCTGTCTTGAAGGCCTCTGACAGACTTTTCACCTGCGCTGTGTGTGTGTACGTTTGTGAATGGGTGTGTGTGTGGATATGAGTGTGGGTGTGTGTGTGTGTGTGTGTGCCTGTGTCTATCAGGCATGAAATTTGTCCGCCTAAGGCGGATTTTCCGCCCATTTTTTTCATCTGCGCCGCCCCCCCAAAAAATGTGCCGCCCAAAAAAAAAAAAAAAAAAAAAAAAAATCCTGAAATAAACTTTCGTTCGATGCTACTCCCATTTGGACAATTTGTTATTCTCAAAAGAGTCAACCGGTCACTTCCGCCGTCAATCAACATCCGGTCTTTTCGCGCCTGTCGAACGTCGGACATCATGAAATTGCCGAAGTTTGTCAAGCGCGTCGCGATTTCACGCCAAAAAAAAAGGGATGAGAAACAATTGGAGGTGGGACTGGCTAGACCAGGAAGTGGACGATGTTCGAGTTGGCGATGTGTTTCGCAAATTCAGTGTTGATTCTAGAGCGCGCCCTTGCGGGATTCCCGCAATATTTTTCTGAAGGCCGCAAAAATCGCGAAAGACGCGGCCCAAAAGCCGCAAAAAAAAAGAGAACGAACGCGTTTTTGCACAACCAGCGCGGCTTCGCCGCTGCCGTGTGTATAGCCTCCTGAGCAATTCCTTTAGCCGAACGCGCGTTCTACCAAATTTTTTCATTGGCCGAGAAGCAGCAGTTGAGCCAATCAGCGGTACTGGCAGTTCAACAGTCCTCATGTCGGCTTCAACGATGAAGCGCGCGAAGCCAAACACTCTGTTTTCTTTCGCCTTCACGAAGAAAAAACGCACTGATATATCTAAAGATCATCAGCTGGAAGCCGATAATGAGTCTACAGCCACCGTTACGGCTACTCAGTCAAGCGATAGCGTGTCTCAGCCGATCGACGCCGGAGGCGAAACGGTTGAAAGTGCCAGTGAACCCGAAGATCAGCAAGATAATGAAGATGGTGAAAACGAAGCCGACTGCCGACTGTGAGCGTGGTTTCAGTGCCCAAAATGCCATCAAGACAGCCAGGAGAAACAGGCTGAAAGAAGACAGCCTCAATGTGCTGATGACCATCAAATGTGAAGGTCCTCCCATCAATGACCATGACTTCACAGCTGCTGCAGCAGAGTGGAAGCAACAGAAGGATAGGAGGATCTACAAGAAATGAATGGAGTTCTGTGGGCTGTACATATGTATTTAAAGCTTTTCAGTTGTGTATGGTGAAGGTGTACACAGTGACTTTTCACAGTTAAAGGGTTTTCTTAAGGTGATACTGATGGTATATAAATCTTGACAATAGTGATGGTCACTTCATATAAAGAGACTGAATTAGCCTAATTGTGGGGTAGGCTTAGAGTTGCTGGATTCTATGATGAGGTGACAAAGACTTGCTCACTTGCTGTATGACTGCCAAGAAGGGAGCTCAGCTGAGTACATGCACCACCAGAAAAAGACAAGTCTTCTAAGGTATGTCAGAATGTGTGTGTACTCTGTGTGTGTGTGTGTGGCGTTTCTGTAATAAAATGTAACTCGTTTCTTGTTTCTTTTTGTTGTTTTAGTTTACTTTGGCCATAATGTAATCATTGTGATTAAGCTTTAAAATCTGAATTTTCACGCGTTTTGAGGGCCTCCCATTTTCACCCTATGGGCCCCCTTTTTTTATGTGAGGGGGCCCTTGGGCCCCCTTTTTTGAAATCCTAGAATCAACACTGAAATTAGACGAAAAAGGCGCTGCATTTTGTGTTCCATGTGGAAAGATTGACCGACTGAATCAATGTTGTGATGAAGGCTGCCTCATTGTTTTCTTCTTCTTCTTCCTAAAATACTGGTTCACTCAAAAACGAGTAGGTCACCAGCGCGCATGTTAAAAAGTAAAAATAAAATAACACAAAATAATGCGAGTGAATGAGTCAGTATGCACATATAAAAGTATATTATTATATGATCTTTTGAAGTATTATTTTCATTACTGAAAACATGAAAATGTGGCTTATTTGCCCTTCTTAACAGCGCTGAAATAGGGGTTTATTTGCAGTTTTAGGCCTTTTATTTCATAAAAAAGCTTCAGCTTCAGGGGGCTCTGCCCCCAGACCCCTACCGATTTTTCAGCCTTTTTTTTTACTGCTGGTCACTTTCATGCCTGGTCTATGTGTGTGTCTCATTACAGCTGCTGTCTGGGAAGCCTCTTACAGACTTTTTCATCTATTCTTTGTGTGTGCATGTGTGTTAGTGTGTGCACACACTCCTGCATGCGCACATTTTTTTTTTTAGTCCATTACTGATGCTTTATTGCATGTTCTCATCTGATGTCCTTTGTGGCTCAGCTCAGAGGCCATGTGTAAAGGCAGTGGCAAATTTTCATCTGATGTTCTTCTTTGTGGCCTGATGCAGATGCTGTCTGTCAAGCCCCTGACAGATGTTCAGCTCAAGAAACTCCGGAAGTTCATCAGGGAGAAGGTAACACTGGATGAGCTGCGGAAGGCGGAAGAGCACTGGCAGCGGAAACGGAAGGAGCGTGAAGCGGCAGGTCTTAGCGTTGTTCGTACCAAGGCAAGTATCATAATGCAGGGATTGCCTGCCATCTCAATAGCTCTGAACTTAGTGTAGTTAATGCCAAGAGAAGTGTTTATCAAAGTGCAGGGATTACCTTGGGTTCCCTCTTTGCTTTGTCTGAACTTAAGTTTTGTTAATATGGGAAAAATAATGATTATGATAAAAGATATTCATGGCATGCCGTCATGTTTCTCGTAGAAAAGGAAGTCTCGGGAGAACGTGACTTCCTTCTTCCTGTAGCCATTCACTTCCGTTTGCAAAAAAAACGCGAGTCGATACGTGCCGTAGTTCTCGAGTTACGAATTTTTTAAGTTTTGTGGTCGAAATGCTGTTTTTCACCATGGCTAACCTTGATTTCTGCCGTTCTATAATGAGATTTACTAATGAAGATACTGTGATTTATGGGATTTACGGCATAAGACTTAGCGAAAGTGCTGGGTGATAAAAGTTTACAGTGACCTAGATTTCGACTGGGATGAGGTTCCAGATAGGATAAACAGCGATTTGGAAGAAAGTTCTGAAGAAGAAGATTTTTTTTTCCCCGAGTAAATGGCTCATGTGACATTCTTCAAACTTATGATATAGCAACATATATATTCGTAGAAATTTTTTTAATGATTTTCATTTCATTATTTCCTTTCCTCTCTTTTAAATAAAATTTTTAAATAGGTAACCATGTTCAAATTATGGAGTTACTTATCTTGCCGATGGTTTTCGGCGTAACTAAGCTTAGGTAAGTGCATACTGAAGAGGGTTAAGTGCTAACAAAGATCTTTGTGTGAGTTCACATACACATGTGTGCACAGACACACACACACACACACACACACACACACACGCACACACACACACACACAAAAACCAGGACACACCCACCTCATACAGACCAGGTTACACACATGATTGCTAAACAGACGCACATCTTGAAGTGTTTTTCTCTTGCATATCATTTTGTTTTATTCCTCGTAAATCAAAGCGAACAGTTTCAGGTCCCCCATCCTGGCAAAAATGCCAGATAACAATGGCAGCAAGTAGTTTACTTAAGGTCTGTGATGTTCATGTAAACATGTTTGTTTTGAGATAAACAAATGTTGGTGTGGACAGGACCTTGATGGTATGGAAGGAGATGAGATCAGTGAAGCCCCAAATGTGGAGAAGTCTGCGCTGAAGGGAAAGGGACAGGCAGAGGATTACGGAGCACATGAACAAGAAAACCCAGATGCAGCCTGCTGCCCCGCAGAAGACGGCAAACTCCGGTGCACATTCAGGAAACAGGATTTTACCTCTGCAACAGGGAACAGGCACTCTGGTTTCCAGGTAAATTTGAACTGAGCATTTTGAACTTTTTTTGTCTCTGAATATTAAAAAAAAAAAAAAAGACTGTGATCTTTACCCTGTGCAGGTGACAAGTCACTGAGCTGTCCCTAGTGGCAGCTGTTGGCGCCAACATTCATTCCGTGGTTGTGAACCGTGTTGGCCTTTGTGTCGCAGCTGTTGGCGCCAACATTCATTCCGTGGTTGTGAACCGTGTTGGCCTTTGTGTGTCGCAGCTGTTGGCGCCAACATTCATTCGGTGGTTGTGAACCGTGTTGGCCTTTGTGTCGCAGCTGTTGGCGCCAACATTCATTCCGTGGTTGTGAACCGTGTTGGCCTTTGTGTCGCAGCTGTTGGCGCCAACATTCATTCCGTGGTTGTGAACCGTGTTGGCCTTTGTGTCGCAGCTGTTGGCGCCAACATTCATTCCGTGGTTGTGAACCGTGTTGGCCTTTGTGTCGCAGCTGTTGGCGCCAACATTCATTCCGTGGTTTGTGAACCGTGTTGGCCTTTGTGTCGCAGCTGTTGGCGCCAACATTCATTCCGTGGTTGTGAACCGTGTTGGCCTTTGTGTCGCAGCTGTTGGCGCCAACATTCATTCCGTGGTTGTGAACCGTGTTGGCCTTTGTGTCGCAGCTGTTGGCGCCAACATTCATTCCGTGGTTGTGAACCGTGTTGGCCTTTGTGTCGCAGCTGATGTGCAAACGTCTTTATCAAACCAGTAGAAACATGTTTGCACTGGTATTAACATAGACACATTGTCACCAGAAAGTACCATTCTCCAGACTTCCATTCCACATATAATCTAAGTGTATACATGAATGTATTCATACTTACAAGAGTGATTGTTCACCTACACCCATTTATGCCAGCATGCATGTATATATTCCGAAACAAGCACAAACTTATATGTGTGTGTGTGTAAATATATACTGACTTCCATAAAAACGCGAAAACAAAACAAGCTGAAGGTTGGGGGTGAATTTTATTGGTCACAATTGTACAGAGTGGAAGCGAGAATTCAACGTGATTTGATTCATTACACCGGTAATGTGTGAAAATGTCATCAGCAATATGTCTTTTGTGTGGAAAATCCAAGGTCACGTGACAAACCAGCTTGAAGTCCTAATACCGTGTGTGGCCACCATTTGCGTTGGCAACTGCTTGACACCTGCGGCTCATTGAGTGGACCAGGTGGTTGATGCGTCCCTTGGCACACCAGCCCACACATGGACGATGGCCTGGTGAAGTTGAGCCGCTGTTGCTGGTCGTGGACGCAGGAGGTCCAACCGTCTGCCAAGTTCATCCCAAAAATGTTCTATTGGGTTTAAATCGGGACTGAGGGCTGGCCAGGGCAGCACATTCACGTTGTTATGCTGAAGAAATTGCTGGGTGGCCCTGGCGGTGTGTGGTCTTGCATTGTCCTGTTGGAATGTCCAGTTTGGGTGTTGCACAAAAAAAGGATCGACATAGGGTCTGAGCACCTGGTTGATGTAGCGCTGTGCATTGACACCCTGTCTGCGACCAGGACAATGTTCTGAAAGATGACTGGTCCTATGGCGTGGTTAATGCCAATTGCACCCCATATCATAACGTTCGGGCCTCCCCAGGGGTTCCGCTCTACCACACAGTAGTCAGCATAGCGTTCACCAGGTCGACGCCATATTCTGACACGACCGTCAGCCATGTCAATACAAAAACGGCTCTCATCTGAGAACAGTATGCGTCCCCACTGCTGCCTGCGCCAGTTGATTCGGGCTTGTGCCCACTGCAGCCCGTCCTGCCGGTGTCTTGGTGTCAGTACCGGACCTCTGTGAGGACGCCTCCATGCCAGCCCGTTCTCCTGAAAATGCCGCCGCATAGTGTTGAGGCTGATTTGTTGCTGGAGATTCCCAGGCACCTGTCGAGCAGTGTTAGCGGCTGTTTGCCGCCTGTCCACCAGATGGGTTCGAACAAGATGGCGATCCTCTCTTTGTGTAGTGACCCAAGGACGGCCTGGCCGGGGACGATCATCAGTGGTACCGGTGCAGTGACTCGCATGCGGTGCTGCAGACGATAGATGGTTGAGATGTGGACGTTAAAGATGTTGGCGACCTGCCTGGCATCCACACCAGCCTCCAGATGGCCTAGGGCACGATTGCGTTCCTCTGCTCGTAGTCTTGGCATCTCTGTAGCGCTCAGACGGCAAGTCGTTACCTGAACCTTGTAGCGCGGCTTTATAAAGGCTGCATGCCTGCGTACTTGTCGCTGGTTAACTTTGCTCTGCATGGTGTGCACGTGCCTCACATGCAGCAACCAGTTTGCCATTTTTGTTGACCCTCCAATGCCGGGAATGATGTGTTGCTCACACAATTTTTTCACTGCACGTGAGTCTTGGACCCAAACAACTTGCCACAATGGTTCAATATTGTATATTCACCCCTTTTCACCCGAAAAATAGTCTTTCAAATTTTCGCGTTTTTTATGGAAGTCAGTATATAAAGAGAGAGAGATACATACACACACACATACATGAGCACAAGTAATGGCATGCTTTTTGACGTATACATGCATCACATGTACAAGCATAAGCATGCATATATATGCATGCTTACACGGGTTCTCATTCACGCGTGCATAGACAACTGTATGCTGCATGGACTATGCAAGTTAGGCATCCAAGGTCTGACCATTGGGTTGGGTCAACGCATCTAGGATGTCTTGTCCATAAGACCAAGTCTGTTCTTGTTCATTTGAACACTGTTATCTCATTGTAACCCCTGTGCACTAGGGCCTCACGGCTTGGTAGATGTGGTGTAGCCTATATGGATTCTATGGGGAAACTGAAATTAGGGGTGTTCTGGATATCAGCAGAGTGGTACTGTTTTATTTCTGTTGCATTTTTACTGTTTTCTGCAGAAACTCCAAAACTAGTTTACTGATGAAAAAGGTACCACTTGAGTTATGAGAAAAGTTGTAAAGCAGCTGCTTTGTGTATGTATAGATAAGGCCAGATTGATTGAATTTCGATCAGCTCGAGCAAACCTGTGTATCAGAGGCAGCTGACAGTTTGCTTCAAAAGATTATGATAAAGGTATTCCACCTAGCCGCTCAACAGCATCGTTCAAAGACATTTGGGTTTAGCCTTTGGGTGAACAAATTACAGTGACAGTCAATCTGCAACAAGCTTGGGGCATGATTACCATCTTGCCAGTGTTGTGCATGTACTTGGTACTTTTCATCAGGAAAGAGTATCACGTCCACAAGGCTGAATGTCTTTTGTTAATTGCAAGGTTTACAGATTTTAAACAGGTGCAATTCTATGACAGTAAAGTGATACGGTTTTTAAATGAGACTGAAATAACATTGTAGGTGAGAGAGGTACCAACACAGATGTGAAGTTTCAGTAGCCTACGTTCCCTTCGTTGCTTGACTAAAACTGTGAGGTTCAGTTCACCATGTGTGAGATTTTTACATGTAAAACTGGTTTCAGTCCTGCCATTAGCCTTTAGTTATCGCTCTTAACCACACAGTCTTGACAGTAGGATCCCGCAGCACCCATACATTGTACATAGTCCTTTGTTTGTGTGTGTGTGTGGTGTTTTTTTTTTTAAATTAAGAATTTTGTGTAGTGAGTGGAAATGTGACAGAGATTTGTAGGTGAGGGGATAGAGGTAGAGAAGGGATGCGCAAGCATAGGTACAGGTAATGAATACACATTTTGGAATAGAATGTTTGGAATTGTTCTTTTTTTTGTTGTTAATTTTGACTTTATTTTCACAACGGTGTGTTGAATGTGAATGTGTAAGCACAATGAAACTTCTGTAAAAATCCAGAAACGAAAGAAAAAAAAAATGAATTGCAATCTGTGTGCCTAAACTCATGTCAAATAAATGTGTGCAGAGAAATGATGGCACACCCAGTCAGGCTAGATCCTGGAACAAGGAGCAAGCCCCAGCAGGCCGAAGCGACACAACAGACCCCAAACCGTGGTTTTGCCAGGCCCCTCCACCTCTCAAGAAACACCAGCCTCAAAACCAGGAGCAGTATTACAACGAACATGACCAGTCGGTTCAACACGTTCCTCAGCCAGTACCACCCCCACAAAACCAGTACCAGTATCCCCGTAGCCGTGACCCATGGGTTCCTCAGCCTGTACCGCCCCCACAAAACCAGTACCAGTATCCCAGTAGCAGTGACCCATTGGTTCCTCAGCCTGTACCGCCCCCACAGAACCAGTACCAGTATCCCAATAGCCGTGACCAATCATTGCACTTTCCTCAGCCAGTGCCACCCCCACCAAACAAGTACCAGTATCACAATAATCGTGACCCATCGGTTTCACAGCACATACCGCCCCCACGGAACCAGAACCAGTATCCCAATAACCGTGACCAATCATTTCAAGACATTCCCAAGCCTGTACCACCCCCTTGTCCTCCCTCACCACCAGCCAGACCTGCTCAGTCACCTCACAACCAGTTCTCCCCGTCTCCATTTCAAAAGCCAGCTCAGCCTCCTCAGAATCGGTTCGCACATCCTCCGCCGCCAAAACCAAGTCCGACCTCTCAAACTCCCCCGCCCAGGCCTGACTGGCCTAATCAGGGACCGTATTCACATTCTCCTCGCCCCAGAGCTTCTTCCCAGTCTTCCCAGCCCCCGTTTTCCCGTCCTTCACCGCCTGTTCCCCACCCCCACATAAGTTCTCCCAGCCTCCACCGTATCGTGCACCTATGTCAACCCCACACACCGCCGCCTCAGAGTTTCCTGTGCAGCAGAGCCAGTTCCGGCAGCCTGCACCCCGACAGCCGGGAACGGCGCAAAGGTCGTTTCGACCAGGCCAACAGCAGGAGTCGAGGAGGAAGCCTATGTCAGCATCGGCAGGGTCAAGAAGCCAGGATTATTCTCACTACACACGATTTTTGGCAGAGAGGGGATGTGCTGAACCCCGCGACAGAGGGACAGGGCAACCCCAAACACAAGCAGTCAGGTGAGCATCGGAGGCACTAGGGGCAGCAAGTGCTAGAGAACGGTGAAGAGGAGAGAGACTGGTGCATGGCAACGGGTTCCAGCACTCTTTTCTTGCCCCCTTTTGTTCATCCTGTTCAGCAGGAAGAGGTGAAGCCTGTAAAGAAATGGGTTTGTCAGTTCCAGTCAAACTGGACAAGGACACGAGGCCTGGGTGATCAAGGAGCATCCTTGATGGTGGGCTGTTCGCTATGGACAAACCATGTGCCCATAGCATCATGGTAAACCCAAATTATCTGCACTACTCTGCTAAAGCTTATGTTATTGTGCCCACTGGATACTAGAGGGATGGGGGAGAAGGGGGAACGTTTATTCTTCTCTGTATGGTCTAGCATTTTTTATATGGACCATTTGTAAAAAAAAAAAAAAACGGGGGGGTGGAGGGGGGGGGAAATTGAAGTGTTTTTAGTCTAGGTGTATTCAATGTGTGGGAAGAAGATGGTGTTCAAGAAGAGATTTTTAGTGATGCTGATAATCATAATTTCTTCTTTTCATAATTTCTTCTTTTTTTTTTTGAAGCAAGTGTATACCAAAGTTGGGTTTACTGATATTTTTCCCCCCTTTGGTCCACATTCTGTTTCAAGATATGTGTTCAGCAAAATTATAAATGATAACAAACAAAGGCGCTGACAATGAACAGGCATTATGTTTACTGCTGACAAAGAACATTCTTCAGATTTCTGGAGTACCTGATCTTAAAACCCGAGTCATTGGTAACGTCCAAGAAAGTGGGGAAAGTCTTTTCTGTATCAGATACATTGCATGAAGTGAATTAGTGACTTGCACTGGTTTGTCTTCCTTGTGCAACTCAGAAGCTAAAGTATGCCTTGTGACACATCGAATGATAGCAGTTTGGCCACATAGTGGACCAGGAAAGCTGGACTGCTCTGTTGCCTGGAGTGTCATCATACAGCTTTCACAATGGCAGTACAGTGATTCATAAGCTTGAAGTATAGGTCAAGGGCCATGGAAGGACAGAGCAACCTTAAAGGTAGACTTCTAGTTGTGTCAAATCTTAAATAAATGTTAGCGAACCGCCCAGAGAACGTGGACAAACGAGTCACAAGACGTTCTCTGGGCGGTTCGCTAACATTTATTTAAGATTTGTTTAGATTTCCGCCTGCAGTCGTCTCGCTTTGCAACTAGTTCTAGTTGTGTGTTGTATGTATTGGATGAAAAATAAAATGAAGGGTAGATCTTGCCCACTGGTAAACCTTTATCACCAGATTACATTTGCTTAATGCCTAGAAAGTGTGTTGGTTCTAACAGCAAATGAAGGACAAATTCTGCAGTTGGTAGAAGACACAATGTACAGGCATGATGATGATGATCATGAAGCTTTGCATGTCATAACATTCATTCGTAACATGTTTTCCTGATTGGTCGGTGCTGTTTGCTTGTCATGGACTTTGCTTCTTTTGTATTGTGTCAGTGAGTGAGTCTTTGATGTTGGCTTTCATAGTGTCAACATTAACGTGAGAACAGTGCCTGTTGCAGCCATGACATGATGAACACATTGTTTATGACGGTAGACATTTGCACATACTTTTTTGTATTTGGAAAAAAAAAACATGTTACAATGGCTTCCCAGACATGAAAACACATGCATACACTTGTACATGTACACTTATGTTTGATGGCATAATATGCACACTCATTTGATAAGCTCCAAAATAGCGGTGTGTTGAGACTTTGAAGCATTTCAGTATATGCATAGTTCAGGGCTGCCTACCGTCCCGGAGTATCCGTATTTGTCCCCCGAAATAATGAAATCATGCAGCCTGTCCCTGGAATCCACTTTTTTATTCTATGTCCCGCGAAAAAAAAAATTCGGGAGAAAAAAACAACAACAACAACAAAATGAAGTCGCGTTCGTCAGCTGATCACCGACTGACCGACTTCGGTCGTGGCCATCCTGACCAAATCCGTCGGAAAGACCCGAACATTGCCGAACTGACCAGTGCGCATGCGCATACACCGTCTTCCGAGTTTTGAAAGCGAGAAAAATGGACGCGAAACGGGGAAAGCGTAAAAATGCCGACGGCGATCTCGACTATGGGGCTTCTCTCAAGAAGAAGAAACGTCGGCAGACATTCCTGTCAAAATATACGGAAACCTGGCCGTTCATCAAGCGTGGCAAGATCGAGACTTGCGCGTCTTGTGAAATTTGTGCGTGTCAGTTCTCCATCGGATCTGGAGGTAGGGATGAAATAATCCGTCATGTCGCCACTGAAAAGCACAAGAAGAACACAAAAATCCGTGAGAGCGAGAAATCTTGTAACATTAGCGGATTCTTTCAGCACGCTCAGACGTCAACCAGTCAGGGAACTTTTGACGTCGTAAGAGCTGAAACGATGATGGTTGACCTTGCAGCTGAACTGAATTTGCCGATGGCTGCGCTGGACAAGCTAAACAGAGGCATTAAATTGATGTTTCCTGACTCGGACATCGCAAAGAAGTTTCAGTGCGCTAGAAGCAAAGTAGCATTGTAGAAGTTGTACACAGTGTAAATAAAGGTAGGCCTAAGCTTTCACTTTAATGTTGATGTGGTTGTGATATGTGCTACCGCTGCATGTGTCCCTGGAAATCAGTCAGTGTCCTGGTTTTGAAACAGTATGTCCTGAAAGTGGTGGAAGGGGGTAGGCAGCCCTGATAGTTTGAAAAACTTGAAATGTTTTCAATATTCTTTGAAATGTTTTCAATATTCTTTGTTCTTTTGTATGATTTTCTTCTTTTGTGTTTTTGCTTTCTGAATATCGAAAATAAAATTTCATCCATACTGAAGCCATCGTCACTTTCTTTTCTGTTTTTTTTTTTTTTTCCTTTCCACAGTTGTGAAACAATTTTCCACGCTTAAAAAAAAAATTGGTTCTTGTGCATTGTTATGTATATTCCGACTACTGTTATTTAGCCAAATCATAAGAGAAAGTGAGACATAGAGAAAGATCTTTTACACTCATACATGCGTCTTTTTACCGAACATCTTCAGATGTGGATTCTTTGAACGCCTACTAGATGCCACATGCAGCTCTGAGCAGTGAAAAAATCTGAACATTTTACAAGTGTTGAGTTCTATCCTTTATTGAGGGCTGGGAGGGAGGGAGTATGGCAAGAACATGCTTGTCGTGCAGAGGTTCTGGTATGTCAAACAAGTGTACAATTTCAGTACAATGGTCACATGGCACTTTAATGAATAAGTTAACAAACAATGGACACAAACTTAAACAATGCATATAGATTCACTCAATTCAAGTGAGAATCAAAGCAAACCTCAGAAGTGATACACGATTATGTCTTCTCGGTTGTAAAATGCACCAGTTGTGCTACTGTTCAGTAACATGGTAAGTCCAAGAAGGAAAGTTACAGAATTTCTCTTAGTAACCTGTAAACAACAAATGCACAGGCACAATCTAATGTTGAAATGTAAACTGATAAAACAAATGTCCTCACATCGTCACCCCTCCACACCTTTACCTCACTTCTGCATCAAGCTAACACCACTCCAAGAATGATATGCCAGACCTATGACCCACTTCCTGATAAGGCTAACGCCTCTCGAGTGGTAAAAATAATTCACGTTTGTGCCATGTAGGCTACAAAGGCACTTCTTTGAACAAACTTAGATCGCAGACATAGTTCCACTAGTTGACAGTCTCATTGGTCCTTGTTTTTGTCCTTGATTTCCAGATCGTTTGGTTGGCGATCCAAGGGCAGTGAAATTAGAAAATCTCACCAATGCAAGGTTCGCAGAGGAAAAGGGATTTAACTCCGTGTGTTCTTGGAAGTATTGGCTTCACACAAAGGGAAGTAACTGGATGAAAACTCTCCTGTGATGCAAATCAATGTGACTAATGAACTTTCTGTGTTGGAAATTAGTTTATGGCTGGTTGACCTCATGACTTGTAAGTAAATATTTTCAATGTGTTCAGCCTGAAATATTCAAATTGATTAATTCGCAATGTTTTGAAAACGGGTAAGTTAATTTTCTAACAAAGACATCACTCACACTGATTTTGCGCGTATTCTAAACGGTGTTAATGCTCAATAGGCATGACAGTATTTCTCAGGTGAGTATTATTTTGCAGGCTATGTTCCCTCCCTTCAAAAACAATCATTTAACCATCAATTAACAACTGTCAACAGTTTGTCATGTCAGCGAACTCTGCAATTCAGATTGTGGATCATGGGCTGCGGCTGAGAGAAACAAAGCAACAAAGGTTCTCATTAGTTAATGATCCAGTGGTGGTTTGTGTCATCAAGAATGGCCTTAAAGCATGCACCCCACTGACCGACTGGTCAATAAATGACATTGTACGGGGCAGTACCGAGTAGACGCATGGAGGGGTGTAGCTTCAACTATCTTGCTTCCATTCTTAGAATAGACCCAGGCAGACAGAACGGGTCCAGGTTAGCTTTTTCATTTTGAAAATTTGACTTGCTAGCACATAGAACAAGAGACACAAATATTTACACGAAAAAGATCAAATTCACCAAGCTGTAGAAGTAGGAACTAACAGTTTTTTGACTATCATTAGCAAACCACACTGGGCCTTTTCAGGACTGTTAAACTCCGGAACAGATCAGATCATCAAAGATCATATCCTGAAAAAGAAACAAACAACACAAGCAATTCATGACATAGTGGCTAAACTACTGATATCCTTACAGCAGATAAGACTAGACCAACCAGCGCCTGCTATTTCACTCCAGATTAAAAAAAGTTTGGGAAAAAAACAAAACGCACACTCACATTTACCTGCAGTAATACATGAGAAAAGCGATATGTGTAAATGGACATCTAGTGTCCATCTTCGACAAAGTGTACAGTTTTCACTATGTAGTCACCAGATTAAAGTGTAAAAGCTGTCACGTATAATGACCAGGAACAAATGGGAAAAGTTTCCAGAACACAGATAGGAGAATGATCCACAAAGGTGGATAAACTGTCAAAGAAAGACAAATTTTTTTATCTTAAAAAGGCCAAATCAAAGAAAGTAATAGAAAAGAGATTCACAGTTCAAAAGTTCCAGAAGGCTGGAACTGTGCAGAAAAGTATCCTGCATCGCTTGGGGAACAGTATAATTGCAATGATATGGTAGTTGGACAGTGACTGGGCTGCAAATGAAGACTTCAAGAACAAGTAGGTCAGAAATCTGCATCAACCAAGGAGTGCAAGATACTTTACTTGGTTAGAACATCAGTTTACATACAGGTTAGAATACATCTCTGCACAGAATTGTCAGACTTCACTACAGCCCATCAATGGGTGTGTGTTGCCGTAACCCTCAATGGCCATTTTGTAGTGGACAGTTGAGGGCAGATATTGCAGAGGCAGACTAAGCAAACTTTGATGAACATGACCCCTCAATCCTGTCGCAATGATGGGGTGAGAAACGTGGAAGTCACGACGAAGATGACCATAACAGCCTACCAGAACCAGTTGTGTCCGCACCCGCATGACAGCATTTAAAAACAGACTTGACACCCACTGGGCCAACCACCCAGCACTGTATAACCCGACCTGCTATCAATAGATCTTGACTTGACGCCCACTGGGCCAACCACCCAGCACTGTATAACCCGACCTGCTATCAATAGATCTTGACTTGACGCCCACTGGGCCAACCACCCAGCACTGTATAACCCGACCTGCTATCAATAGATCTTGACTTGACGCCCACTGGGCCAACCACCCAGCACTGTGTGACCCGACCTGCTATCAATAGATCTTGACCTGACGCCCACTGGGCCAACAACCCAGCACTGTATAACCCGACCTGCTATCAGTAGATCTTGACTTGACACCCACTGGGCCACCACCCAGCACTGTGTAACCCGACCTGCTGTCAATAGATCTTGACTTGACGCCCACTGGGCCAACCACCCAGCACTGTGTAACCCGACCTGCTATCAATAGATCTTGACTTGACGCCCACTGGGCCAACCACCCAGCACTGTATAACCCGACCTGCTATCAGTAGATCTTGACTTGACGCCCACTGGGCAACCACCCAGCACTGTATAACCCGACCTGCTATCAGTAGATCTTGACTTGACGCCCACTGGGCCAACCACCCAGCACTGTATAACCCGACCTGCTATCAGTAGATCTCGACTTGACGCCCACTGGGCCAACCACCCAGCACTGTGTGACCCGACCTGCTATCAGTAGATCTTGACTTGACGCCCACTGGGCCAACCACCCAGCGCTGTATAACCCGACCTGCTATCAGTAGATCTTGACTTGACGCCCACTGGGCCAACCACCCAGCGCTGTATAACCCGACCTGCTATCAGTAGATCTTGACTTGACGCCCACTGGGCCAACCACCCAGCGCTGTATAACCCGACCTGCTATCAATAGATCTTGACCCGACGCCACTGGGCCAACCACCCAGCACTGTATAACCCGACCTGCTATCAATAGATCTTGACTTGACGCCCACTGGGCCAACCACCCAGCACTGTATAACCCGACCTGCTATCAATAGATCTTGACCTGACGCCCACTGGGCCAACCACCAGCACTGTGTAACCCGACCTGCTATCAATAGATCTTGACTGACGCCCACTGGGCCAACCACCCAGCACTGTGCAACCCGACCTGCTATCAATAGATCTTGACTTGACGCCCACTGGGCCAACCACCCAGCACTGTACAACCCGACCTGCTATCAATAGATCTTGACTTGACGCCCACTGGGCCAACCACCCAGCACTGTACAACCCGACCTGCTATCAATGGATCTTGACTTGACGCCCACTGGGCCAACCACCAGCACTGTACAACCGACCTGCTATCAATAGATCTTGACTTGACGCCCACTGGGCCAACCACCCAGCACTGTACAACCCGACCTGCTATCAATAGATCTTGACTTGACGCCCACTGGGCCACCACCCAGCACTGTACAACCCGACCTGCTATCAATAGACCTTGACTTGACGCCCACTGGGCCAACCACCCAGCACTGTGTGACCCGACCTGCTATCAATAGATCTTGACCTGACACCCACTGGGCCACCACTCAGCACTGTGTAACCCGACCTGCTATCAATAGATCTTGACTTGACGACCCACTGGGCCAACCACCCAGCACTGTGTAACCCGACCTGCTATCAATAGATCTTGACTTGACGCCCACTGGGCCACCACCAGCACTGTGTAACCCGACCTGCTATCAATAGATCTTGCCAGTGCAAGCAGCTGTAGACAGGGACAACACATCGACCTGTGAACTGACCTGTAACCACGGGTCTCTAACACCGACAACATCAAGTATCAAGTAATAACAAGATGAACCAATGATATGTTCTTTTTGCAATTAATGTGTGGCATTCAAAGTCTGTCACAAGCTTAACTTCCTAAAATTCATGATCTATATCAATCAAGCGTCACATCTGGTAAATGACAGCACATATATATACAATGCTTTATGGATCATAAACATATGCATTAACTTGGCAAAATCCAAAACAAAAGTAACACATGGTATGGTCCAAATTTGAATAAAATAAAACCAGCGCATAAATGTTCAATAAACAACACAACTACTAGGTTCATGAAAGACGTAAGGCATCACAGTTTCGAGGTTTTCAAGGATTGTTGTAACAAGGTGTAACAGTGTAACACTCGGAACAAAAAATAGTGTAACAATGCTGCATTGATGCAGTCTTCATGCACATGCTCTCTTGGTGACCGTATGTTGCATGTTTGAACAATTTATTTTACTTATCAATTGTTACATTTCTCACCCATACAACTGCACTTTTCATTTTTCATGAACACTGCTTTTTTATATGTTTCATGGACATTGCTGCATTGTTACATGTTTCGTGGACATAGCTGCATTGTTACATGTTTCGTGGACATAGCTGCATTGTTACAATTCTCATGGGCATTGCTGTGTTGTTACGTTTCTCGTGGACATTGCTGCATTGTTACATGTTTCGTGGACATAGCTGCATTGTTACAATTCTCATGGGCATTGCTGTGTTGTTACGTTTCTCATGGACATTGCTGCATTGTTAAATTTTTCATAAGACACTGATTGTGCATTGCTACTTTTTTTTTATGGGCACTGCATGTCCGTTGTTACACTTTTTATGGACACTGCATGTCCGTTGTTACACTTTTTATGGACACTGCATGTCCATTGTTCCATTTTTTTCATGGACATTGTTTCATCGTCACATTTTTCATGCACTTTCCTGGACTGTTACATGTTTCATAGACATAGCTGTAGTATTATACTTATAGTTTACACTGAATCATGGTTTCAGGATGTATGTGGAATGGTCCTTACACATTTCGCTGCATGAAGTATACCACCATGGTACAACATCTGAAGTCAGAAAACAATGGCAAATATGACATTTGAGAAGCCCTCATGTGTGCTGCCCTGTCTTGCACTATGCTAGCTCCCACCTTAGTTTAAGCACCCACGTGGGCATGTGCATGCAAGCACACACATACACTCGCAACTACAGGCAAACAATTATATTAGCTCAGCAGTATAGGTCACAGAATCCCAGTACTTCCTATAAATGTTGAGCAGGCTAATGGGAACGAATGAATGTTGATATTTTCCTTGAACACTGCGGGTGTAATACAAACTTCTTTTTTTTCTGAAGGTGATATCCAAAGGATCATGTTTTAATGAGGCTAGAGATGGGTGAAGGCGTTGTGACTCATATCAAGCCTGCTAGCTGCTCTCCACTTCAGTGATACATGCCAGGTAACGCATGTCTAAGTGCGATTTATTTCATGATAAAAAGGATTATTTGTCTTTGTGAATGACACTTCACTTGTTATTAGATCATGACCAACGAGTTCACATGAATTCCCTGCACATTTCCTGCCACTGTGCGTTCTGTACACGAGGTAACAGAAGAGACCATGTCTGCTCATCATAGCCATGACACTGGGATAAAAATTCCACACATTGTTGCTTCACCGGTCTGAACCCATACGACAGAATCGAAAACAACTTCGTGGATGACATGAATTTTCATAAAAACAGTCAGGACAAGATTAATCAGTTGTAAAATACACAGCAACGCTGCAAAGAAAAAATCACACACACATACATGCACGCATTCACACACACGCACACGCATGCACACACACACACACACACACACACACACACACACACACACACACACACACACACTCCCATTCGCACAGACTCGCACACACACATACACATGTTGTACAACACTCCAGCAGAAGTATTGCTGCAGACACAAGAAGTTGCTGTTGTAGTCTCCAACAAAAAAAGAAAGAAAGAAAACAACAAACAAAAGCAAACGAGGCCCCGATCTAAATTCTGCTATATGGATGACATTAACTATGAAGTGCCCCCACGTGGCCTCGTACAGCAAAATACCACACACACACACACACACACACACACACACATACATATGGGTGAAAGACCTTCCGTCATATGACGGAATTCCGTCATGGGTAAATTTCCCAAATGTGATTTTCCGACATGGGCTGATTGTCAAAATGGTTCATTCCGAATCCGAGTAAATCAGGGAGCAATATTTTTTCTTGGATTTTATTTCCGACACTTGGGGAGTTTGACTGTTACAAGGTTCGTAGGGGCCTTTTAAGTCCTTATGACACAGAAACCAACCCGCGCTATGATAGGCCTGCCTAGCAGACGAATTTTAGCCTGGCTCTTCCTACCACTGTTCAACTGTTCAACGCATTCCAGTCCCTTTCTTTCCTCTTTGCTTCAGGCGCTTTGCTCGGGATCTCTTGGCAAGACGGAAGACAAACGACCTTGTGAGGAGCCAAATAACATCACTTGCAGGCCCCCAAGAACCCCTCTTGGCAACAGTCAAGAAGAGGAAGCTGTCGTGGTTCGGACATGTCATACGCCACAATTCACTGCCCAAAACAGTCATCCAGGGCACGCTGGAAGGCGGCAGACGAAGGGGACGACAAGCCAAATGCTGGATGGACAACATCAAAGAATGGACCAGGATGGATGGCCCTACGCTGATGCGACAGGCAGAGGACAGGGCCGGATGGCGGTGCCTGGCTTCGAGAGTGTCTCTCATCTCTCCTCTACGCCCATCATGGCAAGAGAATGATGATGATGATGATGATGATGACTGAGTTCCCAAGGCTAGTGTGGCCTTGGTAAAGACGAAGACGCTGGTTTAGATGCGCCGTGCGGTGCTAACTATCGCAGCATTGTACTGTGTCACTAATTTCCATACAGATTTTTTTCTTACCAATGTACATTTCACGCTCTGTGGGCAAGAAATTACGAAATTTGTAAAAAGGGAGCTTTATTTGATTTAATAAATATATAGGTTTGTATAACAGGAGTTTGCAAACTTGCTAAATTAATAAACAGCGTTGATCAATAAATTCGCTACATGCTGCATGTTTCAGCAACTCTTTACTGCCCCCCCTCCTCACTTTTCCGCCTTCTTTCTTTTGTCTTTCTTGGGAGTAGGCATTCGTTTAACTGCACTGCACATTATTGATTAAGTCTCAACGATGAACTACTTAACAAACTGTCCTGCTGATAATTCAGTTTTAATAATTTTAGAAAAAGATGTGAAAAACCGTTGGCGTTGGGGATGGCTTGTCGAGAAAAGTGATGCAGGTGTTGAACATTCCACGTGGTGTGAAAAGATTGACATTGCCGGATCCTGTTTTTGTGTTCCTTGTAGTCGCACCATCAACTATGGCAACGGAGGGAAGAAATGTTTGCTGATTCATACCAGAGACCGTGCACACATTCAGCTGTTAAGGATACGAAATCCAGTTTCAGAATCAGTCACAGTGGTGCAGCCAGTGGCAATACTGATGGAACGAACAGGCCTATGTGTCTTACAAAGTGTGTGAAGTCAAGGCTGTTGTTTGCTCTTTTCTTGCGGAACATTCCCTTCCATTTTCTTAGCCCTGAACTTTTAGCTTTATTGAAACGGCTCTCTAGTGATCAGAAATCAAGGGAAGCGCTTGATAGGTGTACTCTGAGTCGCACAGCAGCAGCCTACTCATTGACACATGGTGTTGCACATTCAATCAAGAAAGACCTGGAAAAAAAATTGAAGAACAAGCCATTTTCTTTGGCAGTAGATGAAGCCACAAATGCTGCAAATGACAAGGTCGTAAATGTTTTAATTCAGTATTTCTGTGACCAACAAGAGAAAGTTGTGAATGAACATCTAGAGTCGAAAATAGTGAACATTGCAACAGCAGCCAACATCTACAGTGCAGTGTCTGCTGTTCTGACTGACAGGGGCCTTTCTTTGAACCAGGTGATATCCTGTCTCATGGACAACTGCAATGTCATGAGGGTGTTCGGGGAGGTGTGGAAGCACTGATCAGGCAAGATCATAAACATTTGCGGGATATCAGTGGTGATACTGTTCATATGATCCACAATGCTGCCAGTCAATTTTGCGGAGTGTTAGAACCAAGGTTTGTTCCTCTTGAAAAGCTTGCAAGTGACATCTATTATGACCTAGCAGAGTCACCAAAGGCAAGCAGCCTTTTCAAGGAAGTGCAACTGTTGCTTGGCATGAAAACGTGCAAGAATCCTAAGCGCCCAATTTCAAACAGGTTTCTACAAATGCAGCAAGTCACTGACAGGCTGGATGAGCTGATGGATCCGCTGCTGGTATACTACTCAGCATTTTTGTCACTCGGTGAACAAAAGACAGTGTCACCAGAACTGGAACAGATTCTTCAGCGACATGGCACATCACCTGAGTCAGTAGAGCGGATTAAGTCTATTCTCAAAGAGCAGAGAAAACGGGCCAAATCCACAGTAAACCAGGAACAAAGGAACGGATAGTAAATCATCTGTTTCAAAAGAAATGCCCAAAAGAACATCGCAATTCAACTGTACAGAGGCATTTTGCGTGAGTTTGAAGGTTATGTCAAACTATTTCAGTCTGAAAAGCCTTTGGCTCACAACTGCATTCAGAAATCTTCAACTTGACGAAGGAGTTCTACTCACAATTCATGCAAGCTGAAATCCTGCCAGAACTTGATGCCAAAGCTTTGTCTACAGTAAGGACAGATGATGTTAACCTTCAGCTGCGGGATAGCCTCCTGGGAGTTGGCAAGTTCTGTTTTCTTCCTCTCAAAGAATGCAGAAGGGACAAGAAAACAAATGTTTGGCTGCCCCAAATTCTATTCTGCATTGCGTTGTGCGTATGAAGCTGCTGCCAAGTCACTCAAGAAGCTGCCTCTCACCAACAGTGACCTCATCAACCTGTCTTGCCTTGATCCAGGGGTTCAGAAATCTTCCCATCCCCTCATGAAACTTGCTGAAAAGTTGCCACAGGCTGTCCCTCAAGAACAGCTGGGTGCGCTTGATGGAGAACTCAATGTTACGCCACTGACAGCCACATCACACATCTGGATGCTGATGAAACAGACCCTGAGTTTCGACTGGATTGTCACTGGTGGTCAAAAGTGATGAAAATGACCAAATCCAAAGGCATTCTGAAATACCCAACGCTTTCTTTGCTGGTGAAGGGACTTTTGAGTATAATCAGTGGACCGCTCATTGAAGGTTCCTTCAATATAATGGGGGACATTGTTGAAGAGGACAGAACTTCTCTCACTGTTGAAAACTATGAAGCGTGTGCCCTCATCAAGCAGAAGCTCAGGGCTACAGGACAAACAGCAGCAAATATGGTGGTGCCAAAGGAAATGATAGCAAGTGTTCTGAACAGCTATCAGACCTACCAGTCATTCCTGAAAACAAAAGCTGACAGTTCTGCTGGACATGAACCAAAACAGACTAAATCAAGTGACAAACCTCGGCCTACTGCTGGAAAAGAAAAGCCTCAGTCTTCTGGTACTGCTGGAAAAAAAGAGAAAATGTCAGACAAACCTCAGCCTGCTTCGTGTAAAGACTGCTTGTCCTGGTAGGGAGCGCAATGAGCTCTTCAGAGACTTGTTACACAATTTACAAAAAGCAGCAGAACTGGGATACTGTGAACTCAGTTTTAGCTCATAATTTCATCCTTGTCCGTGATGATTTTCAGAATTCTGGCTTGGCTAAAAATTCAGTTTCAGATTTTGAGACCCTTGCTCACTTTCAGGCATGCATACACTACACACACACACACACACACACACACACACACACACACTACACACACACACATACACTACACACACACACACACACACACACACACACACACACACTCTACACACACACACACACACACACACACTACACACACACACACACACACGCACACACCACACAACAACACATACACTACACACACACACACACACACACATTCTACACACACACACACACACACACACACACACACACACACACACACACTACACACACACACGCACACACACTACACACACACACACACCACACACACACACACACACACACCACACACACACACACACCACACACACACACACCACACACACACACACACGCACACACCTCCTCTCCCCTCCATTCCTCCACGTCTCTACTTACCCCAACCCTCTACTCCTTACAAGACCACCCATCAACTCCAGACATAGGTATATACACTAAAATATCCATGTTATTCAACACAGAAGTTGCTGGTCATCTTTACAAAAAAAACTATAAAAGTGAACATTCTCGTAACAGACTTGAGTTGTGCCCCCTGACAATAACCATAATCATATTGCATGCACAGCTCAGCTGCATTCAGCCTGTTTCTTTCGGTCCCAACGCCACTCCCCTAAAACTGACCACCATTTCGGTAAAATACTTGATTGTGCCCCTGGTGAGGGCCATAATGATCATCATTCACGTTGATTTGCACAGCTGCATTCAGCTTGATTCTGTTAGTCCCAGCGCCATTCCATTAAAACTGACAAGTGACGAAACCACACAGGAAAAATAACAACAGAAAAACAAATATGACCATAAGGACACAGGAGACCCAGGAACAGCAAAACTGTACAAAACATTTTCTGATGATACAGAATGCAGATAACCACTTTTGATTTCATCAAAGAAGCATCACCACTCGCGGACCAGTCCCCAGTAAACTACACCACGTCAGCTGAATGAAAGGCTATAGTGTGCAGAGTCACAGCCTGATAAACAAGTAGAGAATGGATTGGGAAGAGGGAGGGGCTCATGGACAAAGTTTTGAAATGTAAATGATGATAATGAAGATGCAACAGAGCCATTTATTTCAGTGACAGCCGAAAGACGACGATGTTTATACGATGATGCTATGGACAGCCATTCTGACTGACTGCACGACAGAGTGGAGCTCAATGCACTTCCCCGCATTCTGGCATCAATCAAGGCTGAGAGACACAAAGTCTCAGGCAATAATCCCAAAGACGCATCCGCATTTTTGACAAATTATGGCCTTAGTGGTTTTCATCCTGCCTGGGGCAATAAGCATAACCCAAGAGGGAGTCGGTTCAGTCACAACTGAAATATTCCTGTCACTCTGTACTGCAAATCGCTATTCAACAAACACTGGCTCTTGTGGAACCATGCAAAGAGCACGCTCAGTTGTGTATTTACAACACTGTTCTGAAGGCATAAAATGTGAACATCAGCAGGCTGAGAAATATTTAAACTTAAGAAGAAAAAAAACAACAACCTCAAAACAGAACTATTTTACCTGGGGGTGGGAGGTGTGTGGGCGGGTGAGGGTGGAGGATATAACTGGGAAGATGGTGGTGGAAGGGGAAAGGAGAGCGGAGAGAAGGGGGGGGGGGGGGGGGGTACGATTACAATTTAACTTTACAGCAACGGGTAGGTGGATTTACTGCCTTGAAATCCGCTTTTCAGACAAAATTATTTCATCTGTTGATGAAAGCATGGCCTGGTGGTTCCTCTTGTTAAGAATAATTCCCGAACGACGCTGTTTGAAAACTGGGCAGAGAACCGTCTCCAGCTGACGCACAGGGAACGTCTGGATGAGAAGGTATGGGGGCACAGTCAGAGGACACAGAAGTTGCTGCAGTTTGATAGGACTGCTGATCAGGGTCTTCCAGGGACTCCCTTGAATCATCAGATCTGGAAAAACTGGAATCGATCTGAACTGGTAAATGAGACATGCTATCCAAGGAAGAAGTGGAACCAAAAGGACTGAATTCTGCTGACAGGTCCGAGGGGTTCTGAGGGGATAAGACAAAACTATTCTGGGATGTATTAAAGATGCTGGAGTTGGAGCGGTCTTTTGTCGCTGGATTTAGGACATTCCGACTCGACATTTCATCACCACTTCTCTTTTCCTTGTATAATTCAAACAAGTCTCTTGGCACCTCTGCAAAACCCCAGGACTGTGTACGAGCAAAACTTGTCCTTGGCTTATGCACAACGTTTCGTCCAGTCAAACCTTTCTGTAAATTTGTCCTCGGCTTACGCACAACGTTTCGTCCAGTCAAGCCTTTCTGTTGACCGTGTGTGGTTTTCACCAGCGTGTCAGATTCTGGCCAGGACAGAGACCTTAAACTCTTTGAGTCCATGTCGGGTGTATACACTGGGTGCTGATGGTGAAAGCCCGTGTTACTGTTTTCTTGCCCCTCAGATGTTTCTGCTCCTCCTCCTCCTCCTCCGTAATGGTCGAAGATGTTTGGCGATTCCCGAGTCTTTGCTATTGTCTCCGAATTCATGGAGCCTTCAGAGTCGTGGCACCCGTTTCTATCTGAATGGTTTGGTGAGAAGCCTTGAGGATGATGAAGAAATCCTTGTTGACCCTTGTCCTGTTTGCACTGGGGAAGTTTTCCGCTTTCGTCTTTGGGGTCTTGGTTCCACGTCAACAATTACGTCGACAGTGACGTCATGCTGCCTCTCCTGAAGTGGTGTCTGAGGGCCAGGCTGTGCATCATCATCTCCAGATGCATCTCCATTCTCATCATTAGTTGGCACAGACCTGAAACAAATCAACACCGTGACAGTTAACGAACAACAATTAAAGCAACTGATAAGTAACGGGTTTCTTTCTAAACAAAAGCCTTATACACCGACACCGTGTCCTTTTTTCATGCTCCACTATAAGACCAATTTCTAATCATATTCTTATACCACCTCCCCTCCCCACCCTAGCCTGTCCCCCACCCCCTCACCCATCTCCTTTCTATCCCCTTGCCGTTCCCCTGTCACTCCTTCCCTTTCCTCATCCTCCGTTCTCCCGTCCTCCACTTACAGTCCTTCCTCCTCCCCTCTGTCCCCGCTACCCTTTGCCATAGATTCGCTTCAAATCCCTTGATGACAAAAAAAAAAAAAAGGAAGCGTGTCTAAACCCAGGTTGAACAAGGATCTTTAGATCTCTTCAGGTTGACCAGGGATCTTTAGATCTTCAGTCTAATGCTCTCCCATCTGAGCTTTTCCGCTGCTCGTTCCTTCCATCTCATGTATAGTGATGCCAAGTTCCATTCAGCTGTCCACAGACAGCAATCAACGTCATGTATAGTGATGCCAAGTTCCATTCAGCTGTCCATAGACAGCAATCAACGTCACGTACAGTGATGCCAAGTTTCATTCAGCTGTCCACAGACAGCAATCAACGTCACGTACAGTGATGCCAAGTTTCATTCAGCTGTCCATAGATAGCAGTCAACGTCATGTATAGTGATGCCAAGTTTCATTCAGCTGTCTATAGACAGCAATCAACGTCAGGTCGTCGTGAGATTACGCACCAGAGGCGACACTGCACTGTTGAAGTCACTTAGATTGTGTACAGCAATGCCTGTTCGAATCAGACGTTGGTAGAACACACGTATTAAACCCATTCTGAAACTAATTAACAAAAACATTTTCAACTTACCTGTACTTATATCCCTGCCTTGCTGATGTAAAGGACTGTGATGATCCCGTCTGCTTCTGCGAAGAACATGTAACAGACTTAGGTACAATACCTTACACACCACCATTCGTTGCTTTCGGCTTAATCTATGAAAAGAATGAAAGAAGGAACCTAGACTGCTGTTCATGTTCTTAAGATCATTTCATTTGTTCTTACGTTGTTTACAGATGATGCATGCTGTGTCTGTATGCCCAAACCAACGGCCAAACTGGCCTTTTCCAAAAGTTGGTGATGGGATTTTTACATGTGTGCAAGATGTGTGCGTGCATTCACACATGGAACCTCGGTTTAGTTTCATTCGAAGGATTTGGGGGAAACTGAATCGGACCCAAATTGTTTACTACGAGGGAAAAATCCCCTTGAACCAAAATAGCTCGGCGGAGATTCGAACCAGCAACCCCAGGAATACCACTATCATGAGTCCGGCGTTCTACCAACTGGGCGATTCCAGCCCCCCTTCAGATTTGTGAGCTAAGGGTGAGAAACGTAAGAGCTAGTTTTGCCATCATTTAATGAATTCACAGACAAATATAATACAGTAAAAATGAGAACCATACATGGCTCAGTTCCTGGGTCCATTAATGACGTGGTGTAGCGGTTAATCATCTTTTGGCCCACAAGTTCACTAACATGATTTTAATATAAACTGCACTACTGTAATGTGAGAATCAAAGCAGAGTAGACTTCAGCCTGAAATGAATCACTATCACATTTCTATGCGTTCCTCATTTCTCCGGAGCATCATTGTTAACCACGACAGCAGAACTTGTAACATCATGCATTATCTGTAATTAGCTTTGCGCATAAATTGTTTCACTGACAACCAAAATTCAAGGTATTGAGAGCGAACAGTAAATCTGGTTCTAATGTCCCAAGATAATACGCCATGTTGCCAAATGGCATATGCAGCAATGTTACAGCGTAACTTAACCTGCTTTTCATAACTTCACATCTCTCTTGCCAACAAAAAGCAGAAAAGGCATGTAGAGATATGAAGGAACTTAAAACAAAGACTTGCTATTGACTATAGGCAACACGATCTTAGAATAATTCATTTAACTGTAAAACATTTAAAAGAATAACTATGTTTGCATCACACGTGTCTCCTGCCCAGCAAATCATTTACAGACGCTGAGACCTAACAAAGTACAAATGCCGTTCAACCACGAAAATTGCTTATTGTACAACCCGGAACTCCGCATGAAAATATGTCTCAATACACTTTTGCACCTGAATGTAAATTACTACAACTCGGCATGTGCGTACAGTGCCTTCAATTCGTAACCAGTGCGACATGCTTGATTTGCCCGAGTGTCTTTTCATTATTGTGCAAATTAGTTCATACCGAAGCCGTTAACATGAACTACTGAGCAAAGAAGTCATAGCATTGAAAATATATTCATTCTGGATGATTATTTCAACTGCTTTAACTGCATTACTTCTTTTTTGTGCATATGAACAGAAAAAGAAACGTACTAGGCTTGTTACTTCTTAACAAACACACGAAAAATCCACAGAGATAAATGGTACGCGTACATATGGTATATTTCTAAATTTGAAAGATGATTTAGATGCCCTAAATGCAAGACTTCTTGTAAAATATTCTGTTCTAAATACAAACGCCAAACTTTGGGATACATGACACGAATGCAAGCTGGCGTTTTCATCTGTTCAATCCATCTTTTATGCAACTGGACCTCTTTTTGTGGCAGAGGGGATAAGATTTCAACACAGTAGATGAAGTAATGTTTGATAAATAAGCGCCATTTTTCCTCCTCGATTTGACTTTCTGTTCTCTACAAAACCAATGTTTGAAACGCCAAAATACTTCCAAACAAAGAGAAGGTTCCAAGTACCATTTATTTTAAGATAAAATACGAAATGGACGAGTAAATTTTCAATGAATATATCTTCTTCTGGCATTGCAAACAACAGAAATAAATCACACACACAGACACACACACACACACACACACACACACACACACACACACACACACACACACACCACCACCACACACCACCACACACCACACACACACACCACCACCCCCCACCCACCATCCACCAACAACACCACCAACAACAACACCTTACACCACAAAAAAGGCAGGACTACTCACTTGTACGCTTTGACACCGACGTTTGCAGCATCCTGTTTTGATCAGGACAGTGGCGATCATCACC